>ML661885.1:15313791-15833663 GCA_007570785.1 Antilocapra americana | reverse complement strand
GGAAGCCGGCGGCGGCGGCGGCGGCGGCCGAGCGGGGTCAGTTCTCTGTAGTGTTTGCCAATGTTGGAGTCGTCTGCCAAGTGTCCCCGGCGAGAAGGTAAATACCCTCGCTGGGGGCGTCCGGGAGGCCCCGACTTCCGCCCCGCCGGCGGAGGAGGCGGCGGGCGCCGGGGAGCCCTGCGGCCCGGCGGCGCGCGCGAGCCCCGCGAGGAGCGGCCCCTCGGCGGCCTCCCCTCCCCCGCGCCGTCCCTCCCTCCTCCGGCCCTCTCGGGGCGGGCGGGGGAGGGCAGGAGGGCGGCGGGGGGCCGGGAGCCGGGGGGGCGGCGAATGAATGGGGGGGGGCCCGCGTGGAGGGGGTGGGGCGACACAGGTGTCCGGAGGGGAGGAGCCGGAGGCCGGCGCGGAGGGATGCGGGGCGGCGGGGCCCGGAGGTGGGGCCGGGGGGGTCGTGAGGGCCGCGGGCCGTGGGGGGGGGGGACGGCCGGAAGAGGGGGCTGCGGGAGGGCCGACGGCGCGGGGGGCGGGGAGACGGGCATCCCCGGGGGGCCCGCCGGGAGGGGCCGGGGTCGCGGGCGGGGCGCGCGGGGGGCCGGCGGGCGGCTGTTTCTGTGTAATGGGCGGGCGGTGGAGACGCACGGCTCCGAAACGGGGAAGGTAGGTGGGGCCGAGGGGCAGAGTGGGTCCTGTGACACGCAAGTTGCGCCGTGGCTCCTGCGAACTACTACGGGGAGGGCTCGGCTGGGAGGGGTGGTTGGCAGCCAGTGACCTTGCCGAGGTGAAGGCAGTCGGGCGGGGAGACAAAGATCGGTTACAGAATGCGCCGTGAGAGGACGGAGCCTCCCGTCCCCGGGGGAGAGCCGGGCACTGCGAGGACTGGGTGCAGGGGGGTGTTCCGCAGAGGAGATCAGGGAAACGCTTCAGCTGGGATCCTTCTGGAGAGGGGGCGGGGATAATGGCCTTGGGATCTGAAAGTCCCTGGAAATACGTGCAGAATTTTGCACTTGCGGAGCATTTTCTTTGGGAAAGATCTTTACTTGGCGTGACGCGTTTCCCGCCCCTCCCCTTCCCCCAAAGGTTTAAATCCCCTTGGGTAGAGAAAAACCATTCAATTAGCAGAAGATACTAAAGGATTTTAAGTTGGGTGGTTCCTGCAGAAAAGATGAGATCTTTTAAAGGTGTTTAACTGTTAGCTGAAAACCTTCAATTTTAATGTGTGATTTCACGATTTTGGGGAACTTTGAGCATTAATCACTTTTTATGATGCACCCTTATGTTTTAAGAAAGAATGATGAATATTTGAAATCAAAACTGTGATGTGCACGCGGGATAATAGTAACCTTGTAGGAGAAAAGATTGCAACATTGCTCCTGGAGGCTATTTCTTCTCCGTCCTTGCTTTCTCAAGATGATTCACACATACCACGGTGTACTGAGCTGCAGCAGGAAAAAAAACTAGTTTAATAAAACCATCAAAATGCAGATACTCTGCATCTCCATTGTTTGTATTTGGCAGGTTTTTAATTTTTCAATTTGTATTTTATTGCAAACCAGAGATAACACATACCACTTGAATTGTAAATTTGCTGCATTTTGCAGCAGGCCTATATTAAATTTGTGAAATTTAAACTATGTGATGTCTACGGTTTTGTCCTGGCACCGGTTGCCACATTCCATTCCATGGCAGTGTAGTTTGAAATTTATTCCTAAGTGGTCGTTAGTTGGTAGGACATGGTTCAGATTTCTTCACCCATCACTAAAATTTTATTTAATAATCTGTGTTTTGTATTTGTGAAAATGTTGCTGTATAATCCAGGTTTGCAATGTTAACTTCAGATAGACTGCCGTGTAATTTTTAAGTTACAGTTTTTTATTTGGAAATAATTTCAAGATTACAGAAAAGTACCAAAAATAAGAATAAAGCAAAGAATATTCTTGTAACCTTAACTCAGAGTCACCTGTTACCATTTTACAATTTATCATTTACTTTCTTTCTGTCACACACAATGTTTTTTTCCTGGGCCATTTGAGGATAAGTTACATACATCATAGTTCTTTACTCTGACATAATTCAGCATGGAAGACCATGTAAATTTCACATTTTAGCTTACTTGCGTTGCCTGGAATGAAATTCTAGGAAGGAGAGGCTTGGTCTGGTTTTCAACAAAGAATAAGATTGTCAAAAATACCTAAGCTGATTATCAGTTATTAGTATACAAACAGTATAGAAAGTGAGGTTGAGTGGTTTTTCTGTATTAGAATCAGGTGCTGAAAGTTAAAATTGGGCAATATGTTGGGTTTTTTTTCTCTGTAGTTAACGTCCTCTTTACATCTATTCTTCTGCCTTCTTTTCTTTTGTACACTTTGAGCACAGGATATCTGATCATTTATGTGTACAGATCATAATAAAAGTCTAGATATTTCAAAATTGAATTTTGTTGTTATTAAACTGAATAGTGGAGACGTGCTCGCTATAATCAAATCATATCTAGGTATGCCTTTTCTAGATACTGAAGAAAATATTGGGTGTGTGTATAGAATTAATAATAATTATAATTTATAGTTTTGTGTCATCAATTTTGAATAAATCCCTGAAGTTCTATATAGGATCCTTGCCGTTATTGTTTTAGAGATCAGGCCCTTTGTTATAGGAATATTTTTAATGAGTTGAGTTCTTTATTTATAATTTTAACATATAATGGAGGGAAGGGGTCTTTGAACCAGACAAACTTGAGTTTTAATCCTAGTGATGTGACCATGGAGGAATGACCCAACTTCTAGAAAAATGGGGATATCACCTACATCCCAAGGTGATGAGGATTAAATGAGGTAATATAAATACGGCAAAATATGGCACCTGATACTTAAAATTGGTGTCTGATAACTCTTTCCTTTTTTATTTGGCTGGTAGTATGTATGTGGGTGCTTTCCCCTGGAGTGGTTCATGGAGGAGACTTCTCTAGAATATATCAGAGATTCTTTATTGTTGGTTAGTCACTAAGTTGTGTTTGACTCTTGCAACCCTGTGGACTGTAGCCTGCCAGGCTCCTCTGTCCATGGGATTCTCCAGGCAAAAATACTGAAGTGGGTTGCCATGCCCTCCTCCAGGGGATCTTTCCAACCCAGGGGTCAAACCCAGGTCTCCTGCATTGGCAGGTGGATTCTTTACCACTGAGCCACCTGGGAAGCCTTCATAGTCTCTTGGGCACTGTTAAAATATGTACTAAGTTCTGTTTTTCTTACAGAAAAATAGTTATTTGTGCTACTTTTGAAAAGAAATGAAAATGAAAAACTTTTTTTAAAACACTTTTTAAGAAGCCTACAAAATTTTTAGAGTAAGAAGCTTTGGGTTGATATTTAGTTTTGTAGTGGTTTGAAATCTAAGAATGGGAATAGTAAATGTTTTGCTTTTAATATTGTCAGATAAGACATTGAAGTGAGGGTTGCCTGTTGGTTGTGGGATAGGTGTCAATATAAGATGTTGTATAGATATCATTTAATAATGCCATTTTATAAAGCAGGGTTTAATTTTTGGGGATTTTATAGATTTAATTTTGTGCATCTTTTAATTAATCAGATGAGCAGAATGGGATTCATAATACACACAGAGAGTGATAGCAGCAGTACATTTCAAATTCATGTTGGACCTTTAATTCTTCACCAGTGGCAGGTCCTCTCCAGTTAGTGGTGCCTTGTCTCCATAAACCATCCTGCCTGTTTTCATTTAGTAGCTTGGAATCTGGAACTACATGTCCTAATGTGCCTGACAGGGTATCGCTGTAGGGCATTTTTGGGACATGTGAATAGGTTTCTCTAAAAGTACCTAGTTGTAATTGGAATGAATGGTAGCTGGAAACTTTTTGACAGACAAAGGGAAGATGGATTTTATGAAGCTGTAGGCAGTATAAAATGCTCTGCATTTTGTTGATATGACTTGGTATTTTTATCAGATTCTTTTAAATATAGGGCAGTAGATGAGGCATGTCTTTAAAGAAGAAATGAAGTTTAAAGAGATGTGCTATGGTGGGCATTCCAGATTGTCCATGGAATAGTTGAAATCTTTATATTGGTATAAATCCAATATAACTTGTTTGTGAAAAAAAGTAAGTTCACAGTTTTTAATCCCATGATTTCCCAGAGTGCTGTTACAGACAGATTAGTTTCATGTTTTAATTTATACAGATCTTTATAATTGTGAAGGAAAGGCTTACAGAATTTTTTAAATTGTATGGTCAGTTTTGAGTGAATAGGTGCTTTTGTTTTTGCTTCTTCATAAACCTGCCTTTTGTATATCGGGAGATTAGAACTTCCCCTGTATTTTATTGTGCCTTTTTCTCAGAAGCAGCCACCAGTGTTGCCAAACTCTAATATTGAAGAAACACATACAGGTCTATAGATAAGCATTTTTAACTTTTAGAGGCATACATGAAATAAAAACAAAAAGATTTTTTTTTAACTTTGGTTAATTCTCATTAAATAATGTTAAATTCTGGGAAGTAAGGGATATTAGATCACTGAGATGCTTTTAGTGGGTAATTTATGTTTTAATGTCCAAATGAACTTTTTTTGATTAAAAAAAGAAAATTGGTTTGGTTTGTAGTTTTACATATTGGTGGTGTATTTTAACACCATTTCACTAGTGCTATACTTTTAAATGATTTTCTCTTGAATAAAATGTAAATGTTTTAAGTTTCATAATTTACCACTTTGAGATTCTAGCATTAATTATTTATTCATGTTGAACAGGGAATTGATTTTTTTGGGGTTTGCCTAAATATACTAATTAATACCTAAAGCGTCATAGAATTATAGAACTTTAGAGTTGAAGGACTGTCTTACTTATTGCCGCATAACAAATTACACCAGAAATTAAGAATTTAAAGCGGCAGATATTTGTCATCCCAGTTTCTGTGGGTTAGACATCTGGGTGCAGCCTATCTGGGTGCCTGTGGCTCAAGGTCTCCCAGGAGGTTGCTGGTAAGCTGTTTCTGGGGCTATGATCTCATCTGAAAGCTTGACTAAGGGAAGATCTGCTTCTGAGTCATTCATGAGACTCTTGGTAGGATTCAGTTCCTTGTGGTGTCTTGGACCAAGAGCCTCAGTTTCTTTTGGGCTGTTGGCCCAAGGTGTCCCTCAGTTCTTTGCCACGTAGGTCTGTTTATAGGGCAGCTTACAATGTGGCAGCCGGTTTCCCACAGAGCAAACAGGTGAGAGAATGAGAGCAGGTGACACGCAGGAGGGTATTGATGGTCTTCTTATAACTCAAGTCTTGGAAGTGGTAGCTTGTTATTGTTGCTTTCCTCTATTCATTAGAGGCTGCCTACCAGAGGACTTGCATTTACTTTTTAAAAATTAAAAAAGCAAAAAGAAGAAAATAGAAGCAAGAGAAAGAACTCTTTAAGATACACAAAGTAATTTACCAGGGCTCAAAAGGCAGTCTCTTGAAGAGCTTGGACTAAAATGCAAATTCACTGGTACTTGGGCCTTGTGCTAGTTCCACAAGATGCAGTTCTCTTGAAAAATATAAAAATTGACATAGATGCTAAGGTCACTATTATAAGAAATAATTGAAAACTTTCAAAGTCATTTTGAATTGACTCTAGGTTGTCATCTTGAAAAAATGGTAGTCAAATATATGCATATACACATATATGCATATTCATATGGTGTCTATATATGTATCTCAAGAACCTTTGCTTCAGAGGGAAAGTGCAGTTTCAAAATTTTTTAGTATAAAGGTTTCTACACAAGTGATTGAATATAACTTTTGCTGTATATAAAAGTTGTGATAATTTTTCCGGGGGGCTGTAGATAATTTTTTGTCTAACTTCTCCCATTACAAGATCCATTTACTTATAAGTATGGGTTTTCCTACCCTTCTTTGCTATCTTTCTTTTGAGTCATGGCAGTTGTGGGATCTTGTTTGATCCCTGGTAGTGAAACTATCGAATAGTGCCCCCTGCAGTGGAAGCACTGAGTCTTAACCTCTGGATTGCCAGGGAAGTCCCTGACACCTATTTTTAAGTTAAGTGTAGAAGAGATTAGCCACATGAAAATAATACAACCATCGAAAGGAGGTCAGACCCCTAAGGAAACATCCAAATGTAAGAATGGGATGTGTCACAGTGATGATTTTCTTTTTGAAAATGTTATATAAAATTTTAATATGCATGCAGTTTTTGTAATGCTAATAAAACCAGAAACAGGAAAAAAACAAAACTAGGTAGCCCTACCATGTGCTCTTTTCCATACCAGCTAAGAGAGTATGTATGTTACATCTTCAGGCTTAACTTATCTTAGAGAGGATGGGAACAAAGCTATTTAAAACCTTACTGGACAAGGGAAGTATATATTAAATATTAATCTGAAACTTTTAGATTGTTTTAACAGCTTCACTTTTGCCAAAACTGTTGTAGAACTCTAGAACCAGAAGAGACTTTGTTCAGCCTAGATCTGCTCCATCTAGTATGGTAACTGCTTGCCACATGTGGTTAAGTTTAAATGACATTAAAGGAAGTTTAAAATTTACTTTCTCATTTGTTTTAGCCACATTTCAGGTGTTCGGTAGCCACATATGGCTACCAATTTGGACAGTGAAGATCTAGAATACGTTTGTCATCGTAGAAAGTTCTACACTGATCTAGATCTGTCCATTGTATATTTGATTTTGGTCACGAACATGTGTTTAAAGTGCTAATCATTGTGATCACCAACTAAGTTGAACTTTTATTTCTTCATTTTCGTTTTCTAGTTTTTGGAGCCGTGAGGGATTCAGCACTTTGGTCAATATTGTTTTAACATGCTTCAGATAAATCAGGTGAGTTTGTGTTAAGGCATGTCATTCTTATCTGGTGCTTGGGCCATAAATCGCAGAGCATTTTAACTCAGCTTTTCTATAACCACAACCTGACCATCACTTTATAGAGCAATTACATACTATATATTTGTCTTAAGAAGACTGTAGGGCAGGTTGTGTAAGAATTATAACAATAGTCCTGAACGCTGGAAAATTTTGAGTGTTAACAGGAGAAGGTTTGTCAGTTCTTTCTGATGTCACATCCCTCCAAGACTTGGTGTATTCAGGAGTCAGTGGAAGCACTTCTAGTGACAGATCTTGTGAAGTAGTTGTATCAGTGCTTTAAAAAAAGATTCCTTTTTCTGGGGTGCTGGAGAAGGCTAAAAAGAAGTGCTCTGGCTAAATAAACTATAGCATATAATGCCTTAGACTCACTGTAAGAAATAGTTTTCTTAGGTCTTGGCATTTCTTCAAGAACTTTATACATTTAATCTTACCCTTTCTGAACAAAAAAGGGCATTGTATCATAACTGTAATTTTAGAAAATTACTTTATTTCACATTTGCAAATCAAGAGAGGAGTAATTAATTTGACTGCAAGAAGAAATTACATTTTTTGTGGTTTGAGGGAGTAATACATTACCTTCCCCCTAATTGCCACTCCATGCAGTTCACCTTGCCTAAGAAATCTCCAATTCCTCTGCCTCACATGCCATTTTTGAGTCTATGACTTCTAAGTTCTATACCTCGTCTAGACCTCTTTTCTGAGCTCCAGACTTAGGGAGCAGTTACCAACTTGATCTTTTAGCTTGGATATCTTTCTGCATCTCAGACTTAATATGTGCCTAGGAAACAGTCTAAATGCTTCAGTGAAACTAGACTCTTTCAGGTCCTAGATTAAGCATGGTTGTTCCCGCTTTACCTCTCCCTGGACTTCTCACTCTCTCCCCACCTGCCTCTTGCCCTGTGCTTGGTTCAGTTGACTCACAGACCTAGGATTTGCTCTCATAACACCCTGCCTTTTATTTAATGACACTCTGACATTCGAAATTCTATTCAAATAGGTAATGCTAATTAACATCTGTCTTCCTTGTTACTTAGTTTACTGCTGAATCCCCAGGTCTTAGAATAGTTCTTGTTGTATATGGTGTTTCTGTATTTGCTGGGCTAGTGGGTATGAATGGTGCTAGGGTTGTCACTAAAACGAGACCTCCATTCTTGTCAGCAGTAACCACAGTTCTGTTGTAAGTTTTGGTATTGGATGGTGCTGCTTCACGCAGATGCCATTAATGTGAATCTCTCCCTTATGCAAAGTTGATCTTTGGTTTTCTCCTTGAATTAGGCAGTTTTCTTGTGTAGCAAATACTGCTTTCCTCAAAGACGTTACTAACACAGGCTGAAGGGAATGTACTGTGCTTAGTGCTTCCTGTGCCTTCAGGGTTGCTGTCAAGTCCCACTGGCTGCGTTGATGGAGCTTTATGGGATGTGGCTTACAAACTGCACTGTAGGTGTGAAGTTCGCCCTAAGTGATTGTATGGATGCCTGCTATTAATTATATGGGTACAGTTATTCTACCGTAGATAGATAGAAATTATCATTTGTTGTATGTCAGACCACATCATTGAAAATTATGGTTTATAGATCAGTCCTAAAGAGGATTTACTAACCCTCAGTGCTGCTGGTCATGTTGAACCAGGCTTTGCAGACAGCACCTAGGCAACATTCTGCATGGCCACAGCAGTTCCCTGCACTTTGGCTAGAAGTTGTCCACAGTGCCGGGAGATAGGCATGCTTTGCTTCTAACAAGTAAGTATTTCTCAGCTCGCTTCAGGACCTCTCTTGTTATTGATTAAGTTTTATCCTCCCAAACTGTTTAAGTCTGTGAGAGAAAACTAATCTAATTTGGAATAGTAGAAGTTATAGAGAACACTTCCTCTTTCGCCAAACCTAAAGTCACATTGAATTCTTAAACTTACAAGTGATTTTTATGTTTTACTATTTTTATGGTGACTGCTTTCGCATTAGAGAGTTCTCAAGATAAATGTGAAAAGGCATGAAAAGGCGATTGAAGCTGGCATCTTGCAGCAGTTACATTTTTCACTGTGTGATTTTCAGTAGTATCTTTAGGATCAGTAGATAAATTTTTATTTGGGAGGTCTTTTGTTTCTTAAAATGCCTTATTAGTACTAGCAAATTATTCCATATGTGTTCCTAGAACTAATTAAAAACTAGAGTATTGAATACTGAGTTACTTGGTATCCTTTTTGATATTGTCTCTAGCTGACATTATTACTAGGCAACATAGGAATGTACCATGTTCTAATGCCATAATGATACTTCTGCCTTTAAATTGTTCTTCTCATTTTTACTTTCACCTTTTAAAAGTGTGTGTTCTTATCCACATACAACTCACGCAGAAAAATTTAGGTGGTATAGATATGTAAAAAGGAAAAAAAAATCACCAGTAAAATTCCATTGTTCTTTTACAGAAATAATCACTGCTAACATTTTTGGGTGTATACTTCTAAATTTTTTTCTATGCAGGTATGTTTTTATGTGAATAAGTATTACTTAAAAAAACTGGGATTATGTAATACATAATACTCTGAAGTGATTTAATCCATAGTTTGAAAGTACTAAAATTTATTTAATCAAATCCTTATTGTTCGACAGATTTTGTATTATAGTTAATGCCACCATGAATATTTTTTTAAATACACCTGTGTTCCTTTGTTCATTATTTTCTTGCAATTAGTTATTAGAAATGGAAATACTATTCAAAGGAATATGCAGATTTTAAAGATATTTGATGCAAAAATACCAAAATACAAAATTATATCTATTAGAAGTTTATCAGAATGCCTGTTTCCTTATTTCTGTGACACATTTTCTATTTCCATCAATCTGTCTGACAAAAAGTGATATTTTAATTTGAATTTCTGTGATTTGCTTATATTCTTTTGTGTTTTGGCTTTTGTGAATTGCTTATATGTTTTCACTGGCATCTTTATGTTTTTATTTGTAAAAATTCTTTGGATTATATCCCTTTCAGAATTTTCTAAGTTAGTCATTAGTTTCTTTATTTTTTTTCATTCATTCAACAAATAACTAATGGTAACCTGTGTTTCCAGCATACTGTACTAAGAGTTTCCATCTTTCTTCCTGATGATTGATTACTAGCCCTTAGGGCTTTCTGGTGGCTCAGGTGGTAAAGAATCTGCCTGCAATGCAGGAGACCCAGGTTCTATCTGTGGGTCAGGAAGATCCCCTAGAGAAGGGCATGTCAACACACTCCATTGTTCTTGCCTGGAGACGTCCGTGGACAGAGGAGCCTGGCAAGCTATGGTCCATGGGGTTGGGAAGAGCTGGACACGACTGAGTGGCTAACACTTTTACTTTGAGGGAAAGGAAACCATTTGAATATTAAGCTGCAGCAAATATAAATTGAGAAGCCGCATGTGCTGTGAAATGATACTTGAAAATTAGTGACCAAAATCGGGCAAATGTTTTCGGATTAGTTGGTGAGGAACACTTGACTGGGCAGTAGGTCCCAGGGGTTGGGACGTCTGCGTTAGGCAGCTGAGCATTGGTACAGCCCAGCAGCAGGGATTCAATACAGGTCTAAAGTGGCGGTTCCTTTTAAAGAGGTTTGGTAGTTGCTGTTGGGAACATGGAAGCTAAGGGGATGCTTTAAGGCCTGATTCAAGTGAAGTAGGAGAGTTGGGAAGACAAGATAGAATTTCAGTGCCGGAAAGATCGAGAATCCTATAGAACAAGAGGGAGCCAGGTATTACGTAGGAAGAATAAAGTTGTATCAAGGCACACTGTAAAGTGTAAAGCCAGGGTTTGGTCATTAAGAAACAAAAGGTCTAAAGTTTAAGGGATAATGATAGTATCCCACAGGTCTGTTGTGAGGAGTAATTGTGATAACAAAGGCCAGATGCTTAGCATTGGTCCTAGTATTCCTGTTACTTCTGTTAAAATCACGGTGGCTGGTATTGTTGCTCTGGAGATTGTTGAGAAAGGAGGGCAGATGTCTAAGTTGGTCATTAGAGGAAGTAATTGTTCGGGGAGTGAAGCACTTGAATGTTTCTCAAGGCGGGTCAGCTGCAAGTGCTCTCCTCTTTCTTACCATATGCCCCAGAACTGTCCTTTTTGCCTAAAAGCTGCTGGTACTTACTCTTAGTTATTTTTCTTCAAAGTCTGGCTTTGGAGTAGGGTCTACAATCTGCCCATCCCTTTTTAAAGTCGTAGGATGCAGTTTACAATTAAGGGATTAAAAAAAGTAGTAATCACAGGGAGGTTAAAATGTTTAAGAAGGATTTTGGCTTTCTGCCATGCTGGCATAACAGGGTTTGTCCTTTGGATAGCCAGCTTCCAAGATAGCCCCCAATGATCTCTGCCACCCTTGGGTTAATCCTCTGTCAGGTCTGGCCAATAGAATATGGTAGAAGTGATGGATCGTTTCCAAGGATGGGTTATAAAAGACATTGTGGAAGACTTCCCTGGCAGCCCAGAAGACTGTGTGCTTCCACTGAGGGGGTACAAGTTCAGTTCCTGGTGAGAAACTTAAGATCTTGCATGCTGCAGAGTGTGGCCCCCAAAAAAGGAAAAAAGAAGTTTTTCTTCTCTCTCCGCTGTGTCACGCTGCATTGCTCACTCTGAGAGTGGTTAGCCGCCATGTTGTGAATAGCTCACTGGAGAGGCCCACATGGTGAGAAATTGAGGTCTCCTGCCAACAGCTAACAAGGAACTGAGGCCGTTAGCTTACACTGTGTGACTGAGCCTTCTTTATATATATATATATATGAATAATGGTTTTAGACATTGGATGACAGGTGGCAACAGACTGTGATCCCTGAGGGAATAGAAACAAATGAAGTAAGCCCTTCTATTGCAGTAGTTTATAACAGAGCCCTAGAGGTTGTTTGCATGCTGCAGTAGAAGGAAGAGGAATCAAAACAGAACCAAGTTTTGTTGGGTTTAGGAAACAAAGAATTTGGGAAGGCCTAGGAGGTTAGAATTGTAGGTCAGAGTACCAGAGAGAAGGGATCTGTGGGGGAAAGTGGCAAATATATAATTAAGGGTGCACTCAAGCATGTATGCATTCTAGAGAGCTGCAGAGGGTTCTTCTTGAGTCTTTGGCTCAGTTCTGATCTGTAGATGCATGACAGGACCTAATCAAAGTCAGGGAAAGAACTACTGGAGAGCTGTAAGAAAAGAATTTCTGGAGCTCACATGAGGCTGGGAATAGTTTGTGTTTCCACTGTCTAGTTTATAAAGACCTTGTAATACCTAGGGTACTGGAAAGTCTTCAGAAGACTCCAAGTGATCCCAAGTAATTTAACTGTGCACCACAACAAAGTCCAAATCTATATAGAGGAATGCCACATAATCCAGAACCTAACATGTAAAATTCACAGTGTTTGTCATCCAAAATTAAACTGTTTGCCTCACTTTAAATAAGGGATAAAACATTTAGACAGAAGATCAGTAAGGACACAGAGGACTTGAACATTACTATAAACTAATTAGACCTAAAGGACATATAAAAAGCATTCAGCAACATCAGAATACACATTCTTACCAAGTGCACATAAAACATTCTCCAGGAATAGGCCATATGTTAGGTCACAAAACAAACCTCAGTATGTTTTGAAAGAGTGAAATCATACAGAGTATCTTCTCTGGTCACAGTGGAATAAGGCTAGAAATTAATGACAGAAAGAATACCAAAAAAGTCACAAATATGTGGAAATTAAATAGCATACTCTTAAACAGCCAACAGATCAAAGGAGAAATCATAGGGTAAATAAGCAAATAATTAAAGACAAATGAAGGCTGTATATTGTCACCCTGCTCATTTAACTTATATGCAGAGTACATCATGTGAAATGCTGGGCTGGATGAAGCACAGGCTAGAATCAAGATTGCCAGGAGATACAATCAATAACCTCAGATATGCAGATAACACCACCCTGATGGCAGAAAGCAAAAAGCCACTAAAGAGCCTCCTGATGAAGGTGAAAGAGGAGAGTGAAAAACCTGGCTTCAGACTCAGCATTCAAAACACTAGGATCATGGTGTCCAGTCCCATCACTTCATGGCAAACAGATGGGGAAAAATGGAAACAGTGACAGACTTTATTTTATTGGCTGCAAAATCACTGCGGACAGTGACTGTAGCCATGAAATTAAAAGACACTTGCTCCTTGGAAGAAAAGCTATGATAAATCTATACAGTGTATTAAAAATCAGTGACATCATTGACCATCATGGACCATTGCCAACAAAGGTCCATATAGTCAAAGCTGTGGTTTTTCCAATAGTCATGTATGGATGTGAGAGTATGACCATGAAGAAGGCTGAGGTGCTAAAGAATTGATGCTTTTGAACTGTGGAACTGTCAAGACTCTTGAGAGTCCCTTGGACAACAGGGAGATTGAACGAAGGAAATCAGATCAATTTCCTGAAGGAAATCAACCCTGAATATTCATTAGAAGGACTGGTGCTGAAGCTCTAATACTTTAACCACCTGATGTGAAGAGCCAACGCATTGGAAAAGACCCTGATGCTGGGAAAGATTGAGGGCAGGAGGAGAAGAGAGCCAACAGAGGATGAGATGGTTGGATGGCATCACTGTCTCAATAGACATGAGTTTGAGCAAACTGCAGGAGACAGTGACGGACAGGGAAGTCTGGTGTGCTGCAGTCCATGGGTGTGCAAAGAGTTGGATATGACTGAATGCCTGAACAACAAAGACAAATGAAAATAAAAATACAGTATACTATAACTTACGGGATTTAGTAAAAGCAGGGCTCAGTGGGAAATTTATAGCAGTAAACACCTACATTTAAAAAGGACAGTCTCAAACAAATAACCTAACTTTTCACTTTAAGAAAACCAGAAAAAGAGTAAATTAACCCAAAGCTAGCTGAAGAAAGAAAATAATAAAGATTAAAGTGGAGATAAAATAGAGAATGGAAAGCAATATAGAGAATCACTGAAATTAAAAGTTGGTTCTTTGCAAAGATCAACTAAACTGACAAGCTGGTCTGACAAAAAGAGCAAAGATGCATATAACTAAAATCAGAAATGAAAGTGGGGACATTACCATGACCTTAATGAAGTAAAAGAATTATTAGAGAGTACTATGGCACATAGTACAGTTGTATGCCAACAAATTGGATAACCTACATGAAATGGACAGATTTCTAGAAACACAGATTACCAAAACACACTCAAGAAGAAATAGAAGATTTCAACAGACCTATTAGAAGTAAACAGATTGAATCAGTTGTTTTTTTTTTAAAATCCCTCCCAAACAAAGGAAAATCCAGAACCAGATGGCTTCACTAATGAATTCTACCAAACATTTAAAGAAGAATTAACACCAGTCCTTCTCAGACTTTTCCAAAACAGGAGAGAAGGAAAATACTTCCTAATTCATTCTTCAAAACCAGTATTACTCTGATATCAAAGCCAAAACAAAGGCACCACGAGGGGAAAAAAACTGCAAATCAGTATTCCTTATGAATATCGGTGTAAAAGTCCTCAACAAAATGCTAACAAACTAAATCCAATGATATATTTAAAGGATTGTATACCATAGCCAAGTGGAATTTACTCCAGGAATGCAAGAGTGGTTCAACATAGGAAAATCAATCAGTATAATCCACTACATTAATAAGACAATGGAAACCCGCACCACACACATGATCACCTGCTATGTGATACAGAAAACGCTTGATAAAATTCAACACCTGTTCATAATAGAAACACTCAAAAACTAGGAATAGAGGGGCACTTCTTCAACATGATAAAGGGCATTTATGGAAAACTCACAGGTAGCATCCAATTTAATGGTGAAAGACTAAAAAGTTCTCCTTATGTTCAGGAACAAGGTAAGGGTGCCTGTTCTTACCACTGCTATTCAGCATTGTACTGGAAGTTATTGCCAGAGTAATTAGGCAAGAAAAAGAAATAAAAGACATCCAAATCTGAAAGGAAGAAGTAAAACCATTTCTATTTGCAGGTGACATGTGCCATGTATATAAAAAAATCCCAAAGTCTATGAATACAAAAAAGAAAAAAAAACAAAACAAGAAAACCCCAAAACCAGAGCCAACAAATTCAAAGAAGTTGCAGTACAAGATGATACAAAATACAGTTCTGTTTCTCTATACCAGCAGTATAGAATCCAAAAAGGAGATTCAGAAAACAGTTCCATTTATAACAGCATCCAGAAGCATACAGAAATTGAAAGACCTGTACTCTGAAAACTATGTAACAGTGTTGAAAGAAATTGAAGAAGACTCAAGTAAATGGAAAGATATTTTTTGTTTGAAAGACTTAGTATCAATGAAAGACCTTGCAGTACTATGCAAAACAGTGTACATATTTAGTATACGGTCTATCAAAATTCCAACGACCTTTTTCGCAGAACTTGAAAAACTGATCTTCAACTTCTTGTAGTATTGCAGTGGGCCCAAATAGCCAAAACAATCTTGAAAGAGGACAGAGTTGGGCAGCTCATACATACTCCATTTCAAAACATATTACAAGTCTACAATAATCAAAACAGTGTGGTTCTGGCATAAGGAAGGAGGACCAATGGAATAGAATTGAGAGGCTAGAAATAAGCTATTACGTAAATGACCCACTAATTTTTGACCAGATTGCCCCAGACTACACAGCGCAGGAAAGAGTAATATCATCAACAAATAAGAGTTCTAAGACAACTGGATATATATATGCGAAAGAGTAAACGTGCACCCCTATCTCACACCACATATAAAAATCAACTCAAAGTGGATTAGTGACATAAATATAAGAACTATAATTTTTATAACTAAACAATAAAAAGAAACCCAACTGAAGTGGGTAAAGGACTTGAATAGATAGTTCTTCAAAGAAAATGTACAAATGACATTTGCATGTGAACATGTACGTGAACAAAAATACTCAGCCTCATTAGTGGTTAGGGAAATGCAAGTGGAAACCACCATGAGCGTCCTTTCTTGCTCTCTAGGATGGTTGGAATCAGGGAGACCAACAGTGACAAGTGTTGGTGATGCTGTGGAGGAAGCAGAACACTTGTACTCTGCTGGTGGGGATGTGAAGTGTGTTTTCTGTAGAAAACAGTTTGGGATTTCTTTGGAGTGTCTAACATAATATTGCCGTGCAATTCCCCTTCTAGATATATACCCCAGAGAACTGAAAACAGTTACTCAAATATATGCACACACGTGTTCATATTAACACTATTTATAATAACCAGATGGTATGAGCAGCCCAAATGGGTGGATGAATGGGTGAACAAATTGTGGTACACACACACCACAGAACATTATTCCTCTGTAAGAAAAGATGACATACTGATACACGGTATAATGTGATGCCCTTCAAAACCATTTTGCTACGTGAAAGAAGTGAAACACTAGACTCACATATTATCTGATTCCATTTACATAAAATAGCTAGAATAAGTAAATATATAGAGACAGAGTGCTGGTTGGAGGTTGCCAGGTCCTTGGGGGTAAGGAAAAAAGAGAACTAACTGCCTAGTGGGTATGGAGTTTATTTTGGTGTGATAAAAACGTTTTGAAACTAGGTAGAGGTGGTGGTTGCAGGACACTGTAGCTGTACTAATGCCCCTGACGTCTTCACTTTGAAATGGCTAATTTGATGTTATGTCGCTTTCATTTCTATTAAAAAATTAAAATGCTTGCAAAGAAGCATGAGAATATAACCCATAGCTAGGGTAAAAAAAATAATCTCTAGAAAGATACCCCAAAATGACAAAGGTGATTGATTTTGCAGACAGAACTGTAAAAAGAGTTGCTATTAATAATGCTGTCAATGTTCAGGAAGGTAGAAGGAAATAGGAAAATGATGAGAATATAAATAAAAGGTATGAGAGTAGACTTAAATGGGAATTCTAGAAATGAAGAGTGCAGTATCTGAAGTAAAAAATACTTGATGCCATTAATAGCAGTCACTGTAGAAGAAAAGGTAAGTGAGCTGGAATATGTAGGGAATAGCAACTAACCAAAATGAAGCAAAGAGTGAAAGGACAGGAAAAAATGTACAGAGCATCTGTGAGCTATTGGATAGCATCATAAGTCTAAGATAAGTTAATTAGATGTTCAGGAGAGGGGCAGGGGAACAGGAAAATATTAGACCAAATAATGACTTTTCCATTAAATATTATGGAAAAATCCAAACCAACTTTTTGGCCAGTCCAGTATAAACTTCATAGATGTGTAAAGCTCAGTGAATCTAATTTAAGAGAAGCAATATTCAAATTAGTGAAAATCAGTGATAGTAAAGGGAAATTTTCAAATCAGTCAGAGGGCGAAAAAAGACATTATATATAGAGAAATAGAGATGAAGATGACAGAGTTTTTGTTGGAATGTACAAGCCAGAAAAGAATGAAGTGACATTTTATTTATTTATTTATTTATTTTTCTGAGAAGTGACATTTTAAACATACCATAAAACACTTGACAACTTTGGATTCTGTTCCCTCTGAGAATGTTTTTCGAGAAGAAGTGAGTTGTCATACAAAAGAACTTACTACAAAACAGACTCACAGACATGGAAAACAAATTTATGGTTACCAAAAGGGAACGGTCGGGGAGGGATGAGTTAGGAGTTAGCAATTAATAGACACATGCTCCTATGTTTAAAATAGATAAATAACAAGGACCTTCTGTATAACACAGGGAACTGTATTCTATAACTTGTAATAACCTATAATTGAAAACCTGATGCATGTATGTGTAGATTTTTTATATATAACTAAATTACTTAGTTGTACACTCAAAGCTAACAGAACATTGTAATCAACTATACTTCAATGAAAATATATTCCAGAGGACATGAAAAAGAAGTGACTCTTTTGTTTAAAATTTTTTAATTATTATAAAATATTCAGTATACAACACAGAACTTAACATTTTAACTATTTTTAAATCTTGTTGTTATAGAGTTGTTAGGTTGTATCTGACTCTCTTGTGACCCCATGGACTGTAGCTCACCAGACTCCTCTGTCCATGGGATTTCCCAGGCAAGAATACTGGAGTGGGTTACCATTCCCTTTTCTAGGGGACTTTCCCAACCTAGAAATTGAACCCACATCTCCTACATTGGCAGGTGGATTCTTTACCACTGAGCTACGAGGGAAAACCATTTTTAAGTGTATAGTGACGTTAAGTACATGAACAGTGTTATGCAGCCATCACCGTTATCTATCTACAGAAATTTTGATACTCCCAAACTGAAACTCTGTACCCATTAAAACACTTAATTCCATCAGCCCCTGTCAACCACCATTCTACTTCTGTCTATAAATTTGACTACTCTAAATACTGTCTATAAATTTGACTACTCTAGATATCTCATATAAGTGGAATTGTACACTGTTTGTTCTTTTGTGACTGGCTTATTTTACTTAGCATGTCATTCATGTCATACCACATGTCACAATTTCATTTTTAAGCCTGAATAATACTCTGTTCTATGTGTATACCACATTTTGTTCATCCATTCATCTGTCAATAGGTATTTGGGGTGCTTCCATCTTTTGGCTATTGTGACTAATGCTGCAGTGAGTATGGGGGTGCAAGTGTATGTTCGGGTGCCTGCTTTCTGTTATTCTGGGTATATATCCAAAAGTGAAATTGCTGGATCCTTTGGTAGTTCTCTGTTTAATGACTGTTTTCCATAATGGCTGCACCATTTCACATTCTCACTAATAATAAACAAGAGCTCCAAGTTCCCCACATCCTCACCAGTGCTTATTTCTCTCATTTTTTCTTCCCTTCCTTTTTCCCTCCCTCCCTCTTCTCCTTGCTAATGGCCATCATGCTAGAGATGAAGTGTCATCTTAGAGTTTTCATTTGCATCTTTGATATTAGTGGTATTTAATAGCTCTTTGCTTGTTGGCTCTTTGTATGTCATTGTTGGAGAAATGTCTATGCAAATACCTTACTCAACACTCCCCCACTAGAAGAAAAATTTTAAAGAATGTCTTTCAGGCAGCAGGAAAATAAAAAAAGATGAACAAAGAAAAAAGCAGAAATGGGCATTACTTGGGCAAATGTATAATCTTTTTTATAAATCTTTTTGAAAGGTAATTTATTAGTCAGAGCAGAAATATTAAGCTATTGTGAGGCTTATAGCATACACAAAAGTACAGTGGATAGTAACAGCTTGAAGAATAAATGGAAGGATATTATTAAAGATTTTAATGCCCTTTATTAGGTGGTACAATATAAAGGTAGGTAAGATACATGTCATAAACTCTAGCAGTTAGTAAAATAGCAAAACAAAAACTTATAGCTAATAAGCCAAAGCACAGATAGAATTGCATATACAAAATAATTAAGTCAACAGAAACCATGAGAAGATGAAGGGACCAAAGACCAGATGGCAAAAATATAATAATATGATAGGTTCAAACTTAATGATATTGTATAATCCCATTAAATGTAAATAGTCTAGTGTTTGCTTCAGCAGCACATGTAAAATTGAAGTGATACAGAGATGTACAAAGATGACATATAAATTTGTGTGGTGTTTTGTATATTTTAAAAAGTAAGTAGTGTTAAAAAGCATCCTGATTTGAAGGCTGAAATTGAATTAAAAAGGAAGATCCAACCATATACTTGCCTAATAGTAACTGTAAACACAAATAGATTAAAAAAATGGAAGAAGAAATAATGCACTAACTTAGTTGAAAGAAACTTGGGAGTGGTTTTATTAGTATTACAGTGGGTTTCAGAGCAAGGAATAGTTCCTGCCTGGGTTAAAGAAAATCATTTTGTAACAATAAAGGGATCAGTTAATTAAGAGGACTATCAGTGCTAAATATTTTGTTGTTGTTGTTGCTGTTTAGTTGCTAAGTTTCACTCTTTTGCAACTCCCAGGACTGTAGCCCATCAGGCTCCTCTGTCTACAGGATTTCCCAGGAAAGAATACTGGAGTGGGTAGCCATTTCCTACTCCAGAGAATCTTCCTGCTCCAGGGTTTGAACCCAGGTCTCCTGCGTTGGCAGGCAGATTCTTTGCACTGAGCCACTGGCACCTAGTAATAGAATTTCAAAACAAACGAAGCAAAAACTGATAGAAAGTCAAGGAAACACTCACAGTTATGGTCAGAGATTTCAGTGATCCCTCTCAATAATTGATGTAGCAAATTGACAGGAAAAAGAAGTTTCAAAGGTGTAGTTGACTTGAATAACACTGTCAACCAGCTTGACCTGGCTGTGTTTACAAAGCACTTTACACAAGAAGGGCAGGATACTCATTTGTTCACAAGTTCATACAGAACATTTACCAAGATAGACTGTATTTTGGGCCATAAAACAAATCTCAATAATTCAGAAGGAATCAACTCCTAAAGTGAACCTTCTCAGATAACAATGCAATAGAATTAGAAATTAATAGAAATATCCTTGGAAAATCTACAATATTTGAAAATTAAATAGCATCTTATAAGTAATTCATGATTAAAAGAAGAAACAAAAAGGGAAATTATAAAGTATTTTAAATTCAGTAAGAACAGAAACACAATGTATTAGATGTTGCTAAAACAGTTCTTAGTGGGAAATCTATAGCTTTAAGTATTTGTATTAGAAAAGAAGAACGATCTTAAATAAATGACCTTAGTTTCCACCTTAATGATGTAGAAAAAGAATGAATTCTAGAGGAAGCAGAAGAGATAATCTGAATAGCTACTATCTATCTACTTTAGTATCTGTATTAAAGATACTAAAGTTGTAGTTAAAAAAAGAAACTTCCCACAGAGAAAACTGTAGGTCCAGCTCACCTATTGGACCAATTGGTGAATTTACTAAATACTGTAAGAGGAGATAATATTAGTTCTACACCAACTTTTCAAAAATATTTGAAGTAGAAGGAATAGTTTCTAAAGACTCCAGTGTCAGCATTAGTAGGATGCAGAACCAGGCAATAGGTTCTGGAATAGGAATAAAAGAAAATTCTGATAAACAGATGTGACTTGATTTTCTGTGTAGAAAATCTGATGGACTCCTACCAGACCTAATGAATAAGGATAGTAACATTGAAGGATACAAGATAAATATGCAAAAATTGACTGTGTTTCTGTACACCAGCATGGCTTCCCAGGTGGCACAGTGGTAAGGAATCCTCCTGCCAGTGAAGCGGACACAGGAGACGCAGGTTTGATCCCTGGATTGGGAAGATCCCTTGGAGTAGGAAATGGCAACTCACTCCCGTATTCTTACTTGAAAAATTACATTGACTGGGTAGCCTAATGGGCTGTAGTCCATGGGTTTGCAAAAGAGTCTGACATGGCTGAGCATGCACAGCAAGGAACAATCTGAAAAAAATACCATTTAAAAATAGTACCAAAAATACGAAATATGTATGGATAAATCTAAAAAAGTATGTTAAAGAATACTGAAAGCTATAAAATACTGCTGAAATGAAAGGATACCTAAATAATTGAGATCTTCATTATTGATCCTCATTATTCATGGATTCTGTATTTGTGAGTTGGTCTATTTGCTAAAATTTATAGGTAATCCCTAAATCATCGTTGCAGTGCTTTTGTGATCATTTACTGACAGGTGCGGAGTGGTGAAAACTTGAGTTGCCCTGTGTACACAGTCTGATCTAGGGTTGAACAAGATGACAGTCTGCTCTCGTTTCAGTTTTCCTGCCAAAGCAAGTGTCCTTTTCTTGGTTTATTTAGTGCCACATTTGATTTTTGTGTTTTTTGGTTGGTGATTTAGCTATTTAAAGTAGCTCCCAAGCATAGTGCTGTAGTCCCTTGTGTTTTTAAGCACAGGAAGGCTGTGATATGTCTTCTGGAGAAGATATATGTATTTGGCTAAACTTCATTCAGGAGTTATTGTTGACTCTGAGTTCAATATTAGTGAGTTCAACAATATATATTAAATAAGGGATCTTTAGCTAGATAAAACACACATAAAACAAGATTATTTATTAACTGACTAAAAAAAAAATGTTATTCCTAGGGGTTTATAGGAGCCTAACCTTTTATTTCCCCAGAAGCAATGACTCAGTATTTTAATACACTGTTTTGTAGGAATGTTGAAAAACATAGCTTTCACTGAGATGTCATCGTCTCAATAATGAAAATTGACTATATGTCATGTATTGGAAGCCTCAGCTTTGTTAAAATGTTGATTTTTACTAAATTAATCTATAGATCCAGGGGAATTATCTATCTTGACAATTTCTTAGTGTCATTCCTGGTGTGTTGTGCTCTACAGAAGTTTTACATTTTTGTGTTGTTAAATCTATCACTTTATCCCATCAGGATTTTTACATTCTTTCTAGAAGTTTTCTATGTTGCAGGATTTTGACATACATTTAGCCAAGTTTTCTTGTGCTTTTGTCATATTTTTATATTCTTTACTTGAATATTTTTGAAATTAATTTTTCTGTCTTATTTGAGATAGGGACAGAGGACCCTGGCAGGCTACAGTCCATGGGGTCAAAAGAGTCAGATGACATAGTGACTAAAATACCACCCCAACCAAAAGAGATAGGAACTTTAATTTTTCCTAATTAACAGGCAATTCTAGTACAGCAATTTGATCCTTGGGTGGTGATTTTGCTTGGACAGCCTTAGGTTACCATATGATGTGAATTTATAAACTATGTTTTAGTTGCAGCTGTGGACAGACAGTTATGTTTCTCTTACAGGGCAGGACCCTGTGGAAGGTAAATTCCTTGTTCTTTTTTGACTCTGTTTTCTTTCTTTTTATTTTACTTGGGAATTAGGATGAGCCCCTTCCAGTAGCAGGGAATAGGGAAAGGGGAGCCAGCAGAGAGACATAGACTGTGTTCAAGTCATTTTCTGTACCTGTGATGGACATGGATTCTTCTATGGAGAGACTTGCCTTGGCAGGTGAGGTTAGCCTGTGGCTTCCTAGCATCACTTCAGCTGTAATTTAACTGCCTTAAAAATGTTGCTGCTCTTGAGTTCTGGCCTAGGCAACTTGTGGTATTTTGGTGGATTCTGGTCACATACTTTTTCTGCTGCATCCTGCTCTGCATTCTACATCTGCCAGGGATCTGCTTGCGTTTTCCGGAACGTGATGCGTTTAATGTGCTTTCTTCTGCATGTGTGCTCTGGAAAAGCTCGGCCTCTTTCTCTTTCCCTCCCTCACTAACTTGGTGAATGCCTACTTTGCTTAGCTAACGTAATGCAGTCTAATCACCACCCCATGAAAGCTGCCTTTCAACACCCCTTCACCTAAGGAGTCCCCTTTGAAAACCTTATCTTAGCACCTACCGTGTTGTAGTCTAGGCTATTTGTTTCTTCTGTGTGTGTGTGTTTTCTCACAGACTCCGAACTCCTTTGCAACAAGTATTCTTTGCCTGTTGATTGAAAACTGTAAACTGTATTATTTTGGCATATTTTGAAGATCAAGTCCCAGAGAGTTTAGGACATTTTATTAAGTATAGAAACAATCTGTCTCAAAAAGTAGGGTAGGCCTCTGTTTTGCTGAGTGTGCAGGTCCTGTTGTTGTAGCTGTTTTGCCAATGTAACAAAGTTATGGAGACTTACATGTAAACAAACTTTATATCCAAGGTAAACTCTTCCCTAACAGAAGTATGAGAAATCTTAAATGTAATATATATTACATTTGGGAATTTTTCAATGGAAGCAAGCTTAATACGTTACAGTAAGTCAGTGGAAAAACAATAGCAAATACATGCTTTTTATAGAATACTAAAAAAGTATGATAGTATGAATGTAATCAACTTATCCTAACAAACATTTTAACTCAGAATATTTTAGCTTAGGAAGCCATGAAAAAAGTTTATGAAATCATATCACTGTATTCATTTTCAGTGATAGTGTGCTAAAGGTTATTTATATGCAGAGTAATAGTAGATTCTTATTGTTAATAGTATCTTACATCATTTGATTCAATCAATATACTGTAATCCAATAATATAAAAACAATTATTATTTCTGTTTCACTATCCAGGAAAGTGAGATTTAAGTACTTTCTCAAGGTTATGTGTAGAAATCAGTGGCAGAGAGATACCCAAAACAGGCTCTTAGGGTCTTAAGTATATGGCATTTGTTCTCTCAGGAGCAAAGTTTTAAAATTATGAAATTCATTGTCATTAATTTTATTTACTTCTAAGTAGGTATCTACTATTCCAGCCACCAAATTGAATTGAAGCTTTCTTCAGTCTCTTGAAAATGTATACTTATGCAACAGTGTATATATATATTTCTCACTTCTTGTACTATTGACTTTTCTAAAAAATAATATATAAAGTTTATGAATCTCAATTTTTATAGACCAATTTGTTTTATAATTTTGTAGATATTTTATAAAAATTTTGGTTTAATTTTTTATTACTACTTTGTCATTGAACTGTTACTATTGTTAGTATTGTTAATAAGATTTCTGATTGAATGGAGGAATATTTATGGAAAATAAAGTTTTAATCATTTTGTAAAATAAAATCTGAACTAGGACTAATTAATTTACTAACTAAACGTTTGATTTTTGAAGTTTTATTGAAGTGGGATCTTAATGTATTTTGCACATCTTTCACACATTGGATTCCATTAATGGATTCTGTGAATCCATTATTCGGTTCATGTAATTTTTATGAAGCAGAAAGTTAGAATGAATGGAATATAAATTTTAGTGCCATGTTATTATCATTTTCCTTTAAGGAATTTAGATCAGATTTTCTTACCAAACAGAGCTAAGTTTATAGAGCTATAAACATACTGTAATCACATTTAACATGCCTAAATCCAGTGCTATTACTTTTTACACTGTAAAATCATCATATTATTCTTGTTATGATCTTAATATTTTTGGTATTATAACAGATATATATGCAGCATTGCTGAGTTATGAAAATTGTCATAGTAGCAGTATAAATGCTGTTTTAATATTATGCAAAATAACTCACTTTTCCCAGATTTCAATATTTTCTCATTTTCATTCTTCTTTTGCTTTTTGATATTCAGGTAGCTGTGTGATCTGTTGTACTTTAGTATTTAACACTGTGGTATGCAAGGACCAAAATTGACTATAGTCCCAGATCACTTTGTATTTTAAATAATAACTGACTTCCTGGCACAGAAATGCTTATAAAATGTTTATTTGAATGATATGCAACAGAATAAGTAAAATGCAGATTTCCTCAACCTTTCTTGACAAATAGTCTTTGCCTTTTTTGTGGTGTTCCAAGAAAGCAATAATTACTAAGCTTATTTGTTTATTTTTGCTTTGCAAGCCACTTAGAATGGTTTAATTGTAGAATTAACTGTCAACTGTATTGGTCATACAGTTGGTTGCTTCTTTTCTTTTTTTTTTAACTTATGCCTTACTACATATTTGTGTAGTATTGTTATAAAATAATTTCTTAATAATGATTGTGATCAAGTTAATATACCAAATTATTAGTCCTGTAAAGGGCATTAAAAAATAAAAGTATTAAAAAAGATACCATTTTCTACATTAAACCTTGTCATATAAAGTTTACAGATGAAGTTCCTAAAACCTGCTATTTCCATTTATTTAATGTATTCTTTATATATTGTGACTCCAGTTTAATTGAGCAGGAAGTAATCCATTTGCATGTTTTATGCTTAGGTTTTGTTTTAAGTGTTTGGCCATACCTCATGACATGTGGGACCCTATTTCTCCAACTAGGGATTGAATCCCCGCCCCCTGCTTTGGAAGGCAGAGTTTCAGCCACTGGACTGCTGAGGAAGTCTCTATGTTTAAGTTTTAAAATGGGAGGTGAAAGAAAAACTAAAAAAGCAGTTAAATATGTCTGTAAATGAGATGAAGGAAAAATATAGGATAAGATACTATAAAAATATTCTGAAGCTCTAACAATAATTGTGCTAGAATTTAAAGTACTATGTATTTAAAAATTGTAACCTTTTAACCTGAGTGTGAGTTAAATAGAATATATTTATTACTTTTATTTTATAGATAAAGAATAATAGGCCTAGTAAATTTAAGTAAAAATAATTAAGACATTTCAGGTTAGGGGAGGGTTTCTTAAGGTAGTAAAGACACAGACCACAAAAGAAAAGATTGATAAATATTATACATAAAATAGTCAGTGGAAAAAAGGACAGAACTAGTTCCCAGAAGAGGAAACCCAGATGATCAAAAACAATTTTGTCAGACATCAGAATGTCTGAGATGAAAATATCTGAGCATACTACACGTTTTCAAGGTTGGAGAGAAACAGTAATTACCATGCTGCCAAGGGAAGGTCATTTGGTACAGTCCTTCTTAGTGATGTTTGGGATAGTGTAACTTTAACTTGTAAAGGTGAGAAATTGAAGACAATCTATTAATAAAAGTCTTCAATCAGTAGGGAGGGTTAAAACACTGCTAAGGTATTGTGATGAAAATTATACATCAGTTAAAAAGTAATACACTGGATCTGTGAGTGAAATCTTAAAAACATAATAAAGAGTGAAGAACGTTGTGAAATTGGTGCATCTATTATATTACTGTTCATGTGAACTACAAAACCACATATGTCATGATTATGTATTTCTTCGTGGATATATATGCATGCATATAAATGTATTTTAGAATATCCGAGAGAGATATAGTTTAAATTCACATAGTGATAGTTTCTGGGAAAGATAAAGGGAACTTAACTGGAATGTAATACTGTTTTCCCTTTTTTTAAAAAAGTAAGACTAAAAGCAAACTAAATACTAATTTTAATTTTGGGTGATAACTGGTCATTTGTTAAATTATTCTATTTTCTCCCCCAAAATTTCATTAAAAAAACAAGTTACAAAAAAATAATAGTTGGGAGAGCTAGTAATTAAACTTAGGACTTGATCCCCACATCTGGAGCTTTTTAAATTTAATATGTTGCCTTAGAATGAGAAGGAAAAAAGAGAGATTAAATGATAAAACAGATAAAATTTAGTTTTATAGCAATAAGAATTATGTGTTTATGCTAAAATTTCTTAAGAAAGTTATAGGATAAATTAAAAGTTATTATATAGTTTTATACTGTTTTTCAGTCTTTAAGCATGCTGTTATGTTTATGTATAGAGAGCAATTTAGGTACTCAGGAAAAAAGTTACCTTAATTTATTGTTTAAAATGTGATACATATTTCTGTTGCATGTAATGGACATTTAGATGATTTGAATGATGATCAAATGGTTTGATGATTTGAAGTTTAGATTTGAAACTTTTATCTAAAATTCATGACAATAACTTAATCCAAATATACAATCTGATTTCAATCTGAAAAAGTCAAAACTAGTTTTTCTTCCATTTTGTAAAGTCATTCTTCACAAAAACTTTACAGCCTTTTTATTTACAGCTTCTCTCCAAGATAAAATGGCAACCCCCAAAGAGAAAACTCCAATGTGTCTGGTAAATGAGTTAGCCCGTTTCAATAGAGTCCAACCCCAGTATAAACTTCTGAAAGAAAGAGGGCCTGCTCATTCGAAGGTAAGGTTCCGAAGAGAGGTGGTGAGCCATGCTTATCAAAATCTGTGAGATTTATCCATCTCAGGTTTTAACTGTGCTTTATTTTTGGGGGAGGGGGCAGTGAATGGCCTAAAGGCTCTTAGTTCTCCTTTAAAAGTATTTGAAAGTCTGTAACTGTATAGCTCATTATGGTTTGCAGAGTTCATTTTGATATAGTACTTCACAAAAATGTTAATGAAGCCACATGAGATATGAATTTTTGATTTCCATTTTGTAAATTAAGAAACTCAGGCAGAGAAAAGCTGAGTAACTTGCTTTATAGTTCATGAGTGCCAGCGCCAGCACTTGTGCATGTATTCTGTGGCTTCCCAGTATGGTGCTTTCCCCATGACGTAGTCATTGATAACCTAAAACTGGATGCAGAGTGAAATATGGCAACAGTTACTTAGTGAGATGCCTTTTCCAACAGGATGTTTAATTCTGAGGTTCATCATTTATAAAAGTTGTATATACCAGTTTTATTGTTATCTGGGTATTCATTTATAATATTGTTCTTTTAAATGGAAAATTGATGTATATTTTTATATAGCCTCGTACATACATGTTTATTTGTGTATACACTGCAAACAAGTTATGACTAAAGCATTTATACTTGAACTCTGTCATTCTGTTTTTGAAAGTCTCACTTGTGCACACGTATCTTTGGAACATTTTTAATCTTGGATATTGGAGATTGTGATAATAATTATACACTTTTGAATGCAGTGTGGAAGCAGTTGATTCTCCAAAAGTTGGTTAATCTTCATACAGTACAGGTTATTGGATTATTTGTCTTCTAGTATCTCCTTCAAAGTAAGGGAAATGAGATGAAACTGAAATCTGTCCATTTTGTTCCATACTGGAGACTTCTGTGAAGGATTTCTGGGCGGCACTTTAGTTTGTTCAGAATATCTTTTGTTCAGAGAAAAAGCTAGTGGCCTTTCTCTTCCGTACCTGTTAATTCGTATCTATTACACACTCATTCTTTCTGCCCTTAATCTTGTTGAAGTGTTTGTATTTCTTATAGTGTCTCATGTTTTTTCGCATCTGTCAGATTTGAACACATCTCACATCTTTCAAACCTCTGTGAAACTTCTCTGCTCCCTCCGCTGGGCCTCTAGCAGGTCCTGACGTGCTTAGTTGTAGTTGTTACTGTGTTGTGCTACTGTGACGCATGAGACCATTTCCTTAGAGTAATAAATACTTTATCCTACTACAATTCATAATTCCTTTAGTGTGTCTCCTGTTTTTTTATTCTCACTGTGAATTCCAGGAATTCTTCCTTGAGATAGACCTCCAGGTTTGAGTTTCATGGTGGTAGACTAACTGCCCATGTGACATCACACTAGTCGTCTGCTGACCTCTGAGTGAGTCCGTCACATTCCTCCTGGCTCACTTTCACTCTCTACAACATTCCTCCTTAAATTTTGGTGACACTGTCTGAATGATGATTATTTCAGCATGCTGACATTTTAGTTTCTTATGTTTCTCCAGTTATCTTGTCTTCCATTCTCCTTCAGCCACTCATTCCTGTGATCAAAGCCTTGATTTTAGCATTACCAGTAATTGCAAGACCCTCCAGAGTTAGAATCGCAAGCATTCATTTGTCTGACACCTGGTTCATTCTAACAGTCTGCCTTCAGTAGTCCTTCCACACCACAGTTCCATTGATACTGCCACCTTTTTACTATTTCTCACTTACCTCCATTTTCACGTTCCCTTTTTCAGCTTTAATTCCGTACACTCTATGTGTACCCTCAACTCTTCCACTCTTGATTAGAACATGCTTAGCAAAATCCCCACCCAGATCCCTACTCTGCCGCCTCTTCTGAGGTATGGGTGAACGACTTGTAGAGGACAGCAAGCAGTTGTTTCCATTTCTTGACTAAGTCCCAACCCCTCTTTGCCTAGTCAAGGTCATCCCTCCAGCTTTCTCTCCCCTCTCCTCCCTTAACTTTCTTCTGTGTCATCAAATTCTGCTTCTGATGGGCCGGGCTTGTTGTGGCCCACATTCTTCTTTCTAGACAGTCCTGGATTCCCTTGGGTTTTAAGGAAATCTGGAGATTCCTTTGCCAACCTCCACCTACTGCTCTGGGTCTTTGGTCATAGACCACAACATTTAGCCTGTTGCTCATCTCAAAAAGAGTGAGAACTAGAATAAGTAGCATATTCTTGAATGAAAGGTAGTACTTATGAGTCTTAAGTCATAATTAATTTTAATGTTAATAGTAGTTGGCTAAGTCTCAATCCTTTTTGTGGAAAGTAAGGTCATTTGCATTTATGTATGTCTGCCAGTGGTTTTAAATGAGACATAATTTGAATGAAATAAATGATTATCTCTGGCATGAAAAATTTAAACCTAGCCCCAACTCATTAATTTTCTTGGGACATTAGCCAGTTATACGGCACCTTCCATATGTATGTATATATGTGTTTATGTGTATGTGTACTGTTAAGACACATCTTAACAGTAGTGGTTCCCAACCTTGGTTATTCATTGGAGCTTTAAAAAATACTTAAGCCTGAGTCTTACTCCCAGAAATTCCGATTGAATTGGTCTTGGATGAGGTCCAGATATGAGGACTTGTTTAAAGCTCTCAGATGACCCTGATGTGTGTCCAGAGTTGAGAAAGAGAGGACAGAGATTAATGTCTTCAAGGTGGTATAGAACTGTCTTCTCTTGATTTATAATCAAGACATACATACATCTTGATGGGAAGTAGTGATCTATATTTACATGCTTTTTTCTTTCCTCACTGAGTCGTACAGAATGTGAGCAACTTGCAAAACTTTTAGTGTGTGACTAGTAAATAAAAACTATCTTAATGTTTGCCTTGTCCCCTTTTATTTTTATGAAGTAATATGTTATTCCTTATATTTATGTGAGTTATTGTGACATTGCTGTATTGTATCTCTTTAGGTACCTAAATCCAGTTCTTTATTTTCCTATGACTTGTTTAGATTTTCTCAGATCTCAAAAGAAGGCTATTGCAAAGCAGACAGCCACGAATAACATAAAGTGGGATTTTCTTTTTTTTTTACTTTATTTCCCAATTTTGATGAATTGTGGATATGCATGGCTAAGTGTTAAGAAAGCTGCTGTCATAGTGACACTTGAAAAAAGTTTACTCTGGAATAAATATAGCTGAGAGAGGCAGTTCTGCCCAGTGGCCTTGAAGTAAAGTATTTTTCTTCTTTTAGTAATTCTTGCTAGATTTACCAGGCTTGATCTTTGCCCTGCATTATCTTTCTTGTGTGGCCTCTAACAACTAATTGAGAATCTCAGCTATAATTTGAGAACTATTATACCTGTTCTAGTATAGTATAATAGGATGATAGTTTGTAAATTCTTAGGAAGTATGTTGATAATGGAGGTACCTGGATAATTGTCTCGTTACATGTTACTAATAGTTGTATACAGGATTTAAAAATCCTCGGTAAAATATCTGTTGAGTGTAATATGACAGACACTGTTCCTTATTGGAGCTTTCTGCTGTTTTGCCTCTTTGTATATTCTGGATTCAAATCCTTTATTAGATATGTGCTTGGCAATTATTTCCCCCACTTCATGGCTTACCTTTTTCTTTCTTTTTTTTTATAGTGTCTGTTGAAGAGCAGTAATTGTTAATTTTGATGAACTCCAGTTTATCCATTAGATTTTTGTTTTTGGTATCATATCTAAGAAATCTTTGCCCTATTAGAAGTCATAAGATTTTCTTCTGTACTCTCTTCTAGATGTTATATAGTTTAAGTTTTTACAGTTGGGTCTTATAATTAGATCTAGTTGCCACCTTGAGTTAATTTTTATAGATGATATGAGAGATATAACAAGATTTATTTTTTATTTATATTTTTTGGTTACAGATGTTCAGTTGTTGAAGAGATTGTCCTTTCCCCACTTCATCATCTTTGCACCTTTGTCAAAAATCAGTTGTCTATATATATCTTTATTTCTGGTCTCTCTTCTGTTCTGTTGGTCTCTTTTTCTGTCTTTAGGCAAATACTATGCTGTTTTGATTGTAGTTTTACTCACTAAGTGTGTCTGACTCTTTGCAACCCCAGGGACTGTACCCCGCCAGGCTCCTCTGTCCATGGGATTTCCCAGGCAAGAGTAGTGGAGTGGGTTGCCATTTCCTTCTACAGGGGGCCTTCTCGACCCAGGGATCGAACCCATGTCCCCTTATTGGCAGGCGGATTCTTTACCACTGAGCCACCTGGGAAGCCCAACTGTTTTGATTACTGTAGCTTTATAATCTGGTAGTACCAGCCCTCTACTTTTGTTCTTCCTTTTCAGAGTTGTTTTGGCTATTCAATACCCTTTGCATGTTCATACGAATTTTAAAGTCCACCTTGCTGGGATTTTGAATAGAACTGCAATGAATAAATAGTTCAATTTGAGGAAGATTAACATGTTAGAAAAATTGAGTCTTCCAACCTATGAACAAAGTATCTCTTGTTTACTTAGACATTCTTTAATGTCTCTCAACTTTTTGTAGTTTTCAGTGGACAGGTATTTCTTATCTTTAGCCTTATTTCTGAATATTTCATGTTTCTGAAGCTATTGTAAGTGGTATGGTTTTTAAAATGTTCAATTTATAATTTTTCTTATTAAGCATTGCTAATGTATAAAAATACAGTGATTTTTTTGTTTTGTATATTTTCTTTTATATATTTTAAATCATTGAAATATGTATAGCATTTCTGTGTAAGTATGCACACATGAGAGTATGAAGAATAAAAGTACAAATAGAGAAATCTGAAGATTCCTACTTTTTCCATAGCAGGTTAACTTTAATTTATACTGTCAAATAGTGCTGAAAATAACTACCTATCTAATATAGGGAATCCATACAGTGCCGAAGAATTTAGAAGAGAGTGAAATGTATCAGATTATTTTTATGATACATTAAAAATTCTTTTAATAAAATCTTTTTATGTAATTAAAAATTATGTATTTATTTTGGGGTATGCTAGGCCTTCGTTGCTGTGCAGGCTTTTCTCTTGCTGCAGTCAGTGGGGCCTAGTCTCCAGCTGTGACCGCGGGCTTTTCATTGTGGAACACTGGCTCTAGAGTGTGTGGGCTCAGTAGTTGTGAGTGCCAGACTCTAGGGCACAGGCTTAATAGTTGTCCTGAACGGGCTTAGTTGTTCCATGGCATGTGGAATCTTTCTGGACCAGAGATCAGACCCATGCCTCCCATATTAGCAGGTGGATTTTTTACCACCGAGCTACCAGGGAAGCCCTTTTATATAATTTTTAAAGGTTACTTTCCATTTACAGTTATTACAGAATGTTGGCTATAGTCCCCATTTGTACAATACAGCATTAAATCTGTTGTATACTCAGTAGTTTGTACCTTCCATTCCCACATCCCTACATTTACCCTCTCTTACCCCTACCCCATAATCACTAGTTTGTTCTCTCTGTGAGTCTGCTTCAAAAATACACTAATTTTTATATATTGATCAAGCATCTTGCAGTCTTGCTAAACTCGTTTATTAGTTCTAGTAGACTTTTTTGTTTTTTTTTAAGATCCTGCTGGATCTTAAAGCTGTCTTAAACCTGCTCTCCCACAAGCTATTTGTGAATAAAGACAATTTTAAATCTTATTTCCCAGTATGAATGCCTTTTATTTCTCTTGCCCAGTTGCGTTAGCTAGAACTTGCAGTGCAATGTTGAATAAAAGTGATGAGAGCAGACATCTCTAACTTGTCCTTGACTTTGTCATTCAGTTTTCCCCCATTAATTGTGATGTTAAATGTAGCTTTTTCTATAGATGTCTTTAATTAGATCGAGGAAATTCTCTACTTATATTTTTTTTGCTGAGAGTTTTAACATGAATTAATATTGATTTTTGTCTTATGGTTTTTCTACATTAATTGAGATGGGCATACGACTTTGCTGTTTTTAATTGCTTATTATTGTGAGTTACGTTGTTCGACTCTCAAATGTACAATCAATCCTTGCCTTCCTGGAGTGAAATGCTTGGTTGGCTATGAAGTATTTCTGATTTCTGTATTGATGGATTCCATTTGTTAATGGAATTTGGTTAAGGATTTTTATGTTATGTGTGATGTGTAGTTTTATTGTTTTCCCTGGTAGTATCTTATTGTGGTTTCAGTATCAAAGTTATGCAAGCTTCATAACATAAGTCAAGAGGTATTCCTTCTGATTCAGGTTTTGGGAAGAGTTTTTATAAATTGGCATTATTTCTTCCTTAAACGTTTGGTAGAATTTATCATCCAAATCATCTGGGTCTGGAGTTTTCTTTGTAGGAAAGTTTTAAACTACAGATTCAGTTCCTTTAACATGTATTAATATAAGGCTATTCACGTTGCCTGTTTCTTCTTGAATGGGCTTTAATGACAGTGGCTTTTAAAAACTTATGCTGTTGAGTTTATTGGCATAAAGTTACAAAATATTCTCTTGTTGTCTTAATATTTTAAGCATCTGTAGTGATTTCATCTCTCTCATTCCTAATGCTGGTAATTTGTGTTTTGTCTTTTTTCATGCTTAGTCTGCATAGAGGTTTACAAATTTTATTGATCTTTGCAAAGAGCCAGATTTTGGTTTTATAGATTTTTCTCTATTTTTTTCCTATTTTTTATTTTCTTATGTTTGCTTTTACCTTTATTACTTTTTTCCTTGTTTACCTCAGCTTTGATATAGTCTTTTTCTAGTTTCTTCAGATTAAAACTGAAGTTAACTTGAGACTTCACTTCTTTTCTAGTGTAGGTATTTAGTGCTGGAAATTTCCCTTTAGTATTTTTATTAGCATCATTTTTTTGAGATACAGTGTTTTCATTTTCATTCAGTTTAAAATACTTTCTGTTTTCCCCTTTGATTTCTTCTTTTCCCCATGGGTTATTTATAAATGTGTTATTAATTTTCTAAATATTTGGAGATTTTCCAGACATCTTTCTGGTATTAGTTTTTAATTTAATTTCATTGTGGTCAGAGAATATACTTTACATCACTTGAATCCTTAGAATTTGTTGTGAGTTATTTTATAGTCCAGAATATTGGCTGTCTTGGTAAATATTTTGTGAGAAGTTGAGAACAAATGTATATTTGCTTTTTTGGGGTAGGGTGTTTTAAAAACATTGCAGTCAGTTTATGTTGGTTGATAGTGTTGTTCAGGTCTTCTCTATTCCACCTGATTGTCTGCTTGGTCATTGTTATATTAGTTATTGAGAGGAGGGTATTGAGTCTTTGACTTTAATTGTGGATTCTTTATTTCTCTTTGGAATTCTGTTCATTTTTGCTTCATGTATCTTAAAGCCGTGATGTTAGTTGCCTGAGTGTTTTTTTTAATTAATTTTTTATTGGCGCATAATTCTTTACAATGTTCTGTTAATTTCTACTGTACAACACAGTGAATCAGCTATGCATATGTCCCCTGTTTTTTTAGACTTCCCATTTAGGTCACCACAGAACGTTGAGTAGAGTTACCTGTCCTATACTGTAGGTTCTCATTAGTTATCTGTTTTATACCTAGTAGTATATATATATATGTCAGTCCCAGTCTCCCAGTGCATTCCATTCCCCCTTTCCCCCCTTGGTATCCATAAGTTTGTTCTCTACATCTTTGTCTCTATTTCTGCTTTGCAGATAAGTTCATTTGTACCATTTTTCTAGATTCCACATATTAGTGATATTATACAGTATTTGTTTTTCTCTCTCTGACTTATTTCATTCTGTATGACCATCTCTAGGTCTATCCATGTCTCTGCAGATAACACTATTTCATTCCTTTTTATGGCAGAGTAATATTCCCTTGTATATATGAACCACATTGCCCAAGTGTTTAGAATCTTTAGTCCTCTTCTTGATTAGTTGGCTCCTTTGTTATTGTGGAATGACCTTTGTTATCATTGGTAGTAGTCTTTGCTCTTTAATCTACTTTGCTTAATATTATTATAACCTTTCTGACTTTTCATTAATTTATGTTATCATGATATATTTTTTCTATCCCATTGCTTTTAAACCATGTATCTTTATAGTTGAAGTGCATTGCCTGTAGGAAGCATGTAGTTGGATTTTATTTTCTTATCTAGTTTGACAGTCTCTACATTTCAAATGGGGGTATTTACACCATTTTAACCTTCATAACTGTTCTGTGGTTATTACCCCGATTTCACTAAAGAAGTAAGAAGACAAATGGAAAGAGTAAATAACTTCCTTACTGTGACACAGTAAATGTTGGATCTGTGACTTAAGCTCATAAGCAGTATGTCCCAGGACTCCTACTTAAAATTGCTGCTAAATGTTTATTATAGTGGGACTTTTTTAACTCTCCAGGTTTTTTTTTTTTTGAGATATAATTGATGTATAATGTTGCATTGCTTTTAGGTACAGCATAGTGGAATTCTAAAGAGGTCTCAGAAAGCAGAGAATTGACTTGGGTACATTTGCGTTTTATAGCATATTCATGTTCATGATGGCATGGCTTTCTGGATCTTAATTTCCCAATCAGGGACTGCACCCAGCCCCTGGCAGTGAAAGCACCAAGTCCTAACCACTGGATCACCAGGGAATTCCCAAGGACAGTTTGTTGGGAAAGTCTTATGTTAAAGAAATGATGTTAGGGTGGTTTTGTAGTAATTTAGGAGAGAGATACATTGATATTCTTAACTGAGAATACAGAGAAAGACCAGATCTGAAAAATGTTTGTGAAATTGAGTCAGTTGGATGCAGGGGAGAATGTAGAGAGTAAAGGAGCAAACAAGGAAGACCATTCAAAGGTGTTTGGCTTGTGAACTGGAAAACTGGTGACATCTGGAAGGTTAGGAGGCACGAAACTTGAGTTTATAGGAGCCTTAGACTAAGGTAGTGACAAAAGAAATGGCAGGGAACAGTTTTGAAGTTTTGTGAAATAAATCTTAAGAAGGTAAGGATAAACAAAGGAGCTGTTGAGGTTTTGAACCTGAATTAATGGAAGAAAAATGGATGGAACATTCTGGAGGGTGAACTGATTTGGAAGAGGTGGGAGAGATAATATATAATATATCATTTGTGGCAGAGTTCTCTGTTACATCCTATAATTTGAAAACCAAAAGACCTAGTCATTTAAAAATCATTTTAATATTGGGCAAATGTATTAAAAATATGTTTTAGATAAAAGTTTTACACTGAATCAAAATAAAAGAAAAATTACTTTTAAAAGATATGTATATATTTTGAATTTCAAATGATTGTAAATATTTTCAGCTGTATATTTTGAAAAATTGAAAATCTATGAGAAAAATTGAAAATCTGGGAGAAAAATTGAAAGAGCAGTATAATAATGGATCTTTCATATTTATTAATCATTAATTTATTCAGCACATTGCTACATTTATTTCTTTCCTTGCTCCTTCTGTATAGATATATTTATTTCCTTGAACAGTTTGAAAATAAATTTCGACTATCATGACATTTTTATCCTTAAATACCTGTATATCTATCTTGTGAGACCAAAGACATTCTTCTTCATAATACTATCCATAATACTATCATCACTCAAGAAATTGAAAATTGACTGAAGACATTATTTATTATATAGTCTGTAGTCAGATTTCCCAGGTTTCTCCTGGTTGTTCTCTAAATGCACTTTGTACTTTTATTCTTTCTAGTCTAAGTCTGATCAATAGATTGTAGCTTATTATGACCTTCCATGTCTCTTTAGCATCCTTGCATCAAGGACAGTCCCTTTGCATTCTTCTGATTGTCTTCTTTCATAACATGGACATTTTGAAGAGTTTCGATCAGTTTCTTAGAGAATACACCAAATCCCTATCTGTCTGATTGTTTTCCTGTGGTTAGATTCACAGTAAACATTTTTGGCCAAGAATGCTACATATTTCTCATTGGATCGTGTCAGGAGGCATGTGATGTCCATTTTATGATTATTGATCATGCTAAACACTTGGTTTTTAAAGGTATTTTCCACCTGATCTCTTTCCTGTAAATTCACATTTATTTCTAAATAATTAATATGCATTTTGGGGTCCTTACCTTGTATTCCTACAGAGCAGTGAGCTATCTAGGAGGAAAGCAGTGGATTGTGTGTGTATACTGTAACTAGATCCTACATTTTAGAGGTGTTTGAGCCCATGTGGAAATATGGTGTGTAGATGGAATGTTAGGATGTGCAAGGGGAGGGGTGTATGTGAAGTGAAGATGGACAGGTCACTCCTTTGTGGCGTGCAGCATGGGGGGAAGTTGAAAGTTTTTAAGCTGGTGGTGTTCTGGGTGATGGCAAGTGGATTTGAGTTTTAGAAAGAGAGTATTAGCAGCAATCAGATGGGAGATTATTACATCCAAGCTAAGATGATGAAAGACGGTAGCCAGTGCAGCAGAGTTCCTGGCAGAGAGAGGAAGGAGATTTGAGAAATATTTTTGAGGTTAGAACTGATTGGATTTGGTGACTGGCTAAAGGTTCATTGTGGAGGATTGAGAGTTGGTGACAGGATATTTAATAGGATTTCCCGACTCACTGACTAAATTGTGTTAAGTATGAAGTTTAAGTAATTAGTTTTTGTGACAGTTATAGAGACAGATTCTTTCGGATTATCTTACAGTTTCTCTTATTCTTTGTTCCTATTCTACTTTTTTGAGGACTATTTGAATGGCATTAACAATATGATTCCGTTTAGGGAAGCTCTTTCTTCTTGATATATTCTACCAAAAATGTACACTTAGAGCTGCCTTTAAGCCTCTGGATAGAACAGAATTTGGCACGACCTCTTAACATTCTTTCACTAGAGAGAATAAGATTTTTGTTACAAATGACCTATAAACTCAACCCTAGCTCTAACATTTTGATTCTGTGGTGTGTCTGTTTTTCTCTCAGACAGCACATTTTATTTACCGAAAAATTTCAATGTTTTCCTGGTCTCTTTATGTTTTTCCAAGATGTTCTCAGTGCAACTGAGTCTTGGGGAGCAGACATGGGAATCCGAAGGGAGCAGTATAAAGAAGGCGCAGCAAGCCGTCGCTAACAAAGCTTTGACGGAATCCACGCTCCCCAAACCAGTGCAGAAGCCACCCAAGAGCAATGTTAATAATAACCCAGGTATGGCCCTGACTTGGTTCCTTGTGTTCTTATCCTCTGCATGTGCTGTTCGCTGTATTTTCCTTCACGCAGGCCTGTTGCATAGTCGGTGGGTATTCAGACAGCCGAATAGTAACTGAAGATGTGAGAATGAAGAAGGTAATTGTAGTTATTTTAAAATTCTGCTTTAATGGCTACTCTAAAGGTGCATTTTTTTACTTTTTAAATGTGACAGAAAGGCATTTGGATATGAAGACATGAAAATAGGACTGAGGTTTTTTTCTAAAGAAAAGATAGACATCATCAATTTCTCTAAGTATATAACATATAACACATAATACAAAAGTCTTTATTTTAGTTTAATAGAAAATTATGAAATTAGACCTAAGCATCTTACTACTTTGTTTGCTCCTGTAGAGATGGTTGCCATTTACATTTAAAACATTTCATATGAAGTTTGTTAAGAAACCCACAAATCCAGTAAAACCTCGTGTGTATAATATTCTGCTAAGTAAATGAGAGTTCTAGTTTTCAGCTACTAAGAGTAATTTTAAAAAGTTGTTCCGGGGACTTGCCTGGTGGTCCAGTGGCTAAGACTCTGAGCTCCCAGTGCAGGGGTCCTGGGTTTGATCCCTGGTCAGGGAACTAGATCCCATATGCTGCAACTAAGACCCAGCACAGCCAAATAAATAAACATTAAAAAAAAAAAAACAGTTGTTCCATGCATCGACTTTAAAAAGTCAGTTGCATGCAGTACCAACAGCATTATATGTCCAGTTATCTTTGGGAAGAACAAACCTGTATTTGACACCATGCATGAATTGGTAGCATGAAATTAAAAAGTTCCATAAATTTAGTATCAGCGTTATGCCATTTACTCATCTGTTAACTTACTAATGGAAGTGGTTACCTTCTGACCAGTGTTGCTTTAGGTATTTTTGTGATGGAGTGAAAAAAGACATTTTGCCTGCCAACACTTGACTCTATAGGCTATTTAATTATAGTCCACATGCTCATACTCATAATCAGGTCAACACTTCTTTCCCATGTGGCACGTGCTCTGTAGACAGTCTACTTTCCCAAGGACTGCTCTTTACCGGGCTCTGTGACCTTCCTAATTCTAGTCCTTTTACATATGTTCAGCTTATTCCAGTATTTGTTAAATATGGGTAAATAAGCCAAAAATAACTGTTATAATAAAAAAAAAACTCTTTCAGCTTAAAGCTAGTTAGAGGCTATATTTAACTTTAAAAACTCTCTTCAGATTACTGGTTGATCATTAGCACCATAGAACTATCTCTATTAAGCATTTGCTTTAATACATCTAAGAGATGTAAAGCCATTGTTCTTTTCTGTAAGGGTTTTAGTTATTTGCATAAAACATGTAACCCAGCAGTAAAGATTAAGTACCAAGTGAGTAATAGCAGACATCAATATTATAAGTAATGATACACTTGTACTGAAGTAGTTGAGGTGAAGGATAGGTCTTGAATAGAGAGTAGGCAGGTATAGGGCCGAAGAAAGGGTATTCTAGGCTAAGGGAATACTGAGGAAAGTCCTTGGAATAAGAATCTGGACTGTGGGTTTGGCAAAAAATATTTTCTTTACAGATGATTTTTCCCTCCTCTCCTCCTGTAGACGATTTTTAAATAGAGCAGCTAAGTGGCTAATAAGAGATAAGACTAGAGATGTAGTTAGAAAGCAGATAGTGATAGACTGGAATGCAGCTTTAGGAAATAAATTTTATCTCTAGTTTGGGGATTAATTTTTACCAGCAGGTGGGTGATGTGTTCAAAAGAGCAATTTTGGATGTTGAATTTAACATGTGTATGGAAGATACTAGAAGCTAAATCAGTTAGGAAACCACAGCCATAGTTTGTGGGTGAAGAGAAAGAGAAGAAACTCATGTTCATGGAATGGGCAGAAGGACAAGTGTTACTGATCCACTGGTGGAAGCCAGGCCTGTGGACCTGCCCCCTGGGGCAGAGGCTGTGAAGTGAGAGCAGTTGTGTGCTGAGCTTTGGTTCAGGTCCACTTCCAGGGGCTATAGCAGGAGATCAGCGAGCAAAGGAGTCAGAGCAAGGGAACAGCAGAGTCTGAAGGCCAGTGGAGATGTTTCCACCATTGAACGTTGTACTGAGCTGACAATGAGTAGATTTGGGGGGTAAATTTTAGTTTTTTTAACTTTTAACTTAAATTTTTTTGTGTGACATTTTATACATTTATTTGTTGCTGAGGTAATTTTTTAAAATAAATATAACATTATGTGTCTGCAAGTGCACAAATGATGATTGTGGAGCCTTGATGGGATTTTGCACTGTGAATGCTTTGCAGGCTTTCCCAGAGCCTCAGAAGCCTCTCTCACAGGGGTTAAAGCCCTTCTAATTAAACAACTAGGTTAAACAACCCCAAAGGGAACCACTGTTCTGTGCCCTGTCATCCTAGATTTGTTGTGCCTGCCTGTTGGAATCATCTGCCATAGTCTTCTGTCATAGCTTATTTTTCTCAGTGTCATGTTTGTGAGATTCATCTGTGTTGTTAATAGTATAGTATTTTTTTGCTATGTAATATCCCACTGCATGGATATACCACGATTTATTTATTCATTATACTGGTGGTAGACATTTGGGTTGTTTCCAGTTTGGGGCTGTTAGAGATGAGACTACTATGCTGTGAACTGGAGAAGGAAATGGCAGCCCACCCCAGTATTCTTGCCTGGAGAATCCCATGGTCAAAGGAACCTGATGGGCTACAGTCCATGGGCTTTCAAAGAGTTGGACACAACTTAGTGATTAAACAACAATGCTATGAACATTTTTGGATGTATACATTTCTTTTGGGGGTGTTACCCAAGTAGGTAATGCATATGTTCAGTATCAGTACATAATGTTCAACCTGATACATTTCCCTTCCACTAGCAGTATATGCAAGTTTCCCATGTCCTTGTCCACGAAGGGCATCTTCAACTTTCAAATAATTAAAGTGAACACCTTTACATATGCCTGTTGGCAACAGGATCTTCTCTGCTATTGATATATATTTACTGTTAAAAACCTGCATTGGCAGTTTATTTTTTTTTTTCAGTTCTTTTATTGACTTACTTACAGGTTTCTTAGATATTCTGGATTAATATCCTTTGTCAGATATGTATATGGCAAATATCTTTCCGTATTCCTAATGGTACATTTTGGTAAACAGATTTTTATATTAATGAAATGTAGTATATTAGTCTTTCCCCTTATGGATAGTGCTTTTTAAAAAATCGAAGTGTAATTGAACATAGGTTTATATTAGTTTCAGCTGCACCATGCAATGATTTGATATTTGTATATGTTGTGAAATGATCATCACAGTGTTTCATTTACATCCATCCCCATAGTTATATTTTTTTCTTGTGATGAGAAGGCTTTAGATTTACCTTTCTTAGCTGCTTTCAAATATAAAATACAGTATGACTGACTGTAGTTACCATGCTGTACATCACATCCTCATGCTTTATTTATTTTATAACTGGAAGTTTGTATCTTTTGACCTCTTTTACCTACCTCCATCTCCCACCTCTGGCAGCCCATCAGTCTGTTCTCTGTATCTGTGAATTCTGTTTTTTTGTGTGTTTTCTTTCTTTTAGATGCCACATATAAGTGAGATCATGGGGAATTCGTCTTTCTCTGTCTGACTTATTTCACTTAGCATAATGCCTTCAAGAGCCATCCATATTGTCACAAATGGCAACTTTTTAAAAACATTGCTGATTAATAGTCTGTTGTTTATGTGCATCGCCTCTTTGTCCATTCGTCCATCAATGGGCACTTAGTTTACTTCCATGAACATGAGAGTGCACATATTAATATCTTTTCAAGTTAGTTTGATTTTGATTTTGGGGGGATAAATACTCAGAAGTGGAATTGCTAGAATGGTAGTGCTTTTTTGTGTGCTATTTAAGACATCTTTGTCTCCCACAAACTTGTGAAGATGACCTCATATTATTTTTAGAAGTTTTATTATTTCATCTTCTAAATTTAGATCTAAGTTTGTCAGAAATTGAAGTTTATGTATGAGCTGAGGTAGGGGTCAAGATTTTTTTTTCTCCCTTTTAATACATGGACATTCAGTTAACACTATTTACTGAAAAGGCAGTCCATTCAATCCATTCCTCTGCACTGCAGAGGAGGGGAGACCCAGACCTGACTTCATAGGAAGTAGATGGGCCTTAAATAGTAATTACATCCCAGAGAGGAGTTAAATTTAGTACAGCATCGGGAATCTGCCAGTTAATGAGGAGTATATCATAGAAGTATTTGCTTTCTTCATTCTTTTTTTTTTAAAACTTTTTTAAAGAATTAATTTGTTTTATACACACACACACACACTTAATAGGAAGAGTGCATAGAGCTCTCAGGTAACCATCACCCAGAAATGATTAACATTGCTGAACCAATTACGAATTAGTCATGGACATGGTGTCCCATCACCCCTTATTCCTTAAGTGCACAGAGACTGTCCACTCAGGACGTGGGCATCGATCTGGTATCACCAGACTCCACTCCCACAAACCACCAGCCCACAGACTCCACTCACTCTTCGGTGATGGCCTCAGTAACATCCTTTGTAGGAACAGCAGCTCATCAGGATCACCGGCTTACTGTGTCTCTCCATTCCACTTACGTGAATGGAACTGGAACACTTCCTCAGTCTTCGTTTTATGACCTTGACATTTCCACACACTGTATGTAGAATGCTCCTCACTTGAATTTGTCTGGTGTTTCCTCATGATTTATGCATTTTTAGCACAAACATCACAGAAGTGACCTGGGGTCATCTCAGTGTTCCATGTCCAGAGACCCAGGATGTTGAAATGTCCCATTAGTGATGACGTTGGTTTCTTGGTGAAGAGTGTGTCAGCCAGGCTTCTGTATTGTAAAGTTAATTAATAAGAATGTTTTATTATTAAATAGTGTAATTAATAAGTATTTTCTGAGGAGATACTTTGAGACTGTGTAAACATTCTTTTCCTTATCAAACTTTCATTCACCTACCAGCTTTGGCATCCATTGATGATTCTTGTCTGAATCAGTGACTACTCTGAAGGTTGCCAAAGGGTGATTTTTAATTGTGTATTCTTTTTTGATTTATTAGTTAGTTGGGATTCTACCCAAGACTTTCTCATCCCCCTCATTTTTTTGTTTGTTTATATCACTGTCAATTCTTGGATTCCTGTTTTACCCACAGGCTTATGATATGTGTGTCTCTGTGTGTGTGCGCACACTCTCAGTCACCCAGTCACGTCACACTCTTTGTGACTCTGTGGACTGTAGTCCGCCAAGCTCCTCTGTCTATGGGATTTTCCAGGCAGAATACTGAAGCAGGTTGCCATTTCCTCAGCCAGGGGATCTTCCCAACCCAGGGATTGAACCTGTGTCTCCTGCATGGGCAGGCAGATTCTGGTATTTACCACTGAGCCACCTGGGAAGTGGAGAAGGCAATGGCATCCCACTCCAGTACTCTTGCCTGGAAAATCCCATGGACGGAGGAGCCTGGTAGGCTGCAGTCCGTGGGGTCGCGAAGAGTCAGACATGACTGAGCAACTTCACTTTCACTTTTCACCTTCATGCATTGGAGAAGGAAATGGCAACCCACTCCAATGTTCTTGCCTGGAGAATCCCAGGGATGGGGGAGCCTGGTGGGCTGCCTACTATGGGGTTGCACAGAGTCGGACACGGCTGAAGCGACTTAGCAGCAGCAGCACCTGGGAAGCCCTATGATTTATTTAGTATTATTATCATTATTTATTTTTATGCTCAAATTGTCCCAGCTTTGGCCAGTGGTATGGCCCCCCAGGTTGACTCCTGTGTCCTTCAGACAGTTCCTTCTCATTCTTTGGGCATTGTTTTCTGACACTAGAAGTTGTCCCTAGGTCATCTTGCATTTTCTTTGCCCTGGTTCCAGTCATTTTTTTCAGGAGCCCTGATTGACTAATCAGTTCTTTCTTTCAGCAAGTATTTATTGAGTGACTACTGGTATATGTTCCAGGGACTTTTCTAACTTCCTACGAAGTTGTTTCTTTAGATGTTAGCAATATGTTACTCCTTGAGAACTAGTTGTGGCATCTTTTTTTAATCTGTCATAATAGGAACCCGCAATTATTGTTATATACTTTCGTATATTTAACTAGTCTTTTTATGTTTATCATCGGTAAATGTAGAAATTTCCTTTAACGTATCTAAAAACCACTAACAGCTGATAATGTGTTTACAATGTAAACTTTCTATCCATAAAATATATGAGGATTTCTTTATAATGGTCATCTTTATGCAACTTTGGTCCAACCCACACACGTTGAAAACTGTGGTACTTAACAATTCATGGAGGCAGCTCATAGCTTGATTATTCTTTAAATGTTTTCTGTGAGAGCACTACTGTGTAAGTATTGGGCTAGCCAAAAAGTTTGAGTTTTCATATAACATCTTATGGAAAAACCTGAACAAAATTTTTGGCCAATCCAGTATGAAAAGGTGTTCACATGTAGAGATGTCAGTCTTGTTCTATAGGAAACAGATGGAGTACCTCGCTCTAAAGGAGGTGAAACCTTTTCTGTATGGTTTCTGCTTTTCTGTTTCTTTTTTCCTCTCCTTCGCAACACTAGTTTCTAGCATTTCTGTGAAGATAATATACTGTAGCCTTACTTTGAAGTGAGGAATTTACATGGGATTATTTCTTTATTTAAATAGTATGAATACACTACTTTTACTGAGTTGAAAATATAATTTTGGTGTCGGTGGCAGACATGCTATGTCCTGCCAGTACATTAAAGTCATTTCACTGATCATTTTCAAAGACATTAGTTTTCTGTTTATGGTCATACTTGAAGGATGAGGTCTTTCAAGCTGCTGCTTTTTTTTTTTTTCTATTTTTCCCCTTTGAACCTTATGCTATTTGTGTCTGTATGATTGTTGCAAAGAATTTATAATGACATAAATCATACAAGTGATTAGTCTGTTAATTATTAAACAAATCTTTCTGAAATAAGAAAAATCTAAACTAAAGGCATTCATGGCTCTTTGAGGTTAAAACATCTTTGGAAGACTGTTCGGCAGTTTCTAATAAACATAAACCTACTCTGTGATCTAGCCATTTCACTACTAAATGTATACCCAACTAAAAAGAGTGTACGTGTCTGCCAAGAGACTTCTTGAAAAAAGTTTGAAGTGGTTTTATACTTAATAGCCTCAAACTGAAAACAACCCAAATATTCCATCAATAGCAGGTTAGATAAACTGAGCAGAATATTTTTCAGCGACTAAGTCTGAAATAGTGATATTCAGCAAAGCCTTATGTTGAAGGAAAGAAGTTAAGACAAACTAAATCACATTCAGATTTGAAGAACAGGCAAAACTAATCTATGATGGCAGAAGTCAGAACAAGTAAGGGGTGGAGGTGGGTTTTGACTAGGTGTTTCTGGGTGATGGAAATGTTCAGATCTTAATCTGAGTGGTGGTTATATGCGTGTTTACATAGATAATATTTCATGGAGCTGTATGCTCAAGGTTTTACTTATCCCTTGGTAAAATACTGTAAGAAACAAGGAGAAGAGAATCCCTTTGTGCTTGACATACTCTTCCTCTGCTCTGAGTGTGTGCATTAAATTTTGGTTTGGACTAATTGGACTTATTTAATGTGTTAAATTTTTCTTACCCTTTTTCTGCCTCCTCCTTTGTCCTCCCACCTCCTTTATTCTTTTTCTTAGTTCCTGTTCTTATTATACTCTTCAGTGGTTTCATGTGAATTCTTTAGAAATGAGACATAAAATTAGCAGCTTATGACTCTTGATGGCTTGCTTTTGGCCTGGCTGCCAGTTGTGCATTTGTGTCAGGCTCCACCACCCCTTGGCAGATACTGTGTCCCAGTTTCTCTTCTGCAATAAGTGGACCCATTTTTGATAGTGATGAATAGAGTCTTAAATGTATGATGCAGAAGGCATGCTATGCTATGCTTAGGTTGCTCAGTTGTGTCCGACTCTGTGCGACCCCATGGACGTAGCCCGCCAGGCTCCTCTGTCCATGGGGATTTTCCAGGCAAGAATACTGGAATAGGTTGCTAGGCCCTCCTCAGGGGATCTTCTGAACCCAGGTCTCCCGCATTGCAGGCGGATTCTTTATTGTCTGAGCCACCAGGGAGGCCCAAGAATACTGGAGTAGGTAGCCTGTTCCTTATCCAGGGGAACTTCATGACCCAGGAATCGAACTGGGGTCTCCTGCATTGTAGGAGGATTCTTTACCAGCTGAGCTACAGGGGAAGCCTACAAAAGGCATAATTCAAATGAAATAATACAGAATTAGACTGGAAATACATTTTACTCTCTATTAAGGCTTTAGATTCATCTCTGTGATTTGTTACAATGTGTGCTGCAGCCCACGGGGTTTCAAAGAGTTGGACATGACTTGGTGACTGAACAACAACATGTGGAGCATATATGTATATATTTTTAACTAAATAACCTTTTTTGCTACTGAAAGTTGACATAATAGTTGTACATTATTTGTGAATTATTATGGGACTTTTAAAACTTTTATAAAAGTGGAAAGAGTAAGATGGTGAACATTTCTGTACTTGTCATCAGGTGCAACCCCTCTTACTTCTCATCTCTCTGTCCTCTGAATTATTTTGAAATAAATCTCAGATATGTCACTTCATCCATAAATGCTTCAGTATCTTTAAAGATTATTCACAGGACATTGTTTATTTACTATTTTTTCCTATTGTTAGTTGTAGAAAAAATTTATTTTCACTAGATAAGTGCAAGAATTACTGATGACCCTGTATTTTTTGCTAATTTTAGTTGCTTGATTACCAAAATAGAAATAAAAATATTCACAGATGATAATGCTTTTAATGATTAAAAATCATAAGCTTTCTGAAGGAAGTAACTGTCAAGTTCAATGGTTTTATGACGTACAAACTAAGCGATTTATAAATATTTTGTTTCTCTTCTTTTGAAATAGTGTAACTGTAAAGTTCAATTTTTGGTCATTACTATACAGAAAATGTTGCAAAAACCCTGAAGAGATTTCATTAGAAATGACTTTCCTGTTTGTTCAGCTTGTTTGTGTACCTCCTTAGAAAAATCCGACAAAGAGCCATCACTCTTCCATGATAGTCTTATATAAAATAAATATAGACTGGGTGATTTATTATGGAAATATTTCACTTCTGTACCTTTAATATTTCTTTTAAACAGGTAGTATAACTCCAACTGTGGAACTGAATGGGCTTGCTATGAAAAGGGGAGAGCCTGCCATCTACAGGCCATTAGACCCAAAGCCTTTCCCCAATTATAGAGCTAATTACAACTTTCGGGGCATGTACAATCAGAGGTTTGTATGTCTTCTTTGGTTTTGTTCTTATTTATTATTTTATGCATATTATCAAAGTTGCTGAAACTCAAAAGATATTTTTGTTGTAAAGAAAGTTCACTTGGGGTATTTTTCTTTGAATATAGATATATCAGGCTTATAAAGAATAAAGTAATACATTAAAAAAAGTAACTTTTACAGGAGCTCATGAGAGTCCTATGTTTGCCGCAGGCAGGACCATGTTTTAAAGTTGCTCCACAGTGTGGTGTGGAATATCCAGTTGTCTCGTTCATTTATTCAGCAAGCAGATGCTTTTAGCTTAATTAGTACTTTTCTTAATTTGTCTGAATACATTGCAAACATGACTGTTTATAACTTACAGGGAAGTTGTTAGGAGGATGTACTAGGTGTTTCTGCACACTGAATAATTTTGGGATAGTTTTAAGTGTAACAGAATTTTCTTTTGCACATGTGTCAGAATTCTTTAAAAAATTTTAGGGTTTTATTTATAAAAGACTTTTATTTATCAAAGTCATATGGCTCATTGTAGAGAATGTGGAAAATGCAGAAAGTTAAAAATACAAAAATAATTTGCAAACCTAGAATTAAACACCTTTAATATTTTGATGTGCTTTACATTCTTCTTGTTCTTTTCATGTAAATATATTTAACCAAATGTAAATTATCCTGTATATGCACTTCTGTCTTAGTTTATGGAAGTATAATATAGGAACAGTAAAATGCATGAGTCTTAAATGTACATCTTGATGACTTTATTATTTTATTTATGTACCTATGTATTTATAGTTTATTTGATGACCTTTCGCATCTGTGTGTCCTCATGTGATCATCACCTGTCAAGCTCCAGAACATTTCCATCCCTCTTAGGGTTTCCTCACACCTATTTGCACTTGGTACTTCTCCTCCCACTGTTCTATCTCCATATATTAGTTTTGCCTGTCCTTGAACTTCCATAGATAGACTCCTACAGCATTTATTCTTTGTGTCTGGCTTTTTTCACTTCATATAATGGTTTTCTTGTTTTGTTTGTTTTTATTTTTTGATTTTTGGGATTCATCCATGTTGCTTGTACCTAGGTTCTACCATTTTTTTTATTGCTGAATAATGTTCTTTGTATAAATATATCATCATTTGTTCATTTTGAACGTGGAGTATTACACCTTCTTTTCACTTAATAGAGATCATTTTTCATATCTTTAACCTTTGAAAAACATTTTTTGATGGCTATATTCATATGGCTAAGGTATACTTTACAAGTATTTAGTCAAGTGTAAACAAGCAATACTTGATAAGTATATTAAAAATCACCTGGTTTTGATCGTCTAGATTGTTCCTCCCCCTTTTTTTGACAATTATAAATAATGTTGCAGTAAAAAATCTTTATATGCAAGTTTTTGTTTACATCATTGATTATTTCCTTAAGATAAATTATTAGATACAATTTATTAAAATTGTTAGATACAATTACATTAAAATTGTTAGATACAATTACATTAAAATTTATACTAATTTCTTATTAGGGTATTTCATACTATTCTGACGACATTGAGCTTAAAACACAGTCTTGATAGTTAAAAGGTGGTATGTTTAAATTTTTTGGTTTTTATTGATAACCTATTAGGCTCAACAGTTTTTTAAATAAGTATTTATTAGTTGTCCATTTTAATTTGCTAATTTTGATAGCATTGCTTAATTTGTCTTCAGATGTTTGTGTGTTGAGGATATTAGCATTAAGAATATTTGTTTGATTTTCCTGTTTTTTAAAAAATTTGCTTCTTTAGTTTTGTTTTTTAATGTACTCCAGTTTTAAATGTTATATGGCATAATTTATAAAATTTTTGGTGTGATTTCTCTCACTGCTATGCCTAAGAAATTCTTTCTCATGTTTGATCAGGTATTTGTTGATGCTTAAAGTTTTTTTTTATTGAGGCATAATTGACGTGCAACATTGTGTAAGCTTAAGGTATAGAGAACACTGATTTGATGCATTTATATTGCAGTATGGGTGCCATTGTAGTGTTAGCTTATAACCTCTCTCCAGTCACATAATTATCATTCCTTGTAGTGTTGGGATGCTGTTGCTTTTTGTGTATTTGCTGACAAATAAATTTGTGTATTTGCTGACAGATTATTACCATTCAGATAGGAGAAGTTATTTGTTTAATCAATAGATAATCTAATACTTTTTGGTGTCTTGCTTAGTAGTGGAAAAATTACTATTCAGTCTTATTCAAATTGTAAATGGCTCATTTAAATATTGTTGTTCAAGTTCTCTAAGAAAAACTTCCGGCCCTTTCTCTTTCCTCTCCAGTGTATCTGGAGGGTATTTACTTCATTGTCCTGGTGGGAAGGGAGGGTACCTGTGCCCCCATCACCGCCCTCATGTCATCTTTGTGGTGTGATGTCTCTTGTCCACCAAGTAACTTAAGATTTTAGGTTATGAAATAGCTTATTGATTATATTTCAAAGTTTATGTTTATAGGCTGATGGCTAGCTGCTAATTATTATGATGTTGGTTAATTAGTCATTTTGAGCCTGTTTAAGCGATCAATCTAAGTGTTCTTTACCAGTTTGTAATGCCTTTCTCAAAAGTATGTTGGGAAGTAGAAAATGGAGAAACAATGTTTGTAGTAGTTTTAACAAGTACAGAGCTACAATTTTGCTTTCTGCCACTAGATGGTGCTCGTGTACTGATAAAACAACATACAGACTTTTAAGTTCACTTTGGTTAATACTCCAAGGCTTGTGTTTTATTGATTAGTGAGAGATTAAATTACATAAAATTGCCAGTTTTGACCTTGCTTTGACCTGTAAATATTATGGTTTTGTATGGTTCATCCTAATCGGAAAAATTTAGCTAAGTACACAATTCTAAAGCCTCTTAGATAAGTGAAATAACTCGGTTCAGTTCAGTCACTCAGTTGTGTCCGACTCTTTGGGACCCCATGGACTGCAACATGCCAGGCTTCCCTGTTCATCATGAACTCCCAGAACTTGTTCAAACTCGTGTTCATCGAGTCGGTGATGCCATCCAACCATCTCAAATAAATATGAAGTGGTAAAAAGCAGGTGTTCATTCTATATCTGATTTTATCTTTTGTGTATTATATTTCTTGGTTTGTTGAATATATTCTTTCTCTTTTATCATATGCTTTATTCATGAAATGTATGTCAGAACTTTTCAAAATGATACTTCTTTTAAAAACTATTTCTTTATGAAGATATCACTTTATAGAATAGATGTAGAACTGAAAGACTGCAAGACAAAACTTTCAATACTTCCTCATATTTTTATGTAGGACTATATAAATTAAATTAAGAATGCTTTTCATTTTGGGAAATAAGTCTAAACCCATCTAAAGAAACATTAAACTCTTATAAGCCAGAAAAAAGAATTTGAATAGGGTTACCAAAGCAAAAATGAGGGAGAATTAACTGGAATTCAATGAAACCAGGAATCAGAGAGCCAGGGAGATAAAGGTAAAGGAAGAATTGTTTGAGTCAGAAGCTCTTGTCTTAGGCAGTCTTATTTAAAATTAAGAAGAAGAACTAGTAACTGAAAGGAAAAAAAAAAAAAAGAAACTATTGTACATTGTAACCCTTTAAATAAAACAAAACTCATTGCTTGGTTAGACCAGATGCAACACTCTTCATTTTATGAAATCAAAATATAGCTTTTTTCTTTAAAGTGCAATATGAAGAGAGTCTCTCAACATCTGTTTCCCCAAGTATAGGATAAAAATCAAATTATTAAAAAATATTTTGGGGGGGTTATGTTCTGTCTGTGCTGAAATAACGGACTAGATTTACCCTCTCACTATAAAATCTAGAAAACTTGGATATAGTTTTTCTATTATATATGAACTGATATGAAGAGAAATTGTGATGAGTTAAAGATGTATATTGGTGCAGGGCAAAAAAAGAATAGTTAAGAATAAAATAGTGGAGATAAAATGGAGATCATAAAAAACTATAATCTAGAAGAAGGCAGAAAAAAGATGTAATGAATACATGGTATAAATAGAAAACAAAGAACAATGTGATAGATCTAATCCCAATTATATTGATAATGTTAAATGTAAATGATCTAAAACACTGGTTAAAAGAGTGTCAGATTGTATAAGACAGCAGTATATGATGTATAAAGAAATCTACTTTATTTAAGAATATTTTAAAAATTTATTTTTTATTGGGTATAACCAATTAATAATGTTGTAAGAGTTTCAGATGAACGGTGAAGGGGCTCAGCCATACATACACGTGTATCCGTTCTCCCCCAAATTCCCCTCCTATCCACATAACATTGAGAAGAGTTCCCTGTGTTATACAGTAGGTCCTTGTTGGTTATCCATTTTAAATATAGCAGTGTATACATGTCCATCCCAAACTCCTTAACTATTCCTTCCCTGCATCCTTCATCCCCACCCTGTAACCATAAGTTCATTCTCTAAGTCTGTGAGTCTGTTTCTGTTTTGTAAGTAAGTTCACCTTTATCTAAAGAAGCCAACTTTAAATTATAAAGACATAGATTAGTTAAAAGTATGGGAAATGATATTCTGTGCAATCACTCAGTTTGGTTCAGTTCAGTTGCTCAGTCGTGTCCAACTCTTTGTGACCCCATGAACTGCAGCACCCCAGGCCTCCCTGTCCATCACCAACTCCTGGAGTCTATCCAAACCCATGTCCATAGAGTTGGTGATGCCATTCAGCCATCTCATCCTCTGTCGTCCCCTTCTCCTCCTGCCCCAAATCCTTCCCAGAATTAGGGTCTTTTCCAGTGAGTCAACTCTTCCCATGAGGTGGCCAAAGTATTGTAGTTTCAGCTTCAACATCAGTCCTTCCAATGAACACCCAGGACTGATCTCCTTTAGGATGGACTGGTTGGATCTCCTTGCAGTCCAAGGGACTCTCAAGAGTCTTCTCCAACACCACAGTTCAAAAGCATCAGTTCTTCGGTGCTCAGCTTTCTTTATAGTCCAACTCTCACATCCATACATGACCACTGGAAAAACCATAGCCTTGACTAGACGGACCTTTGTTGGCTAAGTAATGTCTCTGGTTTTCAATATGCTGTCTAGGTTGGTCATAACTTTCCTTCCAAGGGGTAAGCGTCTTTTAATTTTATGGCTGCAGTCACCATCTGCAGTGATTTTGGAGCCCCCCCAAAATAAAGTCTGACACTCTTTCCATTATAATAAAGCTGGAGTGGCTATATCAGATAAAGCAGACTTCAGGACAAGGAATATCACAAGGTATAAAATTATCAGTGATAAAAGGGTAAAATCATCAAGCAGACTTAACAGTTCTAAATATACATGCACCTAACAGGCTTTAGAATGAGTAAATGGCAATATAGTACTGCTGCTGCTATGGACTGAATTATGTACCCGTAAAATTCATACCCCCCCAAGTGATGGTATTTGGAAATAGGATCTTTGGGAGGTAATTAAGCTTAGATAGATCATGAGGGTGAGGCCTCAGTGTGGAATTAGTGTCCTTACAAGAACAGACAGCAGCAGACAGCTGGCTTTCTGCACTTTGCCCCTTCTCCTATGTGAAGACATAAGAAGTTGGCTGTCTGCAAAGCCAGAAAGAGAGCTCTTTCATCAGAAACTGGCCTTGCTGGCACCTTGCTCTTGGACATCTGGCTTTCCACAACTATGAGAAATTTAATTCCTGATTAAGCCTCCCAGTCAATGGTAAGTTACTAGGACAGCTCAAGCTAAGACATTGATAGGATTTGTTAACACTGTCATCCAGGATTATGAAACCCTTCTTCAATAACAGCAGAATATACACTTTCCAAGTACACATGCAATGTTCAGCAAGACAGGAATAAATTTAAGAGACTTGAAATGAGACAGACGATGCCATCTGACCACAAAGGGAAAAAGTTAGAAATATTATAAAAATATCTGGTAAATTCTACAAATATTTGGAAGTTTAATGACACATTTTTAAATAATGCATGAGTCAAAGGAGAAGTCACAAAGAATACTAGAGAAGTATTTTGAACTAAATTAAGGTGAAAATGAAACATTGAAATATGTGGGTGCAGCTGAAGTAGTGCTTGGAGGAGAATGTATATTTTTAAATGCTTACACGAGGGAAAACAGAGGCAGAATTAATGCTTTAGGTTTCTACCATAAGAAACTGGAAAAAGAAGAGCACATTAAATATCAAAATACAGAAAAGGAAATGGGAAAATTAGGAGCAAAAGATGATGAAATTCAAAATAGATAAACAACTGAAAAAAAAATCTCAGTGAAATCAATGAAATCAAAAGTATTTCTGGGAAAAGATCTATAACATGGTAAATTTCTAGCTAGACCATCAAAAGAGAAGGTGAACATATATTACTGCCAATATCAGGACTGAAAGAGGGATTTCTACTGATACCAAAAAAATTATAGGGAAACTTTATGAATGACTTTGTTTCTAGATTTGATCCCTTAGATCATGGGTTGGCACACTGTGACCTGTAGGTTCATTGCCTGTACTTTTATTCCAGCATAGCCATGTCCATGTGTTCATATGTTGTTTTAGGCTGCAGCTGTAACAGTAGAGTTGAGTAGGTGTGACAGACTGTATGCATATGCCCTGCAAGCTTAAAATGTTTACTGTCTGGTTCTTTAAGGAAAAGTTTACTGACTTAGGTGCAACTTTGTAAGAAGGCATAAATGACCAAACCTGACTTAAAGACAATCAGAAAAATCTCAGTAACCCTATTAAAGAAGTTGAGTTTATTTTAGAAACTTTGCCAGAAAGAAAATTCAAATTGCAAACCAGTTCACTAATAATTTCTGCCAACATTTGAGAAGGAAATACTGTCAATATCTTAGAAAAAAAGAGCACTTCCCAATTCATTTTATGAGGCCAGTGTTGTCTTGTACCAAAACCAGTCAAAAAACTTAAAACTTGAAATCAGTATCTTTCATTATCACAGATAGAAAAACCCTTAACAAAATATTAGCAATTTAAATTCAGCAAAGTTTAAATCATACAATACACATGATTAAATGGAGTTTGTCTTAGGAAAGCATTAGCCATATTTATAAAGGTGAAAAACCAAATGAGCACCTTATTAGACACAGAAAAAGCATTTGATGAAAGTCAGCAGTCATTCATAATACAGACTCATCTAACTAGGAATGCAAGAGAACTTAGTCTAAAAAAGGAGTATCTAAACAACCTTTAGCTAACATGTTTTATAGTGAGAGAGTGAATACTTTTAAGATGAAGAACACAGCAGTGATGCACACTATTTTCACTTCTGTTTGACATTGTTCTTGAGTTCTAGAAAGTACAGAAAGAAGAAGAAATAAATAGGGGGAAATATTGGAAAAGAAGAAATAAAACTATTTGCAAATCACATGATCATGTATGTAGAAAATTATAAGAAATCACAAATCAAAAGCTACTGAAATAGAGGAGTTGAGCAAGATCACATGTTACAAGATTAAAAAATTACAATATTTATATACAAAAAAATCAGCAGTATTTCTGTTTAATAATAAAGAACAGCCAGAAAATTTTAAAAGCACAAAAACATATAGTCAGGCTTAAATGTAAGAAAATATGCATAATCTGTATACTGATGGTGAAAAAGTATTGCTCAACCTAAAGAACACTTTATATTATTAAGATATCAATTTTCCTAAAGTTAACATGAAGATGTGATACAATCTCAATCAAAACCCTAGCAGGTTTTTTTAATGAAATAGTAAGATAAAATCGACGTTTAAATGGAGATGCAAAAAATCTATAGTAGTGAGAACAATTTTGAAAAGGATGAATAAATTTGGAGAGCTCACACCTTACCTGACTTCAAAATTTACTGTAAATGTACAGTAATCAAGACAGTGAAATATTGGCATGGGGAATAATACATGATCATTCCTAGGTATCCTTGGGGAATGAGTTCTAGAACCTTCCAGCCCCTGCAGATACCATAATCCAATGATGCTCAAGTCCTTGATAGAAAATACAGTTTTTGCATATAAGTCTATATACATTCTCTCATACCTTAAATCATCTCTAGATTACTTATAATCCCCAGTACCATGTAAATGCTATATAAATAGTTGCTAGGGCATGTGGTAAATTCAAGTTTTGATTTTTTGGGACTTTCTGGAATTTTTTGAATTTTTAAAGTATTTTCTGCACATGGTTGGTTGAATACAAGGATGTGTAACCTGCAGATACTGAAGGCTGACCATGTAGATCAGTGGAACAGAAGCAGAGGCTGGCAAAGTAGGGCCCATGGACCAAGCCTTTCCTGCCTGCTTTTGCATGGTTTGCAGTCTAAGAATGTTTTCTACATTTTTAAATGGTTGAGGAAAAAAAAATCCAAAGAATGATGTTTTATAACGTATGAAAGTTAGATGAAATTCAGACTTTAAGGTCTGTTGCTGCTGCTGCGAAGTTGCGTCAGTCGTGTCCGACTCTGTGCAAGCCCATAGACGGCAGCCCACCAGGCTTCCTCGTCCCTGGGATTCTCCAGGCAAGAACACGAGTGGGTTGCCATTTCCTTCTCCATTGGCGGCGGGGAGAGGTCTGTTAGTGAAGTTTTATTAGAACATAGCCATGATTATTTGTTTGTGTTCTCTCTGTAGCTGCTGTTTTGCTGCATTAGCAGAGTTGAGTAGGTATAGCAGAAGTTTTATGGATTGCAAAGCCCAGAGTATTTATCATCTGGCCTGGTACAGAAGTTTGCTGATCCCTGGAATATAAAGTCAAGAAATAAAGAGACCCACATATGGTCAATTTGTTTTTTTTTTTTTCCAAAATTAATTTCAGCGAAGGTGTTAATGGGCAGAGTCTACTGCTTCCAACAACCAATGGTTAAACAGTTGGGTATCCAGATGGAAAAAAGTGATCCTCAACACTTACCGCACACCACAGACAAAATTAATTAGAAATAGATCATAGATCTCCATGTAAAAAGCTGTAAACTTTCTAGAAGAAAGTTTTTTTTTTCCCTTTTATTGTTTTTGCCATACAATGCCATGATATCACCATGGGTTTACATATGCTCCCCCTCCAGAACCCCCCTCCCTCCTCCCTCCCTAGAAGAAAGTTTTTTGTTACTTTGGGGACAGAGATTTGGAGCACAAAGAACACAAATCATAGAAGAAGAAATTGAGATATTGAACTTCATCAAAATTTAAAACTTCTAGTACCTCAAAGTCACAGTTTTAAAAAGGAAAAAGTCTGCTGCACTCACACACTGTGATGGCCCTCTTGTCTGTGGAGTGTGTTTCTCCTTGAATAAATTCACCTCTTACCTTTAAAAAAAAAAAGTGTGAAAGTGATGGGGAAATTCTTTGTCAATCCAGTGGTTAGGGATTCCCCTGCCTCTTCTGCAGTGGGCATAAGTTCCATCACTGGTCAGAGAGCTAAAATCCCACGTACCATGTCGTGTGGCTAAAACAAAAAACTTGAAAAAGCAGGACATACTGGGAAAAAAATTACAATATTTAGGTTGACAGAATTTGAATCCAGAATGATATAAATGAACACAGTAAGACAAGTATGAGCAAAATATTTGGCTAGACACTTCAATGAAGAGATAAAGAATGGCTAATAAAGATGCTCGAAATCACTAGTTATCAGGGAAATGTGGCATAAAATCATAGCTAAAATTTTTAAAAGATTGAAAGGAATTTCCTTGCGGTCTAGTGGCTAGGGTTCTGTGCTCTTACTGCTTAGGGCCCAAGTTGAATACCTGGTTGGGGAACTAAGATCCCACAAGCCATGCAGCCAAAACAAACATCCCCCGCCCCAATTAAAAAAAGCTAAAAAGGCTGATAATACCAAGTATCAGGGTGAAAAGACTGGAGCCCTCGTAATTACTGCTGGGAATATTAATGATGTGACCATTCTGTCATGGTTTGTCACTCTAGTTAAATATATACTTAGATGCCATCCAGCAGTTCCACTCTGGTATTTACTAGGAGGAAAGAAAATATGTGGCTATTCAAAGACTTGTTCATGCATGTTTTTAGCATTTTTTATTTGTAACAGCCCTGAACTGGTCATATCCACCACCAGGTAAATCAGTTAAATTGTGTCATATCCATGGCATGGAATGCTACTCAGTAGTAGCACTTCTGATCCACGTCACGATATGTCAGTCCCCACACCATTATGCTGAACCAAAGAAGCCAGATGCATAGTGTATATACTAGAAGATTCTATTTCTCTGACATTTTAGAAAAAGCAAAACTAATCTGTTGTGACAAAAGAAGTGAGAATTTCTTTTCCAAGATACCAATGCTTTTCTCTGGGTGATAGAAATATTCTGTATCTAGATTTTCAGTTCATTTCAGTTCAGCCGCTCTGTCGTGTCCGACTCTTTGCGACCCCGTGAACTGCAGCACGCCAGGCTTCCCTGTCCATCACCAACTCCCAGAGTTTACCCAAACTATGTAGATTTCGGTGACTGTCAAATGGATTATGTAAAAACTCATTAGTTATGAGCTTAAAATAGGCCTATTTCATTATATGTAAAATACACCTCAATAAAGTTGACTTAACAATACATTTTGTAATTCTCAAATTTTCTTTGACGCTAAAAATGTTTCTCAGAAAGCATCTGACTTTTGCCTCTCAAGCGTTTGGCTAAAACCATTATAAATGTCTTAACTAGGGGCTAAAATAATATTTACCTCATAGAGTGAGGATAAAATCTTAATTGGTTAGCTTCTGCCTTTCTTCAATAAATGCTGTTTAATTGGTACCCTTTATTATATTATGGGTAATATTGTTTAGTTATAAGTGCAGACTCTGGAGTTGAAATGGTAGCTGTGTGGATTTGAGCAGGTTACTCAAACATTCTCATTCTCAATTAACTCACCTATAAATTTGAAAAAATAAATTTTGCATCCTCATAGGGTAGTTTTCAGGATTAAAATAACAATTCCATGACCACACATGGCCCATTACCTTATTTTACCATGAAGTTTTTAGTTCCTTAAAAATAATTTAAGTGTGTATTTGTATCAGGGCATTATTTTGAGAGGTTTTCAAAGTTTCATTTCTATCCAATTAAAAAAATTAGACTATAATTCTATTATTATTTCTGAATATATACTTCAGAGAAGGGATGGCTGATTCTCTAATACGGATATGCATACTCTTGGCTGTTTGTTGGAATTCGGTTGGCCTTGGAATAATACTGTCATTGCAGCTCAGAGTCATTGCTTTGGGAAACTACTGTGTACTCCAGCCGTTGTTAGCTTAGGATTTAAACGCAAGCCTCAGAGCACCTGTGCCTTTTACATAGTTGTTTTCTGCACATACCACTGCTGCCTTGTCATAGCATTATAGCCATCTGTTTTACCTTTGATCTTTCAACTTTCTCACTTTCATTCCTGAAAAATGGCTAGTCTGTGTCTTCTTGCCACTGAGTTAGTGTTCAAGTGCTAATAACTTGGTAATGAATTTCCCATGATACACATCCAGAACTTCATATTCCTTAGCTCTGCTGTTGAAGGCAGGCAGGCAGGCTCAAAGCTCACCACGTAACTAGATTAGGAGGGTTTAAATGATCTGGCATGTTTATTAAATAAAAAGTATTTTCATGCTATGCAAGATTAACATTTTTTATGTCCGCCCCCCCCAAAAAAATCCCCAAAGCAGAAGTGAACAAAGCCAATTCTTAAATTTAAAAAGTTACATTTTATAATTCTTGCTTGACCTTTGTCTGAGTTTTGTTTAGTTGCTTTTTAAAAAAATGCTCTTGAAATCCTTTCTGAGTTCTTTTTACTTTTTGTCTGTGCTGTGTGGTGTTCAGGATCTTATAAGTTCTTCAACCAGGGTTTGAACCCATCTCCCTGCTTTGGAAGTTAGAGTCTTAACCATTAAACGTTGAGGGGAGTTCTGTTTTTGAGTTCTTTTTACTAAAAGTTTATGTATTCCATAAACGTGAATATAAGGAAATTGCATTAAAAGAATAATTGTTTTTCCCTTCTCAAGTTCATCATGATTCTTTAGGAAAAGGTAACCATTATTTAAATGTGTTAAATGCTAAATTTATGATTTTTAAGCAGTTTTTATCCTAGTTTAGGGGAAATAAACCACATCCTCTATTGAGACTAATTTTATTAATCTATTGTTCAGTCTCTGAAAACCAAGCACAATACTTAATTTCCTTTGTGTTTGAAGCAATACTGCCTCACAGATGTCTTCTTTTTGTTCGCTTGAACAGAATCTTGCTTCAGCAATGCATATTTATTTATTTACTTGTGTTTTAAGGAACTATCTGGGCAAAATGACAGATCAATTTATAAAGCTCTTTTTAAGGTGGCATGTCACAGGTAAATGAGGGGCTTTCAGTTTTCAGAATTGTACAAATAAAATTTGTATAGGTTTCTCATATTAGTTCTAAGAAATTTGAAAATTCTGAATCTTTTTTTCCTTTGTTTTGGAGAATTCCTTTATGAATTGAGAAACAGTGTTTGTTATCTGCTTGGTCTTTCTCATTAATAATTACTTTCTATATATTTCCTTCAACTATGGGGGTTTTCCTGGTGGCTCAGACTGTAAAGAATCTGCTCACAATATGGGAGACCTGGGTTCGATCCCTTAGTCTGGAATATCCCTTAGAGAAAAGAGTGGCTAACCGTCTCCAGTATCCTTGCCTGGAGAGCTGCATGGACAGAGGGGCTGGGGGGCTGCAGTCCTCGTGGTTGCAAAGAGTCGGACACGACTGAGCGACTAACACTTTATGATATTTAGTGAGGGGTTTGTGACGTTTTTAACTTTAATTGGACTTAGAAAGAAGTTGAAGTATAGTTTTTAATGCAAGTGCTATGACATGTAATAAGGAGAGTTTATGTTATATGTTTATAGAGGTTTATGTAATAATAGGACTTCTTGGAAATGGAACATTGTGTCTAATAAATTCTGGGCAAGATTTGGGTGATCATCAAAATAAGCCATGTTCCAAACTTTGTTTTTATGTTGGTGACTGGAAACTTAGAATGTATTTTCTCATAGAAAGATTGTGATAAATGATGGCAGAGTTCCCAAGATAGCCTATAAAAACTCCTTTTAATTACAGTGAGCAGCATACCTTGTAAATAGTTGTAAATAAACTTGTAAATAAACTTCAAGGAACATGTTCTCCTTAATGCCACCTGATCCATAGTAGTGAGCTTCTTGCAACTCTAATAGTAAGAATCAGGAGTAGACAAGAAAGGGGCTGATAGAGGGAGTTTCCTCCTCCACAGTTTTAGTTCAAATTATTAATGGAAGCAAATTTAGTCAGTCCCAAAGAAGAGCCTTAAGGTTGGCCATGCTTTAAGAGAATGCGTAAAGACAGGAGTAGGCTGAATAACCAGATGTAAAAACTGTAGAGAGGAACTGAAGATGAAAAAGTGATAATGACATTAACTTTTTCCAGGGTGTTGTGGCTGAGACATGCCTTACAGCAGTAGTACGAAATCTAATGTTTAGTGCTGTGTAAAGTTGTTAAGGAGTGGGCATGGCATGCTAGACCAAAACAGTTCCCATATTTTGTAGGGAAATTTCTGCTTTGTAAGATAAAATCTCCATCATCCAAATTTGTTTCTGTGCAAGGGTTCTAATTTCTCCACCTTCTCCATACTTTTTTTTTTTTTAATAATAGTCATCCAAATGGATGCGAAGTGATCCCCACCAATTTTGAAACCACCCCTGAGTTCCTGATTCTTGTCTGGGGACATGTTCTTTCCCTGATTCATTGACACAAGAATATATTTATTAGTAAATTGATTCATTCAATATGTCAGTGTCAGTCAATGAGAGCTCTTGAGGAGCAAGATGGTGGTGAATATGAAGCTGAGTAAGACATCACCTTTATTCTTGAGTTTATAACTTAGTGGGGGAGGGTAGATGATTGTAAGTCAGAGTGATAAATACCGTGACAGCAATGACCACATATACCTCAAAAATATATTAAAGTATTTTTAACTTATTTATTATTAAGATATGGAATAAGGCACACCATCTCCAGAACTATTCCGCATTGTGCTAAAGGCATTAGTTGATGCAGATAGAGAAGAGAGAGAGAGAGAGAGCAATTTAGAGGCATAAGGCTTAGAAAATAATTGAAACCAAGAATTCAGCAAAGTAGCATGATATAAAATTATATCTAGAATCAATATACAAGGACTTATAAGTAGACTTTTCTAATGGCTCAGTGGTAAAGAATCCGCCTGCCCATGTAGGAGATGTGGGTTTGATCCCTGGGTTGGGAAGATTCCCTTGGAGAAGGAAGTGGCAACCCACTCCAGTATTCTTGCCTGGGAAATCCCATGGACAGAGGAGACTGGCAGGCTACAGTCCTTGGGGTCTCAAAAGAGTTGGACACGATTTAGTGACTAAAACAACAACAAAACAAATATAATGATAGAGAAAATTCCACTTATAACAACAACAAAGAGGAGAAAACACTGATGAATAAATTTATGAAGAAGTGTGCAAAAATGCATGAGGCAAACTTTAGAGTACTCTTGAAAGACATAAAAGTAAACTTCAATGAATGAAAAGGTATTTTTTGTGTGGATAGGATGGCTCAACATCATAAAAGCCAGTTTTTAAAGTAAATGAAAGTACAGAGAAATAAATAAAGATGAAAACAGAAATAAATGAAGTAGGGAAGAGGAAAGTAGATCTAATTGATAAATCGAAACTGTGATTTTTTAAAATTGACAAAATAGACAAACCACTAGCTAGCTACCTAGGAGGTAAAAGGGAGAAAGAACAAATGAAAAAAGAGAGAAATGACAAAGAGAAAATAACCATGGGAATGGAGAGAAATCTGAACAAATTACTAGAGACTATTTTGCAGACTTCTGTAAAAATATGTTTAAAAACCTAGATGGTATAGATAATTTCCCAGGAAAATATTATTGGCCCTTTAGAGATAGAAAGCTTAAATACCCGATATCCACTGGAAAAAAATTGAGAAAGTTAATAAGCCCATAGAAAAGCAACAGGCCCATGTGGTTTCTGAGGGGAATTCTATCCCCCAAATTACCAAAGACCAGGTAGTTTTAATGTTGTATTGACTAGACAATAGAGAGGAAAGTGGAATTTCTAATTTTCTTTAGAGAACAAGTATAGCATTAATACCTAATCCTGGCAAGAGAGTACAGAAAAATAAATTGCAATCTAACATATACGAGAAAAAAACGTGAGCAAATAGATTCTGATACCAAATTAATTAAAGTGTATAACTTTTAGAAAAGCTTCTTGAGTTGAATTCAACCCATTTATTCTGATATTTTCATTTTTATAGCTGTAACTGTTGACAGCTCTGCAGTTTCCTTGATCACTGCTTTACAGGTGTCCCTTAGATTCTGTTATGTAGTATTTTCATTATTCTGCTAATGATTCTATAGTTCCAGTTTGTATTTTCACTTTCTTGTTATAAAGTTGTTTTACTAAAGGTTCAATTTCACAATTAGAAGGGTCTTCTTTATAAAATGTTGTAACTCATTTTTGGTTTGTTATATTTTGCTCCTAGACTGTTTTTTTGTAGTATTTCTTTTTGTAGAAGCTTTCTCATGCTTCCTTTGAGATGTAGTGTAATGTAGGACCAAGGGGAATATTGCAGATGCACTTGACAGCAAGTATAAAGGATGTGAAGTTTGAGATACTTCTGTGTGTGTGTGTCTTGGGGGCATTAGTTACTCGGTTGTACTGACTCTTTAGAACCCCATGGACTGTAACCTGTCAGCCTTCTCTGTCCATAGAATTTTCCAGGCAAGAATATTGGAAGAGGCTTATCATTTCCTACGCCAGGGGATCTTCCCGACCCAGGAATCAAACCTGTGTCTCCTGGATTGGCAGGCGGATTCTTTACCACTAACATCACCTGGGAAGCCCAATAAACATGTAACACACCCTGTTGTAAGTCAAGCAGTGTCTAGTTCTTTGCTTTCAGCAAATTTATAAGAGGAGCCAGTCAATTTGTCAATTGCCACATCATTAAAAATAATTTTTGATGATCGATCACAATGTAAGTTGTGACAGAAAAGTTTTTGCTGCAACAAAACTCAAGGATGATTTACCTGTGAATAATTGTCAGTGATTATGCCTAGAAAACTGTGAAATAATAAGATAGAGAAACTATCTTTTTTAGCAGTAAGAAATAACTTCCTTTGATACAGCAGTGTACGTTTTTAAAAAAGCCCTATCTGTCTCATTGAGGCACATGATAATTCATTTTTAGAAAGAATTATTTATCAAAATTTGTAATATTCATGTTCCATTACTTATCTTCTAATAATAGTTGCAATAATGGCTAATTCCACAAATCTTTAAAATGTTCATGCATATGATCACAGGCAATACAAATTTCTGAAAATTTGAATTAATATTCATGATTTTTGACGCATAGGTTTGTGAGAGAGCAACAAAATGTAACAGGATAGAAGTCTATGGAGAGTAGAATAAAAGAAAGATCAAGAAGAAAAAATTGATGTAAAATTCCTAATATATTTAACAGAATTTTTGTATTTTTGAAGTAGATAAGGGTAGATGTCAGCTTACTGTGATATTTTGATTCTTTTCAGTACATTTAGAGGAGTGGTATAGCACCTTTATTTTGAGATATTAATATTTACAATAAGCCAGAAACTTTGTATTTCACCTGCTAATGAGAAATTCTAGATAGTAATTAAAATTTTCAATGTAATGAAAAATGGAGAGGAGTATATATACATAGTTTTCAGAATTCTTTTATGAGGTATGAGCATTACCTTTGAAGACCATTGCCATGGACTTTTTGAGGAGAAGCTAAGAGTTAGAGATGACCATTGCAGAATGCACAGAGGTGGTGTACAGTTTCATCTTGCCTTTTACATGCATTGACAAATATGGCAATGAAAATGGATGGTGAAATGATGATGAAATGAAGTGGGTGATGATAGGTAATTTAAAAAGTCTTGAACACGAATATGGCAGTCATAGTTCATCTTTTGAGTTCATTCACACCCAAAAGTGAAATCTTCTCTTCTTTCTATGGTATTTAAAATAATTCTCCCATTTATGAAATAATAAAATTGTATCCATCATTGGTATTTCTGGCATAGTCCAGGTAAAAACATTTGTCTTGACCCATTAGAGGGCAGCATGAATTTACCTTTGGAGTTAGCTTTCATGGTGTATGAATGCTTTTGAGTCACAGACTTAATGTCAGCATCAGTTAAATAAACTGTGAAGTTTCTTAGTTCAAATTAAAATCTTTCATTTGGAATTTTTGTAATATAATAAAAAACTAGCTGTATAAAAGTGAACCTCTTTTTTTCTTTCTTCTCTCACTTTCCCTGTCCCTGGTAAACACATTAGAGCTTTAATAAATTTGTAAAGTTATTCAGTTTGATTCTAAACTTAAGATTTATCCTGATGAATTACCAGGTACTCCTTGAAAAATTGATTTGGAGATAAGTTTGTGAAATGCCGCATCCTGTATTTCTCTGAAGACTCCTTACAGATTTCTTAAAGATGTCACGCAGAAAATGATTTGTCCAAGTGGTTCCCAACCTGGCTGAATGGCAGGCTCTCCTGGAAGGCTTTAACACATCTGATGGCAGGCTCTATCTAGACTAACTGAATCAGAATTTCTGGTTGGGGCATCTGAACACTAGTGTTTAAAAATGTTCCCCTGGCGATTCTAATGTGCAGTCATTGGAATACTAACCCAAACACACGGTACCCTCTGTTAATATCAAAGATTACTTTATGATATGTTGGTTTAAAGTAGTCATAGAAGGTAAAAGTTACAGTTAACCACAGACCTCAGGGAATCAATTGTTTCTGGACAGCCAAGGGTTCCAAATCATGGAGGACTTCACCCCTTTTTGAAAACTTGAACTTTCTTTACTTCAGTGATTGTGGAGAGAAAATGTTCTAAAGGTCATGGCATACCTTTTTCATGGTAAAAATGTCGACAGTGCAGTTATCCTCCAACTAAAAATAAATTTAAATTAAAAAGATGCTAACAGTTACGAACATAAAGAATCTCACATGCTGACTCAGTCTCAACCACAGAAATGGCACGTGTTGCCCTAAGCCTCATGAGATTGTGGTTTGTCTTTACGCTTGGTGTCAGTTTCTTGAGCACCTTGTTACTTTATAAATCATCCATGACAGGCAGGTTGTCACCTTATTTCTTGTTGCATGTCAGAGCACTTGTGTGTACAGTGCTTGCCTGCTAATTTAATGTTCTTAAACTGCTATTGTCTTGGAAACTGATATTAGAATTAGAATTGGGAGCAGAGTAAGAGTAATAGGGTTTTGGATTGGGCTCTGAGGTGCTCCTGTTAAGTGTGAGGTGGTGGTTGTTTAGTTGCTAAGTCATGTCCAGCTCTTTGTGACCCCAGGACTACCCCTGTAGTCCACCAGGCTCCTCCGTCCGTGGGATTTCCCAGTCCGCAATACTGGAGTGGGTTGCCATTTCCTTCTCGAGGGGGTCTTTCTGACCCAGGGATTGAACCCATGTCTTCTGCATTGGTAGGCATTGGTGTATGGATTCCTTACAGCCTAGCCACCTGTGAAGCCCAAGTGTGAAGTTCATGAGCTTTATTTAGTTCATGAATTTTTTGATGCCATAACTTTTCACTTTATACATTTTGAATTCTTCTGCATTTTAGGTTGAATGAGGTTGCCAGCTAACTGAATACATGTTTGGAGAATTATATGTTTATTAAAAATGTACTTATATATAAATTTTTAATTTAATGACAGGAAGTACTTTGCTTGAGATTGGATAGAAATAATAATTGCTTTGATAAATTTCAAATAATGGCTTCCTTACAAGTTAATGAGAGGGTTTCATGTGTGCACAATTTTTTCCTCTTCTTTTGAATATAGTTCTTTCTTTTCTCTCTGTGGATGTGTGTGTTTCAAAAAATTGATCTCATTTCCAAAATGAGACTCTTTGCTGGTAAATAATGTGTATTCTTATGAAATTGTCTGCAGAGTCTGATAGTTTTATTCATGTCATCTCTACAAAGATACTCCTTTATTGACTTGACCTTTTTATTTGGCATTGCTCTTTTTCTCCAGTCTAGGGTCCTTACCTACTTTATCTGTTCCTTTATTGCCCTTTGTCGCCAGAGTCTCTTGGGAACCAAAAGAAAAAAAAGTTTCTTTTGTAGTTTTTGAAGTTTAAGTGTAACCATCTCTGTTCACTGATTAGAAAAAGAAACAAGACTGCAGAGTATTTTTTTTTTGAAGAAAAAAACCTTTTTTCTCTAAATTGTGTATCAAAAATGAATAGAGAAAGATGTTGGTTCTATGTAAAATATTTCCTAACATTACTGTCTGAAGTATAAGTAGTAAATATTCTACTTTTGATGATATTTAGATGGAGGTGGCATTATCCTCTGACAAGGATATCCAAGAGAGGTTTCCTTCTGTGGCTTGATGTAGGTGAATAACTTAAAACTTCCTCGACTAACCTGTGGTAAGGAATAATTTCTTCATCAGTGTGACATAGCACCTATTTATGTGTACATCCATACACATAGGTGGCTCAGTGGTAAAGAATCCGCCTACCAATGCAGGAGACACAGGTTTGATCCCTGAGTGGGGAAGGTCCCCTGAAGGAGGAAATGATAACCCACTCCAGTATTCTTGCCTGGAAAAATCCCATGGACAGAGAAGCGTGGTTGGCTATAGTCCATTGTGTCACAAAGAGTCAGACACAACTGAGCTATGAGCATGCATGCACATATACAAATAAAGCAGAAAGTCTTTGATGCAGTACATATGTGTAGTCTATAATATTTTCTATTATTAAAAATGCTAGTTATAATTCATTAAATTTATTTCATGACTCATTGATGGGTCATCATTTGTACTTTGAGATAAACACTAATCTAGATGACTTCTAAGATTCCTTCCAACACCAAGATTCTGTGTTACTACGAATCTGCATTCTTAATGCAGAATCAAAGTTCATCATAGGGAACTGTGATCTGAGTTTATGAGATGGGAACCATCTCATCCTCTATCGCCCGCAAATTTTCATCCTACATCCTATTACCTTGCTGAACTCACTTGTTCTAGGTGATTTTTAAAATAGATTTCCTGAAATTTTCGCCATAGATAGTCAGCCATCTTTGGATAGTTTTTTATTTCTTTCTTTATGAGCTGTATGCTTTTTATATCCCTTTCTTGTCTCATTTCACCGACTAGCCAGCATTTATAGCACTATGTTGAATACAAGTGGTGGGGCATACCTCTTTGCCTCATTCTTGATCTTGGGGAGAAAAAATTTAATCTTTAATGATTAAGCATCATTTTAGCTGTATGTTTTAAAAGTAGATTTTTAAAAATTAAGTTGAGAATGTTTTTCTTAACTAGATTTTTGAGAATTTTTGTAATGACTGAGTATTGAATTTTGTTAAGTTGTTTTGCTGCAGCAATTGATCTAATTATGTGATTTGTCTTTTTTAACCTGTCGCTGTGATAGATTACATTAATTGACTGTTGAATATTGATTTTTGAATATTGTATGCCTTCAGTATGTCCACTTGGTCATGATCTGTAATTTTTATGTATGTTGTTGAATTCTATTTACTAATATTGTTATTGATTTTTGCTTTTAACATCAAGATGGATATTTGTCTATAGCTTTTTTGATTTGTTTGGTACATTCCTTGATTTTGGTGTCAGGATAGTACTGGACTCAAAGGGATTTGAAAGTGTTCATTTTTCTGTTTTCTGAAAGAAATTGCATAGAATTACTTCTTTAAATATTTGATAGAATTCTGTAAAACGTCTAGATTTGGACTTATGATTTTTAGGAACTTTAAAATTATGAATTCAGTTTCTTGAATACTTATAGGACTATTTAAGTCATCTCTTTCATTTTAAATCACTTATGACAATTTGTGCTTTTTGAGGATTTGGTCCATTTTGTCTAAGTTGTCAAATTCATGTGTGTAAAGTTGTTCTTAGTATTCCTTTATTATCCCTTTTATGTCTACACAGTCTGTAGTGATATCTTTCATTCTTGGTATTGATAATTGTGTCTTATCTTATTTTCTTTTCCAGACTTGTCAGAGATTTGTCAACTTTATCAGATTTTTAAAAGGACCAAGATTTTTGTTTCATTGCTTTTCTCTATAGTTTTTTTGTTGTTGTTGTTTTCAGTTTTATTGATTTCCATTCTTAGATTTACATCTTGCTTTGAGTTTACTTAGCTCTTCTTTGTTCTTTAGATGGAAGCTTAGGTTATTGATATGAGAGTTTTCCTCTTTTCTAATGTATACATTTAATGCTATAAATTATCCTTTAGTACTTCTTAGTTTCAGCTCACAGATTTTGATGTGTTGTATTTCATTTGCATTCAGTTCGGTATGTATATACTTATTTCCTTTGATACTTCTTCTTTTACCCAAGGATTGTTTTAGAAGTGTGTTGTATAGTTTCCAAGTATTTGGAGATTTTTCCTGTTACCTTTCTGCTACTCATGCTTAGTCCGATTCTCTTGTGGTTGGAGAGTATACTTTGTATGATTGTACTTCTTTTAAACTTGAGATTCATTTTATGGCTCAGGATATTGTCTTTCTTGGTTTACATTCCATGGGCACTCAAAAGGAATGTATATTCTGTTCAGTAGAGTGTTCCATAGATATTGATTAGATCATATTGGTTAAAAGTGTTAAGTTTGTATTTTCCCTGATTTTCTGTCTGGTTGTTCCATTGATTGTGAGAAATATATTAATGTCTCCAAATAAAATTGTGGACTTGTCCATTTCTCTTTCATTTCTATTTGTTTTTGCTTCACATATTTTGTAGCTCTGTTGTTTGGTACATACACATTTAGGATTACTGTATCTTCTTGGTAAATTGAGCCTTTTATCTTTATGTTGTTTCCCTTTTTGTTTCTGGTAATTTCTTTTCTTTGAAATCTACTTTGATATGAAAATAGTACTCTTATTACCTATCATTTTATTCTCAGCCTGCCTGTAGTCTTATATTTTCAGTGAGTTTCTTACAGACAGTGTATATTTGGATAATGTTTTTAAATTCGCTCTGCCAGTTTCTATCTTTTCTTTGGAATATTTTGACCATTTATATTTAATGTAATTATCAATATGTCAGGGCCTAAACCTACCATCTGTTTTTCATTTCATCAGTTAATTAATTTCTGTTTTTCTTTTGTCCATTTTCTTTTTTCCTGCCTTCATATGGGTTGCTTCTGCCTTATGTATTCTGATTTACCTGATATTTCAGTGTATATCCTTTTGTATAGATTTTTAAATGCTTGCTCCATGCATAACTTATCGGAGTCTACTGGTGTTTGCATGTTACCAGTATAAGTAATGTTGGAAACCTTAGCCTCCCTGTAAGTCCCTTAATAATCTTTCATTTGTAATATTGTTTTAAATGTGTACTTTGAGAACCATATCAGACAGTGGTATTATGTTGTTGTTTTTTTCAAGCATTAAATATAGCATAGAAATCAAAATGGGGAAAGAAATCTCCTCAGTTTATCTATAATTATTCCCTTGTTCTTTTTTCCTTTTGAGTGTTCCAAGATCTTATCATTTTCTTTCCATTTCAAGAACATTCTGTTTCTATTCTTTCAAGATAGGTCCACTGGCAACAGATTCTTTTAGTTTAACTTCATCTGAAAATGCTTTGATTTCCCCTTCATTCCTGAAGGGTAAGCCTATCTGATGTTGAGTTTTGTGTTGATAGGTATTTTTTTTCAGCACATGATAAATGTGATGTCACTTTCTTCTGGCCTCCATGGTTTCTGATGTGATATCCAACTGCAGTTCAAATCGATTTTCCTTTATTGGTAGGTTGTGATAATGTGTCATTTCTCTCTTGTGGCTTTTAAATTTTTTCTTTAATTTTCAGGAATTTGTCTTGGCATAGTTTTCTTTGGGTTTATCTTGTTTGGAGTTTGGTCAGCTTCTTGAATATGTAAGTTTACATCTTTTGAAAACTTTGGTAATTTTCCCGTCATTTTGGAAGAGGACTTGCTTTCCAGCCCTATACACTTTTTCTTTTCTTCTGAGACACCCATTACACAGATGTTTAGATTGTTTGTGATAGCCCTGCAGTTTATGTGAGTCTTTGTTAATTTTTTTCTCCAGTCTGTTTTCTCTCTGTTACTCTGATTGAGAAATTCATGTCCTAGGCTCACTTTTGCTGATTCTTATCTCTGTCATCTCTGTTGTGCTTTTGAGCCTTTCCGGTGACTTGTTCATTCTGGTTATTGTGTTTTTTTCAGCCCTGAAACTTCTACTTGTTTCTTTATATCTTCTGGTTTTTGTTTTTCTGGACACAGACTTCTTATTTTTTTTATTTGTTTTAAGTATGTTTGTAATTGTTTAGTGAAGTATTTTTATGACAACTGCGTTAAAAATACTTGTCAGTTGATTCCGACATCTGTGTTGTCTTTACTTGGTATCTAGTGAGGGTCTTTTTTCATTCAGGTTGAGGTTTTCTTTGTTCTTGGTGTGATGATTGATCTTGCTAGAATCTGGACAGTTTGGACACTTGGGGTATTATGTTGTAAGATTGTGGAACTAACTTAAATCTTTAAAGTAGGCTTTTTCTGACACTGCACCAGCAGGAAAAGTGAGGACTTTGTCATGCTATCGCCAGGTCTGGATGGAAATTCAGGTTTCCTACTCAGTGTCATGGACACCTCATAGGGGAGAAGGAGGCTCGTTACCTCTAGGTAGGAATGAAAGTCCCAGCTTCACATGGCTATCTCTGACAGCATTCCAGCAGGGGAAAAAAAGCTCCTCATTATAGCTGAGGAGAACGGAAATCTAGGCTCCTTATGTAAACCTTGCTGGCAGAGGTGGGATGGAATTGCAGCTTTTTTGTGGTGCATTGTTGGAATATAGCAATTATTATCTAAAAGCTCTCTGTCTTGCATGATTGCCCTTTTCCTCATCCTTTGGCTAGAGAGAATAAGCCTTTCTTTGTGTGTGTGTGTGTGCGTGTGTGTGTGTTTTGTCTGTACATACTGACATTTCCATGGCTTCTTAGCACCGAGTTCAGGGTATATTAGGCAAAAAGAAATCCTGGTATGTTGTTCGTCTGGTCCCAGTTTCTTTAGCCAGCTTTCCTTCTCCAGCCTTCAGAATTTTCTTAAGTTTATGGTACATGAAATGATCTGGAGTTTTAGTTGTACTTAGCATGAGGAGAGGAGAGAAGTACATCTACTCTTTCTTATCCTGGAACCCCTAATTTCCTTTTTTATGTGTATAAATTTTATTAGATTTTAGGAGTAAAGCATCATACATAGCTAATTTAATGTTTCAGTAAAGACAGAAGTTTGTATTTTATTGCTTTAAAATTGTTCACAAAAGGTTTTTGAATAATAAGACTACCAAAAGTGGAAAGTAGGTGTCAGAATCTGTTTTTGTTAGTAAAATGTAGTTTTCAAAAATCTAAGTCTGATGTTGCATTTTTCTTTCTTAGCTCCATGTTTTCTTAGCTCCTCTTGCTACCTTCTAGGACAAGCATATATACAAACCTTTGATTTAACTATCTTTGATTTAAGTACATTTCAGAGGTGCTGCTACTAACATTTTGTTTGAAAATCATATATTCCTCTTTCACTTAAAATGTATCGTATTAAGATTTTCCATGTAACTGTCTATACACTTACTTAATAAATTTGCTTAGCATTCACTGTAGTAATACACCATAATGTATTGTTATTTTTATGTGAAGTTTGTTGCTAGTCACCATGAAGTAATAATAGCACAAATAATAATCATGGGAAAGTTTCCAAGCAGAACAGTAGTTCCTAGTCTGTGGTTTCCATTTCTTTTTAGAGGGTGTAAAAATAGAGCAGTTTGGGACATTTGATCCTACTGGATAGGGCTCACTGGATCTCTCGCTTTTAGACATAAGACTGTCAAAGGCTGTAGTGTCCCCTTCCTCTGTGACTGCTGCCTCCTAGCCTGAAGCTCTTGTTAGGGTTGAACGCTAGGTGATGTTCCATTTTTGTCTTAGATGAACATGTGACATTTCTGGGGCACCCAGATTAAATTTCCCACTTCACCCAGCCTCTGCACCTACAGGAATGTTAACTCCCTCCCATGGGAATCAGATGCAAGTATGTGTGTCATATATGCCTGGGAGGCAGTCATCAGTGGAGTACTCTGTATATGGGGTTAGGTTCTTCCCCAGGTTTGCTCTGCTAATCAGAGGAAATGGCCACTGAGCATGGAGAATGTTCATTAAACTCAATTCAGTGGGAAGCGCTTTCAAGTTTCTAGCTTTTGCCAGTGTGTGGAAGTTACTGCTAGTTGCTGAGATGGGGAAGAATGGAGGAGAAACTGATTTGAAGTGGAAAGTAAGACCTCAGATAAACGCTCTAGTAAGACATCCAAGTGAAAGTGAAAGTGAAGTCACTCAGTCGTGTCCCACTCTGTGACCCCATGGACTGTAGCCTACCAGGCTCGTTCGTCCATGGGATTTTCCAGGCAAGAATACTGGAGTGGGTTGCCATTTCCTTCTCCAGAGATCTTCCCGACCCAGGGATTGAAACTGGGTCTCCCACATTGTAGGCAGACACTTTACCGTCTGAGCCACCGGGGAGCTCAAGACATCCAAGAGGAGTTGTCAAATCTAGTTTGATACAGGAGATTACCCCAAAGGTGGGATCTAGATTAGAGAGGTAACCATGGCAGCTGACTGCATGCCCAGTGTCCTTGAAGGTCCTGGTCTACTTTTCTGATCTCGTGGATTGCTTTCTACGATGACAACTCCACTATAGCCACACTGGCTGCATTTTCCAAATGAGTTGTCCAGTCTCATAGTTTCAAGCTATTTTTCTGTTCCCTGTCACTAGTGGAACTTTTTAGTCATGCCATTCATGGCCACCTACCTGACTTCACCCTGACGTTACCAGTCCCTGTCCTGTCCTTTTTTGGTGTGCATTTAGCGGCATCTGTACTGTCTGTGTGTGACTGCAGTGTGTAAAGCAGAGAGGAGCAGTGATACAAAGTGAAGCTGGGGACGGGCAGATGAAGGTGAGCTCCTCCAGGGCTGTCCTGTGGCATTTGGTCTCTATCTTAAGAGGAGTGAGAGATGAAGGTTTTCAAGGAGGAAACGTAGCCATAGTTGCATAGAGAGGCAATAGGAGAGGGGTTAAGAGTGGTTATGACTTAATCAAATAGGAGTCTGTTGCATTAGAATAAAGACAAAAGCAAGGCATTTAATAATCCATGCAACCAGTTAGGTGTTGAAGAAACAAGAATGATGGAGCATGATTCTCTCTCCCAATTAAGGAGAGTCTAGACGATTAGAGAGGTGATTTCAGTCTGAAGGTAAGTGCTCCAAAAGAGGAAGGGCCCACTGTTGTGGGAGCATAATGAGTTTGTTTGGTCCAGAAGGTTCAGATTTGTGAACTTGCATTAAATATTTGAGCAGCTTTCATAAATAATCTCTCAGAATTTTAAAATTTAGAACCTGAAGCGATATTTGTCTCATCTCTACTGATGAGAAAATTTCCCAAAGTGCATTTTAAGGAAGTTTAGTTTGGGGGGATGTTAATGACTACTTCTTAAAAAAAACCAGTTGAGTCAATTTGGAGAATCTGGATTAAACCAAAGAAGTTTCTTCACTGCACAGCTTCTACTTTTACTACTATAGAACTTACGGTATGCTTGTGTGTGTTATAAATCTTCTAGAAATATATCTAATGTATAGTATTTCCCAAACTCGTTTGGTCATGGATTCTGTTATGTTAAAGATTGTCTGTGGATATAGAACAGACTTTAGGTAATGCTGGTTTACATGATTTCCTCAAGATTTTAACTAGTTAAAGGTAAGCAGTATGGTATCCATGACTGTGTCCCTTAGTTTTTTTTTTCTAAGACATTTCAGTATTAACATACAGAATGGCGTTAATTATGAAAATGCCAGAATTCTTGTGGCCACATATTTTTTAATACTGTTTTACATGTTGGGTGAATGAAACTGCTTGCTTGCAAAGTCGCTTCAGTCATGTCCCACTCTGAGACCCTGTGGACCATAGTCTGCCAGGCTCTTCTGTCCTTGGGATTTCTCCAGCAAGAATACTGGAGTGGGTTGCCATTTCTTACTCCAGAAGATCTTCCGGAGTCAGGGATCAAACTCCTATCTCTTGCCTCTCCTGCATTGGCAGGCAGGTTCTTTACCCCTGCGCCACCTGGGAAGCCCATTACAATGCTATAGACTAAACCTTTTAAAAAAATAATTACTTCAAATGATCTTATAATCAGCATAATAATATTCTTATTGGATTTTGCTGGCCTAGCAAATCACTAATTGACTTCCTCCTAAAGTAGCCAGAGTAAATTTTCTTAGGTTACTTCCTCTTTGATATGTGTTGCTACCAGCTTAGTTTTGCATAACTTTGTTTCTGTTATGTATTCTGTTTGATAACTCTCTTCTTGACTCTGTAGAGAATTGATTTAATTTTTGTTTTGAAATATATGAATGCTTTTATGGATGAATTTATTTCTCTTAACAAATTTTATGGTTTGGGAGAAACAAAAACAATATCAAACCAGAACAAGAATAATGGAATTATGGGTGTCTTGTTCAAAGTTACCTAAAGCATGATGTTTTTAAGAATCAACTTGGAATATGTAGATACCTCTAAAGTGCTTAAACATGTCCTTTTCAATATAATTTTTGGTTTGAGTTGTAGTACAGAAACTTATTTTCATTCTGGGTCATCTGAGAGGGTTGTAGAGAATAGTTATCAAGTATGGGTTGTTAACACCTCACTGTCAACATTTCATTTATGAAGAAGAAAACCAGCCGAATATAGTAGGTATCTGTTTCTTTTATTTTAGCATCTTATCCCTTTCCCAAATCTTTCCGTAATAAATTCTCATTGTTAGCACAGATGAAACTGGATCATGTCCTCCCTTCAAATAGCACAGAAACATATACAGTCTCCTGATTTAAAGAACTTCTGAGTGTTCACCACAAATTATAGTCTTACTCCTTTGTTTATATAGGTACAAAGAAAAATTGGGTAAAATACACTATTAAAGAAGATTGAGGGCTTCCCTGGTAATTCAGTTGGTAAAGAATCCGCCTTCAATGCAGGAGACCCTGGTTCAATTCCTGGATTGGGAAGATTCCCTGGAGAAGGGAAAGACTACCCACTTCAGTATTCTGGACTAGAGAATTTCATGGACTGTATAGTCCATGGGGTTGCAAAGAATCGAACATGACTGACTTTCACTCACTCACTCAAAGAAGAATGACGAGTGGATTATTTAAAATCCAGAGGAACCCAGAATCCAGAGAACTAGTAAAATTAGTGTATCATCAGATGGAAAGATTATATATTAACCTGTAACACCAAGATGGATACATTCTAATAATATTAGTTGAACTTAAATTTTTTCATCCTTACACCAAAATAATGTTTATAATTCATATCAATATTTAGGAAGTAAAATTTTAGGAATTAAAATTGTGTTGTGGCATTTTTAATGGAAACTATTTGTTGAACAAACAAATAGTTTTCGTGCTTTCAGAGATAGTTAATTTCATTCAGTTTGGCCAGGAATGTCAGAGACACCCAAAAGAGACTTTTTAAAATAAATAAGTCATGGGATAGTAACTACTTTTAAGTGTATCTTGGAAGATACTTTAGACTTTCAGTGGATGCAACTTTGTTAAACTGCCAGTGAAACTGCAATTATAATTAGAGTTACTCGGGTGGTCTAAGTCTTTTTTAAAAATAGTATTTCAAATGACCCTAGTAGTTTCTTACTGTATTTAGTTAGCTCAGTTAATCCAAGAGTAATTTTTTTTAAAAAAAGCCAGTACCTACATCACTCACCCCTCTTGAGATAGAATAGCTGTTACTTTAAAAAGGGAAGGGAGTGGTATTCCTTTAGTCATATAGGTTTGGGAAATGATGAATCAAGGACAGTGTAAACATTTTCTTACTGTGTAACTTCTCTGAGCTTTTGCTTTTTGTGTATATTATTTTTAATTTTTTGTTATTACTTTTATATATTACACATTTTTTAAAAGTTGAATATTAGTGTGGACTCTGTACCACCCATGCATTCCGGTATCCATCCTGCCCTTCCCAGATTCGTGCTTATCCTTTCAGGATATCCTCTGGCTGAATGTGTATATTTACTTTAACCGAACATCATTCTGTAACAATATTCTGAATCTTTTTAGAGTTTGAGTTACGCCTTAAAGATTATTCCATGTTACTACATGGAGTTGCGTCATTTTTTGTAACTTAATGTGAAGACTTTAGGAACTAATAACCGTGTGGGTCTATTTAACCCCTCAGCTCCTCCGTTAATTGTATTGTTCTTTGTATTACATGTGCATACCCTATGAACCTCCACAATGTAATAATTTGGAATTTAAGTAGTCTGCATATCTTAAAGAAAGTTAAAGGAAAAAAAAATAATCTCTCACATTTTCTCACAAGTTCACCATTTTCATGCTGTTCATTCCTTTCTCAGGATCCAGGTTTCCATCTGGCTTCACTTCAGCCTTGAGTTTTCTTCTAAAGCATTTCTTACAGTACTACAGGTTTTCTGGCAATAAGTTCCCTCAATTTTGTTAACTGAAATGTCTTATTTTACTTTTATTTTTGAAGTATATTTTCAGTGAATATAGAATTTTGAATTGACAGCTTTTTTATTTTCAGCACTTTAAAGATGTTGTTCCACTGTCTTTGGACCTCAGTTTTTTCCTCATGCGAAGTCAACCATTTAAAAATAACCATCTTTTTGACTTAACTGACGAAAAAGGAAGTCAACCGTCATTTGAATGATTGTTTCCTGTGTGTAATATTTGGGTTTTAGCAATTCAAGTATATATGTCTTGTGTGGTTTTCTTTATGTTACTCACTGAATTTATTGACTATGTACATAATGTCTTTTGCCAAGAGATGTTTTTGGCTCTTATGTCTTTTAATATTTTTCTGCCTTCTTTATCCCCTTTCTTCCTGGTAGACCTTTTAATATTGTCTCACAGATTCCTAAGGCTCTGTTCATTTTTTCCAATCATTTTCCCTCTATTTGTATAATTTCTGTTGTATAATTGATTGTATAATTTCTGTTGATTAATTATACAGATTGTATTATTTCTGTTGATTAATCTTGACTCTGTCATCTCCTTTCTGTTATTTTGCCTATCTAAGTGAATATGATAATTTTATTTTTCAGTTTTGAAATTTCCATTTTTGTTTTAATAGTTCCCTTCTGAGATTTCCCGTCTGTTGTTTAGTCACTAAGTTGTGTCTGACTCTTTGTGACCTCGTGGACTGCAGCACACCAGGCTTCCCTGTCCTTCACCATCTCCTGGAGTTTGCTCAAACTCCTGTCCATTGAGTTGGTGATGCCATCCAACCATCTCATCCTCTGTCATCCCCTTCTCCTGCCCTCGATTTCCCAGCATTAGGGTGTTTTCCGATGAGTCGGCTCGTCTCATCAGGTGGCCAAAGTCTTGGAGCTTGAGCTTCAGTGTCAGTCCTTCCAATGAATGTTCAGGGTTGATTTCTTTTATGATTGACTGGTTTGATCTCCTTGCTGTCCAAAGGACTCTCAAGAATCTTAGCCAATATCACAGCTGAAAAGCATCAGTTCTTTACCACTCAACCTGCCATATGGTCCAGTTCTCACATCTGTACATAACCATTGGAAAAACCATAGCTTTGACTATGCAGACATTTGTCAGGAAAGTGATGTCTCTGCTTTTTAATACGCTGTCTAGGTTTGTCATAGCTTTTCTTCCTTGAGGTCACTGATCATGCCAAGTGTTGGGAAGTTCTTAGAGGCCACCGTCACAACTGAGCATGTCTACTCCTGGCGCTTTCCCTCGCCAGACCTCACAGACAGCATTTTAGTTTGAACTCAGCCTGCTACAAGGCCTGGTTTGTCCTCTCATCTCTTCATTTGTCCTCTCTTCATTTGCTGTTCCCATAGAGCTTAGCGCCTGGCCCTTGCTTGGCCCGTTTGCTCCCCCCAGCCATCCGCTCTCAGTGGAGAGGACTACCATGTACGGAGGAGCCGTTACGGAGGCTGTGGAGCCAGTCTGACCTCCCTCGTCCAAGTTACTTTAGCTTCTCTCTTCTTCAGTTTCCTCAGGTGTCAAATGGAAGTGAGAATAATATTTACCTTCCAGGGCTCTTGTGTGGACTAGATGGATTTCCATATGCACAGTGCTGGTGTAGGATCACTGCTCAGTAAATGCTAACTGTGATCTCTTCCCCCCGTTAACAAAGATTTGTTGGACTCCTTTATTTTAAAGTTCATTTTATTCTTCAAACATTTTAAAAATTATTTTGTTTATTCATTTTTGCCTGTGCCGGGTCTTTGTTGCTGCACGTGGACTTTCTGTAGTTGGGGCAATTGGGGGCTACTCTAGTTGCGGTGCACAGGCTTCTCATTGCGGGGGCTTTTCTTGTTGCAGAGCACAAACCCTAGAGTGTGTGGGCTCAGTAGTTGTGGGGCAGACTTAACTGCTTTGCGGCACGTGGGATCATCCCATGTTCCCTGCATTCTCAGGTGGATTCTTATTCACTCTGCCACCAGGGAAGTCCTGTTGGACTCCTTTTAAGTGCTCGGTGTTGTGCCAGATACGAGACACTAGGACTACAATGAATTAGATTCCCCTTTCCCCTGTGTCTGAGCAGAAAGCAGTCTATTTACAGCCTTCCTAGAACATCACCTCCAGAAGAGTATGTGAATTATTTACGCTAAACATTTCTTTTAGTAAAGGAGTTTTATGATTTATTGCAGGGTTCACAGGCATTTTCAGGGGCGGCCTTGCCTTACTAAATTCGAGAAGTAAAAGAATGTATTTATTTTGGTGTTACTGGAGTTACATTTTCATAGAACAAGAGTTAAATGACAACCAAGATGATAAGATTAGCTCTTCATCTCGTTGACGTCATTGTAAGTTCACCAGCTCTGAAGTGCTCAGTGTCTGGCCGGGATTTCTCCTGCATGTCTGGGTGATTTTATTCCCTGGGGATTACTGCACTCACGCACTTGTCAGTCTTGTTGCCTCTATGACTGGGGAGTTCCCAGCTTTACAATCTGAGATTATGTTGCAAGTTTCTCTCCTTGTCTTGCAACAACTGTCACTCTCCACAAGTAAGACTGTATAGTCTTTTTGTGTGTGTGTGAGCCTTTCTGCTTTTCTCTTGAGTGAATTTTTCAGAAGAATGATAAAAGTAAGTAAAAGAGAATAACAGAAATAAATAAAATTTGCTCAGGATGCATTCTTACTATACTCCCCTGTGGGTCTCAGGTTTTCAGAATTCTCTGTGTTCCTCAGAATTCCTCAAATACTTCTGGAATGTTATACACACTGGGTTTGAATGACCCATTGCTTTTGATTGACATCCTGTCTTTTTAAGATCATATGGAAAACTTTCTTCAAATCAGTAAACTCAGCAGGTCATTTTTTTTTTTTTTACTGTTTTGAATGTTTTAGTTGTCTCCATGTCCCACTGTAAAACAAAAATAAAACTATCTCATGTTCTGATCTTTCCTAAATCCAGTACATGTTTATATTGTTTCAGTAGCCTTTATTTCTAATGGAATGTAATCAAATAATCTTAATACCATACCTAGTGTCATTAGGTATTTTCCACCCTCTTGCTTTCATGCTTTTTCTCCCCCGTTTCCTCATCCCTTGTCTCTCTAACTGAGATGGAAAACAAACACCCTCACCTGTTTAGTTGTTCTGCTTTACCTCTGGGCCAGGCCTTCCCTGGTAGCTGAGCTGGTAAAGAATCTGTCTGCAATGCAGGAGACCTGGGTTTGATCCCTGGGTTGGGAAGATCCCCTGGAGAAGGGAACAGCTACTCATTCCAGTATTCTGGCCTGGAGCATTCCATGGACTGTATGGAATGGGGTCGCGAAGAGCTGGACACGACTGAGTGACTTTCACTTTCTCTCTCCCCTTAGAGTCATCTTTAGGATCCTCTGCTACTGTTTGGACTATATATGTAATTACCTCAGGTGTTACTCTTATGGTAGCTTGCTGCTTTTCTCAGTGCAGGTTTCCTGGGAGCTTACTACTCATTAATTTCCCAGGCTTTTTCTTGGCTTCAGTTATCAGAACCTTGACCCACTCGCTTTCTTTATTTCCTCATTATTTGTTGACATTCTCAGTCTCTGGTCAAGATGCACTTCTTCAAAGATAAATTAATTAGTAGACTCCTACACTGTGGTTGACTGACATGATACAGAATAGTTTATACGGTTAGAAGATAACCCCAAACATGTAAATAGATGTCCTTGAGACATAAGACAGAGAATTTAAAAATGTGTAGTAAAAGTAATGTTCATTAGTTTCCATTAGATTCATCTGAAGATTTATTTAGTTGATTTTTCCTGGTCTTTGTAATATCTGGACATGTCAGTATGTCTTCTGAACACCACTTGATATTTTGAAGTACGTGAGCATTCTCATATGACTGATGAACCAACTGGCAGTGTTTCTAGGGAGTCGCAGAGTGCTCTTCTCCCTGATGTGGTGAGGGTCCTGATGGGGGCACCACCCAGCACATGAAGTGAAAGACTAGAGACCTGCCAGCATCACCTCACCTTCTGCCTGGGCTTCCCTGGCAGACAGTAACACGGGGCTGGCGGCAGGGTCCCTGGGTTTGAGGAGCTGGTGGCAAGGCCCTTAGTTTAATTAAGGGCAATAATAAAAAACATGAGAGGTGCTGAAGTATCATAAAAGCACTGTGATCTAAGAAGGATGATGGGTTAGTTGCCAAGAAAGAGGAGGGCAGACAACCATGATTTCTTACTATGTTTGGGCCCCGAGTGTAACTTGCCGTGGGTTACAGGCCAGTAGAGGACCAAGCTGGTCCTCCAGCCCAGGATTCCATGTCTGCAAAACTCATGCTTTTTCTGCTGCATTATGCTCGCTCTAATAAATGTCACCACTTTTGGAATATTAGGATATTATGGCAGACTGAAGGATAACCTCAAAAGCTGCTTTGCCTACAGAAGAGAATTTGCAGTGTGACTGAAGTGCAGTCTCTTATCCATACTGTGATCAGGAATAAACTCTCTGAATAAGCAGAGGTTGGAGTGGTTAGCCTTTTATTTTTTTTTAAACTTTTTAGTTTGTGTTGAAGTATAGCTGATTCACATTGTTGTGATAGTTTCAGATAAGCAGCAAAGGGACTCAGCCATGCATATACATGTATCCATTCTCCACTAAACTCCCCAACTGTCCCTTACCCCAGCAACCATAAGTTTGGAACTGTTAGCCTTCTAAAGTTGTAGGTATTACTCAGCCTGTTCCTGTGTGCAGTAATCATACTGAATATCAGGGTCATAGCTTTACCAGCATCCTCATCTGATTTGATGCCATGCCATGTTTTTGCCTCAAGGTTCCTGGCAGAAATGAAGATTTCATGTTTCGGAGGTTAGTGCAGATTCTGAAATAAGGATGTTGTTATTTTTTTTAAATTTATTTTTTATTATTGATGAAAAGCATACCTAGATCATCTGCATCTATTGGGGGAAGGGGAGCATAGACAATTGCAGTCCACATAGTGTTCCCTGGAGAATTTGTGCAGAAAAATTAAAAAATTAATTTAAAATGACTGAAAAATCAATTGCTTAGCATTACCTCAAAGTATTTATAGTGAAAAGTTGGCAAATTTTCTCAAAGTCCCAGGTGCTCTTCTACTTTAGCAAAAGGTGCTGTTCACCCTTTTTATACTGTAAAAGGATCCCACGTAGTTGAGCATGTCCTTTTTTCCATTTCTTTGAAAAGTAGTCTTTGAGTCAGACGATGGTGTTGGCTCCAGTGGTCAGTATAATTCCAGTAAGTCATCTGGTATGGATTATAATAAAATGCCAAGTATATTACCAATAACCATAAGAAATTTCTAAGACCCTTTAATGATTATTATCAATAATCTGAGACTACTTGCATTGCCTGAATCTGACAACATGTCTCCCTGTGGCAAATTTCAGGTAATAAGTTATATTTCTACTTTCAGTTTCTATGAAGTCACCCAAAACTCTGCATTTGTTGTTATTTTAATGTACATGCCCTTCTAATGATTGTGGGAATGTGAAACAAAATGGTTATCCATTTGATTAATCTTTATTGCAGGTGAGAGGATAAAATGTATTTTATAAAATTGATTAAATGTACCTATTCTTTGGCATACATCTTTAGATGTTTAATTATAATTTTTATGATGTGTTGGAGCCAACATTTTCCTGTAGAAATATAACTCAAGATTTAATATTGGGCAACAGTGGGAAAATGGGATTTAGTATGAAAATATTTGCTTTATGTAAACCTTTTTATGAATGCAGCTAATGCATAAGTGAAGTCAAGCTGTAAAAACAATTAGCTGGGAAAATGCCAAGTAAATTTTTATATTCCAGTGAATATCTGTTAACTACACATTTTTGTTGTTATTAAACTATATGCAAATATACAAGTAGATTCACTTAGATTTAGGTAAAAAATACAAAATACTAGAAGTATGCAGTAAGTATAATTACTGTTTGCATCTCCAAACAAAGCACATTAATCTTCCTGCAGTAACGCTGATGTAATGTCTCCATGTTACTTTTGGGAGTATTTGAAATGGGCAAGCATCCAAAGTTGATAGTTAATTCTGATCAGTAAAGGCACTGGAGTCGATGTCTGGGTTGGACATTGTAACAAAGCAAACAGTTTCTAAAGCTCTTGGAAGATTCCAGTGCAAACACAATCATGAACTTGAATCTTTTGTTCTAGACATTACAAAATTAATTTATCCAAAAAGCATGTGAGACCCCTTTCTAAATTATAATGTTATGTTTTTTTTTTTAACTCAGACTTCTCAAAAACATCTACTTTGGGGCTTAAGCTAATGAAGAAACAGAAGTATTTAAAATATTTTCTGGAACCAGTATCAAGAACTGGGAAGGATTTGAGAGGTTCTCTTCACCAGTGATTTTCAGTGAACACTCTCAGACAGCCCCCAACCAAAGATGGTCTGTTGAAGGAATTGAATAAGAGAATCTTTCAACTCAAAGAAAAAATAAGTCATGTGTTCCATAATTTTCTTAAGCTAAAGGTTCTGCTATTAGACTAGTAACATGCAGTATTTAGTAAATACATATTAAATTTTTAGGTTGTATTTCTTTAGACATTTTACAAAAGCTTTTGAAGTGCAAAGTGCACTCGAGGTACACACACACATTTGAAAATTGTTCCTGAATAAATACACAGATGTGCTATGATATTTCACAAAAATTGTAATCATTTCCTCCTGGTTTGCCACTTGAATCAGATGGAGAAAGTTGATACAGACAGAATCTTTCGTATTACTGATGAGTCTTAGAAAAAATACATCCTCTTACCCAAAGAGCTTATAGATGAGTAGATGAAGCCTCAATCCGATTGATCTTAATGTAATCTAAAGATCTCTATTCACTCTCTTAGTGTTTATCTAATTTGATCAATCTTATAAGTGTACTTGATATATTTTAATTGTATTTAATATTAAGTAATCTTCATTACATTTAAGCTAAAAAGCTTTTAGCAGATTAAGCACTAACCTGGAGTGATATGCAGAGTCCTAACTAAGGCAGTATGTCTCTAGGTGTGTTTCATAGAATGCTAGTTCACTAGAAAGGGAGTTCCATTACCAAAAATATTTAGGAAGCATTGTATTGTGTATTTACCTCTTGAAGACATTACAGTTCAGAGAACATAAAGCAAGGCAGGTTCATTAACCTTGTATCTATGATAAATAGATACCTTGAAAATTAATTATATATCCAACACAAGAAGTTAGGAAAGGAGTAACAAGTCTGAGGAAGGAAAATGAATGTATTGATAGATAAATTAGAAAACTGAAGAAAAATAGAAAAAAACATACATAATCCAATATCTTATTCTTAGAACCAATACAATATATGAATAGGTAACAATCAAGGCAAGCCATTGTGAGGCAAAAGCACAGATATGCAGACACAGTCTGAGGATGGGAGAACACTACAGATGCCCGAGAAATGAAAACTCTCCCAACGGACGACTTTGTTCAACTCAATGGAAAATGAGTTCAGAACCTGCAATTGTGGGTGGGGTGCTTTTGTAGGAAAATAGACACTATCAAAACCGACCTCAAAAGGAGAAAATAAAGATTCAATGTCTGTCCATGTAAAAGGATAAGTAGTTGAAGAGCTCACTCCCACCAGCTTCCCCCACCATCTTGAAGGAAAGGCACTGGCCTCGGTGGTTTCACAGAGGAATTTTACTGAAACTTTGAAAAATAACCTTGATATCTAGCTCAACAATGTGAGTTTGAAACAGCAAAGGACAGAGCTTCAGATCAGTATTGTGTGTTAGAATATCAGTAGGAAAACCTTACTTGAAATATTGACAATTTATCAGTATATAGAAGCAAGCACCCTTACTAAGTGGTATTTATTCTTGGAATGTAAAATTGTTTCACTACTAGAAAATATGTTAATAAGATTCATCTTATTAACAGATGAAAAGCAAAAATTGTTAACTACACAGATGCTGAAAAGACGTTAAAAAACCCATTCTTGACTTAGAAAATTCAATACATTTTGAATAATGGAATATTAACACAGTAAATTATATATTCTATAGATGCACTCATATTCTCTCTCTGTCTGTCTGTCTGTCTCTCTCTCTCTGTCTCTCTTTCACACACAATCATCCCATTCCATCTTAACCCAACCCCAAAGCCAGCATTATGCTTATGAGGACATGCTAGTCACATTCACATTAAAATAAGAAACAAGACCATCCATTATCAGTTCCTCTTCAGTATTTAGTTGGAGGTGAAAGTAAAAGCGTTAGTTGCTTAGTTGTGTCTGACTCTTTGCGACCCCATGGACTGTAACCCACCAGGCTCCTCTGTCCATGTAAGAACACTGGAGTGGGTTGCCCTGCCCTTCTCCAGGGGATCTTCCTGATCCCAAGGCATTGAACCTGGGTCCTCCCGCATTGCAGGCAGATTCTTTACTGTTTGAACCACCAGGGAAACCTCAGTTGGAAATATGAACCCACTTAATTTAGGAAAAAATAAAAAGAATATGGAAAGAAATAGAGAAAGTTACCAATTTTTCACAGATGTGATTATCTAGAAAATTGCAAGAGAACTAAAATCTTGTTACAGGCAGCAGGAGAATTCAGTAAGGGAGATAGGACAAAGTTAACGTTCAGAAATTGAAAGCCTTTGTATTCACAAGCAAGGGAAGGGAAGAAAAATTAAAAAAAAAAAAATCACCAAGGCAGTTTGTTAATGGTGTTGGTTACTGGACTCTCCCAAAGAGTCTGATTGTCAGTCTTGAATCTGCCTTTTAACTGGTGTTCCTTGACCCCTCCAGGAGAACTCTGATGATTTTTTTCTTTTTAATCTTGTTGGCCACACCAGGCAGCATGTGGGATCTTTGTTCCCTGACCAGGGATTGAACTTGTATCCCTGCACTGACAGCGTGGAGTCTTAACCACTGGACCACCAGGGTGGTTTTTGTGTGGGCCTTTGAGATCCTCTGTCCTGAGGACCCCAACTCCATTCTTGTACCATCACTCCCCATGTGGCTGACTGTGGTGCCAGACATTTACCAGTCTCAGACAGTGTGCCTCAGTGCCCGGAGAGACACAGTGGCAGCACCCTTTGGCAGGGGAGCTCCCCCCAGCTTGCTCTGCTGGGGACCCTTCTTTCCAGTCACCAGTTTCAGCACTGCATGTCAGCCACCACACAGGAGGAGTGCGTAGCTGCCCCTGATCCATGCCCGCCATTTAGCGGGGTGGCAGGAAATAGAGGGTGTCCTTTGTTACCCGTGCTTAGGGCACACACTGAGCACAGCGCCAGGACAGTTGCAGCCTTTAGTAATCTGCCAGATTCTGCAGGGCTGCATTTCATCGGAGCTTATTGCTCTTTTCATACCGTCCTATGGTCAGTCCCTTAACTCCTGTGCTTCCTAGTGCTTCTTTGCTTCGGTGATCACTGATGCGGTGCAGAACTTTAACTGGTTGAGACCAGCTCTTCTGCCTCTGTATTGGGCTTCCCCAGTGGCTCAGCAGGTAAAGCATCCACCTGCAGTGCATGAGATGCAAGGGATATGAGTTCGATCCCTGGGTTGAGAAGATCCCCTGGAGGAGGGCATGGCAACCCACTCCAGTATTCTTGCCTGGAGAACCCCAAGGACAGAGGAGCCTGGTGGGCTACAGTCCATAGGGTTGCAGATATACCTGGGAAAGCATAGCTATGCTGACTGGTCCTGTCTTAAAATAATGACCATCATCCTTAGGAGGGCTTTCATCCCTGCTGCAATCCTGCCGTACCCTCCTGGGTCAATTCAGTCTCATATGCTCAGAGATGACTTCTCTGGACTATGCAGTGTCCTGCCATCCACTCTCTTCTTGCCTTTCTTTGGGCAAACAGCAGTAAGAAGTAAGACTGTGTCACTCCCTCTCCCCACCCCTCCCTGGCTCCTGTCACACGTGGAGTGAAGATGTGACTAGTTTCCTACCACTCACTCCTTGACTCACTGCTTCTCAGGTACAAGAACACTTGCTTTTTCTCAAGGAATGCCCCCTCTGTTACCGCCCCAGGGCCTTTGCACTTGCCGTGCTGTTTGCTTGAGACACTTTCCTTCTGGCATCTGCATGCCTAGAATTCTTACTCGTCTATCTCTTTATTCAGGTGTTACCTCCTGAATGAGCCCTTTAACTTTGCTTCCTTCCTCTGCCTTACTTTTCTTCCTAGCCCCTCTTACCAGTAGATACTGTTTTATTGATTGATTGTCTGCTGAGTCCTATCCACCATCCCTAGGGACTAAAACAGTCCCTAGCATAAATTAGGCCCTTAATAAATATCTGTTGAGTCAATAATTTGATTCATATACCCCACCTACCCACACCCCTGGCAACCAAACAAGGGCAGGAAGAGGACCAGGTTATTCATTCCTGAGCATTCAGAAGGGAGGAATGGTTTTATTCTCTCTCCCCTGTGCTCCCCCAGTTTGGCAGGCTAATTTCTGGGAGTCTGCCAAGAATGTAAGTAGGAACAGGTGACATCACCTAGGAAGACTGTCTTGTCTATGAAAAACAGAAGATTGAAGCCTAGGGAGTATGAACATTTTTTTAAAATTGTCTTTTATTGAGGTAAGACCCACAGTAACATAAAATTCACCATTTTAACCACTTTGTAGAGTTCAGTACATTGTGAATTACTGCATTCACAGTGTTGTGCAGCCATTACCACTCTCTAATTCCAGAACATTTCATCACCCCCGTAAGAAATCCCATACCCCTTAGCAGTACTCCCCACTTTCCCTCTCCCTAGCCCTTGACAACCACTAATCTCCTTTCTGTCTCGATGGAGTTGCCTGTTGTGGACATTTCATCTGAATGCAGTCATACAGTATGTAGACTTTGTGTCTAGCTTTCATTTAGCTTAATGTTTTCAGAGTACGTCCACATTGTATCATATATCAGGATTTCATTCCCAGGTGGTGTTAGTGGTAAAAGAACCCACCTGCCAATGCAACAGATGCAGGAGACATGGGTTCGATCCCTGGGCCAGGAAGATCCCCTGCAGGAGAGCCTGGCAGCCCACTCCAGTGTTCTTACCTGGAGAATCCCCATGGACAGAGGGGCCTGGCAGGCTACAGTCCATGGGCTCGTGAAGAGTCAGACACGACCCAAACATTCCTTTGTATGGCTGCACAATTCTCCATTGTTTGGATATACCGCATTTTGTTTTTTGATTCATCAGTTGGACAGACCTTTGGGTTGTTTTCACTTTTTGGCTGTTACGAATAATGCTGCTGTGAATATTTGCATACCCATTTTTGTTTTAGCATCTTTAAAAATTTCTCTTAGGTCTTATATACCTGGGAATAAATTGCTGGGTCAAGTGGTAATTCTGTGTGTAACTTTTAAGGAACACAGTGGCTGCACAACTCTTTCCATCCTGGTGGATGTGAAGTGATATGTCCTTGTGGTTTTTGATTTGCAGTTCTCTAATGGGAAACTAGTGCAGTTCCCTAATGGGACTTTGGAAAAGTCCCTGATGCTGAGAAAGATTGAGGGCAGAAGGAGAAGAGGGCGTCAGAGGATGAGATGGTTGGATGGCATCACCGATGCAATGAACACAGACTTGGGCAAATTCTTGGAGATAATGAGATGCAGGGAAGCCTGGCATGCTACAGTCCATGGGGTTGCAAAGAGTCGTACACGACTTATCGACTTATCGACTGAGCAACAACAATGGGATTGTTAGCGTTTAAGTGTTTAAGGTGGGTTGAGAGGAGACAAAGCATGAGAAAGAGCAGTAGGCTGGTGTCAGCTTGGTCTCCTGAACTTACTGTCCCCAGCTTTCTCTGATCTGATTTGAGCCCTGATCTCTTATATCTAGTTTGACTTAAATTGCCTTGATGTCCTAGGTCTGTTATGACTTTTCCAAAGTTTAGGGTTAGTAGCTCTGAAATTTATAGTGCTCATTTATCCAGTTCATTCACAGGCTGTTTAGGGTAGGCATTAAGATCTTGACTCTAGAGTGAGACTGTGTGTGCTTAGTCACTCAGTCGCATCCAAGTCTCTGCGACCCCAGGGACTGTAGCCTGCCAGGCTCCTCTGTCCATGGATTCTCCAAGCGAGAATACTGGAGTGGGTTGCCATGCTCTCCTCCAGGGGATCTTCCCAACCCAGAAATTGAATGGGGATCTCCTGCATTGCAGGCGGATTCTTTACCAGGTGGGCTGCCAGGAATGCCCCTGTCTGGGTTCAAATGCTAACTCAAGTGGTATGGCCTTGGGCACATTAGTTAACATCTTTGTTCCTCATTTCCTCATGTGTGAAGTGATGTTGAGGTTGTTGTGGTGACTGAATGAGTTGAGTATGCACACAGCTTGGAATAGTGACTGGCACGCAGTGAGTTTTGTGTGTTTACTGTAATCACAGTGATGGTGGTGATGATAACCATTTAGGGAAGGGGCAAGAATAGTTTCATGCTGGATCCAAGTGTGGGATTGAGGGTGCTGATTATGTGTTTAAAAAGTGGGGCTCTTTGATAACATGCTTTGGTTTCCATAGTCCTATTGTGGTCCTGGCATCAGTGACCTGGTACAAATTACTGACTCTTAATGGCTCATATTTTATATTCTACAAGTCATTCCACTAATTCATCAGATTTACATTTTGAACACAGGTTTACCTTTGGATAGGGCCTAGACTTATTTCAGTTTAACATTTTCTACTGTTTATACACTAGTACAGCTATATTATTTTAAAACATTTGAAATTATGAAAGAAACTATCATATATACTTCAAAACATCCTATCCCAGCTTTTAGTACATATCTTTCTGTATTTTTCTTTATGCATTTTAAACATAACATTTGGTTGGCCAAAGAGTTTCATTTGAGTTTTCCCATAAGATGTAATGGAAAAACCTGAATGAAACTCTTTGGCCAACTTAATAATTTAACAAATAGAATATTCTAAAAACTCTTTTAAAGCTTATTTTTAGCTGCCCTGTGAATCTTTTCTAATATATCTTCATTTTTGAAATTTCTCAAGACTAAACATTCAGATCCCATAAAAGATATATTTTCAAAATTTGTGATGTGAATAGAGAAAGAACTCTCTCCTATCTGGACATTTTATATACATACAAGCTTGAAAATGTGCCAGGGACTATTTTATAGCTATGTGATAAAGCCTATTATTTTTCTATAGCAAGAAAAAGAATGCTTCATTGTGCCAAAAAGTGTACAGAGTGTCAGAATGATCAACAGGGCATTTGAATTCTCAGTTTTGCTTTTTAGAGTCCTTTAAACATAAATTCTGCCAACATCTTACAGCTAAGTAAGCTGAGATAGAAAGATTAAGTGACATTGCTGTTTTCAGTCCACGTTAGAAGTAAACACAGAAATTCAAGGCCTTTCCTTATTAGATCAGAAGATAACGTGTTCATATATTTAAGACATAAACCTGTAGGGGAGATATGAACACTTAAGCTGGGCTGAGATTTATGAATAAGGCTATCAAATAAAATGAGGCAATTATTTTTCGATTTTTAAGAGTTATAATGTTATTTGGACTATATCTTTCTCACCTTGTAAAAATGATACTTAGAAAAGTGGGGATGTTGGAGAAGGAAGTCAGAGAATAATCGGGAGGATTCTGGTTGTTTAGAAAGATAAATATAAAATGAATCCACAAAGAGGGCATTAGTGAGGTAACTTTAGGGAGGATGGCAAGGATGTATGGTATGGAAAGTCATTATAACTGACAGTCAGATATACGACCAAGAATATCATGTTCTCACGAGAATATATAAGAATGTAAAACCTTCCCTTTGCTCAGAAACAAAGCAAAACTGTGTAAGGAATGTCAAGTACTAATTCAAAGGAACCAAGTACCATTCTTTTCTTTATTGTCGTAGTGACTTGTGAAATCTTGAACACAGGCCATATCTAAAGACTTTTGAGATCTGAAGAAAAGGGAAACTTTTATTTTATTTGAAATTGTGCTTGTTTTTTTATAAGACTATTAGCAGACAGAGGACAAAGAGGAATGGGGGAAAAAAGTGGTCTTACAAACAGCCTTTATAAAATTTAAGACTATTAGGCAGGGTGGTACTTGAGCCCATTTTTTTGATCTTTTGCTCCCGGGTGTGTGTATGAGCCCATTTTTCTGATCTTTTGCCCCTGGTTGTGTGTGTGTGTGTGTGTCCATCTGTATGTGTGTCTTTTGGACTCTTCGTGATCCCATGGACTGCAGACTGCCAGGCTTCTCTGTCCCTGGAATTTTCTAGGCAAGAATACTTGAGTGGGTTGCCATTTCCTACTCCAGGTATCTTCCCCACCTAGGGACTGAACCCGAGTCTTTGGTGTCACCTGCATTGGCAGGTGGATTCTTCATTACTAGGGCCTGGTAGTTTACCCAGTTGCGCCTTTTTGTCCCTGCTTGGCCTGACATACCATAAAAACATAAAATCTCATTGTGGAGTTCTGTTTGTTCAGCAGCTTGTAAGTAAAGCACCACTGACATCTGTTAGTAAACCTTATTATTAGGTTTAGAAAAAATCCTACATTAGATTCTCTGGCCCACTAAGGATATGGCTAGTTTAATAAACATATGTGAACAAAAATAGAAGAAGGTAAAGCAGATTATCAAGAAATGACTTGAGTGTCCTACGCTCTAAAGTTAGAAAGACTTGAGTTTGACCCCCAGAAACTATTGGGGAGTTTTGCTACATCTCAAGGTGACTATAAAACCTTCCCTAGTAGCTCAGATGGTAAAGAATCTGCCTGTAATGCAGGAGACCTGGGTTCGATCCCTGGCTCAGGAAGATCCCCTGGAGAAGGAAATGGCAACCCACTCCAGTATTCTTGCCTAGAGAATTCCATGGACAGAGGAGCCTGGTAGGATACAGTTCATGGGCTCCCAAACAGTCGTACATGACTGAGCGACTAACACAGACACAAGGTAACCATGGAGACGTCAATCTCACCAGGCTGCCTTTAGGATTAAGTGAGAAAGAGATGCAAGAAACCTAACTGTGGTGCTGTAGGAACGTTTCCAGTCCTTCGCTTGCTTGGGGTTTGAGGCAGTCATCAGGTTGTGTCAGCCGTCCTGTAGGCTGCCGGTACTGTCAGACTGTAGTGTGCGCACTCAGCAGGGGCACTTGTGCAAGTGAAGCCCTGTGTTCCATTCTCAGAGGTGGATTCAGCGGGTCAGGGTTGGGACACAGGAACCTGCATCTGTAACAAGCACCAAAGATGCTTATGAAAGTGGGATCATACTTCACAAAACATACTCTGGAAGGAGCCGTGGGTAGAAACCATTTGACCTTGAACGTTTAGTAGCCTGGATGGGTGAGTTTTCACGGCTCATCTTTTAACAGTAATCACTATGGGGATTGAAGCATTGATCACAAAATCCTAATTAAGGAAAATCATTCAAGAAGAGCAGTGTAAAATGGATAACCAACAAGAGCACATGGAACTCTGCTCAGTGTTATGTAGCAACCTGGATGGGATGGGAGTTTGGGGGAGAATAGATACATGTGAATGTATGGCCGAGTCCCTTCACTATGCACCTGAAACTAGCACATTATTAATCAGCTTATGGCCCACTGCAAACTAAAAAGTTTTTATAAAAATAAAACCAAACTGATAAGGTGAATATTAGAAGAGAAAAGAAGAGCAGTATAAGATTAGGTAAGTATATATGTGCTAATTTATAGAAATATGTGCATCACTTATTATAAGCACTTTACCAAAAATAAATTAAAATAGAAATAAGTAAAAATAGAAAAAGGAACTCCATTAAATGGCCCATACCAACTTTTAAAGTTAAATACCCGAGGGTATTTTTTACCATGAGAAATGAATATTTAGAGACCAGGACCTAACACACAAAAGAAATTCTTCATCTTCTCTCCTATAATTCAATCTGGGAGCCATTAATGAGAGTGCTCTGGTTAATCGTAATAGTCATGATGGTGTGAGGAGATGTGATATATAAGGTATTTAAACCACGTGGGGTAAATTATTAAGAATCATTGTTAAGTAAGAGGATGGAATGAAACAAGTCAGGCATCAGGTCTTGGTATTTCCTGCTGTTAGTGCTAGAGCATTTTACTTTTTACGTTAAAAATACAACATACCTAGTCTTCCCTCTGATATTTATGCCATACTGTACACACACACACGTATCCACATCACACACATACATGTACATAGAGCCATTTTTGATGGCCAAAAAGGAAGAGGCCCAAAGGGCTCTTTAGTGTGCAATTAATATTTTGGTCAGAAAATCAGCAGATTGTTTCAGTATGGTTATGTGTTATGACATCATATTCCAGTAAAGTTATAATGAACAGAAATTTTGTTTGTCTCTGTGGCAAACCGAAATGAGTTTTGTAATTGTCAGCAGGCCTTAGTGATTATAGTGGCGCCCACTCCCTCCACTGTAGTTAAAGATCTGTTAGCATTCCAGCCGTGGACCTCTGTTTTCAGAAGTGTATAATTAATTGTAAACATTTGCTCTATGGTGAAAGCTTGCCACATAAGATCTCAGTCCAGGAGTAAATTTCTGATTTCAGGTTGTCTGTATTCAAGTTTTATAGTGGAACCAGTTAGAAATATGTATAAAGTTCTGTGGAGACAGGAAAACTGAATTTTGTGAGAAGAAAGATAACCTGCATTCATGATATTAGTCTGTCAAAATATCTGCATTAAAGGGATCTAAGGTAAAATAGGTATTAGGAAATTATATAATTCAATACATCATTAGTTTTTGCAATCGAAGAGCAAAAAGAATTGTGGCTTTAATGGTTTTTTTAGTCTCTGCATGTTAAAAGATATGTCTTTTACTATAAGTGATTTTTCTTCAACTTTTTTATATTTGGCAATTAAAAATGAGAACATATGACATATAATAAAAACACAGTTAACATATTTTATCTTAATAGAAAACTGTGGGCCAAGAAAATTGACTTCAAAAATGTAAAACAATGACTTTTTTTTCATACTCAACTCTGGATTTCTCTGCTACATTGACATTGTTGATTATCCCTTCCTCTGACATTGTGTTGTAATTTCTTTTCTAACTGACCCTCTTTCATCTCCTTCACTGCCATCTATTATTTCCCCTGCCTTTTGATCATGGGTATTCATCAGATCCCAGCCTTAGGCTCTTTTTTTTTTTTTTTTTGATGCTTTTACACTTACCCTTTCCAGGTGCTTATCCACTCAACATGGTTTCAATTATTACCTCCCAAATCTCATCTTCAGTACTGATGTGCATTTCTAGTCCTTCACCTTCAGTAAACCTTCACTGATGAGTCCCATCTGCCTGTGGGTTTTTATACAATGGGCTCTGTGCAGTTTATCTCGGTTGACTATAGAGGTCTGCCACTTAGACACCAATAATCATCTAAACCTTAGTGATAACTTGATTGGCTTTCTTTACTTAAAAAGAGACATTTTCCAGCACTGGAGTGATTTTTAACTTAATTTTTCAGTGTTTCTATGATAAATCTAGCATTCCATCAAAATTGATTCTGTTAGTTTCACTCAGTTGCCCAATTCAGTGGTCATAGTTCTGTCTCCATTTCACTTGACGTGTAAAGTAGCATTTGATATGACTGGCTCTTCCCTCCTCCTCCATATTCGTGTCCCCGTCTGGCTTTCAGGAAGGATATTCTGCTTGCTTGGTTTTCCTCCTATCACTCCCTCCCACAGAGTTCTCACTGTCTTGTGGCTTTAAATTTCACCTACATATATTGATGATTCCCAAATTTTACCTCCACATTGGACCGCTTTCCTGAAATCCAAACTTATTAGATCTGACTATCTGTTTGAGATCTTAATTTGGATGTCTAGCAGACTGAATAACTCAACATCTCCAAACCAGAGCTGCTGGTATTCATCCCCAGCAAACCCATTCTTGCTGCAGTTTTCACCAGCTTAATGCCTGGGCACTCCATCTTCCAGCTGTTCATGTCAGAAATTCTGGCGGCTTCCTTGACTCCTCTCTTATATTCCATAGCCAGTGCTTCTGTAAACCCGTCTTCTCTACTTTTGAAATTCGTCCAGAATCCAAATACTTCCTGTTACTTCCCTTGCTGTCACCCTAGTTCGGCCCCCGTATTATTGTAATGGCTTCTTTACAGATATCCTGTGTCCGCCATCGTTCCCTTTTAATCTGTTTTCAACATAATAGTCAGATGATCCTTCCAAGGTGTAAGTCAGATTATGTCGCTTCTCTCCTCAAAGCCTTCTGGTGGCTGGCCATTGCACTCAGGGTAGAAGTCAGATCCTCACAGTGATTTCTAAGGAAGGCCTTATGGCATCTGGGCACTGGTTCCAGCTCTTAGCCTACCTTCCTTTACACCCTCAACTCTCACCGGGTGGGAATCTGCTGAATTACTTCGACACTCCTGACACTCGGCTGCCTCAGAGCCTTTGCACTTGGTGTTTCCATTGCCTTATATGCCCTGTTCCAAATATCTGTATGGTTCCCTTCTTCACTGACTCGAGGTATTTTCACAGTTGTCACCTTCTCAGTGAGACACTCACTGATTACTCTGTCTGCCCCTCTTTGCTTACCCCTCAGTCCAATCAAGGGAAGAGTAACAACAAGAATTTCATATTTTACTTTTATTAGGACTCCAGGCAATAAATATAAATAACTTTAAAAGAGTAGTTGGCAAAAAAGGAGAAAGCCACTAAAGGTACAGAAGACACCGGAAGACCATATTGCAGTCGTATCTACAGCTCTTGGATCATTGCTTGATCCTCATCAGAGACTTTCACTGTTTCAGTCACAGCCATTACCAGTGAAGGAATTAAATCACTGCTTCTCTTCAGATGGTGTTACTAGTGTTTCTCTTGTAATCTTAATCCATGCAATTTTTTAAAAGTTCACTTTTGAACCTTCCCTTCGTTTTCTGTTTAAAATGTATGTGGAGCTTCCATGGTGATCCACTGGCTAAGACTCCATTCTCCCAGTGCAGGGGCCCGGCTTCCATCTCTGGCCAGGGAACTAGGTCCGTGTGCTACAACCGAGACCTGGCATAGCCAAATAAATAAATATTAAAAAAACAACATGTGTTGTTAACATCCTAGATATTCTACCTATTTATTTTATTTACTGTCTATCTTCTCCACTGTAAGGTATGTTTTTGTTTGCTGTGATATTCCCTCAGATAAGAAGGTGCCCCATAAACAATTTTTAAATTAATAAATTCTATTGCATGGCCTCCATTTTGTTTGTCCTTTTTTCTTACAATCTCCCCTCATTTTCTTCTTACAGTCTCTCCTCTCTCCTCATGACAGGAGGAGTCAAGGAAGACGCCAGAATGTCCCCTCATTGCAGCTTTCTAATCATGCTTCCTCTCAGTCTCATTGAACACAAACCTGTAAAAGTTTTCACCTTAAATACATTTTATTATGGTTCTTTCTGCTTTAGAATTGGCTGAAGCTCCCCATTCTTTCTTATGTTGAATCTGCTCTCCTTAGTACTTTGCAAAGTACTTATTACTTAACAGTAGTAGCTCCGTCTCTGCCCTTCCCACGTCTAATCATGGTTACCTTCTGCTTAAAGTACGGCAGTCTGCATATGGTCACCTGGATGGCCTCGCCGGTTTCTTCCCTCTGTGGCAGGTCACCATCCTTCAGCCCCAGACCGTTTGGCTCACTTCTGTCCAAATGTAACTGAAAACTTGCCAGGAAGTCTTCTGTGATATAATGAAATAATTTTTACAGTATTGTTATGTTTAATATTTTCCAAAATACGTTTTTCATAGAGATCAGCATACATGCTTTATTATCAATATATATACTGACTCACATTTTATCTTTTATAAATACCATTGTGAAGTAAAACTTTATTGAGGTTAGTAGGAAGTTATAATGGATCTGGGCTTCCCAGGTGGCGCTAGTGGTAAGAAGCCCACCTGCCAATGCAGGAGACATAAGAGACCTAGGCTTGATCCCTGGGAAGCTCCCTTGGAGAAGGGCATGGAAACTCACTCCAGTTTTCTTGCCTGGAGAGTCCCCATGGACAGAGGAGCCTGGCAGGCTACATAGAGTCCATGGGTTTGCAAAAGTCAGACACGACGAAAGTGCCTTAGTATGCGTGCACATAGTGGATTATACCTGCTTATTAATATTTTAAACAAAACAAATCTTACTAATGATTACAGAGTGATTTTTATTGAACTTAGATTAACATTTTTATTTTCTTACTTTAGGTATCATTGCCCAGTGCCCAAGATCTTTTATGTTCAGCTGACTGTAGGAAATAATGAATTTTTTGGGGAAGGGAAGACTCGACAAGCTGCTAGACACAATGCCGCGATGAAAGCCCTTCAAGCACTGCAAAATGAACCTATTCCAGAAAAATCAGCTCAGGTGGGTCACTGCGGCATGTGGCAGCCTATTTCTAATAGCTGCCCAGGGAGATTGCTGAGAAGACCAAGAAATGCTTCTTTACAAATAGAGCAAGTCTCTGCTAGTAGAAGGGAACACTGGAACGGCTGTGGCGGCGCCTCCCCTCTCCTGTGTGCTCGGTTAGACTCTTGGGTCTTGTTGGATGGCCTTGCCTTTGAGCACTTTGGCTCAGCCTAGGGCGTCTACTTCCCAGGCAAGGCAGGATTTGGGAATGCGAGCAAGGATGAGAAATAACATTCAATTACTTTCCATTGATTGCTGTGTTTTATTGAGCATGGATTACATTGTATTAATTCACCTAGAATCGAGGAGTTTAAAGTGGAGGAGATATTTATGGATTTTTTTAGTCCTACTTTATTTTACCAGTGAGGTTATTCAAAGCTGATATTCAGTAATTTCACTCATTCCAATGGTTTCAGCTGCTTTCTCTGTTTACTTCAAAATGGTCTCTCTAGTTCAGGGGTGTCTAATAAGTCCCCTTCTTATTTAGTTCTCCACCTAGTCGTTTGAAGCTAGAGGTCCAGCCTTTAGTTTGCCTTTCCTCAAGCCTGTTGTCCCCACCCCTTTGAGATTTATCTTAGTTAATGGCAGACTTAGTATTTTTGTCCGTGTGCACTCTCATTGTGACTCTTCTGTTTGCTTCTTAGTCTTTCCACTAAGTCCTAAGCTTCTTGACAGCGAGAGTACTGTCTCTTGATCTCTTTAACGCTTACATGGTGTTCAGAATGTGTAAGGCTCCAGAAGTAAGGGTTAAATAGGTGCAGAGCCAGACACAGAGCTTCAGCATCCTGGTTTGCATCCTATGCTCTTTCTGCAACTTAGTCTTCATAGAAGATTAAATATCACACACTGGTGGAGATACTGTGTGTGTGTGTGTGTGTGTGTGTGTGTGTGTGTACGTGAGAGAGAGAGAAAGATGGAGGTCTGTAAAGAAAACTAGGTCTAGGGATATCTACATCAGATTAGTGTTTGTTTGAGTGAAAGGTTTCCACACTCAGCATTTATCCTTCTACTTTGAGGGAAAAAAACTTAAAACCAAATCACAGGAAGCCTCTCAGCAAAGCCCTTGACTGTGGTGGTTCCATGGGAATCCACAGGATCCAGTCTCTGGTTTCCTGTGATGTGTAAGATAGGTTCTCTTGATTGTTCAGTACATGTAAAGTTTGTTATAAAGTGGAGATTCAGCATTGTCCTATTTTTTTGTGATTTAGAATTGCGAATCAGGAAAAGAAATGGATGATGACAAAGATGCAAATAAGTCTGAGATCAGCTTAGTGTTTGAAATTGCTCTGAAGAGAAATATGCCCGTCAGTTTTGAGGTACGTGTTCAGCAGAGATCTCCCATTGTTTTCCTTCCTTGTTCCTCATGTTTTAAACAAACAAACAAACAAAATTGACAAATAAAATTTTAGCATCCTGAAAGAATTAATGTGCTCCCTTCTGTTTGAGCTGTCTATAATGAAATGATGCAGGACCTAAGAAAACAGAGCTTACAATATTGTGGAGTACTCCTGATCTCTTTGACTTTTCTATATTCAGCCATTTGTTTCATCATAAAATTTATTTTCCAAATTTAAGATAATTTGTAGTAACCTGTAAGATTTGGCATTTTGATAAGGTCACATTGAAAATATCCAATATATAATTAATGTTTAGTCACATGTGTATATTAATATTTAATTTCTTTTAAATTTATGGAGGCTAAAATATAAATTTAACCTTTTAACTTTACATTTAACCTTTACTGATAAGTCACTAAAACATAATTAGTTCTCTAGTTTAAAACTGGATAAATATGTCATAAAATATTTGTAAAATTATGTGGCATTTAAAAAAGAAAAAATATTAAGTTGCCTTAATAATCTCCTTTATTAAGAAGTCACTAATTTTGCAACTCAAATATTTAGAAAATAGGCAAAACCCAGGAATAAGCTGAAACAGTTGAGTATTCTCCTTTAAATTATGTTCTGTTCACCTATTGGAAAGCTCTCACGCTTTACTCACTGGCAGGATCAACTGAGAGCCTGTTTTCTTTCTTAAACATAATTCTATTGCAAGTTGTGTTACCTGATTTCTCAGCCCATAGCAGATTAAAGGCAGCAAAATGAAGAAGGCAGGAAGAGAATGTACCTGAGGGCCTATTGGTCCCAGCAAGAAATGATAGGGAAAATATGGAAAACCTATCAAAAGTAATTGCATTTAACTTGAAAGTCTTTGGAAGATGGGGCCTTTTAAATGCTAGACGAACAGGAACAGTTTTAAAAGTGTGAGATATCCTTAGAGGCCTTAGAGGTCCTTAGTGTAGAATATTTCATGTTCATAGAGGTGATCTAATGTGAGCAGTAAGAGGTTGAATATTTAGTCAGTAAAATAGATATGTATATTTTTTAGTTGAGGAAGATGTCCTTCAAAGTGGTTAAACAGTTTTGGTGTTTCAACTTACAAGCTTAAATTACTTGAAAAGTATGCTTATCATAAATTCCTTTATCCTCAGTAATACTGGATTATTGTGATGTTGTATCTTTTCCTCATTGGTATCCAATATTAGGAGATAAAATTTTAATATAATGGTCAATGGTAAACTATTTAAATAGGGTATTTTTTTAATAGGTCAGGCTTTTGATGGATGCAATGAAGTTTTGAGCACTCAGGTCTTGGAAGGCATTTTGCTTCTCAAAACTGGTATAGTTTAAAAAGAGCATGTTAAATACAGGATTTAGGAACATTCATAGCTGACAGATTCATAATCCATTACTCTAGAAAGCTAGGTATTTTTATGGCAAACCTACTTACCTATTTAAGACCATGTCACAGAGAGTAAATATTCCTTATTGTAAGACAGCCTTTGAGGTCTCCATCAAAAACAGGTGATTTTTCATCTGTCACCTGTTTTTGAGAGGCTTCCACATGCAAGATGCTTCATAAGTGAGACCTACTCCTTGTACTCCAGTAACTTATTCCCACAGAGGAGAAAGATAGATATGTATGCAGTAATGGTATGTTTTGTGATCTTAATTTTCTGTCCCATAAGAAACAGGGCAACCATAATTGGAATTGCCTTTTTTAAGCTAGTAAAACACAATTTTGACCATGAATTGAATATGTTTATTTAGATTTCTATTTTTTCCAATTTAATCATTAAGCATCATAAGTATAAATGAAGAGTCTCTGTATATTGAGTTCATAATGGCTTTATTGAAGAAATCCATAATTTTGGCATAATTCTTAATAATTTCAATTTTGATTTTTATATGAACGTTAAGAAAGATTCATGCCATAAAAACCCATCTTAAGTTCTTGTATTGAATCTTTAACTTATATTTAATAGGTTATTAAAGAAAGTGGACCACCACACATGAAAAGCTTTGTGACCCGGGTGTCAGTGGGAGAGTTTTCTGCTGAAGGAGAGGGAAATAGCAAAAAACTCTCCAAGAAGCGCGCTGCAACCACTGTGCTACAGGAGCTTAAGAAACTTCCACCTCTGCCTGTGGTTGAAAAGCCAAAACTATTTTTTAAAAAACGCCCTAAAACAATAGTAAAGGTAAGTGTATGCTTGTGAATGTTATACTATATATATATATAGTATACTATATATATATATTTATTATAGTGCAGTGCGTGCTAATTCACTTCAGTTGTATCCAACTCTTTGCAACCCTATGGACCATAGCCCGCCAGGCTCCTTGGTCCATGGGATTCTCCAGGCAGGAATGCTGGAGTGGATTGCCATGCCCTCCTCCAGGGGATCTTCCCCTGGTAACTCTAGCTAAAAGTTTTTCCATAGGGCAGGCACCTAAGCCTGTGAGTTATAAGCAGAACAGGTTGGACATATGTCTGTAAGTGAATAGTAATTCTATTTTGCTTTTAGACACGGGTATACTTGGGTTCGTTCATGAAATAATAATACCTTGCATACTTACAGTTTTTTTATGGTTTAAAAAATACTCTCAGTCATGAGCACCTGTGGTAAAATTCTCATGACGATGAAGGCAGATATTGCCTGTCATTTTACAAATAAGATTTTATGAAACACATTCAAAGAATTTGCTTGCCACCTATCACGCGTGGCAGCCTGAACTACTGATCCGTAATGCAGCGTTCTTCGTGCAGTCCACACTGCCGTGTGTAACTTCCCAAGACTTTAGGACATGGTGATAGGATGCGGAGTAATAATCGTATGAGTAACACTCACACTGCTGATCGCAGCCGCAGCAGCAGACAGTAGATACAGAGCACTTTTGTGCAGGGCGGAGCTCCAGTGCTTCCTGTGCTGTGTCACATTTAATCCACTTAGCAGCCCTCGGGCTTCCCTGGTGGCTCAGTCGGTAAAGAGTCCACCTGCAGTGCGGGAGACCTGGCTGTGATCCTGGGGTCGGGAAGACCCCCTGGAGGAGGGCATGGCAACCCACTCCAGTGTTGTTGTCTGGAGAACCCCCATGGACAGAGGAGCCTGGCAGGCTACAGTCTGTGGGGTCATAGAGAGTCGGAGACCGAGAGACTGAGCACACCTAGGAGGTCACGGGATGGTTTGGTTTCTGTTCTCTCAGGCACGAATACCTTTTCAGAGAAGAATGTAGAGCCACCCGGCTTTTCAGCATGTTGTGATTCTCTTTTATGGAACCAGATTTTACGTACATTAATCAAAGAAAAAAAATTAAGGCATAGTTCAGAGGAATGAGATGAATCAGTACTTAGCACAGGACAGTGCCGCAAATGCTCAGTGTGCGTGACGTGAATGAAGAAGGTCTGCTCCCAGAGAGAGACTGAAACTGTCCGCACATCAGCAGCCAGCTCAGCCTCACCTGCTTAGCAAACTTCTTCAGAGCAGGCTCAAGGAGGACAGAAGTAAAGTACACTTTATCTTTGTTGGATTTCTCTTGTTCAGATCATACAGTGGAACAATTGAAGTATTTCTGTAGGTTTTGTACCTTTGCTGTATTTAAAAATACATGCATATATATTTACCTAAATACCTACATAAACAACTACATAAATACTTGTTCTTTTTAATGAATAATGTCATTATTCACCGAGATGCTGTAGGTTATGCATTTCCTGAAGTAACATTCTATATCCTAACGCAAGGTAGACTAAAATGCCAGATAGATCCACTCATCATCAATCATAGTGGTTTCGAGGACTGGCTTTCATTTATATGCTGTACCACATGGTCAGGGAGCAGGATACAGCTATTAAGAAAATGTCCTATAGAGTCAGAAAATGACCTGGAGTGTGAACCCTTGTGACCTGAGCAAGTTACCTAACTTTTCTAATCTTATAAAGTAGGAATAATAACTGAATTTACTTCACAGGATTGTTACATGTTACTCGAAATGTTACATATAATGCATTAGTTATTATTATTAAATATGTATTAACAGTAGAAATAGTAAGTACTCAATAAGTATTTGTTGCTTGTTGTTTGGTTGGTAAGCTATGTCTGACTCTTTGTGACCCCGTGGACTGTAGCCTGTCAGGCTCCTCTGTCCATGGGATTTCCTGGGCAAGAATACTAGATTGGGTTGCCATTTCCTCCTTCAGGCCACCTTCCCAACCTAGGGATCGAACCCATGATTCCTGCTTGGCAGGTGGATTCTTTACCACAGAGCCACCTGGGAAACCCATTCAATAAATACTAGCTGTTGTTATTTTGTATCTCATTCTGTCTGTTCACATTTTATATGTATATGAATGTATCCATGGTCTGTTTTCCTAAATTCTTTTGTATATAAAATCTACATATAGCTTCTCCAGAGTGGAAGAACAGTGCTCTACATTATTGTAAAACTAGTCATATTAACTTCCACATAATCTATTAAACTAAATCTAATCTCAGATTAAGAATAACCATCCTTTAGTCTAAAAAAGATCTATCATTTTTATAGTAGACTATAAATATAACTCCTGTTACTTTTAACTATAGCTATTAAAAGCAAGAATATTGTTGAAATGTTATTTCCAAAAGAGGGGAGAAACATTTTGAACTTAATGATTTTTTGCTACTATGTCTATTATATATGCATTTTATTGCAGAACTTTCTTCTTGTCCACCATTCAGATCTCATCTTACACTCGACTTCCTCAGGGAAGCCTTCTCTGGTTCTCCCTGACTCCCACATTCATTTAGCCCCCTGCATTTTTCCTCACATACATCACACTTGGAATTGTATCACATCAGCCTTATGTTAAAATAAAGTCTATAGATAGTCTCTGAAATATAAGGTTATTTTGAGAAAGCAGCATGGATACAATGAGTTGAAATCTAGGTTAATTTTGAGTATTATCAGACCTTATACTGGGCCAGTAAGTAGATCACCTTGGATTGCATCTTGGTTTTCAACATTTTAGTCACTTCCTTAAATGTCTTTTACATCTAGGTTCTACCATTCCTTATTATGCAATAGAAACTGAGAAGATATCTGTTGATGATTTACCTTGATTTTATTTAGAATAATGAAGCTATCACATTGTCTCATTTGAACCTCTTAATCACTCTGAGATGTAGATATCATCCTCATTTTAAAGATGAGGTTCTTGGTGTTAAAGAAGCTTCCCTCAGATCACAGAGTAGAGTCAGGTTTCAGGTCCAGTCACGTCTGATGCCAGTGCCAGTTTCAAACTGGTTGGTTGTGAACTCCTTTTGGATTTTAATTTACAGAGTTACCTTGTTAAAATGTAAGACTACCTGGTGGTATCTTTGAATTTATATTCTCAATTTTAATGTAGTTCTCTTCTACAAGGTAAGGCCTCAGAGAAGGTTTTCTGCTGTTGGAGATAAAAGTTTTCTGGATAAGATTATCCTTACTGGTTTGTTGTTGTTATTATTATTATTACTGCTGAATGTGATTTTGGCATTGTGTCTAAGAAATCGTTACCTTACCAAACCAGAAAAATTTCTTCTGTATTTTCTTTATGAAGTTTTAGATACTACATTTAAGCCTATGAGCCATTTTGAGTTAATTTTTGTGTGATGTGTGGATTGAAATTTATTTCTACAGGTGAATATCCAGTTTTCCAGTACCATTGGTTGAAAGGCTACCCTTTCTCCTCTGACTGGCTTTTGCACCCTTGTTGGCCGTGTGTGTATGGATCCGTTTCGGGTTACCGTTCTGTTTCATTGATTTCTTTCTCTCTCTTTATGCCGGTACCACACATACTGTCCTTTTTTTTAAAATTTATTTATTTGGCTGCATCAGATCTTAGTTGCAACACACTGAATCTTTGTTGCGTCACGCGAGGTCTTTGGTTGCAGTGCATGGACTCTGGTTGCGGTGCACAGGTTGCCCTGTGACATATGGGATCTTAGTTCTCTGACCAGGGATTGAACCTGCATCCTCTGCAGTGCAAGGCAGATTGTTAACCACTGGGCCACCAGGAAGTCCCGGTACCATACATACTGTCCTGACTACTATAGCTTTATAATAAATCTTGAAATCAGGTATTTGGATTCCTCCAACTTTGTTCTTTTTTTCAAGTTGTTTTGATTATTTTTTCTTTGTATTTCCATGTGAATTTTATTTTATTTATTTTTCTTGAAGAAAATGATTTTTATTTTTTTTACATTATCATGTTCCATGTGAATTTTAAACACTGGCTTGTTAATTATTAGCCAAAAAGAATATGCTGGGGTTTTGATCAGGATTGCAGAGAATTGGTAGATCAGTTGGAAGACAATTGACTTTTTAAAAATATTGGGTCTGTTGCTCCATTAACATGTGTCTGTCCACCTATTGAGACCTTATTTAATTTCACCAGTGTTTAATAGTTGTAATGGAGTTTATATAAATTATATCATACTTTATATTCTTCTGTGCCTGTACTTGCCACTTAACATTTTTTTCTTAAATTCATTCATCTTGATGCAGGTAGCAGTACTTAAATCTTAATTTTCACTGCTGTATGACTTTTCACTGTATGAACATGCCATAAGGTTATTTCTAGTTTTTCTTTTTTGCTATTTTAAGTAATGCAGCTGTGGTATTCCTGTACAAATTAATTAGTAACAGTGTTTTAGATGAATAGACTACTGAGGAATGGGTCATGGGCTTTACTAGACATTGCCAAATTGTTTCCCAATTTATATTAGGATCAGCACTGTGTAAGTTTTTGTTACTTTTTACTAAATTGATAAATATGAAATAGTACCTCCCTATGGTTTTAATATGCATTTTGAATGTTAATAATTTTTAGGAGTTTTAAAATATATATATTTTGGATACTGGATGTATCTTTTTTTAGTTACATATATTGCAAATATCTCTCCTTGATTCATAGCTTGTCTTCTTTCTTTTTGGTGTTTTTTGATGAATACAAGTTGTGAAACAACTCCTCCTGTATTAAAGAGTTTGAAAGGATAGTTGACCCAACTTACCAATAATACCTGTGAGCCCTAAATCCTCTAGAAACCCTACTTTCAGATTCACTTTATGATTTTCCTTTATAAACTGTCTTGATTTTCATTTATTTCCTCCAGTCACAGTTTTGGGCTGCAGGGGAGGAGGTGAGAACCATGGTTTCTTTAAGGATCCAGTAAGAAGTTTTGCAAGCATGTTTCATATTTTGAAATTTTTTTCTTCAATTATTTTTTAGGCTGGACCAGAATATGGTCAAGGAATGAACCCCATTAGCCGCCTGGCTCAGATTCAACAGGCCAAAAAGGAAAAGGAGCCAGATTACGTTTTGCTTTCAGAAAGAGGAATGCCTCGACGTCGGGAATTTGTGATGCAGGTATGTCTCACTTTTATATTAAAAGATTTTTTTTAAACTACCAAAAACATTTAGAAATCCTGAGGCTAGAATAGAGATATGGTGGGAGGGAAGACTAGGAATTAATAGTAGAAGATAAAACTGTTTACACTTAAAGTGTTCATTCCCTCCAGATCCATCTACCAACTCGGTTGGAACATTCAAGTGTCAAGGACATGTCAGACTGGAGAGTGTGAGGTTTCAAAGGGACCATGAGCTCACCCAAAGTTCATCATTGAGAACATCTATCTCTAACTTAATGTGTTGCAATTTGCAGCTGGAGTCTGTTAACTACTGGGAATAAAAGACAGATGGAATTAGAAACAAAATTTAGAAGGATGGAGGTAGTAGGTGAAACAGGGCCAAGAGCATGAGCTTTCAGGTCATTAGAGAAATCGAGAGAAGAGGGCAAGCTGGCTGCCTAACTTTGGTGAGCACAGAGGGGCTCTGAGTTGCTGAGAGATTTAAATGTTGCTTTGTACAGCCTGGAAACTTGAAGAGTGGTTGCTGGTGTATTGGTCTAGGAGTGGGGACTGGGAGTGAGGTAGAATGCCTAAAATGCCCTCCTTTTTAAATCCTACCTGTCCATCTTCATTTGCCAACTCAAGTCTCAGTATCATAGAAACCTTTCATTTTTATTATGAAAATTTCAAGCATATCCCAAGATGGATGGATACGTTTAATAGTACGCAATAAGGGACAGTATAATGGAAGAGCATAATGGCCTCTTGGGGACTGTGCCCATCATCCAAAAACAACAGTGAAGATTTCTGCTGTGCTTGCTTTGGCTATCAGTTTTACCTTCTTCCCTTCCTCCCTCCTTCCTTTCCTTCTTCTCCTGAAGTTTTCTAAAGCTAATTTCTAACCACGTATCATTTTAGCCTGTATGCTTAAGTGTGACTCTAAAACACATGGAAGGTTTTTTACTTTTTCTTACATTAGGTGTGGTTCATTAGAATCCTCTAGCACCCAGTCTATATTAAATTCTCTTTATGGTCCCAACTGTTTTTGTTAGGTTATGGGCTTCCCTGGTAGCTCAGCTGGTAAAGAATCCACCTGTAATTCAGGAGACCCCTTTTCAATTCCTGGGTCGACAGGGGAATGGCTACCCCTCCAGTATTCTTGCCTGGAGAACTCTATGGACAGAGGAGCCTGGCAGGCTGGAGTCCATGGGGTTGCAAAGAGTTGGACACTACTGAGTGACAACAGGCTGGTAAAAGAAGCTTTTCCAGTCAACCTGTGGATCTCACATTTAATATAACCCAGTTACAATCAACAGATGTTAATCAAGTGCTAACCATGTGGCAGACATCTGGACTCAAAACATAATATCTCACGTTGATTAACTTCTTGTGCATGTCTAAGTTTTACCTTCCTTCCATGTTTCTTTATCTCACAGTACCCAGTATGGTGGTATGTATATAGTAGGATCTTGTAAACCTGTGAGGTATATTTGTCGCCTGCCTGCCTGCCTGAGAGTTAATATGTTTGACTTTTGTTGGAGATATAAACTTATGTTGTAGTTACAAGTAAACCATGGTTATTAACTTACATGTCCAAAGAGGAGGGATTCTGCTGTGGTTATTAAACATATGGTTTTCTGGAGGTCATTAGGACCCAGAGCAGTGTTGTTCTAGTATTTTTTACTTTGTAAAGTGTGTGCACCATTTTTCTTTTTACATTCTTAACTTTGAGGAATTCTAGAAAGTATTTTTTGAACTCAAAAACTTGAGGGAAAAAAGATCCACCCACCCCCCCGACACACACATATTTTAGACCTGTGTTACGAATAAAAACTGACTTTGACTTTGTTAAACAATTCCTTTCCTATGGAATATACCAAATACCCCTTTTGAAAGAGGAATTTAGAATATCTTAGGCCAGCTTCCATTTTATGGGTATTCATAAACATTCTAGTCAAATAGGAACATTTGGCTGTGCTTTTAAATGTTTTCACACTGAATTCATATTGTTTTTCCCTTCTTCTGAAAGCCCCAGTGGATTCATTACAGTGTTGCTGTAACTTCATCAAAGTAAAGGGTTTTGTATAAACTGCTTCAAAAATGTTATCATTTGTTATAATGGAATCATTATTATTGATTGTGGAAGTAAATAATCTAAAGATAATATGCTCATATTTGTCTATCACCAAAAAAACCCCACAAATAAATGTGTGTTATAAAATGGATGTCATTACTTGTATTGATTACTAGGTAAAGGAAAATGACACTATTTGGGCATTTAGGTCCAGAGCAAATTTCTTCTTATTTTGGAAAGGGGTATTTTAATTTTTCAAAGGGAAAATAATGATAAGTAATTAAATTGTGTATCAGCACATTTTATTATTATATATCGTAAGATGTTAATTTTTCTACCTACCTGTGATTAAGATCTCAGGTTTGGTTTTTTTTTTAAAGATTTTAAGTTTTAAAAAATATATATTAAGGAAATTTCATTAATTTTATTTGTGACTCAGTGGAAGATAGTTAAGTTTTTGGTAAATGCTATTTTACCAAACTTCTTGTTAGTTTTTTGAAGACTTCATTAATGAATTTATTATTATTTAAAAAAGTAGTATCTTGAATTTTTGTCAGGGAGGGAACTACACTGTATGGCATGTGGGATCTTAGTTCCCTGACCAGGGATCAAACCCATGCCACTCAGTGTGGTAGTGCAGTCTTAACCACTGGATAGCCAGTGAAGTCCAGAGGATTTAATTTAAATGATTTGTTTAAAGACAAAAATCTCGTCGTCATAAATTTGTTGCATAGTAAAATAATTGAGCTTCTTTGCAGAAAAATTTACATTTTAATGTAGAAATCTTACAGTAGTCATAAATCTTGGAAGCTTTCTAGGAAGATGACTTTTGGAGGTTTACTTACATGCTTTGTTGTTGTTTAGTCACTGAGTCATGTCTGACTCTTTTGCAGCCTATGGACTGTAGCCCACCAGGCTCCTCTGTCCATGGGATTTCCCAGGCAAGAATACTGAAGTGGGTTGCCATTTCCTTCTCCAAGGGAATCTCCATGAACCAGGGATTGAAGCTGTGGCTCCTGCATTGGCAGGTGGATTCTTTATACCACTCAGCCACCATGGAAGCCCATTTACATGCTTACTGACTTTTATAATGCAGTGAATTTTTTTGTTTTGTTTGGAGTGATCATTGTAAGTGTTGGCAGGGAACCAAAGTCCTTTAGCACAGTGGTTTTTTTCAGTCCTAACAAATAACCCTGGGGTAACCAGGTACTCACAAGCTATTGAACCATGGAACTATAAAAGCTCGTATTAGGCAAGGGGTGGGTGAATAAGAAAAATGAATCTGGAAGCACTTGTTCTGGAAGTAAGTCTTTGGGTGTCAGAGTAGGTCAGACGGAAAGCCGGAAGACTCAGATCTAAAATGAATGCTGTTCTCCCATATCATCCCACCCTTATGGGAGAATGGCATTGAAACATGTTAATTATCATATGTGTAATCAATTGCCAGCCCAGGATTGATGCTCGGGGCTAGTGCATCGAGATTTCCCGGGGGGAGGGAGGAGGGAGGGGGGTTTTGGAGGGGGAGCATATGTAAACCTATGGTGATATCATGGCATTGTATGGCAAAAACAATAAAAAAAAAAAAAGAAAGAAAAAATAAATAAATAAAATGAATGCTGTGATGGGAACCCCCGGCCCAAGAACAGGAACCTACAGGCAGAGGGCCTCAGGCTTGGGTAGAAACTAAGATTTAAGGGTGAAGCAGCCGAAGATTTGAATGAGAATAAGAGGTATATAGCTCATGAAAACAGTTGAAACATGTTTTGCTGCTGCATTATCTTTCACTGCCATTTACTTTGGCAAGTCTTTTGACTCTCAGAGCAGTAGCAGAAGCTTCTGGCATAGCCGGCTTCATCTTTCCAGCAACAGCACAGGGTCTTGTGAAGCCAGGGAGCAAACCAAGCCCTGGAAAAAAGAACAGGTAGCAGAGGCTGGCTCTAGCCACGGACTTGAAGACTTTGTATATAGGGCCTACTGTTCGGGTCAGGAGCAGGCCAACAGATACGGGGCAGGGGATTAGAGGTACAAACTAGTATATATAAAATTAGCTAATCCCCTGCCCCTGTAGTGCCCCTCCCTGCTTCCTTCTCCCCACTGATTTGTTTTCTATATCTGTAAGTCTGTTTCTTTTTTTTATATTTACTAGTTTGTCGTAGTTTTAGATTCCCTGTATAAGTGACATCATACAGTATTTGCATTTCTCTGACTTATTTCACTGAGCCACCTGAGAAGCATACATATACATATAGTCACTCTTTTTAAGGTACTTTTCCTATATAGGTCATTACGAATATTGAGTAGAGTTCCCTGTGTTATATAATAGGTCCTCACTGGTTACCTGTTTTATGTATAGTGGTGCATATATCTCTATTCTGTTCTCCCAGTTTATCCCTTCCCCTGTTCTGTTTTTAGTTGTTTGGAGAAACTTCCACATTGTGTTCCATAGGGGCCACACCGATTTGCACTCCCTCAGCAGTCTACAAGAGTTCCCTTTTGTCCCCATCCTTGCCGGCATTAGTTATTTGTGATATTTTTGATGATAGCCGTTCTGACAGGTCTGAAGTAATATTTCATTGCTTTTTTTGATTCGCATTTCCCTCATGATTAGCAGTGCTGAGCATCTTTTCATGTGCCTGTTGATCATCTCCATATTCTCTTTGGAGAAATGGATATTCAGGTTTTCTGCACATTTTAACATTGTTTTAAATGGCAGCAATGTGAATTTTAGCCTTTTCAGTTTATTAATTTAAGTGAAGAATACTAAATGTAGTTATAATCAACTCTCTACAATGTGAATTTTATTTTTCTGCTTATATAAATAAGTTTATTGTTTAAAAATCAAAGAATATAGAAATATGTAAGGAAATAAAAATGTTCTAAGACTCTGTTGGTTGGATGGTATCACCAACTCGATGGACATGAATTTGAGCAAGCTTCGGGAATTGGTGATGGACAGGGAAGCCTGGCGGGCTGCAGTTCATAGGGTCACAAAGTTGGACACGACTGAGCGACTGAACTGAACTGAACTGAAGATTCTGTCATCATGATATAACCCCCATTGACATTTTGAGGACCAGATTTCCATACTTTTCTCTGTGTGTGCATTCATATATATATATATATAAAATATACAAGGGATCTTAATTGCTATTTTATTATGGACTGAACTTTATATTTTTGAATGCTAGAGAGCAGAACACATTGCTTAGTGATGTTAATATTTGTTAGCAAAGCAGCTGTCATTACATTTCTTACTTTATTCTTACCAGGTCAAGGTAGGCAATGAAGTAGCTACAGGAACAGGACCTAATAAAAAGATAGCCAAAAAAAATGCTGCAGAAGCTATGCTGTTACAGCTTGGTTATAAAGCATCCACTAGTCTTCAAGATCAACTTGACAAGGTGAGAGTTAAATTTACACGGAAAAGTTCTGTCCTAGCATAATATAAAAATAATGAGCAAGTTCTATTCCAGTGTTCCTTGATTCTTAGTACTTTCTTAACTAATGTAAAGTAGATGTCAAGTTTTAACTTTTCCAGGTTGATACTCTTATCTTCATATCTTTAAAGATACAGATTCTCCTGGTACAAAATAACCACTGTTTAGGGGTCACGATAAAATATTATAATGTTATGATTAGAAAATATTAAACATTTGCTGTATAATTCTGTATATTTTATATAATATTAATACCAGTGTAGTAAGTTTTACCTTACTGACTAATGATTTTTGCCTTATATACCCAGTTTTTTAATTTGTGCTTTTTAAGAATGGAGGTTGTTAGCCTTTATTTCTGGAATACAGCTGAAAACCCTGGAAATAAAGATCCTGAGTTATCCCTTTAGGGTGGGAGCTATATAGGACAGACTCTCTATAAACTGATTTTTCTATTTACTTTAAATTAAAGGTAAACTCAGAGGGTGTTTATTTTCTGCCAAGACTTGTGTTCATGGTCCCCTGTTTCTTCTGCAGCAGGTAATGACATCATTAACACCTGCCTGTATTGCAAGAGAAGCTGAAAACCCTGAATTCAGGACTTGGCAGTTAACTTGGCAGGAACTGACTTTATTTCACTTTGTATTCAATTATCATTTTATCTATACATATGTAGAAATTGTTTTATTGAACATTTCATTAGTATGAACATTCCCCAAACAAGCTTAATGATTATTTCTGTCATAAATAATATTGTTTTTTCCATGCCATTTTCTCACATATGGATTCTATTTCAGGGATATTTTTCAGTTTCTGCAGGAACACCTTTGTGAAGCTGGGAGTAAAAATGAAATTATCTATTAAAAAATACTTAGATACACTTTTAAGGTGCTATAAATATCTAGATAGTTATTTTAAGTGATTAAACATTATTTATCTGTGTGATGTCACTGGAGATTTCAGTTCTGTTTTTATAACCTGGCTAGTGAACGTGTTTTCTTCTTTTAAAAGTATTTGTAACATGAAACCTAACACGTGTTCAAGTTTCTGTAGTTCTTACATTGTGTATATGTTGTTTTAACTTAACACATTTATATTGACTTAAAACTGGTAAGTGATTTATAATAATATGTCAGAATAAATCTCCTCATAGACCTTTATTTGTAGGTTAAGTGAAAATAAAACAGAATGAAAAACCAGCATTAATTTCATTAATTAGAAAAACATTTTTGCATACCCACTGTGTTATTACTTAGGGTTCTCCAGAGGAATAGAGTCCCACAGAGAGAGAGAGAGAGAGAGAGAGAGAGTGTGTGTGTGTGTATCACACAGAGACTTATTTTAAGGAATCAGGGAGTGTGTGTGTGTGTGTGTGTGTGTGTGTGTGTGTGTGAGACACAGAGACTTATTTTAAGGAATCAGGGAGCATGTGTGTGTGTGTGTGTGTATGTGTGTGTGTGTATCACACAGAGACTTATTTTAAGGAATCAGGGAACGTGTGTGTGTGTGTGTGTGTGTGTGTGTGTGTGTGTATGTATGTATGTATGTATCACACAGAGACTTATTTTAAGGAATCAGCCCATGAAGTTTTGGATGCTTGGCTACTCCAGAATTTGCTGGGGATGCCAGCAGGCTGGAGACTCAGGAAGGAGCTGCAGAGTCTGGAGTCCTTTGACTGGCGAGCTGCCACTCATTCCAGGGAAGGTCAGCCTTTGCCTAGGCAGGCCTTCAACAACGCCCACCCACATGCTACAGAGCCATTTTCTTTACTCTTTAGAGTTCAGTGATTTAAATGTAAATCTCTTCCAAAAACACCCTCACAGAAATACCCAGAATAATGTTTGGCCAAATATCTGAGTACCTAGTCCAGACAAGTTGACACATAAAATTAATCATCACACCCACTAAATGCCAGACACTTAAAACTGAAGATAAGATGACTGGAATTGGGTCCCCGCAGTCGTGAAACTGACCAGTAAGTGTTAGGGGTGAGGAGCTTACATCACGTAACAAAGTTATAGTATAATTAAAATTCTAGATATGTAAAGATGAGTCTGGAAAGTCAAGAGTAGCTGAGATGACTTTTTTTATGTGAAGTAACGTGCTTTTGAATTATTAATTTGAGATTTGAGCTTGAAAGTGGCATGATCTGCTTTCTACATAGGACAGTCCTATAAGTAGTGTAGTGAATGGATATGGGCAGGACAGGACTGAAGGCAGCGAGGCCAGTGCTAGCAGAATTGTTCAGGTGAAAGATACTGAGGGTCTGAACTAGGGCAGTGGTGTAGAGAGGAGAGGGGAAAGACACCAGCCATACTTCTTAAGTGTATGTGTTAAGATTTCAGTAGCAGATAACATGCATAGAGGATCCAGAGAGGAGGAGAAAGAATACCTGTAAAAAAAAAAAGAGTAGCAAGAGACTTTAAGGAAAAGGTGTCTGGTACTTCCTTGGTGGTCCAGTGTTGAGGACTTGGTACTTTCACTGGCCTGGCCCCAGGCTCATTCCTTGGTCAGGGAACTAAGATTCCCACAAGCCACATGGCATGGCCAAAAATAAAAAAAGGGTTAGTTGTATGCTGCAAAGATCAAGTAAGAAGAGTTAGTTAATACCTTGATTTGTCAATAAGAAGATCTTTTGAGATGTGACAAAAGCAATTATAAAAATAAGTCTTTAAAAGTAGCTTTTAAAAAGTTGGCTTTTAAAAAAAATAAGCAAAATATGTACATAATTGAGTGTTGATGGTGGTGGTGGTTTAGTGCTAAGTCGTTTCTGACTCTTGCGACCCCATAGACTATAGCCTGCCATGCTCCTCTGTCCATGGAAGAATTTAAAAGTGCAGAAGAGTGAACAGTGAAGAAAAAATTAGCCTTACTTTACCCTGAGACCCTCAGACTTGGTCTCTTCCTAAAGGTATCTCCCATGTTTAGTTAATGTTTGTACATCATTTAGAATAGTGTCCGAATATAGTCAATCATGTATAAGGATTAAAAAGAAGAGATAAATGTCCTTACAAAGATATTCTGTATGTATGTACTAATATATCTCCACTTTAAAAACATTAAAAACATTTAGTGAATTGCAGCTTAATGAATTTTGACAAGTGTGTGTGCTTGGCCACATTTTAAGATTTATAACATTACTGTTACCCTAGTTTCTTAATGCCATTTTATAGTAAATGTCTTTCCTTTTCCTCAGCCCCTGACAAGCGCTGATCTGATTTCTATCTCTACAGTCTTGCCTTTTCCAGAATGTTGGATAAATTGAATGGTACATTATGTAGCCATTTGTGTCAGCCCTTATTGTTGAGATTCATCCATGTTGTTGCATTTATCATTTGTTTATCATTTGTTATCATGTACCTTCTTTGTTTGTTTATTGTTTTATTCTTTACCAACACTTAGGTTTTCGGTTTGAGGCTATTGTAAGTAAAGTGGTTGTAAACATTCATGTACAGATTGATTGTGTATCTTCTCTGATATAGCATATTAGGCACATATTGGTATAACAGTGCCCATGCCACCTCATTAGGAGCTGAAGATGTTTTCCAGAGAGGTATCATTTTGCATTTCCACAAGCAGTGTTTGAAATTTCTGCCTACTCCACATCTTCTCTAGCTCTTGGTACTGTAGGTTTTTATAGCTTTGATGATGCTATTAGGTGTTTAGTGTTGTTTTATTGGATTTCATTTCCATTTTCCCTAAAAATGCTGACTAGTTCATGATATATCTATTTACCACTCATATCTCTTCTTTGAAGTACCTGTTCAAAATCTTTGTCTTTTAAAAAATTGGATTGATTTACTTTCTTATTATTCTTTATATATAAAAGTTCTTTATATATTTTGGATGCCAGTGCCTTATCAGATAAAGGATTCCTGTCTCTCACTTTGTGTCTTCTCTTCTCCTTTTTTACATATGTTGTCCAGTTGTCCAAATACCATTTGCTTAAAAGATTAATGCTTTTTCCGTTGAGTTCGTTAGACCTTTGTTGAAAATGAGTTGACCACTTATGTGTCGGTCTGTTTCTAGATTTTCTGTTCTGTTAATCTGTATGTCTGTTCTTCAACTGTACAACTGTATATAGAGTGTAGCTTTTGTGGATAAGGATGAGATCAGATAAAGGACTTCATCTTTGTTCTGCTTTTAAAAAATTGTTTTGGCCAATCTTTGTATTTTCATAATAAATTTTTCAATCAATTTCTACCAAAAAATATCCAGTTGGAATTTTTCTTTGGGATTGTGTTGAATATTACATAGATCATGTTTGCTTTTATTAATATATCTTAAAAATATTGAATCTTCCAACCTTTGAACAAGATCTTGCTCTGTTTATTTAGGTTTTTCAAAATATTGAAATACAATTGTTTTTATATATTGACTTTTTATCCTATGACCTTGCTGAACTGACTTATCTGTTAAAGTAGCTTATTTTGTAGATATTTTGCAATCATCTGCATTGATGATTGTGTTATCTGTTAATAAAGGCAGTTTACTTTTTTCTTGCTAATCTGTATGCTTTTATTTGTCTTGCTTTATTGCCGTGAGTGAAACATCCCATTCAGTGTTGTATAGAAAGTTGATTGTTGAAACAGAAAAACAGATATCTTGACTTTGTTCCCAGTCTTACAAGGAAATTGTTCAGTCTTTTGCTATTATATACCATGATACTTGTAGGTTTTTTATACATGCTCTACATCAGGTTGATAGTTCCTAGTGTCCCTGCTTTGTTGAGAAGCTTCCCCCCCCCCAATTATCAGTGAATGTTGAATTTTGCCAGATGTTTTCTCTGCATCTGTTGATACTCAACATGATTTTTCTGTTTAGTTTGTGGATATGGTTAATTTTTTTTTAATTGATGAATTTTTAAAATTTATGTGATACAGGTTTCCCCTACTATTTGTAAGTAAAGCAATTCCTGTGAAACCTTTTGTAAGCCAAAATGGCCTGAAACAAAGAAGCAGTTACCTTAGGACTCATCTTGCTAATGAATGCACAAAATAAATCCAGACAAAACACAGATTCTCACACATGGTTCAAAGCTGTGGTGACTGGGTGCTGAGATACTGGGTATAGTTGCCACTCTCACTGCTCTTGGAACATGCTGCCTCAGTAATGGCCAGCTGTGAAATAAAACACTGGTATTTTTTGTCTTTCCATAAAAGTGAAAATCCTTTTTGGATTTCTTTTAGTTAGCAGAAACAGGTAATAGTGCACGTCTTTGATAAAAGCAAAATGACATAAACTTTTGAAAAGTGTGAAATACCTGTCTATACATACACAGCAAAAACTACCATTTTAGCCATTTTTAGGTGTGCAATTCAGTGGCATTAAGTACATTTACAGTGTTCTACAACTATTTCCAGTATCCACTTCCAGAAAATTTTCATCATCTGAAGTAGAAATAATGGTTTTAGTACCATTACCAGGGTAGTGCTGGACTCAAAGTAAGTTTGGAAGTATCTCCTTTTCTTTCATTGTCTCAGAGAGTTTGGTATTCTTCCTTCATTAATTGTTGAGTAAAATTTACAGGTGGAGCCATCTGGGTTTGTAATTTTTTTTGTAAGAAGGTTTAAGTATCAATTGATGTAAAAATAGATATAAGACTACTCAAATTACCTACTGCTGAGCGAGCTTTGGCAGTTTGAATCTTTCAAGGAGTCTGTCCATTTCCTCTAAGTTGAATTTAATGTATAAAATTGTTCATAGGATTCCTTTGTTATTCTTTTAATGGCTGTAGCATCTATAATGATGTTTTCTCTCTCATTTCTGATATTGATAATTGTTTCCTCTTTTTTTTTATCCTGATGAATCTATATAGGGGCTTGTCAATTGTTCTTTTCATTTTCAAACAACAAGATTGTGATTTCATTGATTTGTTTTTCCCTATTATTCTGTTTTCAGTTTTACTGATTTCTATTCTTTATTTTATCCTTCCTTCATTTGGTTTCGGTTTAATTTTCTGTTCTTTTTCTACTTTTGTAAGCCAGAAGCTTAGGCTGTGGATCTGAGAATTTAGTGACATATATTTCTCTTTAAGTACTGGTTTAACCCTGGCCCACAAATTTTGAGAAGTTGAGTTTTTACTTCATTTCATCAAAATATATTCTAATTTCACTTTAATTTCTTCTTTTAAGTCTTATGTCTCTTCTGATTTTGTTTACTTCTTTTATCAAGTGCTCATGTCACCAACTATAAATTTGAATTTGACTACTTTCAATTTTATCAGTTTTATGTACTTTGAAGCTATGTTGTTATATACATATACATTTAGGATTATTGTATCTTTTTAATTACTTTACCACTTTATTATTATGTGATTTTCTTTCTTTTCCTGGTAATATTCCTTGTTCTGAATTCTTTTTGATATTAATATAGTCACTTCAGTTTTATTTTGATTTGTGTTTGCATGGGGTATTTTCCCCCCACCATTTTATTTTTAGCCTATCAGTGTCTTTATGTTTAAATTGGTTTCTTTTAGAAAGCATATAATTGATCTTGATTTTAAAAGTACCCTTTGACAATCTCTACCTTTAGTTGGGGGTGATCAGACCATTTGTACTTATTGTAGCTTTTGATATGGTTGGATTTAAACCTATCATTTTTCTAGTTGTTTCTATTTATTCCATTTATTCTTTGTTTGCTTTTTTCTTTTTGACCTCTCATGTAGTTATACATTTTACTTATCTTTATATGTATAAAACTCATAATTCATTGTTACTAATTTCACTTTATGTAGTCAATTTTCTTTTTATGCAATTAGAATCACAAAAAATACATTTAACCTCATTTTTACTGTTTTTAATACTCTTCATTTGTTTAGATCCACATTGAATGAACATTGGACATTGTGTATTGAGAAGCAGTAAAGGCAGAGTTAAGTAGTACTTATGTTAAGAAATAGACATGTCTCTCTTTCTGTCAGACTGTTAACAGTGGATGGAGGGTGGCATCAATCTAGTTGGTAGTTAAGCTCATTTTGGGTGTTTTGTTTCCACAGTCACCATTAACTTCAGGTTCCTTCAGCTTTGGTTTGCCATTGTCTTTGTTTTGTGTGGGATGAGGTTTGGGGAAGATTTTCCTAAATTTTTCTGCTCCATCCTCCAGTTTCATCAGTCCTGTCTTTGCTATGCCTTGAGGTGAGGGGTATCTCTATGCTCCATAGTCAATTGCTGTTGCTTATTATTTGGTTGTAGAATTGTGTTGGGTATAGAAGCATAGTTCTTGATTTTCTTGTACAGCTTCATTCTCAAACTCTGTGTGCTTGAGTCTCAGAAGTGGGTTTTTCCTAATGTTTCTAACTCCTTCTCCATGATAGCCAAACTTTACTTTTGATCTGTAGGTTGTCTTAGGTGCAGTAGAGTTTTACAGCCCCTTTCCCAGCATTTTCAGAAATCTGCTTTATATTGGTGCAGGGATTTGCTCTCAACACGTTTTTCATCCGCTTCTTTTTTTTTTCTAGGAGCAGGTAACTTTTGCTTCTAATCTTTTTGCAGAAACAGTGAGTCCTTGCCTGAGCTTTTGGACAGCAAAATTTCTTGCCTTATCCCAGAGGCAGACAGGACTTGTTTCTCCCTTTTCTCGTGTGGCTTGTGCTGTTTGCTTTGTGTAAAAGAGTCTAATGAGTGAAGTCGCTCAGTTCTACCTGACTCTTTTCGACCCCATGGCCTGTAGCCTACCACACTTCTCCATCCAAGGGATTTTCCAAGCAAGAGTACTGGAGTGGGTTGCCATTTCCTTCTCCAGAGGAGTGTGCAAATCCCTGTGCTGTTCTCTCTGCTTCACACCTGCTCCACTGAGTGGGGCTCTTTGGTTCTCTGCTGTAGCTCCAGTTGTCCTGACTTCCCAAAGAAAAGAACTTCTCTCTGGAGTTCCTAATTTTTCTAAACTGCTGTGCTGACCCTCACACAGTCTTTTAGAATTCATTAACATTTCATCTGCTTTCTTCTTACCAGTATTTTTGATATTCATCTCTTTCTTCTTTGCCAATGTTGAAATATTTTGTGAGCTGAACTTCGCCTCAGAGAGCTCTGTCACGCTCAAGAATTCATGTCGTTTGTTTGCTTTACAATCTCATATCTCTGATGGGTTTGAGAAAAGTTATGATTTCTTACATTGTCTGAGTCATTGTTACATTTCTACATTCTAAGGAAGAGCAGAACACTCCTTAATACACTGATCTTGCATCTTGTGTTTTTTTTTTCAATTACATGGGGTTTCAGTTACAACTTGGAGCTTGTTTTGCATCAAGGTATAACTGGCATGGGCTTCATTCTTTGTTATATCTGATTATTATATATTGTTCAAAGTAATACTCATATGTATATAAGAAGTCAAGACTTATTCAAGATTAATGATATAAAGACTCAAGATTTATAATAAAAAACCATGCTGTCCTGCCCTGGGATTGACCATTTTGGTTTCCTTTTTTACAGAGGCAACCACTTACTACCTGTTTTAGTTGTTCTGTTATTTTGTACTGTTAATAACTTACACTGTAGTTTCTTGATTTTTTTCTTTTTAGATGTTATCTGAGTTCCTGCTGTGAAAACCGAAGATTTGGTTCTCTTACTCAACATGTATAGTTTTCTGTGTCTCTCTAACTCATCCCTGTACCCTATGCCAAGTAAACACTTCATGTACTGTTTAATTTCTTTGTTTTTTCTTTCTTGGAGTTATCTTCCTCTTCTATGTTGGATTGTTTGTTTGATAGACCTGCTGAAGATCCAGTGTTTTGGTTCTTCTCTTCACTGTTTCCCTGTTAATTCACTTCTTTTTGCCCCTCTCTGGTTGAGTTGCCTGCTTTCTGGACAGTTTCCTTGTTCTTAATTTATTTTCTTATGTTAATAGAGTACATGCTTTCATTGTTTCGTGATAGAGAATGCATGAGTAATACAGTTTTCTGAGACCTTGTAGTTCTGATATATCTTTATATTTCCCACACACTTAATTGGTAGTTTTTTTGAGATATAATTCTAAATAGGAAATATTTTTCCCACAGTTTTGAAGGCATTATACCAATGTTTTCTACCTCTCAGCATTACTGTTGAAATTCCAAAGTCTTCAGATTCTTTAACCAAGTTATGAAACTTTTAAATTTCCTCTCCCTTGTGATGCTTTTCTCACATCTTTTCTCAGAAGTTCTGAAATTTCTTGAGTGATTGACTGGATTCGTGTATTCTTTGATAAATTGTTTTTGGGTGTTTGGCTTTTAATCCAGAAATTCATATACTTTAAAAGTGGGGAAACTTTTATATTTTTTCTGTGATGATTTCTTTCCTTCCATTTTTGCTGTTGGCTCTTTCTAGGATACATGTTAGTCTAAAGAATGATTTTTTGCTCCTTTCTTTCTTCCTTTCTTTTCTATTTCTCTTTTTGTTCTGTTTACTAGGAGATTTCTTCAGTTTTGTCTTCCAGTCCTTCTTTGAAATATTTTCCTTTGGCTACTATATTTTTTTATTTCCCAGAGCTATTCTTCATTCTCAGAATATTCCTTTTTATAACCTCTTGTTCTTGTTTAATGTGTATAATATTTCTGTCTCTGAGAGCTTTTTTTTAACCCTCTTTTGAGGTTTTATTCTGTTCCCTGTGTTACACTCACCATTCCTTGTAGATTAGGAGACTGATTATTGTTTTTAGAGGCCCAGTGATAAAGGGAGCTGGGGATCTTCTAGGATGTAACTTTGGAATCCATCTCTATTTTCAGTGTGGTGTATAGATCCATCCTATCCTCAGCTGTACCTAGTGTCCAGAGTCTCTTTGTTTTAGGCCTTTCTGAAGAGGCAACATTTTAGGAAATTTGTCTTCTTGAGGGTCACAGAAGTGACCTGAAAGTTTCATAACATTTGAAAGACTTCCAAACAATCTTTCTATTTTCATACTCTTCCAGGATTCATCTTTAGAAGTACCAGGTGTGCTTCTGATTCCTGAGGCTTTCTGGGGTCCTGAAGCACAAATCAGTTTACTCTTTGTAAGCTGTTTGTTAGCTTCTAGCTCTGCAGGTGAGGCTTCAGCTGGCCCACATCTGTTAAATTAGTTACAATTAATCTACTCTCCATGTTACAAATTTTGACTTATCTCTTCTGTTGATTCCTTTCATATTCAGGGGAGCCTAGGGGCAGAGGGAAGGAGAGAGAGTTTATGGATTATTGGATTATCAATTTAGAGTTTGGGGAGTGAGAAGAGATTACTCTTGATGTTTACTCTGTCATGTTAAAGCATAAACCTTACAAAAGCAGTTTCATTAGAGTGTTGAGATAGAAATCAGAGAGCAGCAGGCTTGGGATTCAGTTGATGAAAAATTAGGCTTTGGGAATAAAACCTAATATTTAAATAACTTTGGTTATTAGGAGAGAAAAGGAGGAATGAAGTGCTAAATATATTATTACCAACTTCAACTGAGCCCTCAAATGCTGAGGATCTGTGTTCTTCTAATCATTTAGCTCTTTTTTTCCTAGACTTTTTCCTTACTGTGTACACTTTTCTTAGATTTATAACCTCGCTCCCTCCCTCAGCAACCCCCTCTCCCTATGATCCTGTCTTGTGCTTCACAGAGAACATGTACGTGGGAATCTCCTCAGGCCTTCCCATCCACGTGTATCTACATTTATACATGTAACCTTCTCTTCCACCCTTTCACAGTTGCAAGCTATTTGCTAGAAATGTAGTTTGTGTTTATATATGGATTTAATTTATCCCTTTGATCTTTGACATCTGATAGCATAATATAAAATACCAATTATAAAAAGAAATATGTCTCCCCCCACCCCAGAGTACTTTATGTCAATAACACCAGCTCCACAAAAAGAGAACATAACCTGTTAATGTCACTTATAATTTGATTAAAATACTACTTCAAAATGTCTGAGCTCAGAATGTATTTTACACTAACTGTTGACCAAATCATCTGGCAAAAGCCAGGATATCCCAGATTTTGCTTAGAGTTAGGGTTTAGTTTTCAATTTTTTGTACCTGTCATTAGCAGTATTCAGTGACCCCTTATCAGGACTTTTCCAGAACAGACATAATAATATTTCTTTCATTAATTTGACTTCAAAAGTGATTAAAAAAACCTCTTTTAGTTACTTTAGTACTTGCGATGATTATTGTTTACTGTTTGAAAACAAATTATTTACTTCTTCACCACTTTGATAGAGCCCATGTTATACATACTGCATATACTAAATATTATGCTAAATATGGGGCTTTCTTGATGATGTGAATTACAAATTTAAATAGATAAAAGCAGGAGGTGTAAGAAACAGATATGAATGTAGAAAAGGGATAGATGTCACAATTCATGTTAGTAATTCTTGTGTCCATGGTCCTGGGGTCAGCAGTGGAGAGGATGAACAGAATAACCTGTACCCTTTTTCTGTTAAGTAGGATTAACTTTTTTTTTTAATTAAAGTTTCTTTCCTGAATTTAAATAATTGGTTTAATTTTTCAGACAGGGGAAAACAAAGGATGGAGTGGTCCAAAGGCTGGGTTTCCTGAACCAACAAATAACAGTAAGTTTCTGCCTTTATATTAGCTACACTTGGTGTTCATCGGTGGTTCCCTGACTTGTCCCTCACTAGGAATTTACTGGGTCTTTTTGGGCCTGAGATGCTATGCTAAGTGTTTTGAAGGATGCTAGAAGTTGTGGTGTTTGCTTTCCTGCAACTGACAGAAGACACAGAGGCTCATATCTTTAACATGGTTAAGTCATTGCAGACAGAAAATCATTTTATCCATAAAGTAATGATGTTGTTTTTTTTAAAGTTGTTTTTATTGTGGCATTCTCACAGTAGAAAAGAAGAAAAGAGAAATAGTTATCTACCTGTCCAATATAACCTAGCATTAACTGCATTCACAGTTCTACTTTTTTAGGTACACACATAGATACTTTTACATGATTAGAATATAGACAAAAATTTGTAGTGTGTTTTCATTTAACATTGTAGTACACATTTTTCAGATTGTGCTGAGTCATTAGAATTTTTGGTGTTTTATTAAAGTTACTAATTGAAATATCAGAAATGTAAGGATAAAATTGCTCACAATTTTATTCCACATAATATTATGTCATCATTTAAAAATCCACTTCAGTTCTGCTGAAGTGGGAGAAGGGAGCTATGGTGATAGCTCCCTTCCTGGAGTGAATCCTCTAACTAAATACTTTTAAATAGTTAATGGGAAGATGAAAGGGTCTTCCTGAGTCTTTGGGGCCTTGATTGTTTTCCACTCAAAATAATCTACATGTCACAGAGAAACATTTTAGGATGGCAGGCAAATTTTACTCACCTAAGATGATTCCCAGTGTTTGGGAATCCTTCTAGTTGCTAGATAGTACGCTGCCTTTAATCATCAAATAAATCCAATTAGCTCTTCAAAAAAATTTACAAACAATAAAAATTAAAATCCACTTCAGATATTTCTGTTTTCAAAGGTACATAATCAAGCTGTTATACCTTGAAAGTGTAGACATTTTTAACTTCCTTCCTACGTCTCCCCAAAAGTATCTGTTTTCACTGAAATGACCATTTTACTGTAAGTCAGTAAAACGAAACAGCCAGCCAGTGAAGACCCTTGCAAAGTGAAGTCCCAGTAAAGTTGAAAATCTCTCTCATTTCTAACCTCAGTTCTCTTGATAACCTTCAGAAGCTGGATTAGCTTAAATATGTAAGTTGTTGTCATGAAGAGTATTCTTTCGTATTCGTAGCTCATCTTTCTATGTATAATGAAGTTTGTGACAGTTCTTAGCAGAGCCTGCTTATGAGAACTGAATTCTCGGATTATCAAAACTACCCTCTTGAAAAAACTGTTTCAGTGAGGCAGTGGTATTCGTAAATTATTTTCTAGGAATAATTTAAATAACTCAGTATGACTCTGGGCCTTTTGTCTATGTATGTAAGGATGATGAGTGTGATAGGCTCAGCACATTGCCTAAAGAAAAAATGGAATCAGTTCAGGATTCTCAGAGAGTTTTTAATTCCTTTGTTGTTTGAATATATAGGATTGTATTTACTTGGGCTTCTCTGGTGGCTTAGACAGTAAAGAACCTGCCTGCAGTGTGGGAGACCTGGGTTCGATCCCTGGGTTGGGAAGATCCCCTAGAGGAGGGCCTGGCAACCCACTACAGTATTCTTGCCTGGAGAATTCCATGGACGAAGGCGCCTGGCAGGCTACAGTCCATGGGGTTGCAAAGAGTTGGACACAACTGAGTGACAAAGAACAGCACATAGTTATTTGGTCAAGGAATGTGAGAAACATTCAGTTCATTTCAGTTTTATGTAAAGTACTTAGCGCAGTAGCTCTTTCTTAGTAAGCACAAAATGAATGTTAATTTTCTTCCATGCCTTCTTTCTCTGCCTCTTTTTTTTTTTTTAATAAAAATTCTATAATTTTGTGTAGGCTTGCCAAAAATGTCTTTCTTAAACTTCTTATCTCTCAGATTTTTCTGCATGTACACATGACCAAAGAATATGTATGTATGGTTTGTATTTGAATGATTACTTTTGGCATTAGATTTTTTTTCAGAGAACATAAACATAAATATGGAAGTCAGATAGTTGTTAATTTGGTAGTTTTAACATGAAAGCACATTATAGATGACCTGAAGCCTCCATCACTAAACAGTGGTATTTTGACCCTCATCTTTACGTCTGTTGGGTTTTTTTTTGACTTTCTGAGGGCTTTGGAGCGCCTTTGCAAGTAGGGGAAGAAATAAATGGCCAGTGAATTTCACTGATGAGAAATGTGTAAGAATGTCTAAAAGATTTGCTTTAAACATAATGTTGGAAATGATAAGCTGTTTGAAGCATCCTTAAAATTTAACCAAATGTTAGCACTTTAGGACTTGCTCAGGTCTCCAGTAGTTCAAAATTTGAAAGAAGAATGCTCCCTGGACGCTTCCCAATATTGTGGAGGTGAGAAAGCTGATACAGAGGTCCTCTGAGTGGGCCCTGCCCAGGTTACAGATAGCAAGGGCAGTCCAGCTCTGACAGTTAACTGTCTCTCTTCTCCTGAGCGGGTTCTGTGTAGTGGAACCCCTGAGTCCTCCAGAGCAGCTCCTGGGTACTTTAAATACAAGAAAAAGTAGATCACTATGATGACTCCATTACCTAAAAAGTAGTTTAAATTCACATAGTATGATAGCGTTTAGGTTAAAGTCTCCTCTACTTAATCAATTCCTTAAGTTTGAAATTCTGCCCTAGGTGTTTCCTGTCCGGTGGACAGTATGTGTCTTAGTGTTTTGCAGGCAGAAGTTAGAGCAGGGGTTGCTCAGGATGGCGTGTGAGGGGAACACAGGAGTTTGAGACCGCCTGAGCTGCCTGCCTCACTGCCATATTGTCTGACCTTGAGCAGCTCAGTTTACATCTTGTTCAGTGTGCTCTATTAAGAGTTACATGTATCAGTTTATAATGTTAAGTGTCTTTAATTTTCTAAACTTGATTCATCACCCTTGAATAATGTCTAAAAAGATAAACATTACTTTGTAAACAACAGAATGTCATAAAATGACTCTTCATTGTTTTCTTGGCTAAACTGTACTTCACAAATTGTAGTTAAAAAGAACAAAATTTTAACCACTCGTTATTTGGATAAATACTATGAAATTAACTTGGAGCCATAGTATACAAAAATTAAGGGAATGCAGAATTATAAAGGGGAAAGAAGACAATTTTAGCCTGGTGCAGTTAACACCTAACTGTAGGTAGGCAAAAAAAGTTAATGTACATGTGCGTTTAATATTTGAAGTGGGAGATTTTTTTTAAAAAAGATTATAGTCATAAAAAATTGCTAACAGTTACAGCTAAGAAATAGTTTAAATGGTTTTGCAAGTGATTGTGATTGCATAGCCGGGTTCCTGGCTTGATTGGCTGCAGATTTAAAATATGGACCTAATTTTTACATCCTTCCCAGGCTTTCTTCATTGTCCTGAATTGCAGAACATAGACCATTCTAAGTGTATTTTCACCTTGTGAATCACTGTCATAGTCATGTCAAAGTGTAAGAACGCATAAGTCTGTAATGTGAGGTTTGTGTTAAATTTAGAATGGGGGCAATTTTATGCTTGGCATGCACATAAAAAGCTAGATTTTTACAGATGAATGACTAGCAACTTTTTTAAAAGATCATGTGTTTTAAAGACTTACTGATGGCGCATGGAAAATTTTGTAAAATACTTAGATAAGTTCAGTTGATAAAATCTTTTTTTTAATTCACATTCCATGTTTCTTATTAATACAGGATTTTACTTAAAAGCAGGTTCATTGTTTCTTAAAGGTAAACTCCAGCTTAATTCAGAATTGGACTCAGCTCAAAGGTATTCACTGGTATGTGCCGAATCCACCCACTAAAACATTATTTGGAGGCATTTTTCACATAAATATTTTTCCGTTAACCTTTTAAAAAGTTTTATTTAGCCCCCATGAAATATGCTGACTCTTCTAGGTTCATTAGAGATGGCCCAAGACAAATACTTTTGGGATGGGAAAGAATTCTTGTTAACCTTAGCAGTATTGAAGTTGACTTATCAAAAATTTTGTCACTTTTGTGTTACACTTAAGACACTTCAGTCAAGTCCATTTCTGTGCCTGCCAGGCTCCTCTGTCCATGGGATTCTCCAGGCAAGAATATACATTTCCCTTTGGGGGCTTTCATAATAGAAGCTTCTTTGTAATGAGACAGTTAAATTACTTGGAGCCAATACAATTTAAATACAAAGCCGAGTGATTCAACCTAATTATTTATTTGAACATAAATACTGTGTTGGAAGTCTAAGAGTATAGCTTACTTGTGGCAGTCTTTCTTTTTTCTCCTTCCAGTTTTATTGTTATAATTGACATATAACACTGCATAACTTTTAAGGTGTAGAGCATAATGGTTTGACTTGCCTCGTGAAATGATTATCACAGTAAGTAATGTTGCGGACTGTTTTCTAGTTGTGGTGTGCAGGCTTCTCACTGCGGTGGTGTTTCTCTTGTTTGTGGCGCATGGGCTCTAGAGCACAGGCTCAGTAGTTGTGGCACACGGGCTTTGTTGCCCCATAGCATGTGGGATCTTCCTGAACCAGAAATAGAACCCATGTCTTCCATATTTGCAGGCAGATTCTTAACCAGCAAGGAAGTCTCAATTCATTGGTATTTCAGTTAGGGGTATGAGAGAGTGTTAAACTGATCTGTTTTAGGCGTACCGGTTGAGTTAATAATCAAATGCCCATTTATTTAAGGAAAAACAAACAAACTAGAAGGAAAGTCTTTAATCAGATTAACACAGTGTATTTTTCTGAAATATTCTCGAGAAATATGGAGTGAATTTAAATTTTCGTGATTTTAAAAAACCTGCTTGACTTACATTTTTACACGCAAAACGATTTCAGATACATGTTCTTTGAAAAAAGGAAACCATATGAACAATTTAAGGCTGCATCCATTGATAGCAGGATGACAGTGTTCTTAAGCATAAGAGCAGAGAATGAAATCATAAAAAAGATATGGATTTAGATCTATGAAAACCAAAAATGAATTCAAGGAACAGCATAAGAAAATAAGAAGTCAAATGATAGAAGGCATAACTTGCAGCCTATATAGCCACAGGTTAAAAATACACAAAGGACACTTACAGATTAATAAACTCCTGGCTCAGTAGTGAAGAATCTGCCTGCAATGCAGGGGACGCTGATTCAGTCCCTGGGTCAGGAAGAGGAGGAGGAAGTGGCAGCCCACTCCAGTATTCTTGCCTGGGAAAGCCCATGGACAGAGGAGCCTAGCAGGCTACAGTCCACAGAGTCGCAAAAGAGTTAGATACAACCTAGCAACTGAAGAGCAATAGAAAAATGCCCAAAGAACTTAAGGAGTCATTTAAAAAGAACAGAAATTAAATAATGAAATTGTTTGGCAATCAGCAAAGTCCAGATTAGAAATAAATGTTACATAATTTTTGATCCATATAATTGACAAGAATTAAAAAAATGATTATTCCAACCATTGAAGCAATAAGCACTCACCAGCCGTTAGAGGATCGTGAATTAGCAGTGCCTTGCTGAAGAAGTAAGAATACAAAACTTAGGCCCAGTTTTTCTTATAACTTAACTAAAAGATACTGAAAAATATAAGAGAAATTTTTTCTGTAATAAACATACCCTGGTTTATAATCAGAAAAAAAATTCAAGTATATTTAATAACAGATGTGCAAACTTTGGCCTGAATTGCACAATCCGTTTGAATTTAAACAAATTATGTACATATATATATATATATATATATATATACACACACACATACACATATATATATTAAATAGTTAGGGAGGTAGTTACCTGAATACCTAAGGCTCTCCACTTGAGCCTTTGGACTTTTTTTAAAGAAGAGAAAATGAGTAGTTTTCTGAAGTTTGAATCCAATTTCAGTTTCTGAAATTTGTTTTGGAAATTTGAAATATGTGCTCGGTATTCTCAGAGCCCTATGGGGATCAAAGGTGTTTGAAACTAGGATTTTTACAACTGAAAAAGAACAGAGCAGTGACACACAGATGAAAGTCTCCCAGACTGAAAGTTGAGGTATTAAGAACTACAGTGTTGATTTTCTCTATTATCAAAGAAACTCTACAATAAACATAGGAGAAAATAAGAGTATTAAGTACTCATTCATCAGCTTGTCCAGAAAGATGGAGGTTTATTAACTCCCAGATAATGTATTGTAATTTTCTAAGAGATGTTAAACTGTGTGTTATTTTTAAAGAAAAAATATAGGTAATGCTTGATATATAGTAAATTTAACACATATAAGTTATGATGCATGATAATAAACACTTTAAGTTTCCCACCACTCCATTTGAGACCCACAATGTTACCAGTGTCGTTACCTTTTTTCACGTCTCTTGGCTGGCTTGCCTTTTCCCACCTGAGGTCACTGCTCGCTCTGGATTTTACATATAGTCCTCCCAACTTGTTAAGTATGTGTCTTTAACAGTATTTGTTTACTTTTGCTTTTTTAAACTTTAGGGAAAAAATTACATTATGCTGTATATTTTCTGGAACTTTGTTTTCCCACTTCAAATTGTAATTTAAGACTGTTTTGTTAACATATAGTTATTTCATGCACTGTGCCACTGTGTGCATATTCTATAATTAATTTATCTTCCTATTAAGCCACTGAGGTTAGTTGCAAGATTTTGTTATAATAAACAGCATTACTATAAGCATTTTTGACCATGTCTCCTGGTACACATGTGTAAGAGTTTCTGGGAACACACCTTGGAGTGGAATCTGGGTATAACTGGGTATGTGTAAATTCAGATTTATAGGAAATACTGGTTGTTTTGTAGTAGAAGAACTGGAGACCCGTTCAAAATGTCTAATAGAAATAGAAACATTTTAAAGTCACTTTTATACCTTTGATTTCATTTTGATGATGTTTTAGTTGGATTAGTCAAATTTAGTTCAAATTCTACTTTATCATTGTTAGTCTCTCAGTTGCGTGTGACTCTTTGTGACCCCATGAACTGTAGCCCGCCAGACTCCTCTTTCCATGGAATTCTCCAGGCAAGAATACTGGAGTGGGTAGCCATTCCCTTCTCCAGGGGATCTTCCTGACCCAGGGATTGAACCTGGGTCTCCTGCATTGCAGGTGGATTCTTTATCATCTGAGCCACCAGGGAAGCTGTACTATATAAGAGTAAAATAAATAAGACTATATCATTAATCGTATTTATTTTACTCTTCTATTGTTGCAAAAAAGATGAGAAATCTCCTTTTTTCCTCTTTGGTGCAGTTTCCACCCTGTCTCTCAAACAAGTAGTTTTTGATTAGTTTCTTATATATCATTCCAGAATCTTCTTATACATATAGAAACAAATTCAAATGTGGATAAAATAATACATATTATTATTTAATATGTTTTCCAGACACACTCTTCTACAATTTTCTTTTCATTCAACAATATGTCCCAAAGATCCTTCCCAATTGATTATGTGAGGACTTTAGTCTTATTATTATTGAGCTAGTTTTGAACTGATGGGCATTGGAATTGTTTACTTTCCAGGTAGCTCAGTGGTAAAGAATCTGCGTGCCATGCAAGCGATCTGGATTCGATCCCTGGGTTGGGAAGATCCCCTGGAGAAGGGGCCAGTTACCCACTCCAGTATTCTGGCCTGGAGAATTCCATGGACTGTATAGTCCAGTGACCAGTGAGATTGCTCAGTTGTGTCTCTCTCTTTGTGATCCCATGGACTGTACCCTACTAGGCTCCTCCATTCATGGAATTTTCCAGGCAAGAGTACTTGAGTGGGTTGTCATTTCCTTCTCCCGGAGATTTTCCCAACCCAGGGATCGAACCCAGGTCTGCCACATTTCAGGCAGATGCTTCACTGTCTGAGCCACCAGGGAAGCCCACTGTATAGTCCATTGGGTCGCAGAGTTGGACATGACTGAGTGACTTTTACTTAACCATATTTTTATATTATAAATAATCCTATTGTATAAAACCTCATACCCACATCCATTTACATGTTTGCTAGTGTTTTGGATAAATTCTCACAAGTGAAAATAGTAAGTCAAAGAATACGTGCACTTATAATTTTGATAAACGGTGCCAAATTATGCTCAATAGAGATTTCCCTGTTTACATTCCTACCAGCAGTGTATGGGATTTCCTGTTTCCCCGTAGCTTCAGTAAGCGTGTGTTCTCAAACTTCTGGATACTTGCCAATCTGATAGCTGAACTGTGTTATTCAGTGTAGTTTTATTTTGCATTTCTCCTATTGAGAGTAGGATTGAGTATATCTTTTGTACATTTATGAGCCATTTCTATACTTTTTTGTTGTTTCTAGTTTATGTCAGTGATATAGTTATAGTGTTGCTCATTTTAAAATTAATTTGTTGGTCTTTTTTCTCCCCTTACTTGAAAAGAGCATGTGTGTGTGCCTTTATGATATGACTTGCCAATATTTTTCTTGGTCTCTTTATTTATGGTGGAATTTTCTTTTAAATTTTGTTTTTTTTTTTAATGTATTTGAATGGCCTTTATTTTAGAATCTTTTACAGCATTTGTAATCTTAGCATAGTTAATAATGCCTGCTCCATTCTGAGATTATAAAAAATTCTTTAATTACCATCTGGAACTTCTATAGTTTTTTTTTTTTTTTTTTTGGTCTTAAACCTTTGATACCTCTGGGATTTATACTAAAAGTATGGATCCAGCTTTTATCCCCATTGCATTGACTTGACTGTTGTATACTAAGATTCTTTGTGTATATGGTTTTATTCTGCACTTTCTGTTGTCTTCTGTTCCTTTGACCATGGTTTATGTGCATGTTCTCAGTCGTGTCTGACTCTTTGCGACCCCATTAACTATATAGTCCGCCAGGCTCCTCTGCCTGTGGGATATTCCAGGCAAGAATACTGGAGTGGGTTGCCATTTCTTTCTCCAAGGAATCTTCCCAACCCAGGGATCAAACTCACATCTCCTGCATTGGCAGGCGGATTCTTTAGCACTGAGCCTCCTGGAAAGCCCTCATTTAACTATGCACCAGTTTTAATCGTTATTTTGTTTTAATATGAGTAAAGTTAAACTTTTGTTTAAAGCAGATGTGAATGAAGGTATGTTTGGTCTGTGTTCTTTTCTGCACATACTACATGAAGTATAAATAATTGAAAAGATAAAAATCCCCTTGATATGAGAAATGAGAGGAGTGTGGGTAGTCAAAGTATCAATTAAAAGCACTAAAAGAGGCAGCAGGGGACTGGGCGGTTGAAGGCAGTTAGGGTTCAGAAAGGCAGTGGTGATGTCTCCCTAAAACCTCTGTGTGTAATGGGTGTAGCAGTCATTCATTCATTCAGAAGGCATTTGTGGACTACATTGTACTATTTGGGGGCTTCTCTGGTGGCTCAGTGGTAAAGAATCTGCCTGCAGTGCAGGAGATGCAGGAGACCTGGTTTTAATCCCTGGCTCAGGAAGTTCCCCTGAGTAGGAAATGGCAACCCACTCCAGTATTTTTGCCCGGAAAATCCCCATGGACAGAGGAGCCTGGAGGACTGCAGTCCATAGAGTTGCAAAGAGTTCGACGCAACCGAAGCGACTGAGCACACATGCATGTACTAGTTTGGGTATTATTGCTGATTTCAATGAAGTTTTTAAAAGTGGAAGCTGCTTTTTGAAAAGCTAGTCTGTCTGTAAGATAAACAGGGTTAAGTATTCCTCTTCTCCCCATAAGAAAAGGAAAGAAAACTTAAAAAGTAGAAAGTGTAATTTGAAAAAAAAAATCAATTGCTTTTTTAATTTTAAAATAAAATCATATAGCACAGTACCTGACATTGTCAGTGTTTAATATTTGGATAAATGAAAAAAAGGCAGTGTTTCACTTTTCTCCGCACTGTATTAATGGTCTTAGATATCATCTAGACTTGTTGAACTCATATATAATAGGTGTCATTATTGGTATTTCAACAACCTAGTGGAAATAATGCATTCATTCTGAGTAGATTGCTTTGCTTTGGATTAGAACAGTGTATGTCTGAGTTCATATCTCAAGCCCTTCTGAATCTCACATTGGCAGTCTTTGGTGGAAGAAACAGAAAGATGATTTATTATTACTAAAGAAATGCAGTCTGTCTGAAAGATAGATCCTTGAATCGTGGTATTCATAGAACAAAAAGACGACAAAAGTCCTAAGGCTGAAAAGATTGGAGAACATCCAGCTGTTACATTTTATAAACAGGAAAATTGAGGTTGTAGGTGATTTTATAACTTGCCTGAGGATATTCAGTTAGTTAGAGGGAGTGAAAACTTGAGCTTGTGTCTTCTGATTCTGAGATCTGCATTTGCCACTTGACAGTATATTTATTTTTTAGATATATCACTTGCTGATAATTAAGGGAAAATTGAATAATGTTTTCTTAAAGAAATTCCACTTAAATTAAATACGCATTTTCTTCAAAGGATGTTTTATAGGATGTTTCATAATGAGGAAAATGTCCAAACTATTGTTTCAGATACCAGTCTGATATTTGGGTAGATCATGTAAAAACACTAAACGGCTGAGAAAGCATGTGCAGTGTTTGTTTTACCAGTGAAACCACCATCTGCATTATATGACTTTTCTTAAGACCTAAAAAACTTCAGTAATAGTCCATTTTTAAAAACACTCAACAGGCTTTTGGGGTGATGTTATTCAAGCGTATTGTTTTATTCCAAGCTTTCTGGTTTGTGTTAAGGTGATTCATAGACTTTTAGAGCTGAAAGAGATTTTCAAGTTCCCCTAGTATAATTCATTTTACAGATGAAGGAAACAAGGTAAAGAGGCAATGTGTAACTTGACCTCTGATAGCTGGGCTCCATTCAAGTATGTTTACCACTGAACTGTATCATTTTTTTCTTTGTTACATTCTGTGCTCATATTTTTTTTTGTTGTTACTTAAAGCATTTTAGTTTTTTGGAGCAGTTTTAGATTTACGGAAGAATTGAGAAAGAGAGAGATATCTCATATACCTTTCATCATCATATATGCATAAATTTTCTTATTAACAACATAGCTCAACAGATGGTACCTTTTTTTAAACAAATGATAAACCTGCATTGGCATATCATGGTCACTCAAAGTCCATAGTGAGCCTTAGGGTTCACTCTTGGTACTAAACATTTTATAGGTCTGGATAAATGTGTAATAATGTATATCTGTCATTACAGTATCATTTATAATATTTTCACTGTCCTCAAAATCTTCTATGTTTTGTCTTTGGTTCTCTCCTAACCTCCCATCACCCATGGCAACCACTGTCCTCTCTCCGTAGTTCCATCTTTTCCAGAATATCATGTAGTTGGGATCACAGACCTGTAATCTTTTTATATTGACTTGTTTCACATAGTGATAAGTGTTTAGGGGTCCTCTATGTCTTTTCATGACTGATATCTCATTTCTTTTTAGCTCTGAAAAGTGTATCACAGTTTATTCAGCTACTGAGAGACATCTTGGTTGCTTCTAAGTTTTGGCAGTTGTGAATAAAGCTGTTATAAACATCTGTGTGCAGATTTTTATGTGGACATAAGTTTTTAACTTTTTTGATTAAATACCAGGAAACATATGCTAGTAAGAGTATGTTTAGTTTTGTAAACAACCATCAAATGAATTTCCAGAGTGGCTGTACCATTTTGCATTCCTGTCAGCAATGAGTTAGAGTCCTTTAACTCCATGTTCCGACCAACACTTGGCGGTTATGTCAGTAGTTTCAGATTTTCTCCATTCAAATAGTTGTGTAGTGATATCTGTTTGTTTTTGTTTGCATTTCTCTGATAACATATAACGTGAAGCATCTTTTTATATGGTTATTTGCCATCTTTGTATCTTCTTTGGTGAGGTGTCTATTAAGGTTTTTGGCTCATTTTTAAAATGGATTGATATCTTATTTTTAAGTTTTAAGAGTCCCTCAGAAAATATTTTTAGATAATAGACCTTTATGAAATGTATCTCTTGAAAGTATTTTTCTCCTAGTCTGTAACTCCTGTTCTAATTCTCTTGATAATGTCTTTTGTGGAGCAGAAATTATAAATTTTCACAAAGTTCAGCTCATCAGTTATTTTTTTCATGGATCTGGGGTGTTATATCTGAAAAGGCATCACCATACCCAAGGTCATCTAAATACTCTCCTATGTTATCTTTTAGAAGCTTCATAGGTTTGATTTCTACATTTATTACTATGAGTTTTGTGACAGGTATAAGGTCTGTGTCTAAATAAATTCTTTTTTTTACATGTACATGTCCAATTGTCCCAGTATCATTTGTTGAAGAGACCACCTTTGTTCCATTGTATTGCCTTTGTTCCTTTATCAAAGATCAATTGGCTGTATTTATGGGAGTCCATTTCTGGGCTCGCCCTCCTGTTCCACTGTATATTTGTCTGTTCTTTCACCTATACCCCATTATCTTGATTACCATAGCTTTGTAGTAAGCCTTAAAGTCAGGTAGCATCAATCCTCCAACTTTATTCTTCACCTTTAGTATTGTGTTGCCTTTTACAGGGTTTTTTGCTTCTCCATATAAACTTTGAAATCAGTTTGTTGATATCTATAAAACAACTTGCTGGGATTTTGATTGCGATTATGTTGAATCTATAGGTTCAGTTAGGAAGAACTGACATCTTGATGATATTGAGTCTTTTTATCCATGAACATGGAATATCTCTTCATTTATTTAGTTTTTCATGAATTCATTCTTCAGAGTTTTCTTCATACAGATCTGTACGTATTTTGTTAAATTTATACCTAAATATCTCATTTTGGGGAGGTGCCAATATAAATGGTATTGTGTTTTTAATTTCAAATTACACTTGTTCATTGTTGAAATGTAGGATATTTACTATAAATTTTACTATTTTTTTATTGTGATAAAAAATAACATGAGGTCTTTCCTCTTAACAATTTTAAGTGTACAATACAGTATTGTTAACTGTAAGTACAATGTTGTACAGCAAACCTCTAGAATGTTTTCATCTTGTCTGACTGAAACTCTACTCAATGAACAGCAATTCCTTATTTCCCCTCTATCATTGTGCTTCATGTTTCTATGAGTTTGACTACTTTATATACCTCTTCTGTGTGAAATCAAGTAGTTTTGTCCTTCTGTGACTGGCTACTTAGCATCATCTCCTCAGGGTTCATTCATGTTGTTGCATATGATAGGATTTCATTCTTTTTTATAGCTAAATAATATTCCATGCTGTACTTTCTTTATCCATTCAACCACTGATAGGCATTTAGATTATTTCCATTTCCTGAATTTTGTGAATTATGCTTCAGTGAACACTAGAGTGCAGGTATGTCTTTGAGGACTTGTTATCAGGTTCTTTTGGGTAAATACCCAGAAGTGAGACTGCTATTCCATGTGATAGTTCTTTCTGTAACTCTGAGGTAGCTCCAGCCATAGTGGCTATACCATTTTATATCCCCACCAACAGTGCACACAGCTCCATTTCTTCCACATCTTTGTCAGCACCTATTTCTTTTTTGTTAAAATAATGACCGTCCTACCAGGTGTGAAGTGATACTGCATTATGGTTTTGCTTTCACATTTATTTCTCTGATTATCAGTGATGTTGAGCATCTTTTCATATCTATTGACCATTCATATGTCTTCTTTGAAGAAGTGTCTATTTAAGTCCTTTCTTTCTACATTTTTAACCAGATTAGTTTTCTTGCTGTTAAATTATAGAAGTTCCTTGTATATCTTCTGCATTCCATTTGAATGCAGAGTTCCAAAAAATAGCAAGGAGAGATAAGAAAGCCTTCCTCAGCGATCAATGCAAAGAAATAGAGGAAAACAATAGAATGAGAAAGACTAGAGATCTCTTCAAGAAAATTATAGATACCAAGGGAACATTTCATGCAAAGATGGGCTCAGTAAAGGACAGAAATGGTAGGGACCTAACAGAAGCAGAAGATATTAAGAAGTAGTGGCAAGAATACACAGAAGAATTGTACAAAAAAGATCTTCATGACCCAGATAATCATGATGGTGTGATCACTCACCTAGAGCCAGATATCCTGGAACGCCAGGCTCCCTGTCCATCACCAGCTCCCTGAGTCCACCCAAACCCATGTCCATCGAGTCGGTGATGCCATCCAGCCATCTCATCTTCTGTCGTCCCCTTCTCCTCCTGCCCCCAATCCTTCCCAGCATCAGGGTCTTTTCCAGTGAGTCAGCTCTTTGCATCAGGTGGCCAAAGTATTGCAGTGTCAGTTTCAACATCAGTCCTTCCAATGAACACCCAGGACTGATCTCCCTTAGGATGGACTGGTTGGATCTCCTTGCAGTCCAAGGGACTCTTAAAGAGTCTTCTCCAACACCACAGTTCATAAGCACCAGTTCTTTGGCACTCAGCTTTCTTTATAGTCCAGCTCTCACATCCATACATGACCAATGGAAAAACCATAGCCTTGACTATACAGACCTTTGCTGGCAAAATACTGTCTCTGCTTTTTACTATGCTGTCTAGGTTGGTCATAACTTTCCTTCCAAGGAGTAAGGGTCTTTTAATGTCATTGCTGCAATCACCATCTGCAGTGATTTTGGAGCCCAGAAAAATAAAGTCAGCCACTGTTTCCACTGCTTCCCTGTCTTATCCGCCATGAAGTGATGGGACCGGATGCCATGATCTTAGTTTTCTGAATGTTGAGCTTTAAGCCAACTTTTTCACTCTCCGCTTTCACTTTCATCAAGAGGCTCTTTAGTTCTTCTTCACTTTCTGCCTTAAGGGTGGTGTCATCTGCATATCTGAGGTTATTGATATTTCTCCCAGCAATCTTGAGTCCAGCTTATGCTTCCTCCAGCCCAGCGTTTCTCATGATGTACTCTGCATATATCAACATATAAACCTGTTGGTCTATTTGTCAGTATTTATGCTAGTATCTTTGTGTATTGATTACCACAGCTTTCTGATATATTCTGAAATCAGTAAGTGTGATGCTTCCAGCTTTTTTCTTCTTCCTCAAGGTCTTTTATAGTTCTGTATGAATTTTAGGATTTGTTTAAAGTTTCTGTAAAAAATGCCTCTGTGATTCAGACAGGAATGGCATTGACTAGAAATTCTTATGGTAGTATGAACATTCTAATAATATTATTAACATATTTCACAGTCCATGAACACAGGATCTGTTTTCATTTGTGTGTTCCTTAATTTCTTTCAGCATTATTTTATAATTTTCAGTATGTAAGTTTTTACTTTCTTGGTTAAGAGAATTCCTAAACTTTTTATTCTTTTTGATACCTTTGTAGATATAATTGTTTTTGTAATTTCCTTTTCAGATTGTTTATCATTTGTGTATGGAAAAAACAACTGATTTTTTTCTGTAGATTTCATGTATTGCTTCTTTGCTGGAATTCACATATTAGCTCTAAGCAGGTTTTTTTTTTGGTATGGAATCTTTTATGTTTTCTACATATAATCTGCAAATAGAGATAATTTTACTTCTTTTCCAATCTGTGTGCTTTTTTTTTCTTTCCTTGCCTAACTGCTTTGATTAGAATTTCCAGTATTTGTTGAATAGAAGTGTCAAAAATGGGGAATTCTTGCCTTGTTCCTGATTTCAGAGGTAAAGCTGGACTATTTTTATGAAGTTTATTTCTCTTGCAGAATGAAGCCTCTGATGTCACCTCTCAACGGGAGCATCTTGAGCATGCTCATAGTCACATGGAATGACAGATTTAGTAGGGCTCTCTTTTACTCTTTCTCACTCTAATCGGATAAACTTTTGCCTATTTTCTGATATGACACTCAGCTGTTCGGTTCCACTGATTGCGTGCCTGCGTTCTAAGTCGCTTCAGTTGTGTCTGACTGTGTGACCCTATGGACCATAGCCCACCAGGCTCCTCTGTCCATGAGATTCTCCAGGCAGAAATAATGTAGCAAGTTGCCATGCCCTTCTCCAGGGGATCTTCCCTACCTAGGGACGGAAGCCGCATTGTCAGGCAGGTTCTTTACCACTGGTGCCGCCTGGGAAGTCCTGCTGATTGTTGGCATAAAACCATAAATTGCTCTCATTCGGATACAATTAAGTTTGAGTCCCTTTTCAGGATAGTTTTTGAGACCAGTATTTCAGGTTTGTTCAGTCCCCAGAGGCACTTTTCTTAGCTCTTTCCCTAGTTCTTTCTGGGAAATTTGCTGGTTTATGTTGCAGCTCACTGCTAGAGCTCATTGGCTGTGAATTACTTACCACCAGAACCTCCAGTAGAGCTTCCTAGGTGGTGCTAGTGGTAAAAAAAAAAATTCTCCTGCCATTGCAGGAGACATAAGAAACCTGGGTTCGATCCCTGGATCCTCTTCCCTGGAAGAGGAAATGGCAACCCACTCCAGTATCTTTGCCTGGCAAATCCCATGAATAGAGAAGCCTAGTGGGTTCCAGTCCTTGGGCCGGCAAAGAGTTATGCTTGACTGAGTGCCCCTAGGCTTCAACTTTCCTACATTCTATTTAAAATAAAGGTCAGTTCCTTTGAGGAAACGTAAGAGCTCTGTTCTTTGGACTACCTCACCCTGTGCAGAATTTCTGAGCTACTGTTCTGGAGTAGGAATGGGGACAGTGGCCCACTTCTTTGAGATTGACACTGCTGCTCTGTGAGCAGAGTGTTGGTCAGGGGAGATAGTCTCTGGTATTCTTGGTTTGCCTTTTCTGATGTGAACTTCCATCCCATGAGCAAGCGGAGGAGAGAGCAGTCAGTTCTCAAGTGCTCTCAGCTTTTGCTGTGTGAATGAGTGGTGGCTGTGTAAAAAGGGCTTGCTGACTTTTTTGGCTATATACATGAGAAATTTAACTTCTGCAGCTTGGATCTGGGGGAAATGAGAAATTATGGTGGCCTGCCCTTCTAGTGAGTTACCATATTACTTACAGGTGGTTGAGGAGAAAAAGGGCTCCATCTTTGTAGCTGCAGGTGGTGGAAGGAATGAGTCATGGCTCAAGTACCAGAGATTTTTATTCTTTCTGAGATTTATTAGATTTTCCTGAATAAAGGTGCAATGACTCATGATACAAACCCTGGAGCTAGGGTAGATATCACACGTTAAGGGCATAGTCTTCTACCAGACTGCTTCAGTTCAAAAGACACCAACCAGGGTTTCCCTGGTGGTCCAGTGGTTATGGATTCTTCTGTCAACACAAGGTACACAGGTTTGATCCCTGATCTGGAAAGATCCCACATACCGTGGAGCAACTAAATCCGTATGCCACAAATACTGAGCCCGCACTCTAGAACCTGTATGCTGCAGCTACTGAAACCCACGCACCTAGAGCCCATGTTCCCCAGTAAGAGAAGCCACTGCAGTGAGAAGCTTGTGCACTGCAACAAGGAAGTGGCCCCAGCTCTCTGCAACTAGAGAAAGCTCACTCAAAGCAACAAAGACCCAGGGAGGCCAAAAATTAATTAAAAAAAAAAAAAGACACCAACCACTATTGGGAGGATTTCCAGGACCACCCTCACTTCTGATCAACTGACTATAAAGTCAAGCCTTCCCACTACCCTTTCAGCTCAGTCCCTCAGTCACATCCGACTCTTTGTGACCCCATGGACTGCAGCACACCAGGCTTCCCTGTCCATCACTGACTGCCAGAGCTTGGATGACATCCAACCATCTCATCCTTTGTTGCCCTCTTCTCCTGCCCTCAGTCTTTCCCAGCATCAGTCTTTTCAAGTGAATTGGCTCTTCTCATCTGGTGGCCAAAGTATTGGAGCTTCAGCTTTAGCATCAGTCCTTCCAATGACTATTCAGGGTTGATTTCCTTTAGCTTCTCTTACTGTCCAAGAGACTCTCAGGAGTCTTCTCCTACCCCCCCCCCCAATTAAAGGATTATCAAGAATAGTTTCAGCCTCGTAAATATTCCCTGTGATCCGCTTGTTCATCCCTCACCCACTTTCACCTTGAACCCTTGGAAACTGCTGATCTGTTTACTATCTCTGTAGTTTTGTCAGTCCATTCACTTTTAAGTGACTACCTGCTGTTCCTAAGAAAACATCCTTCATTCTTTTATTTATGAAATGATTCCCTCAATAAATATTGTGTGCCAAGCAGTGTTCTGTGCCTTGGGAATATAGTGTTGCTGTTATTTAGTCTCTAAGTTATGTCCGACTCTTTGCAACCCATGGAACATATAGCTCAACAGGCTCCTCTGTCCTCCACTGTCTCCTGGAGTTTGTTCAGATTCATGTCGATGATGCTATCAACCATTTTCATCCTCTGCTGCTCCCTTCTCCTCCTGCCCTCAGTCTTCCCCAGTATCAGTCTTTTCAAGTGAGTTGGCTCTTCTCATCAGGTGGCCAAAGTATTGGAGCTTCAGCTTTAGCATCAGTCCTTCCAATGACTATTCAGGGTTGATTTCCTTTAGTTTCTCTTACTGTCCAAGGGACTCTCAAGAGTCTTTTTCAACACCCTAGTTTGAAAAGCACTACCCTTCAGATAAGATAATTCACTAGAATGAATCACAGAACTCAGGAAAGTCTTATATTTATGATTACAATATTGTTACAGCAAAAATGATTCCAATCAGAACAGCTAAAAGAAGAGACACATAGGGTAAGATCTGAAGAGTCCCAGACACAAATCTTCCAGTGTACTTTTTCTGATGTCCTTTCCCATGAATTCAGGAACCTGTTCTTCCCTACTCAGTGATGTGTAATATGCAGAGTATTGCCAGGTGGGGGTTCACTCAGTTTCCAGAGTTGTGCAGTTTTTGTGGGCATTTAATATCGCAGGTGTAACTGATTGAATCATCAGTCATGCAGCTGATGACAATCTCCAACCTTCCTCTTTCCTCAGAGGAAAGATGCCATGTGACTCAAAACTCCAACCCTCTAATCACATGGTTTGTCTTTCTGACATAGCCATCCCCCATTCTGAGCCACCTTGTTGGCATAAATTTTGACGTGTCTGAGGGATGCACCATGAATAAAGAAGACATTTCTGTCACTCACAGAATTCTAAGGACTTAGAAGCTGTCTCCCAGGAACTGGGGACAAAGTCAAGCCACATTTTTTATTACATGGGAGGATGTTTTATTTGTTATATACCCTTAGAATAATTTCCAGGGACTTAAAAGTATTTTAAAATTAATATTCATAACTAATGGTTGTTTGTTGAGGTGGGTCCATAGATCATCGTATGTCATTATTTAGAAGTAGAATGCCCTGCTTTCTTTTGATTAGTATTTATAAGATATACATCTTGTTTCTTCATCCTTTACTCTTAGCTTGCTTATATCAGTATATTTGAAGTAAATTTCTTTTAGGCAGCATGTAGTTGGGTCATGTTTTTTATCTGTTTTGCTAGTTTCCTGTTAATTGATATATTTAGATCATTTACATTTAACGTAATTATTTGTTTAGGACTTAAGCCTGCCATCTTATTTACTTTTTCTATTCTTTTGCTTTCTTTTTCTCACTCCTTGTGGATTACTTGATCACTTTTCAGAATTCTAGTTCAGTTTCCCCATTCTGTCTGCATTGGTGCCCAAGGTGGTAGATTACTTATTATTGCTGGGTGGAGTAGGAATTCTGGCCCTTACATGATCTTCACTGATATCACAGAGAGGATAAGTTCTTTACCTCTAGGTGATGATTAATGTCCTGACTCTCCACTCTTTCTCTTATGACACTACTCATTATTGCTGGGTGGGAGTAGAAGTCCAGTCTCCTTGTGGTCTGCACTGATATCAAGAAGCAGTATCAAAGTCCCAGCTCTCTGCTAGGCTGTGTCCAGCACTACCACAGGGTCCAGGGGAGTCTCATTACAGCTTATGTGAGTGCATATGTGTGTTAGTCGCTCAGTCGTATCCGACTGTTGGCAACCGCAGGCTCCTCTGTCCATGGGATTCTCCAGGCAAGAATACTGGAGTGGGTTGCCATTTTCTTCTCTAAGGGATCTTCTCAACCCAGTGATTGAACCCAGGTCTGCTGCATTACAGGCAGATTCTTTGCCATCTGAGCCACCAGGAAAGCCCCCAAATTGACCTTGGATTATCTGTCCATGTAATTATCCAGCCAAGAATGCTGGAATGGGTGGCCATTTTTTTTCTCCGGGGGATCTTCCTGACCCAGGAATCTAACCTGGGTCTCCCGTATTACTGCCTGATTCTTTATAGCGAACCACCAAGGAAGCCTTGGTGAGGTTCAGAGCCTAGGCCTCCCACTTGTCCTTCGGTGGCATGGGTGCTTCGCTGTTAAAGAACAGAACCCCAGCCACGAGGCCCACACTCCCGTCATGTTCTTCCTTATTATCATGGTACCAGAGGTCACGCACCAAGAGCCCAGGGAGCCAGGGCTGCACGTTAGGCAAAGCAGTGGCCAAAGCTGGAGCTGTCAAGGTTCTCTCCACCTTGAGGTCTCCGCACAACCTTATTCTAGGATCTCTATCCTGGAGATGCCCAGAGCAGCCTAACAGTGCTTTCATGTAGTTGGGTTTTTAAAACTTTTTAAAGCTGTAAAAATGGTACAGTGTGTACAAAATCATAGCACGTTATCAAAAAGAGGAAATTGACACAGGTACAATACAGTGACGTAGGCTACAGACCTTACTTGGATTTTTATGAGTTTTCATATAAATGATTTTTAAAATCACTGTCAAACTGATAAATCTTTCTGTTCCTGCTCTTCCTTTTCTCACATTTACTGTTTTGAACCAGCAGTTTGTTTTTCCAAGTTTTAAGAATTTTTTAATGATAATTTTTTTGATATCTGAAAAATAAGGTTTGTTCAGCATGAGAATGATGATGAGATTTTTCCACCATCAGGACACACTAGGGAAATTCACTGAGCAGCAAATGCCAGGAGAGGTAGACTTTACAGCAAATGCTACAAGAGGTGGATTTCACTTTCACCATCGAGAAGACCAGTCACAGAATGTATTTATACCTGCCTGGCTGTCACTTGAAACTTTGGACAAGAAAAAGTTAAAATGAAACTCCTCATTAAGAATCTATTTTTTTCAGTAACAACCAAGAAACTTTTCAGATATCCAGTTCTAAATTGGCAAACCCCAAAACTGGGTTGTGTTTTAAGATAATTGATGCTTATTAGGAGGCAGGACTCTGTCTTCTGAGATAGTATCAGTACTAAACAAAATGTTCTATCTGATCAGAAGAAGAGTATAATTCTGAGCCCTCAGCTTTCAAATCATATATAAACAATTGACTTTCTTCTTAACATTTGGTGAGTCATCCTTGATAGTATCTACATTGAAACGGTCATACATCTATCCACATGTCATAAATCTCAATCAGAAGAATCCTTCATCACTGTTTCTGCTCTTTTCTTTCATTTACAAAAGTGTTTTACCTTTAGGTGAATTAAAATTTTTTGGTATGAAAAATCTCACTGAGACAGAAGTAGATGAACATTGTTGGGTACTTGAGTATTTATAAATAAAACATTTAGTTCAACAGTATTGTGGAAAGATTCAAACTGATTTAGGGAAACATACAGTAAGATTTTTCTTTTGAAGCTTTGGTATAAAAAGTGACACGGTCATTTTATTAAGCAGTAGCTAGGCACTCATTCCATGGCTCAGTGATAAAGAATCTGCCTGCCAATGCAGGAGATGCTGATTCAATCCCTGGGTCAGGAAGATCCCCTGGAGAAGGAAATGGCAACCCACTCCAGTATTCTTACCTGGGAAATTGCACGGACAGAGGAGCCTGGCAGGCTATATTCCATGGGGTCACAAAGAATCAGACATGACTTAGCGATGACGCAACACAATGCATTCATTCCGTGGACATGCAGAGAAACTCATTTTTATAGACTAACATTAACCACTTGTACCAGTGAAGTGACGTTATCTTTCTTACTCCTTTGGTTTACCCTGTTGTTCTGATACCCCTAGTACCAGTTACTAATTTATGTTCTTAAGCGTCAAAGAGTTATGATGTTAGTGAACATCAAAAGGCAAGAGTTGCTGATCTATACATACTATAAGACCTTTTAAGAGATCTCAACTCGGAATGTCCTCTTCAGCTCTTCCAGTAAGAACTGGAGCACTGGGAAAATGCAGTGGGAGGCTTTGCATGCTAGAGGGTTTACACACCCATTTGAGAGAAGCATAAACCTAGTGGGGAAAACAAGTAGGAAGGGCACCATGGCTTAGCATTCCTCATTTGTAGGATGTCACAGTCCCTGGCACATTGGTGCTTTTAAAATCCTGTATGATGTCATATAATTTAGGGAAGATTTTGGTGAGGCTATCTCTGGAACATCTGAGAACAGCCATGGTGACATGGATCAACTGTGGAGCCAGTCTGGGTAAACTGCAGGTGTGGAGTTCACTTCCTGTATTAAACCTGGGTGTTTAGAACTGGCTGGGCATTGCACTTCCCCCCCCCCCCCCCGCTTGTTCTTCTAGGAAGTCATTTAATGTAATGTGTCCAGACTCTAGTGACAGACCACCTGGAGTTAAAATCTAGCATTGCTAAGCGTTATCTGTATCTTTAGCTGTGTTTCCTGACTTTTCTGTGCTTCAGTTTTTTCATCTATAATCTAGAGAAAGAAAAATCTGTTTCATAGGGCGGTTGTGGGGATTAAATGAGATAATGCATATAAAGTGCTAGACTAGTGCCATTGTTGTCTCTGCAGTGGTTACAGATTGACAGTACTCAGGTGGGATTATTAAATGCCACATCAGGGACAAAAGGTAGATGATGAAAAAATGGTTCAGAACATCTTCAAGTAGAGGGTGAAAAGAGCAGACATTACCAAGCCGAGCAACCTTCCAAGTCCATGAACAACACTGAGGTCAGAGCCAGCAAGAAAGAAGGCATGACCCCCTAAGTGGGTCACATGAGAGAAAGTTTATCTGTGTAGTAATCAAAAAAATGTAAATTAATAGAACAACAAAATGTTGTAGAGTGATAGTAATTATTTAGAATAACTAAAGTCTGTTTTGACAGATGTGTAAGAAAGCAGGTTTAGTCACACAATGCTAATAGCAGTATAAATTCAGATGAATGGTTTTTCAGGAGACAGTGGAAAGTCCTTAAATACGTATACTTTAAATTACTCTTTTTTATTGTTTTTATTTATTTTTAGGTTGGCTCAGTCTTCACTGCTGCACACGTTCTCTAGTTGCTTTGAGCGGGTCTGTGCTCTAGTTGCAGCGCCCGGGCTTCTCACTGCAGTGGCCTCTCTTGCTGCAGAGCACAGGCTCTAGGTGCATAGGCTTTCCGTAGCTGTGGTGCACAGGCTTAGTTGCCCCATAGCATGTGGGATCTTTCCGGACCAGGGATCAAACCTGTGTCCCCTTCATTGGCAGTTGAATTCTTAACCACTGGCCCACCAGGGAAGTCCTTAAATTATTCTTTGATTCTTGTTTTAGGTCTTTACCCCACTGAAAAGTGACTTAAATTTACAACAGAAAGAACCTACATGAACTGTGACTGATCCAAACAGTTACTAATAATCACATTGAAAATCATTCGGTAGTTGACCACATACATCTACATATATCTTTACTCTCTCTCAGTGACTATTATATTAGTTGATCTCTATAGAAAGGAATCTTCTTTATTCATGAAGTCAGTTTGGGCTTTACAGTGGAATAAGAGAGCCTGTACCCCACATGAGTTCTTCTGCTGTGATGTAATCCCTCTGCAGAGTGCTGGGAGAGCATTTTTGTTGCTTGATAATATTGCTATTGGCAAGCCCATTACTACTATATAATAACATTGCTGAAATAATGCTATTAGCTTCTTGATTTCTTAAATTGGGTGTAGAATTTAGAGTCATACATTAACTAAGTCAAGGAAAGTCTCTCAATCATGTCCAACTCTTTACGACCCCATGGACTGTAGCCTACCATGCTCCTCCATCCATGGGATTTTCCAGGCAGGAGTACTGGAATCGGTTGCCATTTCCTTCTCCAAAGGATCTTCCTGACCCAGGGATCAAACCCAGGTCTCCCTCATTGTAGGCAGATGCTTTACCTTCTGAGCCACAAGGGAAGTCCTTATCATGCATTGTTATTCTTTAAATAAGAACTGTGTATGGTGTTGGTACACCTAGTGAGAAAAAAATAATATGTCATCTCACTTATCAAACTGGCAAATGTTTTTACTCCTTTGAGATAAATTGAACATAAAACTGCATGTACATGTCTAGTTTGATCAGAGTTGATGTACGGCTGTTGTTACTGCATTTCTGACACTAACTGTGTAGGGATTCTTTTCCCGCATGCCAACCAGTTCTCCAACTTTCAGGACACTAACAGTGTCCTGCAGTTTGGTTCCTTTGCCCCTGGAATCAGTGCAGACCCCACAGATTAAGGGCTCAGGCTCACAAGATGCCCCGCTTTGCCAATCACAAGCCTCATATTCCCATCTGTACTCCTGACCGAAATGGTGTAAATTTAGGGGGCTCCCACAACCCCCTTCTCAAGTTTGATGATTTGCTAGAACAGCTCACACAACTCAGGAAGACACTATCATGGGTTTATTACAGAAGACTTAAAATGAAGCCCAGAGGAAGAGAACACTCACACAGGATGGGGTTCAAAAGGAGCTGGAGCACAGTCTGTCCCAGTAAAGTTGGGAGACACGACCCAAATTCAGATACTCCTCAAACCTCCTCATTTAGGGGGTTTCTGGCAGTGCCATTACATAGGCATGATTGATGAAACCATTGGTCACACATGGAAATGAAAGTGAAGTTGCTCAGTCATGTCTGACTCTTTGCGACCCCATAGACTGTAGCCTGCAGGGCTCCTCTGTCTGTGGAATTCTCCAGGCAAGAATACTGGAGTGGGTTGCCATTCCCTTTTCCAGGGAATCTTCTGAACCCAAGTATCAAACCTCAGTCTCCTGCATTACAGATGAATCCTTACGGTCTGAGCCACCAGGGAAGCCCTCAAATCGCCAACCTCTCTCACCTCCCCAGATGTCAGGCGTGAAGCTAAAAGTACTCCCCCCCCGCCATTTTGATATTAGATATTATTATTTAAGAAAATCATTGCCACTTATCTGTACTAACAGAGAGCAGTGGCAAAGATTTTTTAATAATAATATCTACTACTGAAATAAGAGGGAGAAACTTTATATACAGTAGAAGTGAGAATCTTTATATAACAGATTATACAGTGGAAGTGAGAAATAGATTTAAGGGACTCGATCTGATAGACAGAAGCCTGATGAACTATGGACAGAGGTTCATGACATTGTACAGGAAACAGGGATTAAGACTATCCCCATGGAAAAGAAATGCAAAAAAGCAAAATGGCTGTCTGAGGAGGCCTTACAAATAGCTGTGAAAAGAAGAGAAGCAAAAAGCAAAGGAGAAAGGGAAAGATATTCCCATCTGAATGCAGAGTTCCAAAGAATAGCAAGGAGAGATAAGAAAGCCTTCCTCAGTGATCAGTGCAAAGAAATAGAGGAAAAGAACAGAATGGGAAAGACTAGAGATCTCTTCAAGAAAATTAGAGATACCAAGGGAACATTTCCTGCAAAGATGGGCTTGATAAAGGACAGAAATGGTATGAACCTAACAGAAGCAGAAGATATTAAAAGAGGTGGCAAGAATACACAGAAGAACTGTATAAAAAAGATCTTCACGACCCAGATAATCACGATGGTGTGATCACTCACCTAGAACCAGACATCTTGGAATGTGAAGTCAAGTGGGCCTTAGAAGGCATCACTACGAACAAAACTAGTGGAGGTGATGAAATTCCAGTTGAGCTAGTTCAAATCCTGAAAGATGATGCTGTGAAAGTGCTGTACACAATATGTCAGCAAATTTGGAAAACTCAGCAGTGGCCACAGGACTGGACAAGGTCAGTTTTCATTCCAATCCCAAAGAAAAGCAATGTCTAAGAATGCTCAAACTACCACACAATTGCACTCATCTAACACACTAGTAAAGTGATGCTCAAAATTCTCCAAGCCAGGCTTCAGCAATACATGAACCGTGGACTTCCAGATGTTCAAGCTGGTTTTAGAAAAGGCAGAGGAACCAGAGATCAAATTGCCAACATCCATTGGATCATCAAAAAAGCAAGAGAGTTCCAAAAAACATCTATTTTTGCTTTATTGACTATGCCAGCCTTTGACTGTGTGGATCACAATAAACTGTGGAAAATTCTTCAAGAGATGAGAATACCAGACCACCTGACCTGCCTCTTGAGAAACCTGTATACAAGTCAGGAAGCAACAGTTAGAGCTGGACATGAAACAACAGACTGGTTCCTAATAGGAAAAGGAGTACGTCAAGGCTGTATATTGTCACCCTGCTTATTTAACTTATATGCAGAGTACATCATGAAAACCTCTGGGCTGGAAGAAGCAGAAGCTGGAATCAAGATTGCCGGGAGAAATATCAATAACCTCAGATATGCAGATGATACCACCCTTATGGCAGAAAGTGAAGAAGAACTAAAAATCCTCTTGAAAGTGACAGAGAAGGCAATGGTGACCCACTCCGGTACTCTTGCCTGGAAAATCCCATGGACAGAGGAGCCTGGTAGGCTGCAGTCCATGGGGTCACTAAGAGTTGGACACTACTGAGCGACTTCACTTTCCCTTTTCACTTTCATGCATTGGAGAAGGAAATGGCAACCCACTCCAGTGTTCTTGCCTGGAGAATCTCAGGGATGGGGGAGCCTGTTGGGCTGCTATCTCTGAGGTCACACAGAGTTGGACACAACTGAAGTGACTTAGCAGCAGCAGCAGCAAAGGAAGTGAAAGAGGAGAGTGAAGAAGTTGGCTTAACGCTCAACATTCAGAAAACTAAGATCATGGCATCTGGTCCCATCACTTCATGGGAAATAGATGGAAAGACAGTGTCAAACTTTACTCTTTTGGGCTCCAAAATCACTGCAGATGGTGATTGCAGCCAGGAAGTTAAAAGACGCTTACTCCTTGGAAGGAAGGTTATGTCCAACCTAGATAGCATGTTAAAAAGCAGAGACATTACTTTGCCAACAAAGGTCCATCTAGTCAGTGCTGTGGTTTTTCCAGTAGTCTTGTATGGAAGCGAGAGTTGGACTGTGAAGAAAGCTGAGCACTGAAGAATTGATGCTTTTGAACTGTGGTGTTGGAGAAGACTCTTGAGGGTTCCTTGGACTGCAAGGAGATCCAACCAGTCCATCCTAAAGGATATCAGTCCTGACTGTTGATTGGAAGGACTGATGTTGAAACTGAAACTCCAATCCTTTGGCCATCTCATGCAAAGTGTTGACTCATTGGAAGAGACCCTAATGCTGGGAAGGATTGGGGGCAGGAGGAGAAGGGGATGACAGAGGATGAGATGGCTGGATGGCATCATCAACTTGATGGACATGGGTTTGGGTAAACTCCAGGAGTTGGTGATGGACAGGGAGGCCTGGCGTGCTGTGATTCATGGGGTCGCAAAGAGTTGGACACGACTGAGCCACTGAACTGAACTGAACTTTATGTTGGTCTTACCTTGTGGCTCAGCTGGTAAAGAATCTGCCTGCAATGCCGGAGACCTGTGGTAGATCCCTGAGTTGAGAAGATCCCTTAGAGAAGGGAATGGCTAACCACTCCAGTATTCTGGCCTGGAGAATACAGTCCGTGGGATCACAAAGAGTAGGACATGAGTGGGCAACTTTCACTCACTCACTTTATGTTGTAACACCATCAGCATGAAGTTCCCTTCCAGCCTCCACTTTTCCCTGTTGCAGTCCACATCTCCCCCTTCTTGCTCCAGTGTGGAGGTTCCCAGGTCTGCTGATCCCTGCGTCTGCTCATGCCTTTCCCTGCCTTCAGTTCTCTCCCTCCTTGGCCCAGTTCTCCTCATCCCGTGGAATGTGCTGGCAGTACCATCTCTAGGAAGCCTTTCCGGAGCTCCCAGTGCTTCTCCCCTCTTATTCCCACTGCTCTCCAACCCGTCTCTGCAGAGGTACCTGCCACACCATGGTATTTATCCCTTTCCTTTTCCTCTCTTGAGACACTGAGGGTGACTTGAGGTCAGGACACTATTGGTTAGCACAGTGCCTGGAACCTAACAGTAGGAGGCTAACTGGTGTGTGTTGGTGTGGGTGTGTGTGAGAGAGAGAGGGAGACTGAACAATAGAAAGATGTGATTAGATCAAACAAACCAGAGTATGGGGAGAGGTGTGACTGTATTTGCATGAGTGGAACGTGGGGTCTCCATGAAGATTTTAGTAGGTTGGGGAGGTGAGGAGGAGCCAGAGCACTGAGGGCCTCGTTTGTCATCCTGAGGGATTCTGATTTGATGTGTAAGTGATGGAGAGCCAGTAAAGACTTTAAAGTAAGAGAATATCTAGCCTTAGCATTTCCTAGGCTGCTAAGATGTTATTAATGTTACATGGGAAGCCTGGGTGTAATATGAATTTGGAAAATCCTGGCTTAAACCAAGTTAAACGGATTTCTGTTCTTCTGGACTTCTCAGAATTTTTACTGTGCTAACGTGTATTTTTAATCCTTCCAAAGGGACGTTTGTGTGTGGTATAATTTGCAAATTTCCCCCATGTATTTATCACAGAACCCTTATATTTGGGGATTATGGTATAGACCCATTTTGGGAAATGGACACTGGGGAGAGCAGCAAAGTGAAGCTTTTAGTGATGGTCACAGCAGCCCCGTCAGAAACACGGAGGGCCTGAATCGGGAAAGGGAGAGGCAGGACCAAGGGTCTAAGTTTTCTTTCTCAGAGCACGTTCTCCAAAACTGGTGATTCATCAGTAATTTTAGAAGATAATGTCATGATTTGAAAGTCGTTAATATCTGATCCAAAGATATTAGAACAAGCATGTGAAATGTGGTTTGAAATATCTCCCAGACAAATGGAAGTCAAGGGAAATATGTCTACAACTCTGCCAACTGATGACACAGCCAGGCTCACTCCTCTTGACGTTAGAAGCTACAGTTGGCCTGACTTGAGCTAATGCACTTGATAAGCTGAGAGGGCACATTCTAGATTGCGCATGGTGGCTACTTGTTTTTAAGTGAGTCAAAGCTGGTTACCAGGAGTCTAGGTTGAGCAGATGGATGGTGGTATCATGTTGTTGTTAGTCACTAGGTCGTGTCCAGCTCTTTTGTGACCCCATGGACTGCAGCCCACTAGGCTTCTCTTTCGATGGGATTTCTCAGGCAAGAATATTGGAGTGAGCTGCCATTTCTTTCTTCAGGGAGTCTTCCTGACCCATGGATCAAACCCACGTCTCCTGCATTGGCAGGTGAATTCTTTACTACTGAGCCACCAGGGCAGGCCTATCATGATGAGATAAGCCTGATAGGAGGCAGTTTGGGGCAAGAAGATGCTCTGTCAGTTTTTAACATGTTCATGAGGTAGAGCTGACAGTGGGACATCCTTGTGGAAAGAGGAATACCAGCAGGCCATTGGATGTATGAGCTTTTTGCTCAGATAATTTGGACTGACCAAGCCATCATTTTACCTCTGTGTCTCAACTGCTACATATGTTAGGGATTTTGTGTCTCTTTTATGAGATCATAAAATATTAAATTGCAGGCTGAAGACCCTACACATTTTTTTTTAATTTTCTTTACTTTATTGTGTTGGTTTTGCCATACATTGACATGAATCCGCCGTGGGTATACATATGTTCCCCCTCCAGAACCCCCCTCCCTCCTCCCTCCCCATTCCCTCTCCCTGGGTCATCCCGGTGCACCAGCCCCGAGCATCAAACCTGGGCTGGTGATTGATTTCACATATGATAATTAACATGTTTCAATGCCATTCTCCCATATTATCCCACCCTTGCCCTCTTCCACAGAGTCCACGAGACTGTCCTATACATCTGCATTTCTTTTGCTGTCTCGCATGCAGGGTTCTCATTACCATCTTTCTAAATTCCATATATATGCGTTAGTAGACCCTACACATTTCTAATCTTACCCCCATTGCACTTCTACACATCAGTAACCCGTGTTCCTCCATAGCTTCTTCATCACATATGCTTTCCCTTGAAGTCATTCTTGTGATTTTTTAAACCAGTGATTTTTAGGAATATTGAAACATACATTTTTTGCCTCCAAAGAGGAGACTGCAGTTGACTTTGCAAGTATGGGGAAGACGGGTGCTCAACAGTGTTTTTCATTGCCTTGTTTCAAGTGAAATCCTTGAGTCACTAATGCTCTAACATGTTTCTGTTTCACTTATTTTAAGTGTAATAACAATGTTCCTTTATTTTACTTATAGCTCCAAAAGGAATTCTTCATTTGTCTCCTGATGTTTATCAAGAGATGGAAGCCAGCCGCCACAAAGTAATCTCTGGCACGACTCTAGGCTATTTGTCACCCAAAGATATGAACCAACCCTCGAGCTCTTTCTTCAGTATATCTCCCACATCGAGTAGTTCAGCTACAATTGCCAGGGAACTCCTTATGAACGGAACATCTTCTACAGCTGAAGCCATAGGTTTAAAAGGAAGTTCTCCTACTCCCCCTTGTTCTCCAGTACAACCTTCAAAACAGCTGGAATATTTAGCAAGGATTCAAGGCTTTCAGGTATGAATTAAAAGCAAAACCAAGAAAACAGAGCAATTCATTAGCCCCTAGTCCTCCATCTCCCTCCATCAGAAAGCTCATTCTTGCCTGCTAGCGTGACTTCTGTGCCACTTACATTGTAAATCATTAGGAACACAGAGGACAGAAAAACGAGCCATGTGCACGTGCCTCATTTTAAAGATTTTTCATTCTCTCCAGTAATTATTTTTTGCTGCCTGGCTCTCCTCCATATTCTTTCTTCCTCCTCTATTTTTTTTTAAGACATTTTTCATCCTCTGTTCTGTCTTCTGATTGGTCTCAATTGAACGCATCTATTCCCTCCACTCTGTCTTCCCAAGTAAAGATCCTGCCTTCATACATTTGGTCTTAGTATTTAACAGTAAGTGCTCCCTCAGTTTACAGTAAGGTTGAGTTTTCCTATTGCTGATTTTACTTTCATAGCAATTTTGAATTTGGCATTCTATTGCTAATAATGATTCAGAGATGCCACCAAGGTACAACATCCTAGATGTCTGTTGTCTTAGGAGTTCATTAACCATGGTGATAATAATTAAAAAAGCAGTAATAAATGCTTTCTAGCTGTTTGAGGCATAAACACATGTATTGTTTTACTGGATTGTGTTTTGAACCATCTAGGGTAGCACCTACCTCAGATGGTACCAATAATTCTATTTCACCGGGCACTCTACACCTAGCTTATAGACCTCTTGTTGTGTATAAGAATTTGGGGCTGGAAACTCTCCCCCTCCCTCATTTAGTTATTGTTCCCTTTTGAGGGGGAAAAAAAAGCACAGTAATCCTTTGTGGGTAGATCTTTTAAAAGAATTGTTAACTCTAGGAAGAGGAAATACCTGTGTTTTGACATCTTAGTTGCCTTGAAAATCCTGTACTGAACTGTAACCACTTGACTGGATGGACAGCAGCGTGCTTGTGTGTAGAAAGAACAGACCGTCCCTGCAGAGTTCACTGTTGTCACACCCCTTTCCATCTTAGTCTCATTCCCTAAGACCAGAAACTGTAATTTCCTTTAGAAATGCTCTAGAAGGTCTGTATTGTCTAAAATGATCATGTATTTATAAAATTTTTTCAAATTGAAATACGAGAGAAGATCACGTGGTTGAGGGGGTGGAATTTTTGCATGTTTCGTTTGTTTGTTTGTTTCCCTTCACAGAAACCTGATTCTTTCCAGTCTCTTGCCAGGTAGTGGTTAGTGTTTTTAATTAGATTATTAATATGAAATCAAAGCTGTTACCAGGCTCTGTCATCTGAAATTTTAATCATTTAATTTAAAAATCAAAATTTTAGGGTTTGTTTTTGTGGTTTACCTGAAGAAAAAGAATAACTCACTGTTTAAAAGGACCTTGATTCACACAGTTAAAGTCCTGGAGAAAAAGAACTAAGCAATTTTTAGTTCTATCTATAATGTGCATAGGATGAACTAAAAATAAACTGTGATGGAAAGGAATTCACTGTTTATTTACATATCTAGTTGTCTAAAAATGTCCTAAAGTAATACTACATTTGGATTTTTATAGAAACAAAGCACAAATTGATTCAAGCTCTGAACTGACTTTTTTGCTTGGAGAAGTTACTGTGGTAGATGTTCATTATGCTGCCAGAAGAACTACTTAAATTTTTAAATTTGTATTTATTTGTTAATTCTTGGCAGTGACAGCAGCTATAATTTTAAAATAGTTTTGCTTTAGTCAAAATGTAGAGTCTGTTACTCCTATATTTGGGCTGACTACTCAGACCCTTTTTTTTTTTCTTTAAAGTTTATGCTGAGATAATACACTCTTATTTATGGACAAGTTAGTAAACATTTCCAAATTGTGTATGGTGTTTTTTACATACTAATGAATATAAGCAGATGGTTTGAAACATTACTGTGCTTCTTTGGTCAAACGAGCTTGGTGTTGATATGAAATATTGTGTTGCTGACAAGCTGCAACCTGCAGCTGTGCGGTGAACAGACTGTGGGAAATGGCTCCATGCCCTGACAGGTGCCCAGCACATCCTCATAATGTCACAGTAGAAGAGTCTTTGTGGTTAAGAGTTTTAAAGCCTATTTCTTTATAGGTAACTTTCTCAGGTGTATTTACCTGCTAGAAAAAACATGTAGATTGTTTCTATTTCTTAAATGTTTTAATTGGACCATAGTTTAGAAATGATAGGGCCAGCTTGTTACGGATTCCATGCTATTGTGTTATTTTTATTTCTGGAACTTAAAAATAATAAATTCTTTCTCTGTGTCTCAAGGTTAGTACTTTTAAAATTTTGTTATTGTACACTGAATAGATATTATTGCTTATTGAATATTGTATAAACTCTTCTCTGGCCTTCTGTGCCCATTGACATTTGATTTAAGCCTACCAGAGCCATTGTATGTGACAGCTATATTGTATTAAAAGTGAAAAATATATTAGTGTACTGAAAACTATGTTGTTTAAACTTTAAAATTTTTTCATTACCCACTCTTTAACTCAAATTTATGAGTGACAAAAAGCTTATTTGCTCACCAGAATGCAAGTATTAAACTTATATCCTTTCCCTTAAGTCTATAAAATAATTAAAATTATTATATAACTCAAGTTATTATTAATAAAGCTGGCTCCGCAGGTCAGAAGATGACTGAACACTTGCATATTGTCAGTAATTCTTTTATCCTTGCTTGGGCTAACCTAAAGTTTTTAATCACATTTTAGATGCAAACTTTTGGATTTCTATCATAAGTGAATATTTAATTTTTGAAGTTTTATTGAGTGTATTTTTAAATTTTCTTTTAGAACTTGAATGTTATTGACTCATTACTTTTTAGGAAAGAAAAAGTTTTATATCAGTAGTTCTGCGAACATCAAGCCTTGTCCAGCCCAGTTAGAATGCTTCTTTAACTTCTATGCATTTCATGAAAATTCATTTGAAATACAGGTATACCTTAGTGTCCAGGGTTCCTTGTTATGTACTTGATACTCTCTAATTATAATGCCAAAATGTTTCAAAATCATTCAGCTTTTTAAAGAAAATTATTATGGAGGAGACATTTTTGAAATGGTGATCAGCTTTTGAGCTGAAGTAGATTTTGTTTTGTTGTGTTATAATTTACATTATTCTGAATTTTTGCATCATAAATATGTTTTTCCATACTAATTATATTAGAAATCTCTGTATAATTAACTGTAAGCAGTTTCATTGTTTGGGTCATTAGAAAAATTAGACTGGAAATTAAGATGAATTATTTTAGTAAATTATCCTTTCTAGATGGGTTTAATTTTGATCTTTTAGTCTGTACCCTTCCTCATTATTATCATCCAGTGAGTAGTGTTGTTTTTAAAACCTCCAGAGTGAAATATAAAAAACTAGATTTGTTTTTTTCATATAAAGAGTATAAGGAAAACACTTAGTATCTTAGTTAAACCATATTTAATTTATTTTATAAAAATCAGGGAATGTTTTACTGGGCGGGGTGTCTTTTCATTATCATCAAGTTTTAGATGTTGGTGCGAGTTTTAGCAAGATGAGAATGTCAGTAGAAGGCTCAGAAGTATCTATTTAATTAAAAACTTTCTTTTCAAGTACAGTTCAAACGTAATACATTTCAATTGATATGTCTTATTTTTTGACAGGTTTCTTTTATGATTATGGGCTTCTCTTAAATATTTATTTTTGGCATATATGATGTAACATTTTTTAACAGTTTGGCCTTAGTACAGTTTACACTGAAGATGGGATATGGGGAGTGGAGCTTGCCCAACTTGAGAATCAACGTTTGTCCTTTCTCTTTTTTCTTATTTTCCCTATACCTCACTTTTTGTAATCCATGTATTTATAATCAGAGATTTTTGATTTATAATCAGGCTGATTTATAATCAAGCTATTTGCAGCTAGTTTTTTTGGAGTAAGGGGTCCATTTTTTAAAAACCAGTATAAGTAAAGTTTTGTAGATTTCTAATAGGAAAATATGGAGAGAGAAATCATGCGTGGACATTTACTCCTCCACTTAGAAATGTTTTCCCCGTTTCTAATTTGTCCTCGAAACATAACCTACCATGTCACTTCTGAGCCCAAATTTTCATCTACACTGTTACACATTGTATAAAGTGATGAGAAATTACTCCAAGTACAGTGAGCAAAATACATTTATGGATTTGGCATGGGGTCAAGAAATTTTGCTCTGATTTATAGTCATTTCTTACAAAGCCATCTTGGATTTAGCCTCTACTTTCCAATGACCTTGGAGAAATTGAAAGAATTCTCCTGAAATCTGGTCTTCCTGTGGTGACCCTAAAACTCAGATTTGTTCTTCAAATGGGCACCCTGTTTTCTGCAAGCTGACCTGTTGTCTGGTTTCTTCAGAGTTTGGTATACTTGGCTAAAACCTCAAGGGCACACAAACTATCAATTTGTTTCACTGTAGTTCATAAAAACCATTAGAATTACATATCAGCTCACTTGGCTGAAATTTCTAACTATTTAGAGAAAGATATTACATTTGAAGAAAGAAATCCTGATGCATATAAAAACATAGTTTGATGAGTAACAGTTAGAATCAAGCAAGACAAGTAAAATAGTCCATTTGTTGTCTAGTCGCCAGGTTGTGTCCGACTCTTTGTACCCCATGGACTGTAGCCCGCCAGGCTCCTCCGTCCGTGGGATTTCCCAGGCAAGAATACTGGAGTGGGTTGCCATTTCCTTCTCTAGGGGATCTTCCTGATTCAGGGACTGAACCTGCATCTCATGCATTGGCAGGCAGCTTCTTCACCACTGAACCACCAGGGAAGCAAAATAGTCCAATATTACAACATAAACTATTCAAGACTAACTCCACCCTAAATCACTGCAGAATCTAATCAGGATAGACATACTCTTGAGCCTTGATACACCAGCATATACATAATAAAACACATTTCAAAGAAAGAGTAATACATAGAAGAGCTGACCTAACACAGTGACTTTGATGTGGATCTGAAATGAGCCACTGATGTGCAGAAAAAAATAGTTGCCATTATGTGTCATCCCCAACTAGAAATATCTGTAGCCTTTTCTGTTTGTATTGCAAGAGATTTCAAGAATTCTATTTGGAATTATTTGAAAAGCAGTTATTTCTTCAATCAAGTTGAAGAAAAGGAAATTATTTTTCATCTAAAGGTGAATTTCATTTCCTTTTGCTAGAAATGGTTAGCAATGATGTGATTTTTTACTTAGTAACAGAAGATTAATTGTTGTACCCAACAGGTACTACATCATGTCAGGCTGGTGTGTGTGTGTATATATATATGTATACACACACACACCTATTTTTTCTAAGTCATGTTGAAATGGTCTCTTTTCCTTTCTTCAGCATTCAGCTACAGCTGAAGGTTTTTTTCATGAATGATAGTGTCTAAAATTTCAAATGTATTGTTCTCTTCTTATCCAGGACAACTCTTGAGAAAAAGAGAGCAGTGTGTGGAATGCTGCATGTAAAGATTTATGCACACTGAAAAAAACTACTCTGACATACCAGGGGTATTAGAAGATACATGAGTAAACAAGGAAATGAAACTGACATTTATTGACTGCCTTGTTAAGTATGAGATAGCGAAAGAGGCATTACACAAACTATTTTATGACACAGCAGAAATGCCAGTACATTTTTGCTTCTTGCTTACGAATCTTTGTTTTAAATCCAACTATTATATAGTGTTTGAAGCCTGATTCCTGAAGGTAGAATTAGTGTTCATGGTAATCTGTGGTCTTCTGGATATTGCTTTGATTGCATTAATAAATCATAGATTGCATTAATACATTTATTTATGCCTTCCACCCTGGTGGCTCAGATGTTAAAGAATCTGCCTGCAGTGCAGGCAACCCAGGTTTGATCCCTGGCTCAGGAAGATCCCCTGGAGAAGGGAATGGCTACCCACCCCAGTATTCTTGCCTGGAGAATTCCATGGACAGAGGAGCCTGGCAGGCTACAGGCCATGGGGTTGCAAAGAGTCGGACATGACTGAGCCACTAACACTTTCACTTGTTTTTTCTTTCATGCTCTCCTCTGTGTAGACAGCTCAGTCTGAGTCATTTACGAGTCAGTTCTCTTTTGAGCTGCAAGGAACTTTAGATTTTATTCAGAGATATAAATTTATGATGTAAATACACATTTGCGGAACTACACAAGTAAAACATCCTATTAGTAATGCAGGTTACTCATGTTCACATAGAGAATTATTAGTTTCTTCTAATCCCTGACAGATTTCAGGTTCAGGGAAGTTCTGTATTCACATAATCTCATCAAAAAGCAGATTTAACTGTTAGAAGTAAGAAATGTTTGAAAAAGCATTCTAAAAATGCTTTTATCTGTAGTAGTATTTTTTTAAGTACAATGAAAGTGCAGAATCAAGTCCTATAGTACTGTGGTTCCCAACCTTTTTGGCATCAGGGACCAGTTTCCTGGAAGACAGCTTTGCCATGGATTGGGCAAGGGCTGGTTTCTGGGTGATTCAACCACATTGCATTTATTGTGCATTTTATTTCTATTATTATTACATTAGCCCCGCCTCAGGTCATCAGGCATTAGATCCCAGAGGTTGGGGACCCCTGCTAGAGAACATTTGAAGAAACACGGACTACAATTGGGGAAGGATACACAGTCCACAACTTCAGAAATTCTAGAACTAGTAGATAGTACATTAAGAATAGTTTTCATTAATTTTGGTATGTATGTGAAGAATAGATGGATATGAAGTTAATCCATTTGTAAAATATTATTGAATACTGGAATTGATTTAGTTAATAAATAAATTGAATATTTATTTATTCACTCTGCGCAGATATTTAGTAAGTTCCTACACATGCCAGGTAGCATACTAAGCAGTGGGCACAGGAAGTGTTACAGTTAAGTTGGAGTCAGACAGGAATATAAAACCAATATACAGAAAATTGGCCACTATTACAGTTGAGTCCAGTTTCCAGGGATCAGTTTTTGAACATTATGCAACAATTTAATTAAAAAATTGCATATTTGTAGCAAATGTGTAATATGCTATAATATGCTGCAGGAAATAATGAAATGCCTTCCTCATGTAATGTCATTATAGGTGTAATATGGTAAGTGATCAGGGGAGGTGTGGTCAGCTGTGTAAGAAAAATGGGTGGGAATGAACAGCTCTGACCGATTGAATTAGGAAGAATTCATAGCAAATGGACTTTTGATTAAATTTTAAGAAGTACATAGAATCTTAAGGTGAATTCTAAGAAGGAAAGGAATTGTAGGCAGAAGGAGGTGAGTACTCGAGACATAAAAGGGCACGTGTTTGAGAAATGCTTAGAATTCAAAGCGGAAGTGTCAGCAAGGAAGCTGAAAAGACATGTGTGTGTTGCTGAGAATTTGAAGTTAGCTGTTAGAGACCACCAACTTCTGTTTTAGGATAGTGACATTGGTTTTTTATTTTAGAAAGATAATTTTGTAGGCATGTGGAGGAGGAACTAGACAAAAAAAAAAAAGATTGGTAGCAGAAACACCAATTCGAGTGACTTTGCTTGAATTCGGTAGAAAAATAACAAAGATTGAATTAAGCAAAGCTAATGGTTGTAAGGACTTCTCAGGTGGTACAGTGGTAAGTAATCTGCCTGCCAATGCAGGAGATGCAGCGGACTCGAGTTTGATCCCTGGGTTGTGAATATCCCCTGTAGAATGAAATGGCTACTCACTCCAGTATTCTTGCTTGGAAAATTCCATGGACAGAGGAGCCTGGCAAGCTACAGTCCATGGGGTCATGAAGAGTTGGACACGATTGAGCTATGAGCACACAGTGGTTGTAGAGGAGTGGGGTGGAGGTTCAGGTGTCCACAGTACAGATAAGAGGATTAAATGATCTCTTGTGCTGACTTCTGTGAGGGTACTTTCACTGGTCTGATCAGGAGGGAAGCTAGATTTAATGCATTGAAGAATACTTAGAGGCTTTCTAAGGATGTGACCATTCCAAGAATTTGAGAGTAAAGTAAAGAAGGAAGATAGTATGAATGTTTTAGGAAAGGTTCTATTTTTTAGTATGAATGTGTTGAATAAACTTAGAAGAGGTTAATAAGTTCCATTTTAAACATGGCGAACTTGAGTTGCCTTTGGGATTTCCAGAGTCAGCTGTCTAGTAGGCATTGGTTCTGTCAGTGGTTCTGGTGATCAGCAAGACGGCATAGGACACATATATTCGAGATGTACAGATGTAACTGATGCCGTAAACGTAGGTAAGACTGACCAAGAAAAGTGGGCAAAGACCTCGGAGATATTCCCAATGAATACTAACAGTTTAAGGGATTGGTTCATTCATTAAGTCAGCTGAAGTCTATTGAGCACCTGCCATGAACCAGGTGCTCTTTTTGGCACTGAGGATATAGCGTAAGTGACAGTCAAGGGTTCTGTCCTCACAGAGCCGACGTCAGGATGGGATTGATGGGAGTGGGGTGTGGAATATGGCCAGGTCGAAGGGAACAGGACAAGTGGAAGGGTACACAGTCACATCTGGACACAATATCAATTCAGATGATTAGTCTCCTAAGGTAATAGTTAATTGGAAATTAATTGGGAGATTAATTATGATTATGAGAGGTAATGAGCAATGACAGTGTCACCAGCTGTTGTATCAGTGTATCAAATAACTATGCCTTTTAATTGGTTAATTGATTGCATTGAGGTATAATTTACACACGATAAATTACACCCATTTCAGTTATATAGATTGATGAGTTTTGAAAAATGTATGCCATTGTGTAACTACAACCACAGTCAAGATGGGAATATTTCTATTACTGTGAAAAAACTCCCTGTTGCCTCTTTGTAGCCTCTTTTTCTCATCTCTCTGTGGCTTGGTGGCAACCAGGCTATCCTTGGTTAATATTAGATTAATATTGCCTAAAATTTCATAAAAATGGAATCATACAGCATGAACAGACAGTTTTGTTTCCTGCCTCTTTCATTCACTGCAATGTTTTTGAGATTGTCCATGTTGTGCATATCAGCAGTTTGTTCCTCTGTATTGCTAAGAACTAGTTCATTGCATGGACGTATACCACAAACTATCAGTTCATCTGTTGATGGACATTTGCGTTGTTTTCCGCTTGAGGCTATTATGAATAAAGCTGTTTGCGACTATTCATTTACAAGATTTTGTGCAGAGTTTCCAGTTCTCTTGAAAAAAATACCTCAGAGTGAAATTCCTGGGTCACATGGTAAGTGTCCATACAAGCTTTACAAGAAACTATCAGATTCTCTTTCAGTGAGCTGTATCATATTGCATGGGCTTCTCTAGTGGCTCAGTGGTAAAGAATCCACCTGCCAGTGCAGGAGATGTGGTTCAATCCCTGGGTCAGGAAGGTCCCCCAGAGGAGGAAATGGCAACCCACTCCAGTATTCTTACATGGAAAATTTCCATGGACCGAGGAACCTGGTGGGCTATAGTCCATGGGGTCACAAAGAGTCGAACATGACTGAGCACATAGCACACACATGTGAATTAAACCAATATATAATGGAAAGATTTGTTAAGTCTTGTCTTTGATGCTTGGTTTTTGAACTGACTGTTAATACGGCAGAATTCTGATACACAAAGAGTAGGAGGATTGCTTGGCCCTCTTCGGAGAAGACTTTTCATGTTTGACTTTGGTAGCGTTGTTGTTGTTCAGTTGCTAAGTCGTGTCTGACTCTTTGTAACCCCATGGACATAGCCTGCCCTGCTCCTCTGTCCTCCGTTCTCTCTTGGAGTTTGCACAAATTCATGTCCATTGAATTGGTGATGCTATCTACTGTCTCATCCTCTGCCACTCCCTTCTCCTTTTGCCTTAAAACTTTCCCAGCATCAGGGTAGACAGAGTGCCTATATAACTTATTTTCCTTTGACCTTGGAGAAAGTTTTCCTTGTTAAAGGTTATTTCTTTGCAAAGCCTGTAGATTTTCATGGAGCTTGTTTACATATGTAAATGGGTGTGTGTGAGTGCATCAAAGCCTGAGTACAAACTACAAAAGAGAGGAACTTCTTTTCTGGTAGATGTGTGATTGACTGTTAAAAATTATGTAGTGTTTTGTTTTGATGGAAATGTAAAACTAAAATAATTCTGTGTGTGTATGTATAATTTATATATTAATTGGCTGCCTCCTTAGACCTTCACTGGCATAGTCAATGAAGCAGAAAAGCAGTGAACAAAGATTTAGGATTTGTGTCATGTACAAACTCACCACTTAAAGTAAGAATACAGACTCACCACTTAAAGTAAGAATCCTTAATGCTGAGAACACATCTGTTGTTGCATTTGTTAGACAGTTTTTTTCTGTGACTTTATACTAGAAATAGATCTGTACATCATTGCTAGATTTTGTATACCAAATAAAGCCATGTAATTTTCAAAGCTTTTCCTAAGCATAGAATTTCCAAAAGGGAGAAAAGATAATTACAAGTTGAGGCTTAGTCTATAATGTGATTTCATTCATTCACTTATCCCTTTAGAGGCATTAATGTGATAAGCATATTATATGCAGAGTAAAACAGATTACTCATCCAGCTAAAACACTGGTACATGACTGAGCATGTTAAATATATGTTTATATTTTAGTTATAAAGGACTTGACTTTAGTTATGAAAAGAATTGAGGAAATAAGCTTTAGGGCAAGTCAATTACAGACATTATCCTAATGTAATATTCTTCATAATTATACATCATGTCATATCTTAATTTTTAACATTATTATGGGATGTGTTATTCTAATAATATCTATTATTTATTTTAATGGTAACTGTGAGCCAGGCATCATTCTAAGTACTTTTCCTGGGGGAACTTCTTTTATTTATCACTTATAAATTTGTAAGTTATAAATAGATAACAGAGTGAATTTGTATTACTACCTAGGAAAGTGAAAGTGTTTGTTGCTCAGTCATGTCCAACTCTTTGTGGCCTTATGAACTGTAGCCTGCCAGGCTCCTCTGTCCATGGAGTTCTACAGGCACAAATACTGGAGCAGGTTGCCATTCCCTTCTCCAGGGGATCTTCCTGACCCAGGGAGCAAACCCAGGTCTCCTGCCTTACAGGTGGATTCTTTACCATCTGAGTCACCAGAGAAGCACCCAAATAACTAAGATGATTTACCTGTTCTCAAGTCATCTAAAAATGTAGTTGCTGTTGTTTATTTGCTAAGCTGGGTCCAACTCTTTTGCGACCTCATGGACTCTAGCCCGCCAGGTTCCTCTCTTCTGTTCATGAGATTTTCCAGGCAAGAATACTGGAGTCAGTTCCCATTTCCTTCTCTAAGGGATCTTCCAGACCCTGGGATCAAATCTGCGTCTCCTGCAGTGGCAGGATTCTTTACTACTGGACTACCAGAGAAGCACCTCTCACCAGAAAATAAAAAGGTGTAGTTAAGAAATGTTTATTACCAATTTATTCTACTTATTAGAGTAGTATTTATCAAGAAGTATTGTTTTATGCTTTGCCGAGAATATGCTGATTTTCGTGTTAATAAAGATAGAGCTAGTGTGCAGACTCTGCAAGAATCAAGCATGTTTGGAATATTCTAAGATCTAGTACTAAATTGCCACCCTTCAGCTCTTTGCAGTCTTCACCCCTCCTTGGAGGCAATAGCTACAGTGTGATCTCTGCCTGCTGCTGTGGAGTAAACCCATGAATGGGAGGTGTGCTCATCAAACATGTTTTCTTGACACAGTGATGATGTTAATTATCAGACGTCAATGTACAGACCTTTATCTTAACGATCTATTGAGCAGTTTTCTTTAAACATCAACCTTTTTTACACTTTCTTCATTTTTGTCCCACAGTGGATGAGCATTAAAAATATGTAACAGACAAGCGGTTAACCAGTTCCCTGATGAGATTAGTAAAATAGTAGTCCAGCATTAGGGAATTTCTCAACCTCTGCAGGAAACAATTTGATTCAACTTTTTTTAGAGGTGGGAGTATAGAATTAAAATTTTTCATTTGAATGGTCCCTCATGTTTTCAAAAGGGCATGAAAAAATTAACATACCTAGCTTTTTATGTAAGTTACTTTATAGCTTATGGTATTTTTCCTTATTTCATTTTTTTTAAGGAATGAGGATATTTATTCAAATCAAATCAAGATTTGCCATTTAAACGTATCACAAACAGCTTTGAATTCTTTATTTCTTAAGTTATCTGAATAGTCTGAGACACAAATCACTTCTCCTTTCAAGAAGAAGAAGTCTCTAGACTGGCAGAAATTGTTATCAGAATGCACAATTATAGCATCTCATCTGGGTTTATGTGATTACAAATCAAACTAAGAAACTTATTTTAACATAAAAACTATGATAGATTTGCAAATTTCAAAGGAAGCTGCATTATTTAATTTGCACATATTAGAATTTCTGACCCATTATTTTTAGTGGAATATTTTTTGTAATCCCAAGAGAAAGAAACAAAATGTCAGTTTGCTGTGGTCAGTGGTGTTATAAATCCAGAACTAGTGCTACAACAGTGTAAGAATCAAGATGAGTTGTGTACATTTTAGAATACAAAAGATAGCAAAATGATATGATTCATAAACAATAAATCTTAAATAAACATAGGAGATGACTTCTGTAGTTTCCTAAAATTATCTTTATTCACTTTTCTTTCATCAAAATCAAGATCTGTGACACTGGAGTATTATCATTGTATATTAGAAATTTTAGGGCCACATTTGTAGAAACAACTGTTTTGTTGTAGCATAAATATTTCACCCATCAATCCTGAAGATTTGTGCAGAGTAGAATGCAGTGGAATATTGTTACACTAATTATTTTAGCCTAGGGTTTTAAGATTCCTGGTTTCTGCTGATGCTTTGAATCGTCGGAAGCATTTTTAGAGTTAGAAAGATGAATTTTAAAATGTCATTCATACATTATTCTCCTTTAGAAATTTACAGTTTTATGAACTCTAATGTTTCTATGTCCAGAAAGAGAATAAATAACTAAAGAGCCATATCCAAGTTGTTTTGTTAGTGATTGATTATATAAAATATGATTCTTTCTTAAGGCCTTTTGTCTGTATATTGTAACTTTTATTTAATTTGAAAACGTGTCCTCAAGCAGTAGTTTCCTATCTATCTTTTTCTACATGTTGTTATCTTTTTGGAGGGGGCAGTCTCAGTGCAGTGAGGGTATAAACATGGGATGATTTTATTTCTCCAGCCACCACTTTTCCCCATGATCTGTCATATCCTTCATTTGTATTTCTTTTTATATTTGGAAAATCCCATGTTTTTCTGGTCACCTTTAGTTTTGAAAAATTTACTACAGTTCACTGTAAAACTACAAGCTCATGTCACCCCCACTGCCAGCCATCTGTTTTGGCTCAAGATGCATAGGGGAGGGAGGTATACGGCGATTTCTTCTTGTCTTCCTCATACTCCAGCACCTTTGAATATTTGTGGTTGGTGGGCTGGGGACTTGATCTGCTTCTGAGACATGTTCCTCCACATTTTACCTCTGTTTCAGGCCTGGTCACTCTGATGGAAGCCCTGCAGATAGTCTAAGGCAGGGGAGGGACTAGAGGAGGCTAACACTTTGCCTAGTTTCATCCATTACTGGTTTCCATGTAGATGATGTTCACTTTTTTTTTTTCCTTTGTTGAAGTATAGTTGCTGTGCAATATTATGTAAGTTGAAGATGTGCAATGTGGTGATTCACAATTTCAAAAAGTTATACTCCATTTATAGGTATTGTAAAATACTACATGATTTTCCCAGTTCCCTCTGTCCTTGAAGGGCAGCTATGTTTCCTTTGGAGTTTACCAGTGGTCCATGCCCCTAACCTTGTTTTTGGTAGATGTCACTTTGCTTGGCCTGAGTAGCCCTTTGGCTTCTGCTGAGACTCTTTTTCACTGAGTCCTATATGTATTGTTCTACCAATATTCAGTGTCTACAGGATGTCTAATATTTTACAGGATATTGTAGGCTCATGGTGAATTAGAAGAAAAGTTAAACCTTTCAGTCCTAGTATCCAAGCCACTGATGGAAATGAAGTTTGACATTTATTTTTTGACCAGAATTGTCTTGTGCTCTTTTTGTCCTTCCTAATTTTCATTTCTCTAGAAGAAAAAAATAAAGCTGCAGTAAGTTGGTTGACAGATGAGCATGTTAACTATCAATTTGGGTATTTAGGAGAGTGTCTTGTCTTTCATATAGTCTTTCAATTGATATCAAAAGGTGATTATATTTTATTTTATTTTAATTTTTTAATATTTTATTTTAAAAAGCATGTTTTATGATAGCACTATATCAGACATAATGTTTTAACGATACCATAAATGGTTGTGAGCTATAGCTATTATAGTGTCACCACTGATTGACTTTTGCATAAACCTGTTATGTGGTAAGTTTCATTTCACCCCCCTCCTATTTCACTGCTGCATAGTAAACAACAGGCCCACATTCTTGAACTCATACACTGAGTGAACTTTTAATTGGCTCAGGAGGTACAGTGAATTCGAACTGTCATCAAATCCTTTTCCCTAAAGTTAATTTGGAAAAAATATTTTTATAACAAAATCTTTAAAGTGCTTTGGAAACGAAGCTTTGTATGTTGACTTGATTTGAACCTTAAACTACTTTTTATAGATTCCAGGGAGTTTCCCTGCCTTAAGGGACACTAATGGCGAATCTTAACAACCTTACTGGTTTAAAAATGTTATTAAACCATTGGATGAGGATTTATATCATCATTTTCTAACAGATCCATATTATATGTGTGTGTGTATATATAATTTATCACAAAAGCAACACTATTTTTACTTTATTAGCTTAGAATTAAACACTGCTTGATAGAACTTTTTTGAAAGTAGATAAATGGAAGGATGGAAATTTTTCCTTTGGATAGATGGACTCACATTCCACTGTGTCCACCCCTCATACCTTACCTCTGATAGAGTGTCTTACACATGGTTTTAATAATGGTTGGTTGTATTCAATTAAAAGAAAAATAATATTATAGTAACTTTATTTTGATCTGTACATTGTAAGTCATTTCAACTTAATTCATTTTGATTGTAATGTCAAAATTCCAGACAGAACATGGTATATTGAGATACATACATACATATATGTATATATGTATGTGTGTGTGTGTGTATATATGTATAACAGTGGTTTTATAGTGACTATAATGTAGAAATAGAAGAATGTCAGACCAATCAAGTGGCAGTCACATACACACAGAGTCAAAGATGAGGAAAATTCAGGTTGACAAAATTTTATTTGATTCAAATGAACTTGACTTATGTGGACCCTGGAGTCCTTTATGCCTTATGAAAAGTTGGACAAAAGGTGAGTGTAGCATTTAGTTGTGAATTTTTCTTCTGGCTGTACTAATGTAGAGCACTCTGCAAAGCATTTCCTAATGTTCTTTTTTTTTTAAATTTTTATTATTGTTATTATTTTTTAATTTTCTTTATTGTGTTGGTTTTGCCATACATTGACATGAATCCGCCATGGGTATACATATGCTCCCCCTCCAGAACCCCCCTCCCTCCTCCCTCCTGATTCCTAATGCTCTTTTAAAGAATATTAATATATTAATTAAAATTAATAGTCTCCATAGATCTTTGAGTCCCAATAAGGTTTTAAATATTTGAATTGTGTTCTGCATAAGTTACGTGAATTTCTTCTTGAAAGCTGGAACCTTTGCAAAGGACCGATTGCATTTGGCTCCCTCTTCCTGGTGGCATTCAGCAGCTTGCGTGTGTTCTGTTATAGGTACACTACTGTGATAGACAGAGTGGCAAAGAGTGTGTGACCTGTCTGACATTAGCCCCCGTGCAGACGACCTTCCATGCTATTGGAAGCTCCATTGAAGCCAGCCATGACCAGGTATAATGTGCCACTACCACTTTGCTGTGCTCTGGCCCAGCTGAGACATCCCAGAACGTCAAAGTGGAGGCTATGTGCACACATACAGCTTTGCTTACCCTAATATATCAGCCACTAATGCCACTTACTAGACTTTTGAGAAATCAAAATTCTGTGTGTGTGTGTGTGTGTGTTGGTAACCTGGTATCTTAGGAGATATAAATTATTTTAGACTTCTGGTTTGTGATTCATTATTAAATATAAAATTCTCTTATAAGGAAGAAGTAATGGCCCTATGTTATTTTTATTTTTAATAATTACATATGGAAAGAAGGGTCAGCAACACAATGTAGATAACACTGGAATCTCACTATGATAAACTCACTAAGATATTTATGACTTAATTCTATTGAAGAGAGTTTCATGTTACAGAATATAAAATAACTGGGTAAACTTTTACAACCATCCATTTATTCTCATAACTTGGGATAGTATTAAAATGACATTCCAGTGTTGTTTTTACTTTTAAAAGTTTTAGTTCTGAAATAAAGCTAAAAATCTGAAAAGTGTATTTTCTGAAAAGACAAATGCCTTTGATTGTTTAGACAGCAGCTTGAGAATGCATCCTGTTTACAATACATATTTTCAATTAAAATAATCATGGGATTAAACTAATGATCTAGGTCATGGAATTTCTAGTTTGGAGTCAAAATAAATAGACATAGAGCTTACTGCATGACTAACCAGCTGGGCTTTTTAAATTAAACATTTTCATGCAGAACATTCATAACACACTTTATGTCCTTTTCTCAGTAAGTTTCTAATAGTCTTGCCTGACTCTTCTGAGTAGTATCCTTACATGAAGAGAATAGAAGAGCATAATAGTGTTCTCAAATACGTGGTTTATTGTCCAGCCCAAACAAGACCTAAGAAAAACATTCCTAAGGGTATACCTCTCTAGTTCATAATGTCCCTAACATTATGGATTTCCAGTCATCATTTGATTGGTGACAAGGTATTGTGGTGTTCCGGAAGGAGCAATAATCGAATTGTAACTAATCGGAGTGCTAGTTACTAACCACAACATACATCAGCTGCTACATCTGCCTGGGTGAATACTACCATCTCTTTGGGACTCTGTTTCCGGGGATGCCAAGTGAGGGAGTTGAGTTAGTTGACTTGCAAAATTTATTCCAGTGCTGCCATTTTGCAGTGCTCTAAGTGATCTTCGTGCTCTTGGTTGAATGAGCCCAGCCAGTCATTAACAGATAATAGCTTGCCAATCTGGGAAGCAGCTTAGAGGTCTTGCCAGCGCTTCTCAGGGTTCAGCACTGATGTTAGCGCCAACTGCAGAAGAGACTGCAGCAGGGCTTGGAGGCACAGGGTCTGACCTAGATGATGGGATGTTTTGTGTTTCCCTGTATAAAACTGCAGCTGAGCTATATGTCGGGTGCCACAGATGCATGGTGTGAATGGTAGATATGGTTCCTGCTCTTACGGAGCACACACTCCAGCACCTTCACCCCTCTGAATAATCGGCAAGAAGTCTATCTGCTGCTTATCCAACTCGATATATTCAGTCATGCCAAAAAACAAAGGGCAACAGCCGCATGAGGTGACCATCCTGCAAAGGTCTCTCCTTAGGCAAAACAAATAAATAAAAGCCTTCTCAGAAACCCACACCCTTGAGAAGAGCAGCTCACTGTTAGCAAAGGTAGCTTGCTGCTATAAGAGTACTGGACTGGGAATGGAGACCAGGATCAAAGCCAGCATTGCTGTGACCTAGCTGTGGGGCCTTGTCTCTTCACCTCTGGAATTTGGCTTCCTCATGAGTCAAATAATGAGGCTGGTTCAGGCTTGTACCAAATCCATATATGTGGATTTATATACCAAGTGCCAGGGCTACCGTTAGCCTGTAAGGCATTTTTACAAGTTAGAAAAAAAAAAAAAAGGCACCTCTGACTTGAAACATCCAACAGAAGATTTTCATGGTGGACAAATCCACAGTAACTAGAGTGCAAATGCCCTTCCAAGCAAGGTGTGTAGTGCCCAGCCCACACAGCTGTACACAGTGGTCTTACTCTACATTTATCTGAAATGTTAGTTACTCAATGGTAAGTAAATAAGGAGATTTTTATACTAAAGGAAATACAACTGCATTACAGGTGACAAATTTCCATGAAATTTTAAGATGAAAAAAATAAAGACTTCTAGGAAATACGTCAAATGGATGGGTGGATAGATGGATGCATAAATGGAGCCATGACTAGAATAACCACCCTGTTTATCAAACACTCTGCTTTGGTGGCCTCAGAGGTGCACAGTGGGGGTGGTGGTGTGATCAGTGCCCCTGCCTTGTGCTTGGGTAATTGGGCTCCTGGAGGAGAACAGGCACAGAGTAAACCTCTGCTCCGTGTCTTCCGGCTTTTCTACATTGTGTTGCCATCTCCTCATACCGAGGGTTGGTCTGAGCAAAAGTTACTCCCTTACCATACCAAAAGCGTAGGCTCCAACTCATCAGGTGAAAAGATGGGCCACTGAATGCTTTTTCAACTATTTCGTTCTTTTTTTTTTTTTTAATGCTGGAAAACAGGAAAGTACTTTAAAGCAAGACAAATTACTATTATTTAATAAGTGTTTTCTAAATTCATCTGAACCACTGCAATTGAACAAGAGAATACGTATTTGGGAAAAAAGGAATATATGTAAAACTTAGCAGCAGTCCTTCCTAGGAAACTCAGATTGTTCTTATGTATATAGAAAATGAGGGTGAGAAATGGAAGAAGTCTCTAGCCTTGAACCTTTACAGCTCTCCTCCTCCTCCTCCTCCTCCTCCTCCTCCTCCTCCTCCTCCTCCTCCCCCTCCTCCTCCTCCTCCTCCTGTGGGGTTGGAGCTCCAAGTATTTGTTTTAGGTTGACACTGCCAGCATCATCAAGTATCTTAGTACAGACTTCGCTCACTGTGACACCTCATTTTTAAAAATTAATTTCCATTGTAGTATAGTTGATTTACAATGTTGTATTAGTTTCCGCTGTACAGCAAAATGAATCAGTTATACATATACATATATCTGCTCTTTCTTAGATTCTATTCTTTCTTAGATTATTCTTAGATTATTACAAAATACTGAGTAGAGTTTACAACTTGTCTTCTTAAATAAATGTAACTCTAGAAACCCAGTAAAGTGGAAACTGAATGTGTGGTATACCAGTGTATTCCCCTCACTGTACCAAAAGTAATAGGATGGGGAACAGTAAGTGAAATTCTCTGTCAAGGTCAATATAGATAGGCAAAATAGTCGGAGAAGAGATTCAGTATGTATATGCTGATGTTGTCCAATTGTACAGAGCTCTTAATTCTACCTTTCCGCCATCCCAAACCTGCTCTTTCCTCTTTTTATCTTTTATCTCCTTTCTCTTCTGTCCATCCTGGTAAGTCACCATCTACCTTGCTGCTCAGGCCATACCCCTTGAAGCATCCTTGCCTCCTCTCTCCCCTTCATGTGCTACATCCAGTCCTAAGTTGTCTTCCTCTAAATTACGTCTCCAATCCGAACACTTTTCACCACCTCCAGTGTTACCATTCTAGTTTAAGTCATCAGCATTTTTAACCCAGACCACTGCAGTAGTCTCTAAACTGGTTGACCAAAATTATTTTTAAGATAATCAGATCATGTTGCTCAGCTGCTCAGAAACTTCCATTGGCTTCTCATCACACCTGTTGTAAACCCAAAACTTTTGTTATGGCCTCCCAAGTTCCTGTGTGATGTGGCCCCACTACCTCTCCAGTTTCAAATCCTGCCACTCTCCTTTTCACTCTATCCCAGTCTCACTGGCCTTGTGGCCAGTTGCATCATAATAGGTGAAAGAAACTAGACTCAAAGGCTACATTCTGTAGATATGATATATGTGATGTTCTGGAAAAGGCAAAACCTCTTAGAGATAGAAAATACATCGATTCTTGCAGAGGATGGTGAGGGATTGACCATATATCATCATGGGGGAGTTTGGGGAGGAGATTGAGATGTACTGTATCTTGATTGTAGTAATAGAAGCATGACTGTGCACATTTGTCAAATTTACAGGACTGTACACTCAAAGGGGTAAATTTTACTATATGCAGATTACACCTCAATAAACCTAACTTTAAAAAACCTCAGACTCATTATTTTATCAGTTACTCATGTGGTATTGATCCCAGGGAAACGTAGAAGAATGTCATCCCCTTTCCTATGTTCTCTGAGTGTTGGGTCCACCTTGGGAATGTGCTGTGTTTAACTAATAGTCTGGGTTAGAGCTCCTCAGTGGTTGACTAAGGCCTCCTAGAATAATAATTAGTCTCCAAAAACTGGTCTTAGCCTGCCCCTGTCTGACTTTAGGAAAAGGGTCTGTAGGCCAGTGTTTCCCACTTGGGATCTCTGAATTCTCATCCAGGCAGTGAACAGCCCCATTCAGGGTGGCATCTGCCTGGAGGTCCCCACCTGTTTGGGTGAGAATTTTCTACATGTGTTTGCCTTATTCACCATAAGAAATGTGATATTATACATTCACATTAGTTTAGAATGTTTAATTGTACAGAATGTAAATGTAGTTTAAATTTATAGGTGTTGAGTTTTGTTTTAGAAACATTTGTTAACAACTATGTAGGAATCCTTCACTAGATACTGGAGCACCCGAAGATAACTGCCTTAACAGTCCTTATAATAAGCTAGGTAACTTATTATAGTCCTCTCTGAGCCAGTCTTCTTGCAAAATTTTAAATTTATAGATCATATGGTGATTTCAAGGACCATCATCCTTATTCATAAGTCAAATTAAAAAAATATTTGTTAAGATTGAGCTAGTGAGGATTTTGGTCAGTATTTTTCAGAATATCCTATTTGGAAATTCAACTTATATTGTGAAGTGTATATTAATAAAAGCAAAATAATACTGCAGAAAGATTTTTAGAATATCCAGTCTTGGTTTAACTCAGAAGATGCTATCTGTCCTCTCTCCTGGCTTGATACCTTTCTGCATCTTTATAACCATCATTCCAAAGTGTTACTGAGTACCTCTCCCTCTCTGTCTCTTTGAATTACATCAGTCACCTTCTATTGCAGCCTCGAAATCATAAACTTCCTTACTTGTATGTATGTTTTCTGTTTATTCATTTTCATTCAGACTCATTATTAATCTCACCAATTTCACAAATACTGGGTAAGCAAGATTACTCAAAATACTGTAGCTTAATTTCGGGTTAACAGTGTTACCACTGCCTACCTTAATTTTTTCGGATTAGCTCTGAAACTTACCTTCTTTGTATAACTAAAAGTATGAGCTAATACATCAACCACCTAACGAAGCACTAACTACCCAATGAAGTGTAACCTCTCTGCTTATATTTGCTGTAAACTGACCTCTAGTCATCACTAAGTGAGATTATCTTACAGAGCAAATGACTATGCATATTTAGCACGTTACTTAAGATATTAGAAATCAATGATTTTACAAGAGAAAAGAAACACAAGCCAAATTTATTTTCTTTTTTTAAAAAATTGAGGTGTGGTTTCAAGTGTACAACATAGTGATTCACAATTTTTAAAGGTTATAATCCATTTATTGTTTTTATAAAACATTAGCTCTATTCTCTGCTTTGTATTACATATCCTTTTAGCTTCTTTATTTTATGTATAATAGTTAGTACCTCCTCATCCCTTACCCCCAGCTTGCCTCTCCTCCCTTCCTGCTCCCCATGGATTACTACTAGTTTGAACAATAACCAGATTTATATATAGTGTGTTTACCATGTACTAGATACTGTGCTAGACCCGACTTACATTATTTAATTCTTCTGATAACTTGATGAGGTAGAAACTGTACCATTTCCTTACTTGTTTCACTTGCTATATTGCCTTTAAGGTTAGTAAAATCAAGCCTAGTTGTTCTCAATACATGTGCTTTGACTAGAATTCAAGGCAGACTTCTCAATGAAAGGGCAGCCATTAAACTGAGAATTTACGAATCTTAAGAGTATTTTCTTCTACTTTTGATTAAATCCTGTTTATAGTTCTTTTTCTGCTTAATTACAGGTCTCTTTGAGTAATTGGGGCTTTCCTGATAGCTCAGTTGGTAAGGAATCTGTGGTTGGGAAGATGCCCTGGAGAAGGGAAAGGCTACCTACTCCAGTATTCTGGCCTGGAGAGTTCCATGGACTGTATAGTGCATGGGATCCCAAAGAGTTGGACACAACTGAGCGACTTTCACACTCACATACTCACTTGAGTAATTGTGTCATAATGTCTTAGAGTTGTATAATAATGTAAAATTAAAAGAGAAAAATACTTGACACATACTAAGTATATGCTATCCCACCAGTCAATACTATCACACTGTAGATTGTAGACTGTACAGAATTTTGTAGTGCTAGAGAGTCCTAAATGATAATACATATACTTCCTTGCCCTTTAGTCTAATGGAATGTATTAGCTAAGGTGCTTTTGGCCACAACTAACAGAAAAACTGACTCATTTTGGCTTAAATAATAAAAAATCTTGTTATCTCACATAACAGGAAGTTCAGAGGAAGGGTGAACTCCAAGGTTGGTTGATAAAGCTGCTCAATGATGTCAGCAGGGGTTTGGGTTTTACTTCATTTATTAACTCTGCCATCCTCTGCTTTATCCTCTGTGTCACTGGTCATATAGTCACATCTTAGAGGAAAAAAAATGAGTTCTGATCTCCATCTGTCTCCTTTCTGGGGCAAAGATATCTGTAGCTAAACTCCTGCCATCCTTCCTTCCCAGCTCAGGCTTGGATTGTGTCGGTGACATGCACACATCTAAACTAGTCACTGGCAAGAGAAAAGAGATCACTTCTAGTTTAAATGCTTGAGGTGAAAAGGTTATTGAGGAATCACCCACGAGGACTATTACATGAGGGATAAAATGCCACATAAATAATTTACAATTTTCTAGTAGACCCACTTAAAAACTAAAAAGAAACTGATAAGTTTAATCTTCATAAAAATTTTTTATTTAACCCGGTGTATCTAAATTGTCACTTCAATCTGCAGTCAACTTTTTAAATTATTGAGAAATTTCATATTTTTTTATACATCCCATTTTGGACTACTGCTGCTGCTGCTAAGTTGCTTCAGTCGTGTCTTACTCTGTGTGACCCCATATACGGCAACCCACTAGGCTCCCCCGTCCCTGGGATTCTCCAGGCAAGAACACTGGAGTGGGTTGCCATTTCCTTCTCCAATGCAGGAAAGAAAAAGTGAAAGTGAAGTCGCTCAGTCGTGACCGACTCCCAGCGACCCCATGGACTGCGGCCCACCAGGCTCCCCCGTCCATGGGATTTTGCAGGCGAGAGCACGGGAGTGGGGCGCCATTGCCTTCTCCACAGTGTGGACTGGCCTCTTTCAAGTGCTCAGTGTGTTCGAAAGGGTGAACTCCCAAGGGTGTTGTCACTCGGTCCTTGCCTGTGTCTCCGTCTCCCTTTGACTGTTCTCCATGTGCCTCACTTGTACCTGCACTTTATGCCTGGGAACACTTGTTACCGCATCTCCTGCTCTCTTGTATCTGTCTTGCTTTGCACTATTTCCTCTTTTGGGGCCATTTGCTCCTTGCTTATAAGAGATTTTCTTATTGCCATCCTGTCCAGCCAACATGTCACTCCAGTCAGTAAGCCTTCCCCAAACCTACGTTTTTTGAAAAGTTTTAATTGGAGGATTATCACTTCCCTGTTTTATATAGCAGCTTCCCACTAGCTGTCTGTTTCAGGTCTGGTAATGTATACGTTTCAATGCTACTCTCTGAATTTGTCCCACCCTCTCCTTCTGCCTCTGTGTACAAAAGTCCGTTCTCTGTGTCTGCATCTCTGTTCCTGCCCTGCAAATAGATTCATCAGTATCATTTTTCTAGATTCTGTATATATGTGTTATTATAATTTGTTTTTCTGATTTACTTCATTCTTTATAATATACTTAAAGTTCATTCACCTCACTAGAACTGCCTCAAATTCATTGCTTTTTGTGGCTGAGTAATATTCCATTGTATATATTTACCACTTCTTTCCATTCATCTGTTGATGGACATCTAGGTTGCTTCCATGCCCTGGCTATTGGAAATAGTGCTGCAATGAACATTGGGGGTACATTGTCTTTTTCAGTTATGATTTTTTCAGGGTATATGCCCAGTAGTGGGATTGCTAAGTCATGTGGTAGTTTCATTCCTAGTTTTTAAAGAAATCTCCATACTTTTCTCCATAGTGGTTGTATCAATTTATATTCCCACCAACAGTGCAAGAGGGTTCCCTTTTCTCCACATCCTCTCCAGCATTTATTGTTTATAGATTTTTTTTTGATGATGACCATTCTGACTGGTGTGAAGTGATACATCACTGTGGTTCTGATTTGCATTTCTCTAATAATGAGCAATATTGAACATATTTTTCATGTGTTTATTGGCCATCTGTATAGCTTCTTTGGAGAAAGGAAACCTACTTTTTACATCATCCCACCATTCCATTGATGAAATGATTTTCCCATTATTTTTTCCCTTATCCGTCTACCCCACTGAGCACTGAGATCCAGGGTGGTGTCTTCTTTGCCTGAGTATTCTCCGTGACTTTGCTCTGGCACTTAGGAGGCATGATAAAACTGATAGTGTTAGTTGCTCAGTCATGTCCAACTCTTTATGGCCCTATGGACTGTAGCCCAGCAGGCTCCTCTGTCCATGGAATTCTCCAGGCAAGAATACTGGAGTGGGTAGTCATTCCCTTCTCCAAGGGATTCCCAACGCAGGGTTCAAACCTGGGTTTCCCACTTTAGCAGGCAAATTCTTTACTGTCTGAGCCACCAAGGAAGCCCACCAGGCTCCTCTGTCCATGGGATTCTCCAGGCAAGAGTACTGAAGTGGGCAGCCATTTTCTCCTCCAGGGAATCTTCCTTAGTCAGGGATCAAGCCCAAATCTCCTGTGGCTGCTGCATTGCAGACAGATTCTTTACCACTGAACCACTGGGGCACTCAACAGTGCCCACTTAGAAGGCACTCAATACGTATTTATAGCATGGAAATGAATTTCTGAGAAAATTTAGAATGACTTGGATTTGGTAGGATTCATTTGATAGAAATGATGAGAGAAATAGAATGTTTGGCCCAGGTTGTTTGCTCTGGTGGTGGCTTTATAGGTACATATTTTATGAAAGTATCTTGGTGCCCTCCAAATGTGACCTCAGAGTAGCTAAATAATCTGAACACATGTAACTGTCTTTAGGAATCCATCATAGATCTCCATTAATTTCTTTACTGATCTATTTGTAACTTTGAATTTCTCTAACCTGAGTACATCCTTCTCAGTGTCTAGATTACTTTTTAAAAGTTCCAACACTGCTTTCTGGTTCTAGCATTTCACAAAGTATTATGCACATCAGTAGGACTTTTCAGATGGCTCAGTGGTAAAGAATCCACCTGCCAGTGCAGGAGACACAGGTCGATGCCTGGGTTGGAAAGATCTCTTAGGGAAGGAAACGGCAACCCATTCCAGTATTCTTGCCTGGAGAATCCTATAGACAGAGGAGCCGGGTGGACTACAGTCCATGGAGTCACAATGGGTTCGCTACGACTGAGTACAGGCACCATTTAAGTCAATATTCACTGAATGGTGTCATGGAGGATTGCATCCCTCTAAATATAAAGATGCACGGACTTCAAGGTTTGAGCCACAATTCCCCAAGACAAATAGGGCTTTGTAATACTATAAAGGACACTTAAAGGCTGACATTGTGTAACAGCAGGCCTCACTGCATTATCCTAGACATACCTCAATAGAGTTGTGGCATTCTTTGTATTACATGGACTCAGTATAAGTTTTGAACTTCACTTTTTCACTTGCTCCACTGTCAAACCACAGTGCTGAGGACCATAGAGTTTTGAAAGAGAAGGTATAAACACTGCCATTGGCAGCTTCTAGGAGGCTCTGGAGCTGCCAAAATTCAACACGAAACTTGATTTTTGTTTATTTTTTATGAAATAGGATGCTGAGAGAGATACTAAAAAGACCCATCAGTCTTAATGTTTGTTTTGGGAAAGTGCTTTCATATTTGTTGTTTTTGTATTTCAAGATATTTCTTTTATCTGAAACTTATCCCATAATTATAGGAATAAAATTTGTTATGCTGGCTTTTCATTTGCAAGGTAAAATTCCCATTTTGCACAAATATATCTTATAGTTAAGGCATTCAATTACGTATTTTTTCTTTACGTTTTGTATGTCAGTAATTAGTCCAATAATTCGAATAGCATTTTTGTGGGTTTTTTCTTTCTTTTTAAATTCTGCTTATTTATTTTTAATTGGAGGGTGATTGTTTTACAATGTTGTGTTGGTTCCTGCTTACATCAGTGTAAATCAGCTATAAGTATACATGTAACCTGTCCATCTTGAGCCTTTCTCCTGCTTACCCAACCCCACCCCTCTAGGTCATCCCAGAGCGCCAAGCTGAGCTCCCTGTGTTACACAGCAGCTTCCTACTAGCTCTCTGTTTTACACGTGGTAGTGGATATATGTCAGTTCTACCCTACCAGTTCATCCCACCCTCTCCTTTCCTCGCTGTGTCCCCAAGTTCCTTCTGGTTTTGTTTTTTAGCTGTTTGTCTTTTAATTGAGATATAATTGAAATATAACATTGTATTAGTTTTAGGTGTACAACATAATGGTTTGATATATGTATATATTATGAAAAGATTACCACAAGTTTAGTAAACATCCATCACCACACATAGTTACATATTCAGTCATATCTTCAAAAAATATTTTAGGTGGGAAGGTCACCAGGTAAAGCTTCTTATCACTGGGTAGTTATTACTTAATGTACTAGAACAGGAATCAGGAAACTACAGCCCATGGGCCAAATCCAGCCTACTACCTGAACTGAGAATGACTTTTAGACTTTGAAGTTTTGGGGAAAAAAATCAAAAGAAGATTAATATTTCATGAGATGGGGGCTTCCCTGGTGGCTCAGATGGTAAAGAATCTGCCTGCAATGCAGAAGACATAAGTTCAATCCCTGGGTTGGAAAGATCCCCTGGAGAAAGAAATGGTTACCAACTCCAATATTCTTGCCTGGAAAATTCCATGGGTAGAAGAGCTTGGCAGGCTACCGTCCATGGAGTCACAAAGAGACACAACTGAGTGACTAACACATTTGTACACACATTGCATGAGATACGAAAACTACATGGATTTCTAATGTTAGTAAGTTTTATTGGAATACAGTCATGCCCACATGTTCAGGTATTGTCTGTGACCACTTTCACTACAACAGCAGAAACGAGTAATTACAACAGAGACCTTTTGCCTACAACACCTGAAATATTTACTGCCCTCTCCTTTATAGAAAATTTGTTGATCTAATCCCCAAACTAGAAGGAAGAAACATCAGGCATGTACTTTTTGAATTTTGTGTCAAATGTTACTGTAAACATGGTATTCAGAGTTCATTCTCTTTCAGAAAGGTGTTATTTTACATGTTGCCTATATTTTAATACAGTTAGGTTCGGTTGTGAATTTTGGATTTATTTACAATAGAAAGTTTAATTCACTAAGGAAAAAATAATTATCTTTATTCATTGGTATTCACTGAAGCATTGAAAGAAAGTTTACTGGTAGCAAAGGTTACTTTTGTGTCCTTTTTGAAATCCCATTTAGAAATGCTTCTTAAGTGAGTTTTGTGTCTGAGTTTTAAGTAATAGAGAATATTCTGTTATTTCTATAATGATCTTTCATCTATTCATTTCAAATATATAACCAGTTTCCAGAACCAACAATAAGTTACAGGAGAAGGTAGTGGGAGGATTGAATATTATACATTTTATAATATGTGAAAGTCGCTCAGTCATGTCCAACTCTTTGCAACCCCATGGTCTATATAGTCCATGGAATTCTCCAGGCTAGAATTCTGGAGTGGGTAGCTTTTCCCTTCTCCAGGGGATCTTCCCAACCCAGGGATCGAACCCTGGTCTCCCACATTGCAGGCAGATTCTTTAACAGCTGAGTCAGAAGGGAAGCCCAAACATTTTATAACTGACTCATAATTTTATTTATGCTTAGTGCATCATGACTACATTTCCAAGAGGTTATATATATCATCATATTGGACACACAAGTGACTTACTAACTTAACCCATAAAATAATTTTGGACTATAGTCAAAACCCACGAGTTTACCTTATTGTTTTCCTTCTTTTTTTTTCTTGAAATGATGCATGCATGCTAAGTTGCTTCAGTTGTATCAACTCTTTGTGACCACATGGACTTTAGCCCACCAGGCTCCTCTGTCCATGGAATTCTCCAGGCAAGAATACTGGGTTGGGTTGCCATGCCCGCCTCCTCCAGGAGATCTTTGTGACCCAGGGATCAAACCCGCATCTCGTAAGTCTCCTGCACTGACAGGCAGGTTCTTTACCACTAGCACCACCTGGGAAGCCCCCTATGGTGATGAATAACAACTATTCTCATTAACAAGAGAGTGTGAAATTTTAAGTTTTACAAAACATGACTTTTTCCAGTTGCACCAAGGAAAAAAATATTTTCAGTGTGGTTATTTGCTCTGTACTTCACCTTACCTGCAGCTCAGTGTTTCACAACAGATTTATCTCTTTGAAGATAATTTCATGTTTATGATCTCATATGAGACAAATAGCGTCCTAAAATGTTTCCTAAAATTTTTCCCTAAGAAGTTTTCTTCTGTTTTGGACCTGTGTACATATTCCATTTCAGTAGTTCCTTAATTTTCAGTTCGGTATTCTAGTTTTGAATTATTTAAGTAGGAATTTAATATTCCAACTCTTCCTAGGGCTAGATGTTTGATGTTGATTTGAAGATCGTTGGAGAAATATCCTAAAAATCTTTCTGTTAACAGTTCATACTGGTGAATTACAACCAGATACATTATTGAGTCAGTAAATACCACATGTGTATAATTGGCTAAATGGATATGAAAGTTATAATGGAGAACTGCTGCCTATATAGACCTTTTTAAAGTGACGATCAATAGAATATAGTTCCCTCGGTCACAAATTTGAGAGCATTATTGCCCACTGGAGGTCACTTTTATAACCTAAAGAGTATTACGTACCTCGTAAACTCAAATTATGGTGTTGTGTATGATTTATTACACTATTTAAAACTGAAAAACAGTCACCTTCTCTCTCTTAGCAATGCACCTTCAATTAAGTCACGCCTATCCCCATTTCCAAAACTCATTTTTAAATAGGCAAGTCACTGGTTATTTTTCCTCATTCTCAATTTTATTCTGTCATCGCTAATGGTTATTTGACCTGCTCTTTCTGTTTCTAAGTTGATAGCTAATGCCTGTCCATATATTTTTAAAATACTCTTTGGTTAATTGGGGTTTTTTTTGCATCCTCTGATGGGAGGAATGTAAAGACATTTGTAAATCCCCCAAATATTTAATGGGTGTGAAATTAAACAATAAGGGCCGACATAGTTACTTTAAAATGTCTCTGTTGCCCTTCATAGCCTGTACAGTGATGTGCTACCAGCAAACCTGATACTTGTGGTAAGAAGCATCATCACTCGCAAGACCCACAGCTGTAATATTTCTCACTCTAACAGACTGACCTGCTGATAGGCTTTGTAGCTGGTTCACCTAACCCCATATGCAGGTAGCACCTACTTCTACATAGCTTCTTGCCATAGTAGGAAGCCATTCCTTCCTCCAGGGAATATTCCTGACCCAGGGATCGAACTCAGGTTTCCTGCATTGCAAGAAGATTCTTTACAGTCTGAGCCACCAGGGAGGGATGTAACCCTAATAGGAAGCACGTAGTAAGAAAATCTCCAGCTCAGGGACAGAGTTGTCTGTCTGCCAGTCTCCTTGTTGCTTATACATTTCTGTTTCCTAGAGAACTGTTTATTGTGATCTTTACCTAGTGTTTCCTTACTCTCTGCCTGGCTGAACCTACCTTACCTTGAACTCTGACTCCTGGTTACTTACATAGGGTCTGCCATGTTTGTCTTGGTCTGCTCTTCCTTTGGTACTCTGATCTTGTACCTCCTAACTGACCCTTGACATTAGCTTCTGACCCTTTCCTATTCTCGTCTGCATTTTGCATTTCAGAGACTTGCTGTTCTCATATTGCTGTCCAAATCCAAAACTGTTCATGATCAATAGAAGTCCATCTTATGGATAATATAGTCTATAGTCATTATAACATCCAGATTACCAATTTACTTACTGGCAGAACTGGTATTCAGTCTGTACCTCCTGATATAGTTGTACCAAGTGTTAGAGTATCTAAATACTTTCATGCCACTTGGCTGATAGTTTCTGCCCCATGTTTCACCCCTATCATCATAGCCTCATGTCCGGGACCTCTGGGGTCTCCCCACAATCTAATAGAGCATTTTGGGGGCCAGCAAGAGTTTTCAGGACTCTTATTTGTTGTCTGATTTTTTTGGTTGGTGTCTGTACCACACTAATTATAATATTTTTAATATCATCTCTGCTTTCAGAGATATTTACAAGAGTTAAGTTCTTCAAGGGAGTAGGAAGGTGGGGAAGATAACCTAAAGTGATGATTTTTCTTGAAAGATTTTTGAAAATGTCCATGGGAAATCAGAAAGCATTTTAGTATAACATTCAGCCATCATGTACTGAGTACCAGCTGTGTTTCTACCACTGTTGTTTAGTCACCAAGTTGTGTCTCAACTCTTTTGCAACAAAATAGAAAATACTTCTTTAGCATCTGGTACTCTACCACTGTACTAGATGCTAAAGAAGTATTTCATATTTTGTAAATAAGGAAAGCTCTCAAATTGAGTGTAATTAAAAGTTAGATACAGAGTATATGAGAGCTCTCTGTGCTCCTTGCTCCTTTTTACTGTGAATTTAAAATGCCTCTAAAAAATAAAGTATTTAAAAGGTAAAAAGTTGGAGAAACAAAAACACATACGCAGAAACAGTTGAGGATTGTTTGCAAAGCAACATGATTTATTGTCAGAAATGTTTTAAAAAGCCATATATATATATATGAATTTTGAAGTTTGACTGTAGCTTATGGAAATGATCAAGAGCAGAAGAATTTACCTGATTAAGCTTCTTTTAAGAGTTGATGGACTATGAAATGAAAGACAAATTATAAGGGCTTTCTGTATAGGAAAACAACATGAAAGAAAACAGAAGCATGGATGTTGGTGAGGAATATGTGGGGGAAGAAAAACTCAACTTGGTGGAAGCTCCAGGAATAAATGCTTCATAAGACCAAGACAGTTGAATAAGTTCTTGACAGCTGGATTGAGCAGTATGAATTATATGTTCTTTGCAGCAAAGAAGCATACTTCAGTCAGAAGCTAGGGATATTATTATACTAGTGTCGGTAAGGTTATTCTAGTGGCCAGATGTAGAACTGACTGTGATGAATACTTCTGTCTTTGTAACTCAAGAATGAATGGGTGCTAATTACCTTGATGGGTGTGACTAAATACAGCACTGTAGAGAAAGAATCAGCAGACCTTGGTAACCAGCTGAGTATAGTCGAAAGAAACAGCAATTAAAAATAACAATATGGCATAGTGAGAGCTGAGCAAATATTCCAAAAAACCAACAATAAACCTGGACTGAATTGTCAAAAACATCAATTTTAGGACTTGGAAATGGGTCAGAGGCATTCACCAAACTGAGAAATATTTATTGATGGAAAAACTACTGAACTTCAGATGAGAAAGATAGAATTCTTTGGTGGTCTTCCCTGGAGCTGATCTCTTTCCCCACCTCCAGGCTCAGTTCACAGATGAGTTCTGCAAAGGCAGAGAAGCCATGGAAATCAGCAGTTCCACTGGAGGAGTGGCCTTACTTGATTTAAGTGGAATGTGAAAAACCCATGCCAGTGGCATTGTGAATACCAGTAAACATCTTAGTAGCAAACCAACAGGAAAGGCTAGCTAGCAGCTCAATGAAACTGAGCTTACAGTCTTTGACCAATAGACTAGCCAGAAATTTGTTAGGCAGACTTAGAAAACAATACAGTGATAAGGAGCTTCAATAAACTCAACATAGCTGACCAAAAGGCTTCATACACGTGCAGAAGAGACCAGAGAGGGCTCAAGCTATCTACACATCCCTGTCTGATTTATCTACATATCCCTGCAGAGGAAATGTAAGAAGGCCTGGCAGCAAGTAGAGCCATGTAATCCCCAACCCAAACACAGATTCACTGTCAGAGAGTAGAAGCTTTATTGGCTTAGAGTGTTTAAGTACAGGCACTGACTGCCGCTAAGCTGTATAGACAAAAGAGTTACCCCTAGGAGACTGGGTTTAAAAATAAAAAAGGAAAATAATTTTTTAAAAAACTGAAACAAGACACAAGCAGCCACATGCTCTGAGGGAAATGAAGTCCACAGATTTAGTCTAGGCAAATTAATAAACAAGAAAACCACAGCAACAACAACAGTCCTGGAGAGAAATTAAAACCCAGAGTAACTAAAATTTGTTATCTAAATATCTAGCTTTCAATAAAAAATTAAAAGATATACAAAGAAAGGAAAGGGTAACCAGTATTCCTTGGAAAAAAGCCGTGGGCCCAGATGTTGAATTCAGCAGGCAAAGACTTCAAAGCTGCAGTAATAAATATTACTGCAGGAAACAAAGTTGAAAGAATTAAAGGAAAACATAGTGATAATGACTCAAAAAGAGATTTTTTTTAAAAAATTGTAAAGCCAAATAGAAATTCTATAGAGGTGAAAAGTAATTGATGAAATGAAAATTTTAGTAAAGAGATTGGGTTCAATAATACATTTGAGACGGCAGAAAAAGAACCCATAGGCTTTCGTTCAAAAGAAATAACCTAGTCTAAATAACAGAAAAAGGAATAAAAAAATTTAACAGAGCCTCATAAATTGTTTGGCAGCATCAAGCAACATATAAAAGGATTAAACACAATTATCAAGGTTGATTTAACATCTGAAAATCAGTTGCTGTTTACATCATATCAATAAGGGAGAAAAACCACATGATAATCTCCGGAGACAAAAAACATTTGACAAAATCCAACACCCATTTCTTTCCTTTTATTTAAAGAGTAAAACTCAAAGGTGTGAGTCATTTTTATGCAGCTTAACCAACACCCATTTCTGATTTAAAACTCTGAACAATCTAGAAACAGGAGGGAACTTCCTTAACTTGATAAAGGTCATCTACAAAAAAACCCCAAAAACTATAGCTAATGTCATCTTAATGGTGAAAGACTAAATATTTTACCTCTAAGTTTGGGAACAAAGCCTGCTTTCATCACTTCTACTCAACATTATTCTAGAGATCGTATCCAGTTCAATATGGAGAGGAGGAAAAAGAGGAGAAAAAAAAAAGACATGTGGTTTGGAAAGGAAGAAACAAAACTACCTTTATTTGCAGATGATATGGTCCTGTGTGTAGAAAACCCTAGGGAAAATACAACCAACCAACCAAACAAAAGCCCTATTAGGTCTTAGAGCAAGTTCAGTAAAGTTACAGGATATAAATCAATATACAAAAGTCAATTGTATTCCTATGTATGAGGAACAGTCCAAAAATAAAATTTCCTGTGTCATTCACAATAGCATCAAAAAGAAAATGCTTAGGAATCAATTTAACCAAAGAGATGTTGACTTCACACTATAAAACATTGCTGAAAGAAATTAAGGATCTAAGGTGGCTCAGTGATAAAGAATCTTCGTGTTAAGCAGGAGATGCAGGTTTGATCCCTGGGTCAGGACAATACCCCGGAGAAGGAATTGGCAACCCACTCCAGTATTCTTGCCTAGGAAATCCCATTGATGGAGGAACCTAGTGAGCCACAGTTCATGGGCTCACAAAGAGTTGAACACAACCTAGCAATTAAACAGCAGCAGCAAATATGACATGAGAGACATTCAGTTTCATGGATTATAAGACATTATTGTTAAATTGGAAATTCCCCAGATTGATCTATAGATGCAGTGCAATTGCTAACAAAAGTCCAGCAGGCTTTTTTTAAGTAGAAATGAATTGGCTGATCCTAAAATTTATATGGAAATGCAACAAACTCAGAGTAGCTAAACTATTTTAGAAAAGGAAGAAAAAAGTTGGAAGGCTTACACTACTCAGATTCACATTTAACTGTAAAACTACCTTATTCAAGTTAGTGGCGTAAGGATCGGCATATAGATTAATGGAACAGAATCAAATACAATAGTCCAGAAATGAGACTTTATAATTTATGTTCATTCAATTTCAATAAAAATGCCAAGGAAATTAAATGGAGGAAGGATAGTCTTTTCAACAAAGGGTATTAGGAAAGTTAAATATCCATATTAAAAATAACAATTTAGACTCTTATCTCAGCCATATATAAAAATTAAATTAACTTGGAGAGTAGACTTAAAGCCTGAAACTGTAAAACTTCAGAAAGAATCATGGGAGAAACTTACTTGAGCTTGGGTTAGGCCAAGACTTCTTAGATTCATCATCAAAAGCACAATCCAGGATTTCCCTGGTGGTCCAGTGGTTAAAAATCTGCCTGCCAATGGAGGAAACATGGTTTGATTCCTGATCTCAAAATATTCCACATGCTGCGAGGCAGCTAAGGCTGTGGGCCATAACTACTGAGCCCGTGAATCACGACTACTGAAGCCAGTGCACCCTAGAGCCCATGCTCTGAAACAAGAGAAGCCCATACACTGCATCTATATAATAGAGAGTAATCCCTGCTTACCACAACTAAGAAAGGCATCATACAGCAATGAAGACCTAGCACAGCCCTCCGCCCCCCCCCAAAAAAAGCACAATCCATAATAGGAGAAATTGGTAAATTGGACTCTATCAAAACTTAAAAGTTTTGTGCTTCAAAAGATGCCATTAAGAAAATGAAAACACAAGCCACAAACTTGTGAAGAAAATATTAACAAATCATGTGGAAGTATGACTTGTATCTCAGATATACAAAGAGTTCTTATCATGTAATAATAAAGCAACTCAATTAAAATTATTAAATGATATGTATAGACAGTTCATCAAAGAAAATATACAGCTGACTAATAAATACCTGAGAAGATACTCAGTGTCATTAGCCATTAGGGGAATATAAGACCACAGTGAGATACCACTTCATATTCACTAAGATGGTTTTGCTAAAAAAGGCAGGCAGTAACAAATATTGGCAAGGATAGGGAGAAACCAAAACCTTCAGAGATTGCTGGTGGCAATAGAAAATTGAATAACCACTTTGGAAGACAATTTGGCATTTTTTAAAAAAGTTAAACACATTTACAACATGATCCAGCAATTCCATTCCTACATCTGCCACCCCCCCAAATTAACATACGTTTTCACAGAGATGTGTATATGAATATTCACAGTATCAGTGAGTATTCAAAGTAGCTAAAAAACTGAGAACAATCTGAACGCCCACCAACTGACGAAAGAATAGCAAAACGTGATATAGCCATGTGGGCTTCCCAGGTGGCTTAATGGTAAAGAATGTGCCTGCCAATGCAGGAGATGCAGGAGACATGGGTTCCGTCCTTAGTTGGGAAGATCCCCTGGGATAGAAAATGGCAACCCTCTCCAGTATTCTTGCCTGGAAAATCCCATGTAGCATGTTTTTGAGGTTTGTCTTTGTTACAGTGTGCATCAGTTCATTCTTTATTGCTAAGTAGTATTCCATTGTATGGCTATAACCTGTGTGTGTGGACTCAGTCATGTCTGATTCTTTCTGACGCCCATGGGTCATGGGTCAAGAATCATTCATGATACACATTGTAACAAAGACAAACCTCAAAAACATGCTACATGGAGAATTTCCTGGTGGTCCAGTGGCTAGGACTAGATCGTGGTGATGTTTCTACAACTTTTCTAAATTTATTGAAACTACTCACATGAGATGAACTTTATGGTATATAAATTATATCTTAATTTGTTCTTGTTTTTTAGTTGCTAAGTCGTGTCTGACTGTTTTGCAACCCCATGGACTGTAGCCCCCCAGGCTTCTCTGTCCGTGGGATTTCCCAGACAAGAATACTGGAGTGGGATGCCATTTCCTTCTCTAGGGGATCTTCCCAATCCAGAAATTAAACCCATGTCTCCTGTGTCTCCTGCACTGACAGATGGGATCTTTACCACTATGCCACCTGGAAGCCCCATCTTAATAAATGTGTTTTTTTAAAAAAAAAAAAAAAAAAAAACCTTCACAGCCTCAGAGACCAAGAGGATTAAAGGGCATTCATGATCATGGCAGTTTGGTAAGAAATCATTTATTTGGGTCAGGAACTCTTGAAGCTCTCCAGCAGACTCCATGGCAGTTGGGCTTGGCTTAGGGGTGGGGGTTACCTTATCACCATGTTCTTCCAGGCCCGAGACTCCACGAATTTGCTGGTCCTCACCCTCTTAGTCCTTGCATGTTCCTAAGCCTGAAGACTTGAGCTGTGATAGTTTTCCAAACTCTCTGTCCTTTTATTTCTAATTTTCTTTGTTTTAAATTTCCTATGTTCCCGACCTCAATTCCTGTTCATTTTTATTGCTCCACCAAACTCATGTTCATCATGTTTCCTCCCACCCTGCCCCCAGTAAACGGATCCTGACTGTTCCTTTTGCCTAACTTTTTTCATTACTTTTCACACACTTGAAAAAAAAATTTTTTTCTGCCATTTTTACCCCGGTACTGCCGTCTAGCTCTGATTAAGCCTACCACACTGGGTCTAAGGAAAGCTCATTCTTTGATTCTTCTGGAGGATGATGATGTAGGTTTTTTGACATATTCAATGTCATTTCCAGGGATGATATTAAGTAGATAATTGAAGATTTTAGATTAGAAACACAGTGAGAAATTAGGGGTAAAGACATAGATATGTCTTACTTAGGTCCCCATCTAAGTATGTGAAACAGGAATGAGGGGCTTCTCTGGTAAAGAATCCCTCTGCCAATGCAGGAGACACGGGTTTGATCCCTGATCCAGGAAAATCCCACATGTTGTGGAGCAAGTATAAGCCCATGCACTACAGCTATTGAGCCTGTGCTCTAGAGCCCAGGAGTCGCAACTGCTGAGCCCAATGGGCACAACTACTGAAGCCTGAATGCCCTACAGCCTGTGCTCTGCACCAGGAGAAGCCCACACACCACAACTAGAGAGTACCCTGTGCAACAGTGAACACCCAGCACAGCCAAAAATAAATAAAATTATTTTTAATTGCTTTTAAAAAATGGGGAAATGAGGGAAACATGAAAAAAAAAAGTTAAAAAAACAAAAAACAAAAAAACAGGAATGAGCCAAAACATAGACTTTGTGAAGCTTTATGAAGTCCTATGAGGTAAAAGGATGGGGAATGATTGGAAACCAGGAAGAGGTCAGTGTTTTTAAGAGTTACAATTATACATGTATGTAAGGAGGCTTTATTTTACCTTGCCTCCTCTAGGTTGATCATTGTAGTAAAAACTGACTGCCCAAAAGAAAATCAATGCATATGGAACAGATAATTTGGGGAAATTATTTATGGTTATTCCCAAACTTTCTGGGCTTCCCAAGGTAGCACTAGTGGTAAAGAACCCGCCTACCAGTGCAGAAGACAAAAGAGATGTGGGTTCAATCCCTGGGTTGGGAATATCCCCAGAGGAGAGCATGGCAACCCACTCCAGTATTCTTGCCTGGAGAATCCCATTGACCGAGGAGCCTGGAGGACTGTGGTCCATGGGGTCGCAGAGACGGACATGACTGAGGTGACTTAGCACGCACCAAACTTTCTAAAATCCCCAATATGAAAGAGAAGTATGTTTGATCATACTGAAGTATGTTTGATCATATTCTACTAAGAAGCTCACCTTTGCTCTTAGATCTTAAAAGAAGGAGACAGTCCTCCTGCAAAGCACAAACGTGGCTAGGAAACTGCCTCCCCCACTAGGTGGCAAAAGTAAGCTGCTGGAGAGAGAGAAAACAGCAGGGCTCCCAAGCCCAGCTTTGCCATTTCTTCCTAAGTGATGTGTCCTTAAATCCGTCATTTTGAAAAAACCAAACACCCTATACATTTGAAATCCACAGTCTGTGTAATCCTGAAGTTGCCTGTGAAGTGGAGGTGAGGATACCCCTCGTGTTGATTTTTGGTAGGAAACAGTTATGAATGTTCGGGGATGCACACAAAATACTGAAATATTTATATAAAATACAAGGACAAAATGACTGTGGCCATTCACGGCTTTGTCCCTAGAGTTCTTGGGAAATACTATCTTTTTTTTTTGTATTGGGATATAGCTGATTAACAAACAATGTTGTAGTTTCAGATAAACAGTGAAGTGACCCAGCCATACATACACATGGATCCATTCTCCCCCAAACTCCCCTCCCATCCAGGCTGCCACATGACACTAAGCAGTTTCCTGTGCTCTACAGTAGGTCTTTGGAAAATACTATTAAAGAACCCTGAGCTAAATGACCAATTCTATTTTAAATAAGCTACTGTGTCTAGTGGTAGCTTGTAGGAAGCTCTCAGAAGTCCTTTTTCAACCAGTGTCTATCACTCTAGGTTGCATTTCTCTTTTGCATGAATACAAAAGTTTCTGGAGGTTTCATTAATTTCATAGGACTTAGAATATACTTCAGAATAGCCTGAGACAAAACAGCAGTTTAAACTGTGCTATTCAAAAGATTTTCTTTGTTAGAGTCAGCAAGTGATGATCCACGTTTACTTTCAACATTGGCACTGCTAGTGATTTCCCTTCTCTTAGGTATTGTTTTTTCCTTTTGATATATGTTTTTACTTTGTCTTTCTTCTATCCAGACGTCTTTAAAAAGGCAACAGACCAGTTACTTTTATTTAACAGAAACGGACTCCCCCCCGCCGCCCCCCGCCCCACTAAAGTTTGTAAGCTCAGGCCAGAATCACAAAGAGCAATGGAGTGCCCTTGAAGCTGTAGTTCCACAGAAGCAGAAATGGTAAAAAATTGGGGGAACATTTCTCAAATTGCACCCAAGAAGCCAGTTTTTAGTTTCTTCCTCTAAAGTACATGCTCAGATATTAGCATTGCCTCACTAGACACAGTGTTCTTATTTGATATTCTGATTTAAAAAAGCAGCCAGTCATTTGTTCATCCATTCAACAAATATTTGTTCAACATCTTTATGTGCCAAAAAAAAAAAAAAAAAAAAGCACTGTTGCGTTTTAAACCAGAGGCAAGGAGTTTGGATGTTTTGTTGTTGTTTTAGATGAGTAACTTTCAAATTGTGATTCACTGTTTTGACCAGTTCTGTGAAAGGAAACCCGATTTTATTAATTCTTTCATTACGAGCTTCTCAATTTATGCAGATGACAGAACTCTGAACAGAGAATCATGTATCATCCCAGGAAATGAGCCTTGCTATTACTTTAAGCCTCATTGATTTGGAGGTTTTAAAATTTGACCACTTCAATAGCGTAGGAAAGAATGTGTTCAGCAAAACTTCATTATCTAGCACTTCAGTGTACTATGTACTCATTCCTGTTTTACATCAAATAGTGTGTCCCATGCATGCTTTGATATGCAGTATATCTTTTTCATAGTTATGAGAAAACCTATCATTCAGGGCCCCTTGCTTAGTCCCTGGTTGTCAGTATTGTTATGGGCTTCTAGTGTCTCGTTTTATGAATGAGGCTGATCTCTAGTCTCACCTCCAATTGAATTTATAATTGAGAGATTCATCATTTCTATTGTTTGCTTTTGAAAGGAGATTATAGGCAGTGATGGTTTTTGCTGCTGGTTTCTACAGTGACTGCTCATGTAAGAATAAATCCAGAATAAAAGATTATGATTACATAAAAGTTAATTCACTCCATAAACCTTTACTGAATGCCTGATGCATCCAAGCAGTGTGGTGATATGTGTCTCAAGGTGTGTAATAGAAATGAATGCTGTCCCTAAAGATTGATTACCCTGATGACAAGAAGATCTATAATGCAAATTAAAGACAATGGACCTATGAGAAACATCAGCAAAATGTTTAAGAAATCTGGGGGGCCCTTAAGGATGATTTTGACTAAGACAATATTATGCAGAAGGTGGCCTTCTCTAGAAAAAGAGGATAAATCAGGTTTCCCAATAAACAATAGAGAAAAAAGGCATTTAATAAAAGGTATTTGGTGTGGCAGCTGGGCTAGCAGGAGCCCAGGCACTGGCCGGGAGGTGGGAGGCTCGTCTAGGGGGCAGAACCTTTTGGTTGAAGTGTAATGTTGGTCTTCGGATCTTAGTGAGAACAGGGGCTAGAGAGACAGAGATCAGACTGTTAAGTGTCTTGGATACCAGGACAAAGGATTTGGGTCTCATCCAGCAGGTCATAAGAAGCCAGGAAAATTTGCAAACATGCAAAGCAATCATGGCTAATGTACTGGCATAGGACATACCCAACCATTAATATTAAGCCACAAATAATTTAGCAAATTCAAGAAATATCTTTTTTTCTAGTTCTAAAATTCTGTGGAATAAATAATATAATGCTTCCCTTGATAATGTAATTTATTACTATATGGTTCAAATGATTTAGGTTTTTTCTTTCATTGAGAGCATAAGTCCTAAAATATCTAGTATGTGGTGGAGGAAAATGCTAGTGTAACAGTAGGATGTTACTTCTGTTGGTAACACAATAGGTGTTACTTCTGTCCCTCTATCATTAGCCATAAAAAAATCAAAGAATTAGATCCTGGGTCTTTTGAATACCATTGAAAGGAGCCTGAAGAATCATCTCCTGTGGGCTACTTCTGAACACCCTTCTTTCAGTGACTGTAGAAATGGAAACTCCTTCTTTCTTGTTCCCTTGTGGAATAAGAGGTACTTTCCCAGGATTAGCTGCTTCTGGAGAAGAAACAACAGATAAGTGAACATGTCTTAATTTACATTTATATTTTGCTTGACATTAGTAGGCCAAAAGACAAATTGCAAATGGCCTTTGTCAACGAACAATAATCTTATTAAACATGCTGGGGAAATACTTGTTGAATTTTGAACTGCTTTTTTTTTTTTTCTTCCTTTTAAGGCTGAAATTATGGATTCCATGATAGGTAAGAGAAAAGGCAGAAGTCTAAGGTTTCTTCCTATGTTAAACAGTATAATACAGTATGATCAGAAGACTGACCTAAGCCTTTACCTTCAGAAGTTTAGAATCTGGGAAATGTTTTACCTATTCTTGCTGGGGAAGATTTGTAGAAAAGTGAAGTGTACTACTATACTTATTTCATAGATAAAGTATCTGGAGTGTGTGTATATAGAGTGTATAACATAATAGCAATAGATGTAATAGATATTTAAAATTTGAAGACATGAAATATAAATGCATTGAATATAAATATACAATTCTAAAATAGGTCATACTTTGCCATTAATATCTATTTTCTTTGCATAGAGATATATTTCCATTTAAAAGCCTAAGATACATTTTTAAGATCTAAAGTACTTAGTCCTCTTTTTCTTATTAAATAGCATTTTTAATGAGACTTCAACACTTCTATTTAGTAAATATCCAACTGGGAAGGTTTCTGCAATTTTTTTTAGTAGGGAATTTTGCACAATAGAAGTGTTTTCTTATTAGCAAATTAGTTACTTTGAAGTACCTGGCAGATTACATCAGTCTCTTATTTGAATTGGTACTACAAGAAGACATCTATTGTACATTATTAGTGATGCATTAAATTGGTTATTTATGTTTTAAAATCTAAGCATGATAGAATCTTTTGTGTTTGTCTTCGAAGATTGCTGTTATAATAAAACATTTTGAAATGAGTAAAGTTGTCCTTTTGGTTTAGTTAATGCATCACTGGAGAACCTAAAGATTTTAGCATCTAACCACCCATCTCATAGTTTCATAGAATGTGAGAAAAATGTTCAAATTCCTTTATATTTTAAGGAAAAAATGTTGCATATTATTTGTCTAATAACTTCACATTCACAGTTGTGAAAATAATGAAGAAGTCTTATCGATCATTAATCTCAAGTGTAGTCTTCTAAACGTTTGAACATGGTAAGATCAGAGAATACTGTGCTATTTTATCATGCTTTTATATGTAGTAGTGATCTCTTCATATAGACACTAAGATCACATAGTTACTTTTTAATTGGAATTACAACTAAACCATGTGTTGTTGCTTAGTTGCTAAGTTGTGTCTGACTCTTTTACAACCACATGGACCGTAGCCAGCCAGACTGCTCTGTCCATGGGATTCTTCAGGCAAGCATACTGTAGTGAGTTGCCATTCCCTTCTCCAGGGGACCTTCCCAACCCTGGGATCAAACCCGTGTCTCATGCTTTGGCAGGCAGATTCTTCACCACTTAACCAACAGGGAAGCCCCAAACCGTGTACTGGAAATCTTATTTTCAAGCTTCTATTTAAAAATTTGTACAAATGATGAAAAGCAGAGGACCAATAGTAATTTTTACTAATTATTGACAGAAATTAGTGTGTTTTGCTAATGGTTATTGTATAACCCCGTACTAGTAATAATTTAACTCCAGGAATGGATAAAAACTCTGTTCAGTGACTAAATATGTACTAGGCCGTATTAGCTGAACAAGTAGACTGGTAGCGAATGGGTCTCATGCTTCTTTGAATCTCTTATAGTACTAGACTGGGCTTCCCTGGTGGCTCAAATGATAAAGAATCTGCCTGCAATGCTGGAGACCTAGGTTTGATCCCTGGGTTGGGAAGACCCCCTGGAAGAGGGCATTCCAACCCACTCCAGCATTCTTGCCTGGAGAATCTCCATGGAGTGTGCCTACCAGGCTGCTCTGTCCATGGGGTCACAAAGAGTGGGGCATGACTGAGTGACTAAGAACATAGTGCTAGACACATATGATTTAATAAGACTCCCAGTGATAACCTCACCTCTAAATTTCCCTGAGAAAATAAAGGATAAATAAAGGCATGGAGCCCTAGTGTCATATCTATATGCTGCTTGTCTTAGACAAACAGCTTTTCACTTCTGATTCATGTTATCCCTTACCCCTGGGGTCTAGAGCCCATATTCTAGGACCTTTCATGTCTTTAGGAACTTGATTTCTCCCATCCAAGTACTAACCAGGCCCAACCCTGCTTAGCTTCCGAGATCAGACGAGATCGGGCGCGTTCAGGGTGGTATGGCCATAGACGGAACTTGATTTCTCAACAGTTGCCATCTACCTTCATTTTCTCCAGTGGCCTGTCTCCCTCAACTTGCAAGTCTCTGGCTCATCTAAAGTAATCTTCCCCTCTACTTTGCCTTCTTTTTTGAGCCATTATTTTCTTCCTTTCCTCAACTGCCAAACTTTTCCCGCTTGTCACCCTTCTCCTTACTGGTAGGTAATCAATGAATACAGTATGATTTCCATCCCAGTCGCATTCACAACTGTCCTGGCCATGGTCACCATTGTCCTACTATTTGCCAAATATCGGGGCCTGTGCTCAGCCCTCCAGCCCGTTCCAATATTCTTGCCTGGAGAATCCCGTGGACAGAGGAGTCTAGCAGAATACGGTCCATAGGGTTGCAAAGAGTCAGACACAACTGAAGCGACGTGGTGCACACACATACACAGCTCTCCTGTTGGACCTTTCTGCAGGATTACTTCCCTCTTTTATGAAATCCTCTTTTCCTTTGACTCACCTCTTTCTTGTGACTCCTCATCTTTTACTGGCCACTTAAATGCTGCAATACCCAAGTTTTACTCTCGATTCCTTGGTTCATCTTTGTCATTCCACTTCCATGAACTGCATGCTTTGATGCTTCCCCAACCTCTGTACTTAGCTATGACTTCTTGTATCAGTGAGGGTTCTCCAGAGAAACAAAATCCAGTAGGATGCATACATAGAGAGACATTTTCAACAGTTGGCTCATGCAGTTGTGGGGGCTGCCAAGTCCAAAGTCTATAGCACAGGTCAGCAAGCTGGAAGCACAGGCAGAGTCGATGTTGCAATCTTAAGTCTGAAATCTGTAGGGCAGGCTGACAGGATTTCTGTGTTACAGTGTTGAGGCAAAATTCCTTCTTTGAAAACCCAATTTTGCTCTTAAGATCTCAACTGATTGGATGAGCCCCACCCACACTATTGAGGATAATCTCCTTTACTTAAAGGCAACTGCTTATGAATATTAATTACATCTACAAAATATTATTACCACAGTATCTAAACTAGCGTCTGATCAAGCAACCGTTCACCACAGCTTAGCCAAGCTGACACATAAAGTTAACCATCACATTTCCTTTCCAACTCTTGTTGTGTTTCAGCTCTGGGAATAGTTGGAAGACATCTAGGTTGAGATTTGACCCTTGATTCTTGCACTTACAGGTTGGGTTACCTTGGGCACATTTCTTAATCTCCCAAATAGCAATTCCTTTGTTTATAAAACAATAATGATTGGTCTGTGTATTTGTCTCCATGAAATACTTATTCTTTTTGTATCAGCCCTGTGCCTATCATATGCTGGCTACCTAAATATGAATGAATGGAGTTCTTAATGAATGAAAGTAGGAAAAAGACTTGAGCTTTGATGTCACCCAAATGGGGAGCTAAGATTCAGACTTTAGAATCAGATTAAAAGTTCTTACCAACAAATTTCTCTAGCTAGGAAGAAAAAAAGGAAATATGTGTACACAGTACATATACTGTGTGTATATGTATATGTGTGCTTTGTTATAGATGGAATGAATGCAAGTTACAGTGTTTATACACATATATACTATATACTGTATAGTATATTTGCTGTATGGCCATTCACACAGCAAACATTACACATCCTCAAAGTGCCAGGCAGTACAGTAGGAGTGGACCACGTAACATTCAGGGTTTTCCGACTCCGCCTTTGTTACCTTCTTCATTGGCCACTGCCATGTAAAAGCAGAATAGCAATAATGCTTATCTTTTTTCCTCCAGACATGACAATATTATGTGTCTGACTGGCTGTGCTGAATGCTCCTTAAATAGTATAAATCATGTAGGAAATTGACTCCAGATAATGTGATTTTATCCTACTGACAAATTTACAAACATAATATGCCTGTGTGCATGCTCAGCCCCTTGGTAGTGTCTGACTCCTTGCAACCTCACAGACTGTAGCCTGCCAGGCTCCTCTGTCTATGGTCTTCTCTAGGCAAGAATACTAGAGTGAATTGCCATTCCCTCCTCCAGGGGATCTTCCCGACCTAGGCATCAAGCCTGCATCTCCTGCATTGCAGGTGGATTCTTCACACTGCACCACCTTGAAAGCCCTTACAAACAGTGTATGTTATGCTCATTGTTAAGGGATCATTGTTGTTACATTTCTACCTATAAATTAGTATCATCAACTTTCTCTTTATACAGTGTTGAAGTACATTTTAGAGATTTGCAGAAACATTTATTACATAAAGCATATAGAATGTTTTATTAGCAGCTTTTTTAAAAAAGATAAGAATTTTGCTAAATAAATGCCCTCCTCCAGGGCATCTTCCCAACTCAGGAGTCGAACCCTCATCTCATCTCTTACTTGTCTGGCATTGGCAGGCAGGGTCTTTACTACCAGTGCCATATGGGAAGCCCCAATGATACAGAAACACTTGAATGTTCGTTCTATCATGAATTTAAGGAGGAAAGAGAAAGTTCAGAAGATTATACTAATGTCAGAGAGCACATCTATCTAATTTTTGTAAAGTTTGGTATAACAAACAAATAATCTAATTGAGATGATGTACAATTGCTCCTGGAGATAAAAAAACTTGTAAGAATCTCTCATAGGTGTAATTAATAATTAAAAAGTTGTCCTGTGATGCAAGTAGGTTTTGCTCCAGCCTTTAAATGACTAAATGATTAATGATATGGCATAGCTAATGGCTGAATTCTTTTTCTCAATTATTATTAAGAAAATATTATTGGGACTTTCCTGCAGTCTATTGATTAAGACTTCACCTTCTAATGCAAAGGGTACAAGTTTGATCTCTGGTTGGGAAGCTAAGATTCCACATGTCTCATGGCCAAAAAATCAAAACATAAAACAATATTGTAACAAATTCAATACAGATTTTAAAGATGGTCCACATCAAAAAAATCTTTCAAAAAAAAGAAAATATTATTGGATATTCTGATCTGTTTTAATGAACATGGCCTTTCCCAGTAATAAACTCCCAATAATCAACAGAATGATATCTTATTATTGAACACTAATTCATTTGTGCTACTGATATAAAACCCTGATAGTGTTAGTTATTTAGGCTACATGAAACAAAGCAAAAACTAAATAGGCTTTATCACTGTAATAGTAATTTTGGATGTTTATTCATTTGAAAAACAGTCTTATGATTTTTATGATTACATAAAGATCTAAGCTTCAGATTAAGGCCAAATTTGCATCACATAATATGAAATGGGGGACTTGGCAATTATTAATAGACTTAAGCCAGTTTGATAGATTAAGTAATCCGCTCTTTGTGGGGTTGAGTCCAGAAGATAATTGCCATTCTTTACTTCTTAATGATTGTTCAGGGTTGGGAAAAATCATCCAGAGTTTAAAAACGCCAGATAAAATAGGAAATTAATGAACCTTTCCTGATGAAAGTAGATGCTCCTTGGAAGCATTTAATCTATGGTTTTCATATGTTTGTGCTGAATTTTCTATTAATTCTGGTGCTAATATATTAATTTTGACAGCAAAGTAATAGTAGGTTTTTAAAATGGAAAGAACTGTTAGCAACTGTTTAGATCCATGCTATCTGATATGTTAACCATTAGCCACATGTGGCTACCGAGTGTTGGAAATGTGGTTTGTTCACATGTGATGTGTGCCATTAAGGATTTCAAAGATCCAGTACCAAAAATAAATGTGTAAGATCTCATTAATGACTTTTTGTTGATTAAATATTGAAATGAGAATATTTTGGATGTATCAGGTTAATAAATATATATTCTTAAAGTTAATTCCATCTCTTCCTTTTTACTTTTTAAAATGTGGCTATAAAAATTACAAATGTATCCCACTTTATATTTCTATTGGACTGTGCTGATCTAGACAAACTTTTATTTTAAACATGAGGAAACTGAAACCCAAAGAAATGAAGGGACTTATCCAAACTTGCACAGCTTATAAACGGTAGAGCTGAGATTCAAACCTAGACTTTCTGATATCTGACCCAGTTCTTTCCATTCTGACACTTCCTTCAGATGTGGCAGTTATAACACACAGGCACACACAAACACACACGCACACATTCCAGAGCATGTACGTTTCAGTAAGTATTGGTTCTTCCAATACTTTCAATAAGAAGTGGCCATCTTAGCATCTTGGGAGGCACTGTATGTTTATTTTGGTGAGACATGTAAGTTTCCACTTTCAGAAATGTCTTGAGAATTTTCCAAACATTCTTTTGGTAGCAACCTTATCACTTTTTGTGGGGCTTTGATTTTTAGAAATAACTACAAATTATTTCCAGCATCCCTGGTAGCTCAGACGGTAAAGAATCTACCTGCAATGCCGGACACCTGGGTTCAGTCCCTGGGTTGGGAAGATCCCCTGCAGAAGGGAATGGGAACCCACTCCAGTATTCTTACCTGAAGAATTTCATGGACAGAGGAGCCTGGTGGGCTACAGTTCATGGGATCGCAAAGAGTCGAACACGACTGAGCGACTGATACATGCACAGATTATTTAGAGAGGTTGGCAAAGTAATATTATTGTATCTGAACATGTGATCTTAAAAGAGGATAACTTCATGTTTGTGTGTCTGTGTGTACATGTGTACATGTGTGTGTGTGAGGGAGAGAGCGTGAGAACACGTACACTTGAGATAGGCAGTCTTGTGGAAGGAAATTCCAAAATGGAATTCTCCAACTGTATTAATTGCTGTTTCCCTTGATGAATGTTAATGAGTGCTCATTTGTATACCTAATTTCTGAGATACCTTAATCATTGTTATTTTATAGTCACGTTTTTCATGAGATAAACTCAAGAACTAGAGTTAACTATTTACATATATATTATATATATTGAGCTTTGTAAGTTATTCTTATTGGTACTTTATAATTTATTTTAATGCCTCATGTCTTTAAATGTGGTAAATTAAGTAATGAAAAAAACGTGACTTTTTATTGGCGTTTTGTTTAATAACTGGAAGACTCTATAATGTTACATTATATAGAGAGGACATGAAATAAGTAATGAATCATTTGGTAAAGTAACTGATATGTGTTTTTTAAAATAACTAGTTAGAAATATAAATGCTTAAAATAAACTTTTTTTTAACATTTTAACTATTACTTTTAGTCATTAACCAGTAAAAAAAAAAAACAAACCCAAAGACCTCTCACTTCCAATTAAATGGCAGAGCACTTTTACTTCATTGACCTTTATTGATATGTGATGCTATGTATTTGTGTAACTGAGAACAAAAATATATTATATCACCCAAGAAAATGAAGAAATCCTGCTAAGGCTTGTTATGTGGTCTTTATAATATGAAGTAGCAAACTTAATATCTATAAATTAATGAATACCATAATCATATTCCCCTATATTTCATTCAATTTTATACATAGTGATATATTTAGTGCTTAGTATACCTAGAGACCAGTCCACTTCTAATTTGAACAGGTCAGTTTCCTTGCATGATATTTTGGGTTATAGCCAACCAACCCAGAATGTGATATAAAGTAGATTTATTTTTTCAATTGCAAACAAAAAAATCATACCCAACAAGAGTAAAAACTCTTCCTTTTATCAACAGAATATATTACTTTAGAAATGGGAACAGAGTTAAGGTTTTTATACTAAATAGATGATAAAGGAACTCTGAGATTGCAATAAAGTGTTCTTATTATACACTACCCTGGGGGATTCTGCAGTGTCTTGTGATTTTTTAATCTCCATTTTGTTGACATAACACAACTGGAAAAATGTTGTTTTCCCTTCTGTATGCATATAAATAAGTAATCTATAAGATTTTAAATGTTAGTTGTTAACAAAACTTTCCATTAAAATTTAAGTTAACATTATTTCTTAAAATATTTTATATTTCTAATTGCAGTACAAATGGCTTACAGTTTATTGATAATACAGATCATTTTAAGAGTCTTAGGGACTTCCCTGGCAGTGCTCTGGTTAAGACTTGCCCTCCAATACAAGCGGTGTGCATTCGAGCTAAGATACCACATGCCTTGAGGCCAAAAAAAACAAAGGGACAAGACAGAACCAATATTGTGACAAATTCAGCAGAGACTTTAAAAATGGTCTGTGTCAAAAAAGAACTCATTAAAAAAAGTCTTTACTTTGAGCAAAGATTTTTAGATTTTTAGTAGAACTCAGATATTCAGACCTACAGATCAAACTGAACTAGTTTTACTTAATAACTTATTTTGAATTTATCAGATGGACTTGAATATCATTCAGTCATCAAACTTGATTGCATACAAAGATGAGAGAAGTATCTATGCATAGAGGTAAAATGTCAGTTTGCAGAAATGGTATTTTGAAAAACTGTATGCGTTCATTGCTTCACCTACAGTTGTGACAACTATACTTGCTTCACCGTATATGTCTCTATTTAAGCTTCTCTCTATTAATCTCTCTTTGGGAGATGCATTTCAACAGAGTAGACATGCATGAACTCCTCCTCCTCCCCAGTAATTTAAAATGCATGTTATTAACTTGAGTTCAGTGTTTGTTGAAGGTTCTTCTGTTGCCTTTTGAGGTAAAATTTGCATACAATAAAATGCACAAATCCTAAAGTGTACCAGCTGACAAGTCTTGACCATATGCCTGTGCAACTCAAGCCTCTATCAAGATATAAAATATTACCATCGCCACAAGAAATTCCCCGAGGTCCGTTTTCCGTAAATCCCAGCCCTTGCCACCATCAAAGACAGCTATTCTGATATTATTCCATGATCTATTAGTTTTGCCTGTTCCAGAACTTCATATAAATGAACACATGTAGCATACACTTGTTTGTGTTTTGCTGCTTTTATTCCGCAAACTGTTTTTGGGGTGTATCCATGTTGCTGTGGTATCTGTGGTTTGTTTCTTTTTACTGCCGAATAGTTCAGTATTTTATTGTAGGAACAGAACACAGTTTGTTTATTCATTCTCCTTTTGATAGACACCTGAGCTCTTCCCAGTTTTTAACTACCATGAGTACAGCTGTTATGAACATTCTTGTACAAGTCTTTTATGATATGTTTTCATTTCTCTTGGATCAGTCCCTAAGAGTAGAATTTCTGGGTCATAGGGTAGGTGTGCATTTTGTATAAGACCCCATCTGATGCTCCCGCCAGCCACATGCAGAGTTCAGTTACTGCACATCTTTGCCAACATTGGGTGTGTCCTTTTAATTTTATCCATAATGTGGGTGTGTGATGATATCCCATGTTGGTTTGAGTTTGTTTTTCCCTGATGACTAATGATGTTGAGTACTTTTTCGTGTGTTTATTGGTCATTCATATATCTTTCTTTGTGAAGAATCTGTTCAAGTTTTTGCCCATTTTAAAATAGGTTTGTCTTTTTATTGTTAAGTTATAGAAGTTCTTTATTGGTATCCTAGATACTAATCCTTTGTCATGTATGCTTTGCAAGTATTTTTTTTTTTAGTCTTTGGCTTCCTTATTCATCTTCTTTGCAGTGTATTTATATGAGCATAAGTATTTAATTTTGATACAGTCCATGAATTTTTACTTTATGATCATTTATCTTTGTTTTAAGAAACTTTTGCCTAGTCTCAATTTGTGAAGATATTCTTTTTATCATCTAAGAACTTTATAGTTTCAGCTTTTACATTAAAGTCTAAGATAGATCTAAAGTTAATTTTTGTGTGTAGTAAGAGAAGTCTAAGTTTTGTTTGTTTCTTTGTTTACACATGGCATTCAGTTAGGGAATGCTAACACAGTTGGATTACTTTGATGTTTTGTTGAAAATCAAATGACCAGTTAAGTGTGAGTCTATTTTTGGTTTTTCTATCCTGTTTCATTATCTGTTTGCCAATCTGTATGCTAGTATTTTTGTGTTCAGTTGCTAAGTCATGTCTGATTCTTTGCATGAACAAAGTGCGTGGCTGCCGCACACCAGGCTTCCCTGTCCTTCACTATCTCCCAGAGTTCACTCAAAGTCATGTCCATTGAGTCGGTGATGCCATCCAACCATCTCTTTCTCTGTCACCCCCTTCTCCTCCTGCCTTCAATCTTTCCCAGCATTGGGGTCTTTTCCCAATGAATGAGTGGGCTCCTCACATCAGGTGGCCAAAGTATTGGAATATCAGCTTTAGCATCAGTCCTTCCCATGAATATTCAGGGTTGATTTCCTTTGGTAAATATGCTAACATTACTGTACTTCATTACTGAAGTGAATGGTGGTTTTAACATCTTTATTGTAGCTTTGTATTAAGTGAATGACCACGTTTAACAGCTGCATATATGCCGTTGTATGTATGTACCTTTATTTTCTGGCCAGTTTTTAATTTAGCTTAATTTCCAACTTTGTACTACCATAAAAAATACTGCCTTGCACATACATCATTCCCTACTTGTTGAATTATCTCTTCAGGGTTAATTTCTATATATGGGAATTCTGGGTCAAAAGATGAGGACATTTTTCATTTTGATGTATAAATCCAATCTGTCTTTTACACTCCCTTCAACTTTAGTATCAGAGTACCTGCTTCCTCTTACCATATGAGGAGTTAAACTTAATAACAAGAATTGGTGAACTTGGACGCTGAGTGGCTTGTGTATATAGTTGTGTGTCTGTTTATGGATTGTCATTTACTTACAAATCCTCCTAATTTTTCTCTCCGAATAAAGTGGAAAGTATTTTCCAACAGGGTATGTCTTGCCTATATGAAATGATTTCCTAAGCTGAGGTTCTATTTTCGTTTTTACTGGTAATGACTGTGTGTTAACAGAGCAGAAGGTGAGGTTGACTAAGCTGGTGAGCATCACTCTGACTGTGGAGTCACCTCCGAGAACTCTCACTGAACTCTGTACTTAAGCTTTCAAAACAACAAAAAAATCCTTGAACAATAGAAAATAGTCTGGGCTCATTTAATGGATACCTGGTAATTTTCTGACATAATAGTAGCTTGTATTGCACAGTTTACAGTGCCAATCTGAATCAGTAACAATGAAATGCTTTATTATTTTTGTACTCTATATTTGTACTAAACTCTTAAATGTTGAGAGTTGAAAACAAAGCTTGGTACTGGACCTCTTTTCATACCCCACCTCCCTCATTTCTTGATGATGTGGGAAGGAATTTTCCATTAACTCTCTTTGTGGCCAGTTTAAGGAAAAAAAATCAAAACATGCCAAATCAGGAAAACAGTGAACCATAAGATCTTGCCCAGCTTAACGGTTTCTTTCCTTAAGTATTTTTATATTGCTAAATGAGGCTTAAATCTGATTTATTTCTCAAGGGTAAGTATAGTAAATGTTGAGCTGAGACATCAGCAGATGGACATGCTAAGTCTTAAGACATCGAGAAATACCTGTGTGATCTTTGACAAATTGCTGATGTGTGTGTGTGTTAGTCACTCAGTCCTGTCCAACTCTTTGTGACCCCATGGACTGTAGCCCTCCAGGCTCCTCTGTCCGTGGAATTCTCCAGCTAAGAGTACTGGAATAGATTGCCATTTCCCTCTCCAGGGATCAAACCTGGATCTCCTGCATTGTAGGCAGATTCTTTACCATCTGAAGCTATAGGGAAGTCCTGAAATTTCAGACAAACTGCTCAAATCTTTACTAAATCTTTGTAGGTCTCCATTTCCCCATCTGTAAAACAAGAAACTTGATCTTTGGTATCTCCAAGACTCCTGCTGTTGCTGGAGTCCATAATTGTTGTTATAGACTGTTCTATAATTCTTTGATTGAATTGTTCCAGATTTCCAGCTTAGGATAAAAGTTTATTTGAAAATCAGTAGATTTTAAATATAGCTTAGCTAAATATTTTGGATTAGAAATGAACATAAGTACAAAATTTTTTTAATGTATTTAAACCCCTTGAAATTACAGTTTCCTCAGCTATGCATGCTGTGCCTTCTTAAATAACGTCAGAGCAGAAATCTAGGATTTTTTTTTTTCCATGCAAGCACACACAGAAATATTAGGGGAAACAGACTGTGCTTTTTTTGAATCACCTGTTGAGAAAATGGGCAACTATTGACAAGTCTGATTCATGGTTGAGTGACTGCTCTGCTAGTCTTCACATGATCCCCACTGAGCAAAATCTTTGACCGCCTGCTAAAACGAGGTCTGTTTGAAGTTCCTTTTTAACATTTCCAAAACGTTAATTCAGCAGGATGTCTCCACTGGGGTTCTCCATGTCACCAAGTCAGCAGCTGCTGAAATCCATTCACTTCAGCATGAAATGTTTTCATAAGTGCTTTTTCTATTTGTGACAACAGCAAAGTAAACAAAAGACAAAAATTCTACCTCATTCAACATTTACATGTGTTAAAACTGCTTCTGATTGCAGTTTACATTCATGGTATTTATTTGCAAGCATTGATAGCAAAAGACAGGTTTACTGCAGAGGATTTGAAAGTAGCCTGGCCTGCAAAATATACTACACTGTGTACCTCTTTTTAAAGTAATGTATCTAAACATTCAGACTTTGAATAAATAAGAATTTACACTGTTTTTAAAGAAAAATTTATATTTCTTATGAAGCTATGATTTTTGTGTGTGTGTACGTGTGTGTCCATAGTTGGTTTAGAATATGTTTACATCCCCACATGAACTGTTTGTTAATTTTGCAAATTGAGTAGTATAATTGTAAAATATAGTAGTATTTATAAATTCTTTCAGAAATTTCCTACTTTAAAAGGAAAGATATTAAGCTTTCAGGGGCATAATTTAACAGGATAAAGTAATGTAAAATTCTTGAGGTAAAGAATTGAGGACTGGAAAAATCTGATAGTAAAGATAAGGCACACCAAGGTCTACAGATAATATCGAATTGTTTAAATAGGGCTGTACTCCTTAGAGCAAGGATCTCTTACTTACTGTCAGTAAAAGCCATATATATATCTCTCATTGATTGCAGAGTTAAGCATGAGAACTGCTATGTTTTCTGGCTATGGTTTGAGCTAATAAGTCCCTTTGTCTGTTTATTCAGGCTTTAAAAGACTTAAGTGTAGTTTTATAAGTTCATTAGGCCGCTTCAGTCTTTGAGATGCATTTCACTTTCATATTATCAAATTTCATGGCATACAAGAATTATCAGATCAACCCATTATACAGCCGAGCAGCATGAAGTCTTTTCTGTCTACAGGGAGAACATTGAGCAAATCAGACTCTCGGGTTTCGGTGGGAGGCAGAGGGCTGCACCGTGTCCATTTGTCAAGTTGATCGCACCGCAGCGAGGTTACATTAGCTTGTCTTTGAACAGAAGTGAAATCGTATGCGAAGCTCCCCTTTCTGTCATCTACACTAACATCCATCCTCTTAAACCAAGGCCTTGGAGAAAAACAAAGTGATGGCCCAATATAATCAGTCACTCAAGTTGTCTGTCATCTGTTTTCTTAAGGAAATGACTTTTAAGTCAGAGCAGAGAACTGTAGAAAATTAACAAGGTTTGTAGTAGTAAAAGTAGGTGGAATTTTTTTTTAAACTGCAGATGTCTTTTTGAGAAGATTTGATATGTAGAATGCCAAAAAGGATTCCCCCCCCAACCTCTTTCTTTGATAATGAACCTCTTGAAATTTATTACTTCTGGAACAATAGACCTACTGCTGTTAACAACCAGAGTCTTTTTTGCTTAATGTGACTACCCGTTAATGCTCCTGAGAAACTTTCTGTAAAACTGAATCTACAAAACTTTCAGCTTCAGTGGATCTTCCAACAGTTAGCTCACCATCTTTCAGTGTAGAGCTATCTGAATTTCAGTTGTGTAATGGCAAATCTTGCAGCTAGGAGTCTGCTGTAGGGTAAATGGTGCTTTACATATAAAGTATTGGCATTTCGTTATCTAATATTACACTTAGACAATTTCCTTGAAACTGTTAGTCTCTGTGGAAACCCTAGCTGTATTGCCAATGATAACCAATCTGAGGGGAGTGATCAGATTTGCAAGTTTTATTTCCCTACGCCTGTTTTATGGGCTGAAACACTCAGGTCATTTTCACCCTGTCTCATTCATCACAAAGTAGTTAAACTCAGATTGTTAAACCAGGAGAGATTAGCTGACAGACAGTGGTACATTAGATTAAGGCCTCCTTCAGTTGTACTGAACTATTTAGCCGTTCCATTTGTGTGACATTTATAGTAAACTGTGTTTGGGGTGGACTTTAAAAGAAGCAGGAAGAGAATTTTAAAACAAGGGGAAATAACCAGTCTTTTTTTTCAGTAATGTGATTCATATTTTTTTTAATCTTTTTCATTTGTTTATCAGTCACTAATATTGAATATCTCTTGAAAAAGCAGCAACTTGCCAGTATGCTTAAATGTAAAGGAAGTCTCCCTTGTGTTTGCTCTGTAGACATACTTAATAGTTTAAATAATTGTTAGATTTTTTGATTTGAAAAAAAATCCCTTCTGTCAAAGTATTGCTAAAAGCACATTCAATCCATTCTTTAAAAATATTCTAGAAAGCCCCCAAAGAATTGGTATACAAAACTGATCCATACTTCTCAGTACTGCAGATTAGAAACTTGGATTTTTCAAAAAGGAAAAGAAATGCACATTTATGTTAATTATAGTTAATGCATTTTACAAAATGCAGGAGTAACCCCTACATTACCACCCTCCATGAGTTATTCAACATGCTATTATAAAGAAGCTTTATTGTTTTCTTCCCTTTTGAAACGTATGTGAACATTTGGAATTGGTGAACTTCTGAGAAATCCACAAGATCAATCTTGATTCGTTTATTTTTCTTAGCAAAGATTTTGATAGCCTGGTCTAGCTTTTTTCTCTTCTAAGAGCATTCCTTATTTTCTCTGTTAAGGAATGAAATGTTATTAAAAGCAACTCATAAATGAAAGAGCGAAAAACAGTTTAAGTAACTGAATCTTTCATTGTCAGTGAGGAGGCCGCAAATTTAAAAGACTAATCTTTAATTGCCCTTTTCCTCATATTTCTTTCCAACCTCAAGGTGATTTTTAGAGTTATGTCTTATTTGAGTGGTCATTTTACCTTTGCTTTAGAGCAATTTATTACCACTTTATTTCCTTTATTACAGCTTTATTTCCTTGGACTAGCAGAGATATAAACGTGGATTCTTTGTAATCAAAAGCTATTTTATGATGAATTTGGTCTTCAAATAGAAAATCTGAGTGTATTTTTTTAACCTTGCATCCACAACTGGATGCAAACCTGAGGTCATTCATACAGAAAATATATAAAAAGTATATATGTTGTTTTCTGATTTTATTCCCATCTTTTTATTTGGAATTATGTTTATAAATAAAAATAATTTAAAAATTATATGCTACATAAGAGTATACTTACATTGCCTCACTATTCTTTTAAAGGACAAAATTGTTCATAGCAAAGTTTTCATTCATTCACCTATATATTCCCGTAACATTTACTGAGTACACACTTTGTGCCACAAAACTGAAACTGTTTTGCCTGGACTAAATATTTGCATCACACAAAATGTTTTTTGTTTATAGTGAACTGATTTTTTTCCCCCAAATTAGAGTAAAACATTTCTATTTCAGAATCACCAATTCTCCCAAATAATTTCATCACTATCAGTTAATACATGTTTTGACTCTTTATAAAGCATGAATTCATTTTTATGTTAACTATAGGTTGCACCTAATGAAGATTCATGTCTGGTTTTTAAGTAACTTTACCCTCTCCTTTCTTAGATCCCAAATGCTGGTTTTCTTTTCTGATATCAACTGTTAATTGAAATCAAGCTAATTTGGTCTGAAATTGTTTAAACTACTTTTCAACATTAATATTACTGACACAATATTGCCTTCTACAGATACATTTAAAGCTCTTAAAGATGTGCCAACATGCCTTATGTGAGGAGTTGGCAAGAGAAGTGTTCCTTTTTGTGTTGCAGAGTGCAGCAGGAACGGGCGAGAGTTGCACATTAAACAAACAAACAAATCAGATCCTCTATCATCCTCCTTATCAAATAGAAGGGCACTTCTGGGTGTTTACGTTAAGGGAGAGAAAAGTGCATGCCTCATCCATAATCACTGCCATGTTTGGGAACCTCCTCTGTTATTGTAGAAAACTCACTGTCTTCGCCTCTTTATTAATTTCCATCGACAATCAGAGGTTTTCAGTTTGGGGAGGAAACACCAGGGTCCCTCTGTTCTGTCAAGACAACCTAACTCCACCCCCACCACCCACCAGAGTTAATAGCAGGCACTGAGGCCCAAGGTCTCTTCCAGAGGTAATATTTGGGGAAGCCTTTCAATAGGAAGTTCTCTGAATCATTTCCCTAACTGCCCTATGGATAGCACTGGCAGCTTCACGGCCAAGAGAGTTCTTAAGCTAGGGCTCCATTAAAATGCTTCCTTGCTTGAATGATGTCACAAGTAGGGGTGAAGGAGCATATTACATTTGTCACTCACACCAGTTTCAAGAGTTATATGGCTAATGAGAGAGGAAAATTCTGAAATATTAGGTATGATTTTCTGTGACCATTGTAAGACATTTTCTTGGATTCCTAGCTTAAAACAGTGGTTTAAAAGCAGATATGGAGACTAGATACTTCTCAGGAAAAACTGATGAGTATTTTCTGTTGTTAGATGTCATGTTTAGTAAAAAAGTTGTTTTGCATTTAATACACATACACATAGGTAGGTAATAGTACACAATAGCAGTCTCCAGTACAAGCTTATAACATCCACTCCTTGCACATAAAATTTGATCATTTTTCTCTATTTATGTGATATTTTGAGTAGCCTAGTCTCAGGTAAGATGTCTGTGGAGAGAGGCCTGGCCTCCATTTTTTTTCCCGTCTGGACTCCTTATCAGAAGAATCCAAGATCCTAAACAGTAGACCCAGACGTCCTGGCAGCCTCTTCTCCCACCATCCCGCAGACACTCTTTGGCTTTGGCCAGACCACCTAGTTTTCCTTGGGCTTTCATAATGGTTTATTTTTTTCTTGCTTTTTCTTCCATACTTATATCATCATACTTGAAATCATACTTGAAATCTCATTGCAGAGGTCACCTTTTCCAGAAACAAGTTTCTTAATTCTCTGTTGTTGTTGTTCAGTCACCAAGTCGTGTCCAACTCTTTTCAACCCCATGGACTGCCCCTCATCACCTCCCTAACTTTGCCCAAGTTCATGTCCATTGAATCAGTGATGCCATCCAACCATCTCATTCTCTGTCGCCCTCTTCTCCTGCCCTCAATCTTTCCCAGCATCAGGGTCTTTTCCATTTTTTTTTAAGTTCTGTAGTTTTTGAAATCAGTTTTTATTGGCGAATAGTTGATACACAATGTTGTGTTAGCTTTTACTGTACAACACAGTGAATCCGCTATGCATTATACATACATCCCCTCTTTTTTGGATTCCTTCCCGTTTAGGTCACTACATTTAGGAACTGAGTAGAGTTCCCTGAGCTGTATAGAAGGTTCTTCATTATTTATTTTATTCATAGTAACAACACTGTATATGTGAACCGCCATGTGCTTTTTCACTTCTCTCCTGGAGCCACTTGGTCATTGGATTGTAAATTCCCCATTGGGCTGAGGATCATTTGTCTCCTAAGTACACAGAATGGTGAAGGTCGGGGACGGGGGAAGAAGGTCAATGCTGTATGTCATATCTAACTGATTGATCATTTTAGAATCAATTATCATTTTAAAAGTGTAGGGATGTAGTTCTCTAAAAAGCAAAACAGAGCAACATTTTAAAAATTGCCTGTAATACCAGTTGCTGGTATTGTGAATTCTAGTAACAGGGACTGTCCTGGCAATGCTGACTGACAAGCTCCTTCTTTGTGCCCATGGGATTTGGAATGTGTCCATCTGAACTTGGTCTTGGAAGAAGAAGGAAGTACAATTATGATGTAAAATTACTAAATAATTAACAGAGTATGGAAAAAGCAGATACCTTAAGATTATGTCTTTTACTTCTGTTGGGGCCCGTTGTCAAACATTATTTAATTGGAGAACATTTTGTAGGGAACCTTAAACTAACCTCTGATGTGTGTAGTTTTTGCATTTTTTTCTTCTTTTTACCTTTTTGATCCTACCATGCTGCATGTGGGATCTTAGTTCCTTGACCAGGGATTGAGCCTGCATCCCCTGCAGTGAAAGTGCAGCAACTTAACCACTGGACCACCAGGGAAATCCCAGTTTTTACATTTTTAATTGCCATAGAGAGCAAGCTAGTAACAGAACTAGGATCCCAGGCTGGTTCATTCTATATATACAACAGAAGTCATGAACAGGAAAGCAGGACCTTGTCTCTGTAACTTGGGTGTTGGTAAACAGAACTAACATCCACCTTTCAAACCAACCTATTATGTGTGTGTGTGCTAAGTCGCTTCAGTTGTGTGACTCTGTGTGACCCTATGGACTGGAGCCCACCAGGCTCCTCTGTCTATAGGGATTCTCTAGGCAAGAATACTGGAGTGGGTTGCCATGTCTTCCTCCAGGGGATCTTCCTGACCCAGGGATTGAGTCTTCATTGCCTGCATTACAGATGGATTCTTTACCACTGTGCCACTGGGGAAGCCCAAGCTATCACATACTTACTTTTATTGTAAGTAATAGGTGAGTTTGGTAAAACATTATTGAACCCTCCCCATAACAGAATTTATGTAATAAAAAACCATCCAATAACAAGGTTCTATTGTGCTAGATTTCCAGTGCTTCACTTATATTCCAGAAAGAATGTTTTAAAAACTGAGAATATTCAAATCCATCTGGCTGACCTCTATTCCACTATATGATCACTTAGAGTAGATAAATATACTCAGAACTAACCTTTGTCCTTTAACATTTTAAGGATGTTGTGTTGTCGTCGTTGTTCAATTGCTAAGTTGTGTCCAACTTTTTGCCACCCCATGCACTGTAGCACGCTAGACGTCCCGGCCCTTTGCTATGTCCCAGGGTTTGCTCAAGCTCACCACATCCATTGAGTCGGTGATACCATCCAACCATCTCATCTTCTGTTGTCCCCTTCTCCTCCTGCCCTCAATATTTCAAGGACGTTATGTTAACTTGAACTAAATTCCAATGCCCTGTAGCCATTCTAGAAGCAGCTTCAAAACAGTGACTTCTTCCATACTCCCATACTCATAAATATCAAATTCATGAAATTGTACAATCATGTCATTCTGCTGGCTTCTAAAATATTACCATTTCTTAGCAATATCCAAAGGGACCTACTGGTAGGAACATGGGAACTTGATGAGCTCATGGTCATTGTCATCCCTGGCTTTGTATGAAATGTAGCCTTTTAAATTGTCGTTGACACCAAAAGTGGACACTAATTGCATTTTAATATGAGACTTAACTCTGGGCATGACTATATTTTTCTTTTCCTCACAAAAAAATGCTCCCTTGCTGATGCCATGGGTAAAACAAAATCCTTAGCCTTTAAAAGAAAAGGGTAAGAGCAGTGACTCTGTAAACATCACTTCAGTCAAACTCTGATACCAAATATCGCGTTATGTTCAATGTGTGTAGGCACGGCCTCAGAATGTCCCACGCAGTTAATCTCCAAGTCCCACATATCAATCACACCTCCTTCACATACCTGGCCTGGAGCCTTAATGGAATTCCTCCTCGTTATTGCAGCGATAGCTCACTTCCTCTCTTTTTCCAATTGGCTGGTCATTGTGCCAACTTCTTCAAGGAGCCTTTTCTTACCTAAGCAACCCTGTAATGTTGTAATATATGCTGACAGTTCATTTATACAGCCCTTCTGGTTCCAAATGTTTTTATGTTTAATTACTGACATTTAATCATCAGAAGAGATTGCATTTTCTCTAGATCCTGTAGCTTGGCTTAAAAATGCTAAGCTAATAGTACATTACTGAACTGTAAGATTTCAAAGGTTTAAAAACTCAGTGTTGAGAAAATACATTAAACTTTGAGCTGATCACCTTTGAAATTATCAGATAAGAGCTGTGTAAATGGTCACATATAAATCACGTATTTTAAGAGGAGTGAATCTGAAATTATAACAGACCAAGTCAATGATTGTTCATGATTGTCTACACAATTTGTGAAGTTTTTTTTCCTGATTTCTTCAAGTTCTTGTGGACATGCTTTTGGTTTTATATGACAGCCTCTTCTCCCCTTAATGTTATGTTGTTAAAATTCCTTCAAGGCACGTGATTCTTTTTAATCTTCTATCAGCATGTTGAAAACACTTTTTTCTGTGACTCTGTTTTTATGCTACTAGAAATAGATACCAAAGAGAAAAGATCTACCACTCTGTCTTTCAGTGTTGTTTATTTTAGACTTTCAAATTCTTTTGCTGACCACTGACTACTCTGTGCATGGGGCATTTTAAAAAACAATTTCTTGTGTAAGGTAGAAAGCAAATATTAAATACTGTATTTGGTTCTGATACAAGAAAATTAGAAAAAGTATGGGAGCTCTGTTTACCATTCTTTGTAGAGTAAACCACCAAATAAGCCACCCCAACTGACTAAATAGCTCCCATATTTAATATGAACCTAATTCTTCCTGTGATCCCAAAAATGAAGTTCTTAAGTTTTATTTAGTGAGTGGTTCAAATCAATACATAAAAATAATTACTTAATTTCTGCTATATGATAAAATTTCTGTACCACAGTTAATGAGTCTTGATCTTTCTGACTGCAAAAAATTAAGTAATATATAGCTTGTAACCCAAATAAAAGACTTCTGTTAAAAATAAAACTTAGTACATTTAATATAAATTCATAGTCTAGAACATTAGGCAAGACACTAAAATGGCTTCTGCTACTGTTTCTTTTTTTTAACTTTTATTTTATATTGGAATATAGCCAATTAATGGGGCTTCCCAGGTGGCACTAGTGGTAAAACACCCACCTGCCAGTGCAGGAGATGTAAGAGATGCGGGTTTGATTCCTCGGTTGGGAAGAATTCCCTGGAGGAGAGCATGGCAACCCAGTCTAGTATTCTTGCCTGGAGAGTCCCGTGGACAGAGGAACCTGGTGGGCTACAATCCACAGTGTTGCAGAGAGTCAAAGGACATGACTGAAGCAACTTGGCATGCACGCACATATAGCTGATTAACAATGTTGTAATAGTTGCAGTGGACAGCAAAGGAACTCAGCCATACATATACATATATCCATTCTCCCCTATACTCCCCTCCCATCCAGGCTGCCACATAACATTGCCTGTGACTGTTTATTGAAAGAACTCTTTTGGCTTAGAGTGTTTGAATGAGAGTGTGTATAGTGAGTTTACAAAGTACTAAGGCAAGGAATATCTTCTCCTTCCTTTGGATTCCTTTAATACCTAGAATATGTCATGTAAACTGAAATATACCATTTGAACTTGTTTACCATTCAAATGTCTATTCAATTTTGAACTAAAAATTTCTTTTTTTTAGATTTTGAGTCTTTCTTTGTCTTTTATGTTTTGAAGTTATAACTCATAGCTCTTGTGGCCCCAGTGGGAATTCTCTTGGATTTGGATTCAGGGAGTAATCTGCTACCTCATCTACAGATTCCCTGGCAGTGGGATCACAGGTCAGCTGTTCTATACGTCAGTAACATGGGTAGTACCTGCCTGGCAGGGTGATAGTGGACATTAGATGAGATCATATGTTTAAAGAACCAAGTGCAGCCCTACACTCAAGAGGAGCTTTAAAAATGGTACAGATCAGAAGCAGCAGCAGAAAGTAGTGAAGGGGTATAAAAGTACACTTATATTAAAGGAAGAAGAGGGACTTTCTTGGTGATCCAGTGATTAAGATTCCACGCTTTTGCTGCAGGGGGCATGGATTCAATCTCTGGTGAGGGAGCTAAGATCCTATAGGCATGCAATGTGGCCAAAAAATAAATAAAAGAAGGAAGAAAAATCCCGCTTCTGTGGGATAGCACTTGACAGAGGATACATACACAGACCAACTGCAGGATAAGGAAACTTCACTCATTTTCTGTACTAGACCTGAATGGAAACTAAAATTGTGCCCTGTAGAGCTATTCCAAAAGGAGGGAATTGCTGAGTCATCCTGCCCTTTGATTGATCCCCAAGGCTCAGTAGTCATGTGCAGTGAAAATTCATTATGTTTCTACAAGCAGCATTTCCTACCTTTAAAGATCACAGCAGAAAACTCAAAGCTATGAATGTTTCTCCACTTTCCTGAAATATGATTCTATTTAAAATAAATTTTAGTTCTTTATGTAGTTATATTCTGTAATTACACTTTAACCAGGAGTTTTATTATATAACTTATTCAAAAATGGGGCAAAATTTTATAAATGTAGGGTTGCAGAAATACCCTTCTAGCTTGAGAAAGGTTTTTTGGGTTCACTTCTACCACAAATAAATATTTTCATCCAAATACCTATTCCTAGAATCAGACGAGAGAATGGGCTCTAGACAGGAACTCTCAAACTTTGGCATGCATTGAAATTCCCAGGTATACTTGTTAGAATATAGATTTCTGGATTGCCTTGCGTAATCATGTATCAGTAGGTCTGGAGTGGAGCTGAGAATTTGCATGTCTGTCGAGTTCCTAAGTGATGCTAATACTGGCGAGTTGCAGTGTCCTGCTCTGAATGTCATCTTTTCAACCACACAGAACTTGTTAATATATTAGTGTTAGGACTTTTGTCAGATGTTTTATAGAGATGATTGGTCTCTACATGGCCGTTGGTTTTTTGCGCTCAAATTAAAAAAAAAAAAAAAAACTGAAATGGCTATTTTAATATGAGACAGAGTAGATTTTAGAACAAAGACTATTACCAAAGATAAAAATGATCATTCATGGTAGTAAAGAGACCAGTTCATCAAGAGGCCACAATCCTAAATGTGTATGCACTTATCAACAGAGTTTCAAAACATATGAAGCAAAAACTGTATATGTATTTCAGGTACATATGGAACATTCCCCACTACAGACCATATTCTGGGCAGTAACACAAGTCTCAATAAATTTGAAGGGACTCAAGTCACACAACTATGTTCTCTACCACAACAGGATTAAATTCAAAATTAAGAACAGGACAAAATATGGGAAATCTCCAAAACTTGGAAGCTACAAAGCACACTTCTGAATAATGAATGGATCAAAGAAGAGATTACAAGGGGGATTAGATCATATCTTGAATGAAAACAAAACTACAACTCATTCAAATTTGTCAGTACAGCTAAAGCAGTAATTATAGGGAAATTTATAGCACTAAATGACTATATTAGAAAAGAAGGGTCTCAGATCAATAGCCTCAGCTTTCATCCCCAAGAATTAAAAGAAGGAAAGCAAATAAGCCCAAAGTGAGTAGAATAAAGGAAATAACAAAAATCAGAGGAGAACTCGGTGAAATAATAAAAAGAATAAAGAAAATCAGTGAAACAAAAAAAATGGTTCTTTAAGATCAATTAAATGATAAAACTCCAGCTAGACTAGGTCAGAACAAAAAAAGAAAAAAGGAAAGACACAAATTTATACTATCAGAAATAAAAGGTAATGTCACTGCAGAATCTACAAACATTGAAAGGATAATAAGGAAATATTATGAAAACTTTATGGCAATACATTCAATAATTTATATGAAATGAACAAATTCTTTGAAAGACACATTCAAGAATAGAAATTTCTATTCTTATGTTGGCACATGGGGTCTTCAAGGAAGAAATGTTTTTGGCTATACAGCTTGAAGGATCTTAGTTCCCTAACCAGGGATCAAACCTGGGATCCCAGCCGTGAAAGTGCCAAGTCCTAACCACTGAACCCAGGGAATTCCTAGGGGAAGAAATTTTATAACAAGTCCTCTGAGCAGAGAACAGTTGAGTAAAGCTGACTATTCAGTAGACCCAAAGAAATACAATAGCTGCACACTGAACTTACAATAACTTCACTGGTCTTATAGCTACACCTGCTCTTTGTAGCATTGGGCCCCATTTTCCTTTTATATTTGACCTGAAACTTTTGCTCAGAAGCAAAAAGCCTTGTCTTTACTGCAGTGTGGCATACAAATATGATGAGGCTATTTCCCAGAAATATGCTTTTGTTTGCTAATAGGAGGATTAGAAAATAAAGTTGAGAAACATTGCGAAAAAGCAAATCAAAAAGATAAAGAGATGGTAAATAGGTGTAGGAAAACAAAAATGTCTAAGTATCATGGGTCTCAAAAAATAGAGTACAGAGAAGAGAAAAACATGAGTTTCCATATTGAAAAAATCCAGAGTATCCATGAAATGGGTGAAAATTGCTCCCCATGAAAGCATATCATTGTGAAACTTCACAACATCAAGGATAAGGATAAGAGCTACTAACTTCTAGAGCTTACATGTAAAGACTCAGGAATCATAACAGCTTTGGGCTTCTCAAAAGTAATGCAGGAAGATGACACTGGAACAAAACCATCAGAGTTCTTAAGGAAAATAGCCACCAACTAGAATTCTCTACCCACCCAAACTATTCATCAATAATGAGTGAATCAAATATAGTTTCAGACCTGCAAGATCTCAAAATATTTACTTCCTGTGCTCTCTTTCTCAAAAAGCTTCCTGAGGAGTTTCCTGGTGGTCCAATGGTTAAGTGCCTCCAGCAGAGGCTCTTGAGTATCCTCAAAGAACCTGAAGCCAGGATAGGCCCCGTTGAGTCCCTCTTCTCCTGGCCTTCCATCTAGCAACAGCAATATTGCTGGAGTTTCCTTAGACTGTTAGGTCTGTGCTTGCTATGTGTTTTCCTACACTAAACCCAAAGCTTGTTTAGGCAGTAGGATATAGATGGTAAAGTTACCCAAAAAAGCAAAGAAATGATTAGCACAAATAACAAGATAATGGTCACGACTCATAGGAAAGGAATGGGAGGCAATGGGGGAAGGAGGTTCTTGGGGCTTTCAAGATCCTAGTCATGTTCTGTTTCTTAACCTGGGAGTTAGGTACATGGGTATTTATTGACTTTTCAAAAAAATGAATTTGTATATATGCACTCTTTGTTTTATACTCTTCCTAAGAATTTTTTAAAATATTTTAAGTTTTTAAGTATTTAAATAACATCAGAGTGAATATAACATTAAGTATGTTTGTGTGCTGTGTGTGTGTGCTAAGTTGCTTCAGTCGTGTCTGACTCTTTGCGACCCCATGGACTGTAGCCTGCCAGTCTCCCTTGTCCATGGGATTCTCCAGGAAAGAATACTGAAGTGGGTTGCCATGCTGTTCTCTAGGGGATCTTGACTGAACCCGTGTCTCTTCCGTTTACTGCATTGTCAAGGTGGATTCTTTACCACTAGTGCCACCTGGGAAGCTAGCAGTAAGTATGGCAAACTCAAATTTCCAGTAGTAGCTTTACTTCTCAGTGTCACATTGAACTACAAGAATCATGAGTCTGTATTTTAGCATGCGTGGTAATCTACTGGAAGAAATTCTTGAGTTTCTCCATGTGCATGTCACAATGCTTGGCCTCCCTTTGCGATCCTCCACTTCCACTTTGGTTCCCACAGATTTTGTGTTTATTTAGTAACAAAGACTTCTTAAAGTAAACTAGTTATATTTGAGTTTGTGATTACAATCTGTCCTCAGCCTTACCTATAATAAACTGTGAATGCTTTTTTTTTGAAGTTCTATATTACATTTATTTTTTAATTAATTAATTTATTTTAATTGGAGGCTAATTACTTGACAATATTGTAATGATTTTTGCCATACACTGACATGAATCAGCCATGGGTGTACATGTGTTCCCCATCCTGACCCTCACTCCCACCTCCCTCCCCATCCCATCCCTCAGCGTCATCCCAGTGCACCAGCCCTGAGCACCCTGTCTCATGCATCGAACCTGGACTGGTGATCTATTTCACATATGATAATATACATGTTTCAATGCTATTCTCTCAAATCATCCCACCCTTGCCTTCTCCCACAGAGTCCAAAAGCCTGTTCTTTACATCTGTGTCTCTTTTGCTGTCTCTCATATAGGGTCATTATTACCATCTAAATTCCATATATATGCGTTAATATATTGTATTGGTGTTTTTCTTTCTGACTTACTTCACTCTGTATAATAAGCTCCAGTTTCCTGTGAATGCTTTTAGATGGAACTCTTGAATATAGCCATTCCATGGCCACATGTCATTTCTCCATACTTGGGAGGTGCTTAAATCATAGGTTGGACCTCCTTTCTCCATGTGTTTTTGTGCGTGTTGTGTTTCTGCATGCTGACTGAGAGTCTCATATCCATAACACAATTAAGTTCTCCCTTCTTTGTGTCACCACCCAACCTACTATACATATTAATATGTCTATACTCATCACACTTATATTGAAATTTATTCACTTATCTGGGTTTCCCATCAGGTTGTAAGCTCCTCAAGAGCAGCTTATTGGAAGAAATTCTTCCAATAAGAATAAGCCTTATTCCTTACTTCATTCCTAATTTCATTGCAAGATCATATTTATCACCTGCTGAATAAATAGTAAATATTGTATTTGGGGCAGAAGGAACAACACTGAGGTGTGAAGAAGACCAAAGGTGTGGAATGATTGCCACACACAGAGAGACTGGTGTGGAAACACAAGATGGGGTACCAGGTTACAAAAGTAGCCTGGGGGTGGACTGTAATGACCCTGGATTCCCACTTACAGAAATTTGAACTTGGTTCTGTAGACAGTCATTAGCAATGGGTGGTGTTCAAGAATGACATGTTAGGTCTGGGTTTTAGAAAACTAGCTCCATCAGCGTCTGTGTGTTGCGTGACGTGGAGGAGAGGCTGGAATCAGGGACACCAGTGAGGAGGCTGACTAGAGCAGTAGAAGGAAAGACATATTGGCTTTGTGTGCTCTTTTTTCATTCCCCTGAAGCCATTCACTTCGATATGTCTATATTCCTAAAGATATTTTGAAAGGGAGGTCAAATTTTTCAGAAACTTTGGGATAAGATATTTTACTTTGAATATTCACAGGAAAATGTTCTCTTTTGGTCTACACACACATACATAAATACCTGCTTATGTATGTAGATATATATGCATGTGTGTGCATGCTAAGTTGCTTCAGTCATGTCCAACTCTATGTGACTCTGTGGACTGCAGCCTGCCAGGCTCCTCTGTCTATGGGGTTCTCCAGGCAGGAATATTGGAGTGGGTTGCTGTGCCCTTCTCTTAGGGGATCTTCCCTACCCAGGGATTGAACCCATGTGTCGTACGTGTGCTGCATTGGCAGGCAAGTTCTTTACCACTAGCGCCACCTGGGATGCCTGTAGATATATATACATACATACATACGTGTGAGTAGTATTTATATATATGTGTGTGAATAGTATTTATATATATCAATAGGCTTCTCAAAATTTTGATAATTGTTAGTTTTATATTTTATAATTCTTAACAGTGTTCTGAAGGACTTGTTTTGCCCGTTTCTCTGTTATATTACATTTTTCAGTCTTATATCATTTGTTTTTGCATAACTAATACATTTCAGAGCTTCCCCCATTGTGTGTGTGTGCCTGTGTGCACATACATGCACTCATGAACTCAAGCTGTACACAAAGAGGATGAGCAGAATGGGAGGATCACAGGAAGAGAAAAACAAGTTTAAGGAAGAGCCCATAGGCCAGGAAGAGAAGGTTCCTTAGTAAGTTTCCCTTCCTGATCCTAAGCTGAACTTACTGAGGAACTGTGACTTCCCTAGTGGCCCAGTGATTAGGATTCTGCCTTTCAGAGGGTTACGGGTTTGATCCCTGATCAGGAAGCTATGGTCTCACATACCACATGGTGCTGCCAAAAGAAATTTTTTTTAAAAAAATGTCCAATATAACTTACCGAGGAATTGTTTTATAAGTTGATTCAGTAGTAATCAGTGTCTAGAATTCAATCTGTTAAAAAAAGTTGAAGAAACAATTCGGAGGGGGAATCTTGAACACTGGCTAATGTTTGACGGTATTAAGGAATAACTGTCAGCTGTTTTAGGTATAATAATGGGGTTATGGTTATGTTGTTAAAGAGTCCTTATCTTTTGGAAATCCATACTAAAATATTTATTAATGCAATGATAAAGTGGTTGAGATTTGCTTTAAATTAATCTAGGAGTTTGGGAAGTGGATGAGGGTTTAGATGAAACAAGACCGGCCGTGAGTTGACAATTGTTAAAGCTAGAGTGTGGATTCATAGGGGCTCATTATACTAGTCTATCTAGTTTGGTATATGTTTTTAGAAGAAGAAAGATCCAAGGCTCAGTGAACTAATTCAGCTACTCAAGCTCATAGGTCTTTGATTAATAATCAAACATAGAGCCATCCATGAATTTTGGCCATTTATCCATCTACATATAGGCTTTGACTTGTTTCAAAAAAAGATTTAGTGACTTTAAAAACTTCTCAGTGATATTGTTTCAGTGGAGGAATTAAGGAAAAGTCTTAAAAATAAGACCAAGGTGAAATATACAAAGTGCCCATGATGAGTTTCTGTATATTTACTGGAGGTACATCATGGATTTGCCCATTAGCTTCTTGGCAGCCCTTGTAAAATAAAAAACATGATCAATTTTGTGAATCAAGCCATCATTTGTTAAATCTAGTTATCAGGTTACTTGAAATATACTCATGTAAACAGTTTATATTGCTATATCTTGAGACCTGTTGACAAAATATAAGAAAGCAGAGGGAAAGAAAAACTATCAAATGTTGGAGTATTTACTGTGTGTCAGGTGTTATGTTTGCTTATATACATTGTCGGTAATCTTTAATCTTATTCTATTAGTTAGTCTTTTTTTCTTTTTTAAAATTTATTTTTAATTGGAGGATAATTGCTTTACAGTATTGTGCTAATTTCTGCCGTACATCAGCATGAACCAGTCACAGGGATACATATGCCCCTTCCATTCTGAACCTCCCTCCCACCCCATTCCACCCCTCTAGGTTGTCACAGAGCACTGCATGACCTCCCTGCGTCATATAAAAAAGTCCCACTGGCTATTTTAGGAGTCTTAGTTACATTTACTTTAGAAAGTGTCTTTAATGTCTGAACACTTGCAAATCCCTTACTTTCCTTACTGCAAACACACACACACACATACGTATATTTCTAACATTAATATCAACATCTGTGCTAACTTTTAGCAGCAGACAGTAGACACTGGATAATGATTGGTTTGTAGAAGTTCTATAATGTTCTCTAAATTGTGTTTATTCTCCATATTTTCAGCACAGTGCATTGGCATGTCCTGACCTAATCATTTTCTCATGCCTTCAGAAACGCCTTGGCCCTAATGTTTCTTGCCCCAGAGAAGAGCAGCAACACTCATCTGGTTGTCCAACCAGCTGCCCAAGGCAGAAGCTTGCACAACCTAGGTTGCACTGGTAACACCTTCCTCTCCTCCCTCTCGGCCCGCTGAGCAGCCTGATACCCATCTACAGAAGGTCCGTTCATCCTCACGGGTTCCACCCTCGGCTAACACTGTCACCTGCCTGTAGCCTGGCTGTGGCAACTGATCTTACTGTTCTCACGCCTCTTCCCTTCCAGTCCTTTCTATGCAGCAGCCAAATTGATTTTCCAAAGTGCAAGGCTGTTTGTATCATTTGTCCACTTAAACCCTTCAAAGAAGTGGCCTTTAATCTTTGAGTCTGTGGCTTACAATAAGAAATAAATTTAACATCATAACCCAATACACACAGAAGTATATAAACAAGTTCTATGTTTTTTATTCTGTCCTATCTTATTCTGCTTTGATCTCTTTTGTTGTAAAAGTAGTTCTGCTTGAAATCCATGAAAATGATTTTGGAGCTAACTAATAGATGAGACCCTATGGTGTGGAAGGCACTGCTTTTTGTGATTCTTACTGCACAAAGGATAAAAACCAACCTCTGTAACGAGAACCATGAGGCTGTTCATACTCTGCCACCTGCTCCTCTCTGTAACCCCAGCCCTCACTCCTGCCACCTGATGTCTCAGCTTTGCTGGACCCCTGACTGTCCCAGAGGGCTGCCAGCCTCTTTTTGCCTTTGACGACTCTCTGTTTCCTCTACCTGTGTCTGCCTGGTTAACTCTTCCCCTCCCTCCCATGCCAGCTTCAAAGTCACTTCCTTCAGTAGGTGTTACCCTGATAACATCTTAAAAATTTAATTAAACTTTATTTTCGGCTGAGCTGGGTCTTTGTTGTCGCACGGGCTTTTCTCTAGTTGAGGTGAGAAGGAGCTACTCTCTAGCTGCGGTGTGTGGGCTTCTCATTGCAGCAGCTTCTCTCATTGTGGAGCATGGGATCTAAAGGGCAGGCTCAGTAGTTGTGGTGCACAGGCTTAGTTGTCCTTCTGGAAGATCCTGTGTGGGATCTTCCCGGATCACTGATTCAACGGGTGTCCCCTGCATTGGCAGGTAGATTTTTAACCATTGGACCACCAGGGAACTCCACCCTGATAACATTTATAAAGTATTAGTCACAGACCAGAACTATGCTAAACCCTTCACGTGGATTATCTCATTTAAACTCCAATAGACAGAATAGCTGCTCATGAAGTCTTTGGTGGATGTGTTGATGTTATATCATGCATGTGTGCATGCTTAGTCACTTCAGTCATGTCCGACTCTCTGCAACCCTGTGGACCATGGCCTGCCAGGCTCCTCTGTCCATGGGATTCTCCAGGCAAGAATACTGGAGTGGGTTGCCAGTTCCTTCTCCAGTGAAAAAGCATGAAGTGAGTGAAGTGAAGTCGCTCAGTTGTGTCTGACTCTTTGCGACCCCGTGAACTGTAGCCTAACAGGCTCCTCTGTCCATGGGATTTTCCAGGCAAGAGTACTGGAGTGGGTTGCCAGTTCCTTCTCTGATCTTATATCATGCCCACTCCCAACTGTGATTGAGAACTAAGTATATAATTAATATTACCTCTATGCTCAGATTTCTACAGTACTTAGAAGCCACTTGTGAGTGTTTGTCTGCATGTGTCCACTGAGCATGTGGGCCAAGGAGTTCATCCATGGGTACAAGTACCATGAAAGAGGTTACCATTTCTTCAGGCAGTGAGAGGAAATTGCAGTTTATACCCGGGCCAAGAGCCTCAGCTTGAGAATGCATTCAAATCCTAATGTCTACCATCAAATGTTATATTGTCAATTCATTCATATGATGGTTTCTTTTAACTTAGTCTTATCTAGTGATTCCTATTATTGAGAGTGTACTAAATCGGACTATAAATATTACACAGCCATGGTCGAGGCTTCAGACCCTTATTCAGATTATATTTTTAATCTGAATAAGGGTCACAATGCCAAGTCACAGTATATTACCCACAATACGAAGCCAGAAAGTATATTGGTTCAAAAATAATGAAATTACTTTGCTGTACAGTCAGTGAGTCAGAGTCATACGCATCCAGGGAGAAGGAATGAACACTGGAAATGGTTTTAATGTCAGGTTATTATCACTATTTACAAATACTAAGGACCCACAGCAGGTAAATAGTCCTTGAAAGGCCACTGTAAGGTAAAATAGGCCAAGTATATGTAAGTGTACGCTTGATATATTTTCAAAAATTGAAAACATCTGCAGGACCCGTAGCCTGAAGCTAAGAAGTTAGAGATAACATCAAATCCATCTAGATATATGTCTTCAGATGTATGTAGAAGAGTCTGGTAAATTCTGTTCTGGCTGACCTGAGGACATTTTGATAATACGGGATAATATGTGTTCTTGAACAAGAAAATAAAATAGCCACCACAGCTCCCACTGATAATTTCCAATATGTAAATATTTTTCAAAAAGAGAGTATTAATATATGAGTTCCTTAACTGATATTAACCAGTTTCTAAAAATCAGTAATCACTTAGGATCACATACTTTCTTGGCCTTGCTCTTTAGAGTGTGTAAATATCCCAATAAATTAAAATTTTAGTGGTGGCCCATTATAACTTCGTTTCATACCATCTCTTTTTAGTTGTTCATGATTCTGTGAATCAACAATAAAATGGAAGCCAGAAAGCTAGAATGAACATAAATTGGTTTAGTAGTTAAGGAACCTGAATTCTAGTCTGTATTCTGCTTTTGAATATCTGTCTGGCCATGGGCATATCATTTAGCCTGAGTCTCAGGTTCTTGATTTATAAACTGAGGGGGTTAAAAATCATAACATGATCATTTTCAAAGAGATATTCTATGACTCTAAATTAGCATTAAGTGAGACCCTGATCATATGTCAATGGGAAAATCTTTTGTCAATTTAAATAAATTCAGTAGATTGTTTAGATTTATTTTTTAGATTTTGATCATATAGAGGATATGGCATCTCCAAGGTTTTTAAGACATCTCAAATAGAACAAAATCCAGATAACCAAAATATCACCCACTGAATTCAGAGTACATATCTGTAGATCTGTAAATCCATGATCCGTTGACTTTACAGATGCATTTACTGAATCCATGATTTATAGTGGAAGTAAAAATACTTATTTATAGATTCTGTCTCAACTTTAAGCCTTAGAAAGCGATTGACTTTCTTTTGATCAATTGCTTCCTGATCCATGGGAACTAGAAAGTCTGGAAACAGGTAGATCAGGGTACTGGCTAGAACAAATCTAGTGGAATCCTGTCAACTTAGAGGCCGCTTTACTTTTAAAAAAACGTTTTTCTAAAATAAAATATACCACAGGGAAAAGTCTGTAAGTATATGCTTAATATTTTTCAATAATTGAACACTTCTATTTAACCAGTAGCCTGATCAAGAAATACACAGGCACCCAGAAACCCCCACTGTGCCCCCTTTCAGTCACACCCCCATCCCCAAAAGTCCCAACATCATTTAGTTGTGCCTGTTTTTGTACCTTGCATAAATTGAGTCTTGCTGTAAATACTGTTAAGTGGTTTCTTTCACTCAATTTTATATTTCTGTATACTGTTGAGTATTCGTTGGAGGTCATTCACTGTCATTGCTGTTTACTATCCCATGACTGGACTACCCACAGTTTACCTTTTTCCATTTTTGGCTATTATAAATATTGTGATATATATTCTTCTATATCTTTGGGCTTCCCTGGTGTCTCAGATGGTATGGAGACCATACATGCCCACTTCCATTGGGGAGATTGATTCATTTTTAAATGTAGCCTTCTGTGATATGTTGGCATATGGACTATTGGTCTGCTGGAATATTGGGTAGAAGTTAGCTTTATAATACATCAAAAGGCATGAATTAATTTTTGTTCAATCCAGCCTACTTTCTTCTCTTTCCCCAATAGGCACACCCATTAAGATGGGAGGTAAATGGGACACACCTCTTGTGCCTAAGGAGTGACAAACAGAGCAAAGTTGAGGAACATTCCATCCTAAGCAATGCTGAGAGATAGAACATGATAGTTTCTGTTAACAGAGCAGCAATTTGTGGGTAGAAAAAGTTTTAGGTAAGGTAAACCTTACTTAAAGTTTCAGATTCATCAAAACTTTTTCTAATATCTTTCCCGTACATATCATGGCAGGTTGACAGTAGTTAGATCATGAAATAACCCATCCCCCAAATCGGTCACCCAACTCTTTTATTTCTAGTGTATTAGACCATCTGCTTTTTACTGCCCCAAACTATGCAGTTCTGATGTACACTGGCAAAGCATTTCAAGAGAAAAATGCCTGTAAACTCTAGGGATGTGACGAAGGTCTAATCATTCTCAGATACTCCTCTTCAAGCTTCTTGACGTATTTTGGGGTTTGTGTTTTTAACAATTTAGACTGCATGCCACCATAAATTCTAAAGGATTTATAGTTGTGAAATCATTCTTACAGACAATATTTCATTTGATTGTCTTAGGACTCTCTGGGGGTAGACAGCAAAGATTGTGTGGATCACAGAGTATATGAAAACATTCTATTCCAGTTTGGAAAGTGCCATCCATTTGTAAATGATGTTGAAGCTGAAACTCCAATACTTTGGCCACCTGATGCGAAGAGCTGACTCATTTGAAAAGACCCTCATGCTAAGAAAGATTGAAGGTGGAAGGAGAAGGGGATGACAATGGATGAGATGGTTGGATGGCATCACCTACTCAATGGACATGAGTTTGAGTAAATTGCAGGAGTTGGTGATGGACAGGGATGCCTGGCGTGCTACAGTCCATGGGGTCACAAAGAGTCGGACACGACTGAGTGACTAAACTGAACTGATTATTTTTGTAGCTGGAAATTTCCCAACTTCTTCCATCTCCCTTCTCACAATACCCCGTTATGTCCCCCTTGACATGTGGGTGAGGCAGCCAGTAAGTCAAACACTGCACTCACCTTTCTAGTGCTTTCTAGCCAGTGAGCACTTTATCCTTTTGATGGTGCTATATTAGAAGGTGTTAGACTTGTCATATGGTGTTGCTGGCAAATCCAGGCCTCCAGCTGTTTCTCTGTCTCCCAGGTTTAGATCACAAGACAGCATTAAGCAGCAGGCCCCCAGGGAGAGAGGGTGCTAGTCACTCCCTGGGGTCTTCTGGCATCGCTGCAGATCCCTGAATCTGAGGTCTGCAAAAATGCCCAGCATACATATGACTTGGTCTTGATGCATGTGGATTTTTGCCCTATGCTCAGCCACGTCACTAAGACCATGTAAACTTGGATGAGATGATGCTTTTCAGAAACTGTATGGCACAGCCACTCTGCTTCCCTTGGGTGGTATGTGTGTGCTCTTCCATTTGACTAGCCTATACATTTGCTTCTGCAGAAATATCATCTGATCTGGGATTTTCAGAGTCTTAAACCTATTTTTCCCAGTCTGCATCTTTTTTTTTTTTAAGTTTTATTTATTTTCTTTACATTATTGTGTTGGTTTTGCCATACACTGACATGAATCCACCATGGGTATGCCTGTGTTCCCCTTCCAGAACCCCCCTCCACCTCCCTCCCAATTCCATCTCTCTGGGTCATCGGTGCACCAGCCCTGAGCACCCTGTATTAAGCATTAAACCTGGGCTGGCGATTGATTTCACATATGAGAATTTACATGTTTCAATGCCGTTCTCCCATATCATCCCACCCTTGCCCTCTCCCATAGAGTCCAAAAGACTGTTCTATGACATCTGTGTCTCTTTTGCTGTCTCGCATACAGGGTTATAGTTACCATCTTTCTAAATTCCATATATATGCGTTAGTATACTGTATTGTTTTTCCTTCTGGCTTACTTCACTCTGTATAATAGGCTCCAGTTTCGTCCACCTCAGTAGGACTGATTCAAATGTATTCCAGTCTGCATCTTTATGTATTCCAGAAACCAAATATTCTCATTTAGATTGTAACATGCAGAACAGTATCAAGGAACATCTCTGCTACCCATGTTAAGCCGCCAGAGGTTGCGGGGGTGGTGGGGGGGCGGGGGGTGGAGGTGTGCTTTCTTGCCTCCCCCATGAACAGATTTCTTGGGCTGTGAGCACTGTCAATACTATAATTCACTACTATTTGAAGAATGACAGTTTTATGGAAGCACTTCTTCCTCCATCATGCTGGCATTTACCTTGGCTGTTACAAATTATGTAGAGTATCGTTTTTTTTCTTTTTCCGAAATAACTTAAACTGAAGAAGATTCTATGGTACGTTGTTTCATTTCTTAAACATGCAGCTGAGTCATTTCCCCTTCATAACTGGGCTCATTTTCACCAATACCTTTAATTATATCAGTTCTTTTTTTAATAAAGCTCATTTTCATTGACTTTCTTTCTACTTAATGAATTCTTCTTGGTGAAACAAGAGCTTACTGGCACAGCATATAAAATGACCCCTCATTACAGCTGAAGGTGGGTTGCATTTTTCTATCTCCTTTCTCTGTTAGCAGTATGTTTCTTCTTTTTTCTCTATGCTGAACTAAATTGACGGAAACCTTTAACTCTCTATTACATGGAATTACCTTACAAAATAGAATTCTTAAAAGCTATACTATACATTTAAAAAAAAATCTTTGATAACCTGAGTAGTATTTTAAATGGCACTTAGGAAAACTTAAGGGAATTCTTTTGGTAAAGTCAGTAATTATTTTATATTGTAATTATTCCCTAATTTATCTGTATATATTCTCTTTTTAAAAAACTTTTTAAAAATTTTATATTGGCCTATAGTCAGTTAACAATGTTGTGATGGTTTCAGGTGGACAGCAAAGGGACTCAGCCATATATATGCATGTATCAATTCTCCCCCAGACTCCTCTCCCATTCAGGCTGCCACATAACGTTGAGCAGAGTTCCCTATTCTTTTATTGATGTTTTTCTAATAGTACACATCTGTAGCTAAACACACAGGACAAAGAAATTTATTCTACTGAAGAATAAGCAAAGTAAAGATACCTTCACTTTGCCTGGGGTATGTTTTAATATGAGGCCAACTTTTATTTATCTTCACTGCTTCTGCTGCTGCTAAGTCGCTTCAGTCGTGTCCGACTCTGTGCGACCCCATAGACGGCAGCCCACCAGGCTCCCCATCTCTGGGATTCTCCAGGCCATTTCCTGGAGTGGGTTGCCATTTCCTTCTCCTATCTTTACTGTTCCCTCCCCTAATCATATTCTCCCTCTACCCATCCCTCCCCTCCCTGGTTATCATGTATAATTCACAGTTTTATCTCCATGCTAATAGTCCCATTAGCAGCAAGGAGTATTTTGATTGGGTGTTATGCAATTGTGCAGCTTTTTATGAAGCTTCATTTTCAACCCTGTGTCATCCCTCCTTAGCACATCAGCTTTCCTTCTCCTGTTTGGACTTCTCTGTCCTCCCCACCCAGTTCTAGTGCACCACCACCCTCTGTGTACACTTGAGTACACTACTACCCCACACTCTGACTAGAGGCAAGTCCATTCTGCATTCCCTTCCAGCATCTCTTTTCCCAGATGATGTGAACAGTGTTGGTCTTTGGCTTAACCAATGTGAGGATGTGTTAGCTGACAAAGTTAGGACAAGGTCCCCTAATCTGAAAATCTCCTTTCCACTGGTCCTATCCTCTGATGCCCCAAATCATGCTTGTTGACATGAATAAAGTCGCTCAGTCGTGTCCAACTCTTTGTGACCCCATGGACTGTAGCCCACCAGGCTCCTCCATCCATGGAGTTTTCTAGGCAAGAGTACTGCAGTGGGTTGCCATTTCCTTCTCCAGGGGATCTTCCCGACCTGGGGATTGAACCCAGGTCTCCTGCATTGTGGGCAGACACTTTACCATCTGAGCCACCAGGGAATGTTGACATTAATGGCTACTATTAAAATGTAAATAAAAGTAAATAAGAAAGGGTTAACCCACCTCAGCTTGGCTTCTTTCTTTCTTTATCCCTTCCTTCCCTCTGCCTTCCCTTCCTCCCTCTCTCTTGTCCTTCTTTTCTTTTTCAGTCACAGAGGCAATAACAAGAATTAGAGTCTGAGAAAATGAAACATGAGCTAGTTGAGTTCTTGAGGAAAAGAGAAGGAAACAGGAAATCCTGGGAAATGGAGCCCACCCCAAAATGGCGTTTAAGGGAACTAAAAACCATCCAGGTTCAGGGTGGATAGCAGGGAGAAGTGAAGAGTGAAAAGCAAATGCTGACATCCGATCATGAAAAAGAGAGACTAAAAGAAGGCCGCTTGATCTCCTACTCAGTTTTCTTGGAAATATGCCTACGTATTATTCCTGGAAACCCATGGTGGCAGCGCTTCAGGAGCTCCTCTTAATGGGCTCCTCCACCCACAGACTATTCCTCTTAATTTACTATTTAATTAGGTTCATTATCCCAAGCCCGCGGCCCAGCGTGCTTGTCCCATGATTCCGTCTGCTGTCCACCTATGCAGGTGCTGTTGTGGCTGAGTAGGGGGTGTTGAGGCAAAGGCTGACGGACTCAAAAACCTTTCTGAATTCCTTTCTGCCTGAAATTCTTCTCTGTATAGAAACAAAAACCAAACAGTAACAATGAAAAAGAAAAAACCCGCGAAAACAAGACTGGTTATCATGTTCCCAGACTCTTTGCAGCTGAGGGTGGTCATGTAACTGAAATTTGCCATCGAGACATAAAGGAGCATCTGTCTTTTGAGAAAACTGACTTAACAACCTCATCAACCCTGAATGTAGTGATTTGCAAAAGAACCCTGAACTTCTTAATGAAGAGTCAGTCCTCACAACAGCCCTGTAAAATATAGCATGATATCAGCTTGAGAAGAAACTAACATTCAGAGAAGCTGAGTGACTTGCCCAAAATGACAGAGCCTGTGAGTTTTAAGAGCGAGACCTAAAACCAGCAGGCCCCTCCCACTCCCCTGTGCTGTCACCCTTATGTAAAAATAAAATATATCTGCATATTTAGAAGTCACATCAATCAGATAGTCACTCATAAATCAGTTCAGCTGTTTCCCATTTTCCCCAGGTTACACCTTGGTCCTCTAAGCAAAAGTTTTTCTTTAACTCGAGCTTTAATCTGATTCTTCTCAGTTTCCCTCTGTCTGGATATTTTTATGTGTGTGTTCTTGCCCAGCAGAAGTAGTCACTGGCTAATCTACTTTTCACCCTGTTTTCCTTTGACCCACATTGTTTTCTTTTCTTGAACTGACATGGTTAGAATCCATGCAGCACTCTCCACCTGTTTTCTCCAGAGATTACCAAAAATAACATTTCACTTATTTCCCTGTTTTGTCAAATAGGGTCCTACCATGTCTGTTCCAGAATCTTTATATCTCCCCATCCTTCTACTCAGTCTGCTATCCAAACAGTCTTTATAAGATGACACAGAAGAAACAGGTACACCTTTTTCTAATAGCAAATCTAGTAATATTCTGGTGGATAGAGCGGAAGATATGTCTTCTTGCCCCTCCCTGTATGTGCATGCATTTCAGTCACATCCAACCCTTTGCAACCCCATGGACTGTAGCCCTCCAGGCTCCTTTGTCCGTGGCAAGAATACTGGAATGAGTTGCCATGCCTTGCTCCAGGGGAATCTTCCCAACTCATGGATCGAACCTGCATCTCTTATGTCTCCTGCATTGGTAGGCAGGTTCCTTACCACCTGGGAAGCCCCTTGCCCAACCCTACCATCATTTAAATCTGGAGCTGGGCCACTGATCCTCTCCATGTGTCTTAGTCAGTTTGGGCTACTTTCACAAAGTACCATCGACTAGATGAATTAAGTAACAGATATATTTCTCATAGTTCGAGGGCCTGAGAAGTCTAAGATCAGGGTGCCAGCATGGTCGTTTCTTGTGGGGGCCCTCTTCCTGGTTTCTCTTGCTGGGTCCTCACTTGGCAGAGAGAAAGAGATCTCTGGTGTTTCTTCTTGTAAGGGTGCTAATCCCATTCATGAGGGCTCTACCCTTATGACCTAATGACCTCCCAAAGGCCTTATCTCCAAATACCATCACCTTGGGGTTAGGCTTCAACAGATGAATCTGGGCATGGTGTAGGGGGGTAGGGGTGGGACTGACACCAATAGTCCATAGCACTGTCCCTTGTTTCCCACCTTACCTTAGAGGGACATTATGAGAAGAGCTAATTAATTATTGGGCTTCCTTGGTGGCTCAGTGGTAAAGAATCTGCCTGCAATGCAGAAGACAAGGGTTCAATCCCTGGGTCAGGAAGATCCCCTGGAGAAGGAAATGGCAACCCACTCCAGTGTGCTTGTCTGGGAAATCCCATGAACAGAGGAGACTGATGGGCCCCAGTCCTTGGGGTCAGAAAAGATTCGGACACAACTGAGTGGCTAACACACACACACACGCACACACATGCACACACCATGGACCAGACATAGTCATTGATCTTAGAAAATCAAAGGTAAGAAGGCAAGGGTCCCACCCTGAATCCACTGGAGGAGACAGTTTTGCAAACAGAAAGTTTTGATTTATGGTAAGTGCTGAAGGGACGTGTGTCTATGATGTGGGAACCCAGCCTGGCAGCTCAGAGAAACCTTCCTGAGGAGTTTGCACGTGAGCCTTGACAGACAGAAGAAGGAAAAGGAGAAAAGAATGTTTCAGGCAAGGGATACTGCACTGACAGAGAAATGACACAGAGACAAGATGATAAGTCCCAGCAGGGAACGGGACTGGTGTTGTAGGCAAAGGCTGGGCCACCATTAACCTCTTTTTTGTTTTTGTTTTTTTTCTAGTTTCCCTTTTGATTCTGGGAATTATATGTATATATAGAGAGAGACTGCCCTGGATCTTAGTTGCAGCATTTGGGATTTAGTTCCCTGACCAAGTATTAAACTCAGGCCCCTTACACTGGAGGGCTTCCCTGGTGGCTTGGATGGTAAAGAATCCACTTACAAGGCAGGAGACACAAGTTTGATCCCTGGGTCAGGACAGTTCCCTGGAGAAGGGAATGGCTACCCACCCCAGTATTCTTGCCTGGAGAGTTCCATGGACAGAGGAGCCTGGTGGGCTACAGTCTATGGGGTCACAAAGAGTCAGACACGACTGAGTGACAAACACTTTCACTTTCCCCTGTATTGAGAGCACAGTCTTAGCCACTGGACCACCAAGGAAGTCCCCCGTTAGCTTTCTGAGGGCAGGGGTGATGTCCCAATCATCTTTGAACCCCTGGCATCTAGCAAGGCAACTGGTGTCAAGGGAGGTGGAGCTAAGTAATCATTTATTGTGTTGAACTAATGGAGGGCTTATAGAAAATCACACAAGTACCTATAATCCAAAATTGAAATTGGCAAGGACTGTCAGGGAGATGCAGATAAAATGTTCTGGGACACCAGTGGTGGGGCTGTGTGAGGGTGAAGAAGGCAGGGAAAGCTCCACAGAGAAGAAGACTTTGAAACAAGCCTTCCAGGATGGATAGTGAGATTTATCCGAGGAGCTTCTCTTTTCTGCTCTTCTGTGTCACATTCTTCTATTTACCGACCTCTTGACACTGGCTTAGGTTTCCCTCCACCCCCTTTTCTTCCTGGCTTCCTTCCTGGATTATTGCTTTCATCCTGCTTAGAAACCCTTCATCCTCTCTAACAAGCCAGAGGGTAGAAGGCGTTGTTCAAGCCCTTTCACCTCTCCTCTACAGGAATTTTATTACAAAGATGGGAGAGCTAATAGCTGGGAAAATAATTTCGTTTTAAGACTCAGAGCTACAGTGTAAAGAAAGGAGAGCTCACGATTTTTAAACCACATTAAAATGAATAGAACATACAAAATAGTAAATAGGATTGAGTAACTACATGAAGCACAGCTATGAGATTAACCCCACGGTGTTTTGGTTTAAAGCAATGTAATTTAGGAATGACCATTCAGGTCTGTGAGATCTATAGATACGCTATTCTAAAATGCAAAAGCACTTCCCTAGCATTTGCTGAACTGGTGTAAAGATAAAGATGAAAACATTTGAGGATGATCCTACCATAGCATACAGGCTGTGCTGTGCCTCGTTGTTCAGTCGTGTCCAGCTCTTTGTGATTCCATGAACTGTAGCCCGCCAGGCTTCTCAGTCCATGGGGGTTCTCCAGGCAAGAATACTGGAGTGGGTTGCCAGGTCCTCCCTCCTCTAGGGGATCCTCCCAATCCAGGGATCAAACCCAGGTATCCTGCATCACAGATAGATTCTTTACTGTCTGAGCCACCAGGCAAGCCCAAGAATCCTGGAGTGGATAGCCTATCCCTTCTCCAAGGGAACTTTCTGACCCAGGAATGAAACTGGGGTCTCCTGCATTGCAGGTGGATTCTTTACCAGCTGGCCACCCAGGAAGCCCACAATAGCATATACTGCCTTTAAACTCAGGGATAAGAAAATCAGAACAATGAAGACACAAAGAAAAGGCAACAAAGAATAAGGGATGTGAAATTCCATTGTGATATAAGTAAACAATACATGCATATACATGTGTGCACACACATATATTTAAATCATGACAACTAAGCAAGGCTGTGATGGACATTTGGAACTATTCACATTCAGTATCAACTGGAACAAATCTGAAGTGATCTTGCCTGGGAAAGGTTAGGAAAAGGAGAGTTTTAAACCATTGTCCTTTGAAAGCAAAGAGAGAAGTTAATCACCTTTTCAAAAAAATATAAACAGCTACCTATGCTTGATTTAAAAGAGATAATTAGTGTGAATAATTAAGAAATAAAAATAAATAAGTCACCCCAATACCTCCACTAACAAAGAATGTGGATCTAATACATTTTCTGTGTGCTCAGTTGCTGAGTTATATGTGACTCTTTTCGACCCCATGGATTGTAGCCCGTCAGGCTCCTCTGTCCATGGGATTTCCCAGGCACAATACTGGAGTGGGTTGCCATTTCCTACTCTAGGAGATCTTCCTAACCCAGGAATCAAACCCACATCTGTTACATCTTTTGCACTGGCAGATGGATTTTTTTTTTACCACTGCACCACCTGGGAGGCCTTAAACATTTTCTGGTCCCATATATTCTTAGTAAATGTGGAAACTAAATAAGGAGGATGGGGAAACCCTATGATATCCTCCTAGGATACCATAAAGGAACTGTTTTAAAACTGCCATCAAATACTGAATGAAATATGATCACGTGTGGTGGAAAATATAGAACATGCCGCCAAAAAGATATGAAATGTTTATCGTGTCTTTAAACTGTTGAGCATCAAATAGGATACCTCATCACTGTTGGGTCACACTGCCCGAGTGACCAGGGAATTAGGCCAGACCCAGGCTATCAGTGTGTGGGCTGGGCCTAGGGATCAGCTCTCTACCACCTCAGTTTCCTCCTCTGTCAGTCTCTGCTCTTTGAAAAGCAAGACTGTCTAAAAATTCAAGAAGAAATATTAGTTTCTTGGCAACAGGAGAAAACATCATGTTGATGTTTATTCTTCCATTGACTTTGGTTCCATACATAAATTATGCTGAGAAAACAGCAGTATCCTCCACCAGGCAATGAGCTCATTTGAGCTGTATCTTCCTAAAATGATATCACAAAAACAAATCCACCCCCTCTAAAACTGCTTACAAAGAGTAGATCTTTTCTCATTCTGAAAGAGGTCATTCTTATTTGCAGGTTGATGATATAACTCCATCCATCTTCCCAGCTTCCGCTTCTTTTAAGCATGTTATTACAAGCCCTGTTCAACTTGGATCCCTTTTTTAATGTTTCCTTTGATTCTTCTGTTTCCATTTTTTTTAATGCTCTGTTTTTGAAAGTTTCCTTGCATTTCCTGAAACCCTCAGAGTGTTTCAAGAGAAACATTGAGCTATTTAGGCTGCCATTGTGTGTGTGTGTGTGTGTTTAAGTCCAATGCTCTCCTTGTGAACAAATGTCGTATTGTATATTCTATGGTGCTGCCTCCTTTCCGTCTTAAACAGAGCACCTGGTGTTACTGGTTTCAAAGAATATTTCGAGATTGGCAGTTGGAGTCTCTTCATAGAAGTGTAACAGTGCTTCCCAGAAAGCTTGAAAAATGATATTCAAAATGAGGGAGAATAGAAAGTAGGTGTCACCCTCCAAAAGGATAGTGAGCAGCCCCAAGGACCTTCATTCAGAGAGGATTCAGAGAGGAAATGTAGACTCTGAGAACCAACTTATACTTAGTGTGAGCTTAGAAGATTGAGTGGCCTCTTGAAACAAGGCTCTGCCTGGTCTCTCTGCCAGCCAGTTTCTTGTGTGGGAAAAAAATAAATAAAACAAAACCCACTAGGGCCTGCTGGTTCAGGCAGTATCCCAAAAGTGTTTCATTCAAAAGTTAGAATTCTTCAGGCAACTTTGGAAGCATTGTTGCAAAACTCCTGACTCTTTCTTAAAAGGAAAAAAATGGTAGAATAAAAATGTTTTCTAACGAACCTGGCTGTCAGTAGAAAGAATTCTGGTCTACCATCTTAAGTCTTGACTTCATAGACACTGACCTCCTCTCCCTCTTCTGAGCACATCCAAGATGGGTGAACCTGCTGGCTTGCAGGGTTCCAGTGAACAACACTCAGAGTCAATTCCATGAGCCATGAGACCCTTTCCTTCTCCCATTCTGCATCCTACAGCTCACACGTGTTCTCTGAAGCTACTCTCTGATCAGAACTCATTTTGCAGAAATCAAACTTTTGTTCACCCCCGATATGAGATAAATCAGAACCAAAGGAAATTGTCTTCTTGAAAGTTGCCTTCAGATATAGAGTCAGTGGTTACACTCCTCTGCTTAAATGTGCTTCCCATAAAAGTAAGGTCTGAATCGTGGATTATGCACAATAAATAAACTTCTAGCAAAGTCGTGGGAAGAGTATCAGGCTAAGGCCTTGACGACTCAGAAAGACTCAGAAACCTGAACTGTGAACATTTGTTTTCTGTCATCAGCTTACATAATAATTATGGTGATTTATTTTTCTACAGTCTTTCTTATGAAGCAATATCCTTTATAATCAAGTATCAGAAATTCATGGCTAAAACATATTTACTCTTAAGAACTGGCACACATGCACTAGATGTGAAGAATACAATTGTTCTGGACAACATTGTTATAAAAGCCATTTTTATTTTGTTCATCACTGGTGCGAGTAGGTCAGGAAAGAGTTCACATGAACCATTTCAAGTCTAGCCAATGGACTTGGCCATCCAGAAAGACCTATGGGTCATTTTCACTTTCAAAGCTCAGGATATTGCCTTGATGAGGTATAAAGTAGGATAAAACTAGGCAGTACTAGTCTTATCACTCTCTAGAGAGTGTCACAATGACTAATTACCTTGTCCATAGTCACATAGCCAGGAGTCACATCCAGGCCTGTTTGACATACCCTTCTCCATTTTGACTCAGTGAATGCTGGCAGGTAAGCAGAAGCAGGCAGACAAGTAGACCAGAAAGAAAAGAAAGGAGCCTTCTCATTATCTTGTTGTTGTTCAAGCTAAGTCATGTCCAACTCTGCGACCCTGTGGACTGCAGCATGCCAGGCTTCCCTGTCCTCCACTATCTCCCAGAGTTTGCTCAAACTCATGTCAGTTGAGTCAGTGATGCTATCTTAACTATCTCATCTGCTGCTACCCCCTTCTCCTTTTGTCTTCAATCTTTCCTGGCATCAGGGTCTTTTCCAATATGTTGGCTCTTTGCATCAGGTGGCCAAAGTATTGGAGTTTCAGCTTAAGCATCAGTTCTTCAATGAAGGAGTGATTTTCTTTAAAATGGACTGGTTTGGTCTCCTTGCTGTTCAAGAGACTCTCAAGAGTCTTTTCCAGCACCACAGCTCAAAAGCATCTCATTACCTGCTTCAAGTTAATTATCTCATGTGCAAACAATTTCCTTCCCCATCAGTGACTACACACTCTGGAATCTCATAGTCTTTATTGCTCGATCGATTGTGTACATTCCAAAAGCACTCAAATGAGTTGCATTTTTTTAATTAAAAAAATAAATTTTTTTAAAAAAATCATATTTATTTATTGTAACTAGTTTTGTGGGGTTGAGGCTGTTCTGAGTATTTGCTTCATTGCACCTTGGGAGCTTTTCTAGTTTCGGGTACCTGGGCTTAATCGCCCCACGGCATATAGGGTCTTAGTTCCCTAACCAAGATTGAACCCCTGGACTTGCACATTTTTTAAACTAGTAGGTATCATTAGGACATTAAATTGACTAAAAACACATTATGGCAAATCACAACATAGATGAGACCTGAAGTTCATGGATACAGCAGGAATAAGGAAACATCTCTTACATATTTTTAGGTTTAAAATTTTTGTTATTTATCAGTAGATGTGGATAAAATATCCTTGTAAATGGAGGATAGTGGTTAAAAGATTGACAGAGAAGGTGATGTGACAGGCTTGGAACAGGTCATCACACTAGGCAAAGAAGCAGGGAGGCTGGATTGACCGAGGAGAAGGGTGGAAGCAGGCTAGGGACAGTGGAGCTGAAGCTCTGGGTGGGGCTTCGTGGCCAGGCAGAGACCTAAGCCTGAAGTCCCAGGTGACTCAGCCAGTTCCATTCCTGCAGGCTCCAAGTTTCAGAGTTCCCCTGCATTCCACAGATGGGAGAGAGCTTGGGGCTGGATCCCTGCCTGACTCCTGCTTCTCCCCACCTCATTCTCCCCCTCCTACACAGTCTCCATCTTCCTCCCACTACTGTGTGCCATCCTCACGCTATCTGTTAGCCTCTTGGGCTGCCACCAACATGACATGATGTATGTGGTATCCTGTCCTTAACATATGATGCATTCGCAAATACACAGGAGAAGTTGTGTTACTGATTGGCATGTGTGCATGCTCAGTCACTCAGTCGTGTCCGACTCTTTGCAATCCTGTGGACTGTAGCTTGCCAGGCTCCTCTGTCCGTGAGGCTTTTCCAGGCAAGAATACTGGAGTGGGTTGCCATTTCCTCCTCCAGGGGATCTTCCCCACCCAGAGATCGAACCCACATCTCCTGCATTGACAGATGGATTCTTTATCACTGAGTCACCAGCATTTATATGCTGATATCAGAAGGGAAGTCCACTTTCGGTTGTTGAAGTTTCTTTCTATGTACTTCTAAGCTTGATTAGGTCTCTAATGTCCTTGCCTTTTTCCACTGGGAAACAGTCATTTTTATACCTTTCTGTGTCCTTTTCTATGGCAAGAAAATGCCAGAGAGAATTATGAAAAAAAATTTTAATTCATGGATATAACATGCCCTTGAGGAAAACTCATAGCATTTCAAAGGGGGCCCAGGGCAAATTAAAGAAAGATGTCGGCAGGGCTAAAAGAGTGTCATTAGCAAGTGCAAGTAGCGATGCATTTATTCAATCAGTGCATCAGAGATTTTGGAATAGATAAGAATATTGGTTTCACTTGCTAAATGTGGTTATTTAATACCCTGTGTGTGATTCACTATGAAATAAAGTTTTCTGTAATACTCTCCAAATTTGAATCCAGAAGCACTTGTACTGTTGCCATTTCTAATTTTTCTTAAACCAAAGAGAAAGGACATCTCTCCCTATTTATCCAATCAATATAATATAGCTCAGGTCTCAATCCCTGAGCCTCGCCTTCCACCTACTTATAAGGCTGAGATAAGTGTTGCTCCTTTAAAAGCAACACTTAACCAGAAGTATTGCAATGGCGTGTTGAGTGTCTTCCTTCTCCACTAGCCCACAAGCTGTCTGTCATATACATCTGTGTGATAGTGAGAACTGCCGTGCATCACCCATTTCCATAGTGTCAGACACTGGTAAACACTGATGGGCACTAACTCCTTTGAGGACACTTACTGAAGGACTTCGCTGGTGGCTCAGGGAAGAATCGCCTGCAATGGAGGAGACCCCACTTTGATCCCTGGATCAGGAAAATCCCCTGTAGAAGAAATGGTAACCCGCTCCAGTATTCTTGCCTGGAGAATCCCATAGACAGAGGAGCCTGGTGCACTGCAGTCTATGGGGTTGCAAAAAGTTGGGTACAGCTGAGTGACTAAACCACCACCATTGAAGAAACTGAGACTCAGAGAGGTGAAGCAGTTTCCCCAATGTCTCCCCGCCAGATTGCAGGCCAGGTCAGTCTGACACCACAGCCTATACAATCACGTACTACACACCAAAGAACCTGGCATACAGTTATTCACTGAATGTCTATTGAACTCAACTGAAAGAAGGAAAGAAGAGGGGGGTGCAGGAGGGGAGCAGGTGCACCCCAAAAACTAAAACTCAGAGCTATGATTCAGACTCCTAATTCAAAGCAGATTCTGGTGTTGACAGCTAAACCATTTGGAATCAATTCCTTTCAGAAGCATATTGGAAATCTGTGGAATGTGACCAACAAGTCCTAAGTGAACAAGGACAATCACAGAGCTCCTTATGATATCAGTGTGAGGATTATGAAAACAAAGTTGTGTGCAGAGTCTGGCACTAAATCATCATACCTCTCATCCTAGAAGCAAAGGACTCCTCTGAAGCAACTAGGGAAAAACCGTAAGACAACTCCAGTCTACAAGACCATGGGTCTAAGGGTCCTCAGAGCCTTAGCAGAGGACAGAAATCAACCCGCTTGCTTAAGTGATTTCCTCAAAAGCCCTTTGTAATTGCCATCTAACCATCCTTTCCCTCTGTTAGTTTACTCATGGCAATTTCCAGGAAACATTGAAGGGCATTCCAAAATGAAAGATCATCAAATGTGTTTAAACTTGCTCACAATCTCTCTCATCCCCTGTAGGGATTTAGCATACATGTTCAAAAAGGATTAACAGCCCCACATCTTGATTTTGAAGAAGGAAATGGCAACCCACTCCAATATTCTTGCCCGGAAGATCCCATGGACAGAGGAGCCTGGAGGGGTAGAGTCCATGACGTTGCAAAGAGTCAGACACGACCGGGCCACTGAGCAACAGCTTGATTTAGTCATCGGTGCTGTCGATTAAATCATGTCCCTTTTCTCACTTGGAGCAGATGGCCTTCTCCAAACCACCTTTATCCAGACAACAGCAATGCCCTTGTCCTCAAGTTCCTCCTTGGTTCAATATACAGACAATAGGCACTCCACAACGCCCGGTCTGAGGGGTGGGTGGGGGGTGGGGGTGAACCAAATGCTTGCCAGACACATAACTCATCGGGTACCCCAGGCTAAGACACTGAGACTCTTAAGGAGATAAGGATACAAAACTGGGCTGGAGCTGGAGCTGGGGTTGGCAGCCACTGCAGAGGAGAGGACGGGGTGAAGTGAGATGTGGTGACCTGTATGAATGGTCTAACTGGAGGAGAAGGAGCCCATTCATCTCTGCCCTAGATTCCTCCGGCAGCATTCCTCTCAACTCCATTGTGTATTCACGACTGGGGCTGGGGACGGCGAGGCCTCCAGAGTCTGGGGAGCCAGGCCCCAGAGGAGTTGCTCCCCCAGACACAGTGGCCACATTGAGCACACGGAGATGTGGAGCCAAGGACTAGTATTCCTGAAATATGTTTTGAACTCCTTGAATGTGTATATTCGGCCGCATACCAGGGCCCTTAGTAACAGCCCCGTGGGGTGTTGTGATGACAGCGTGGCTGTGAGGACGGCAGCCTGTGTGGGATGCGGCCACATCTGGGGGAGAAGCTTCATGAGTCGGGGTGGGTTTTTACTTCAGTGGGGAGCTCTGCCCATGCTCAAGCTGTCTTGGAAGGCTCTGTGGTGGGAATCTTCAAGAGTTCAGGCTTCAGGGAGGGGGCCCCACTTCCTGGCAGGGGAAGGTGCAGCTCCAGAAGCCAGTGTGTGCTCAGTTGTGTCCCTTTGTGGCCGCATGGACTGTAGCTCACCAGGCTCCTCTGTCCATAAGATTCTCCAGGCAAAAATAGTGTAGTGGGTTGCCACTTGATCCTCCAGGGAATCTTCCCAACCCAGGGATCTAAACTGCTACTCTTGGTCTCCTTCATTGGCAGGAAGATTCATTAACACTAGCGCTACCTGGGAAGCCCCCAGAAACCAGAGTGCCTTGCAGCTGTTTTAAATTTGCATCTATTGATGTGTGTATTAGTGGCTCAGTCGTGTCCAACTCTGCGACCCCATGGACTGTAGGCCGCCAGGCTTCTCTGCCCACACAGTTTCCCAGGCAAGCGTATTGGAGTGGGTTGTCATTTCCTTCTTCCTGACCCAGGGATTGAACCCAGGTCTCCCACATTTCGGGCATATTCTTTACTGTCTGAGGCACCGACTAATGTGCCTTTTAAGATATCAGTTTAGAATTGTTATTGGCTATTTTACTTCAATAAAATGTTTTGCAGACATAGGCCTTTTTCCCCCTTGTAGTACTATTGATTTGATAGTAAACAACATATCTATATAGGTACTTTATTTCAGATTCTGTCTTTTAATAGAATAGTTTACTCATTAAAATGACTACTGTTTAAAATAAAATTGTCCCTATAAAAAGCCTGGACATTCAGCAGGCTCTTAGAATGGATTTAGGAATTGCCAGTTTCTGTACGGAAAAGGTATTCTCTAAAACTCTACCTCTTTTGTACAAATAATGATAAAGCCTAGTAGAAGGAAATGACAACCCACTCCAGTATTCATGCCTGGGAATTCACACAGACAGAGGAGCCTAGCGGGCTATTGTCCATGGGATGCAACTTAACTACTAAACAACAAAAAATGATAAAGCCTATCAGAAATGGCTGCTATTCTCTGTGTTTGTTGGAAATTAATTTGTTTCATGATAGGTGAGAAACAGCTCTGCTTCTCTTCTGTGTTGATACACAAAGTAAGAGCACCTTTTATTTGATTTTGTTGTTTATTTTTGTTTTTTTTGGTAAATTATGTCTCTGCATCTATCTTTGTAGTATAAAAACCTTGACAACTTAACATTAAATCAGCAGTTGTTAGTCATGAGAGAAAAATGAGTAACGGAAACTTCTTTTAAAAAAATTTTTTTGAAGTCCAAATTTGATTACTTTCACAAAGGTAGGCTTCCATTCAATGAAAATTTTTGTAAGATTATTTAGTCATTGTAGGGAGCTGGAGTGATTAAAATGTTTTATAATGCACTGTTGTTTTCCATGAAACCTTAGTGTGGCCCTGTTTCCTGGCCACAGGAATGTAAGAACTTCTTGGCAAATACCCTGCCTCGGACTGGGTGGGTAGATGTATAATTAATGTCAAGTGTTATTGCCCTTCTCCGGTGCCATCCACCCACTGAACAGCATCAACTTCCTCCTGTTCTTTCTCTGTATTCAGAGCTTGGTTTACACCACTTTGGTTCTGAACATATCAGGATAAAATTCTGGTTTCCCCTTTGGAGAATACACATGACAAAAATCAGGTCAGGTAACAATAGAAACTTCCTTATATCTTTGTTAAAGAGGTTCAGAATGAGCCAATGTTTTTATTAGAGTCAGAGATGGTATTCAAGTGAGTAATAATTTTTTTTAAGAGCATTCTATAGTGACTTTTTTGTTGGTATTTTTTTGTTTTTGTTCTCAGTTTTTAACCTTTTTCCTTGAGCTTTCCTTGACAAGTATTGGGAGGAATGTCTGGCAACTGTTAATGAAACTTCAGGCTCTTTTTTCTCTCTCTCTTTATTGTTTCTATAAACTTCCTAGACAAGGTTAAGTCCAAAGAGCTGATAAAGTAAAAAAGGTATTTGTGCACTAAAATGAGAGCAGGAGTAAAAGTAATATTCCTAAATATCTTAGAATATTGAATCAGGATTAGAGTAGAAACCATGAGATTAAAATAGTTTATCATGAAGCTAAACTGTCTAAGAAGGAAAACCATAATTGTGGAAACCAAGATTCCAAGTCAGTTCTAGGGCCAGTTTTATTAGGTTGGCTAAAAAGTTTGCTTGAGTGTTTCTGTAACATCGTATGGGGAGGAAAACCCGAACCAACTTTTTGGCCAACCAATTTTATGGAAGTAAAGCTGAGAATTTTAATTGAATAGTAGTTCCTCTCATGGGGTTCCTGGTAAGGAAACCTAAAAATCAGATTAAGGAATGAAACTTTAAAGTAGATCTTAATGGATATGCTATTCCTCAGATGGATATTGGTGTACTCACACTGAACACACTGATGTGCTCAGTTGTGTCTGATTCTTTGCAACCCCATGTACTTTAGTCCACCAGGCTCTTCTGTCCATGGAATTTTCCAGGCAAGAATACTGGAGTGTGTTGCAATTTCCTACTCCAGGGGATCTTCCCAACCCAGGAATTGAACGCACGTCTCTTATGTCTCCTGCATTGGTAGGCATATTCTTTACCAATGCACCACCAGTGTACTCACACTGGTTGTTAAAATATGGACACACTTTTATACCCATTGGTAATAGCTGAGATCTCAAGTTCTGAGTGCCTGTTGCCAACCCCATGGCTGCCCAGGCCCCTCTCTGAGATTCCCCCTACACCATCTCCCCAGGACCCTGCTATCAAATGAATTATACCCAGCAAAAATGGGATGTTGAAGGCCCTGCACCAGCCCAGGGCAGCAGGCAGCTCTGCTTGGTCAATGCCCATGTTAACCTGTTAACGAGTTAACTTAACCTGTCATTCAGGAAAGGACTTTGCATAACATGCCTAACTAGTGGAAATCATATAAATTAACACCTAAACTAAGACATTTCAGTAGAAAGCAAAGTCAGATGAATACAAATATGACATCAAAGAGAAAACTAAGACTGGTATTTAAAGCCCAGGTTGAATAGACTGCAATAGATTGTAAGCAAAACCTTGGAGACATTGGGACCCAGAAGATGAAAGTCACTGCATAGTTTCCCTTGCTGATTCACAAGTGTCTACGAGAATTCTTTTCCTCTCCCATACTCTTATTTTAGCAGCAAATCATTTTTGTACCAAATCATTGGTCTGGAAAGTATAAAACGAAATTCCTTTATGACATTACAAATGAAAATATGAGAGAAAGCCTAGGCATGAATGGTTCATTTGAGATGAAGACCCAACCACATGTGTAAGAGCTGAGGCTGTTGGGGGGCTGCCTTGAGTCCCCAGGGCACCTGGTATAGGCTTGTTGGTCCAGGAGCCCCAAGAGACTATTTGGACACCAACCTCTAGTCCGTTGTGTTATTGATTGGCATTAGATGTTAGTATCAGAAGGAAAGTGCTTTTTTGGTGGTTGAGGTTTCTGTGTATTTATTTCTAAGCTTGAATAGGTCTCTAATATCCTTGCCTTTTTCCACTGGCAAACTCATTCTTGTACCTTTCTGTGTCCTTCTCTGGCAAAAAAAAAAAAAAAAGGCCAGAGAGAATTATGAAAAAAAACTTAATTCATGGATATAACATGCCCTTGAGGAAAACTCATAGCATTTCAAAGAGGGCCCAGGGCAAATTAAAGAAAGATGTCAGGGCTAAAAGAATGTCCTTAGCAAGTGCAAGTAGCGATGCATTTATTAAATCAGTGCATCAGAGATTTTGAAAAAAAGGATATTGGTTTCACTTGCTAAATGTGGTTATTTAATACACTTCGTGTGATTCACTATAAAATAAAAGGTTTCCATAATACTCTTCAAATTTGAATTCAGCAGCCCTTGTACTGTTTCCATTTTTGAATGGATGCTCAAATGTGTTTGTGTATAAATTTTCCATATTTAAAAAAATGTAAACATTGACCTAGAGAAAATGTCAGTGGCTATAAAAATATAGAATTGTACCAGCCCAGGTGACCTGCATATGAGTAATAGGAAGAGAATAATTATCTGGTAAGATGAAATGGAATGGAACCTCGCCAAGACCTCCAGCTCTGAGCCCCCTGCCCCTCCCCTTCCTGCCTCGAGCAGTGCCTGCTGCCTCTTAGACCACATGATGAATTCTTCCTTTCATGGGCGCTTTGCCTGTTTCTCTACCCCTTCCTTAAAGCAGAGACAGTGCTGTGCACTTAGGAGGTATTCAGAAAATAGCTGCCTGAATGAATGATTGATAACTCTGGGTAGATTTCAGTTATTCTTTCTCTGTGTAATGCAAGCTGAGAGGTTCCCTTTCTTAGCCTGGATTCATTTAGGCTCACCTATCTTAAACAGATCTTGTTTAAAGTCCTCTATACCACCAACTGGGATCTAAGTAGACCATGCTGTGTATTTTAAATATAATATGCTTAATCTTTTATTTTTTTAAATTTTATTTATTTTTAATTGAAGGATAATTGCTTTATAATAATCTTTAATTTTTTTATGCTTAATCCCATGCAGTAATTATGCCCTGCTTAACCTTAGAAAAAATATTTTTAATTGGAGAATAATTGCTTTACAAGATTAACTTTTAATTCAACAATGCTCAGTGGTAACAAAACTGAAGTACATCTGCTCCCAGATTTGAATAAGAATATTTTTTTTATTGCTAAGCCTGATCCTGCCCACCAGAGAGAGTACATCTTTGCAATTAGTTTGTGCCAGTACCTGGCTTCCTTTTTCACTTGGACCTCAATACTGAACCCATCTTCTTAGACTCTAAAAATAGCCAGTGAAATTTTACAGAACTAGAATTTTAGAAGTCTCACGATTTGTATGGAGACACAAAAGACTCCGAATAGCCAAACCAATCTTGAGAAAGAAAAACAGAGCTGGAGGGATCAGGCTCCCTGACTTCAAACTATACCGCAAGACTACCGTCATCAAAACAGTATAGTTCTGGCACAAAAAATAGAAATTTAGATCAATGGAACAGGATAGAAAACCCAGAAATAAGCCCATGTGATTATGGTCAATTAATCTATGACAAAAAAGGCAAGTCTACACAATGTTGGAAAGACAGTCTCTTCAACAAATGGTGCTGGAAAAACTGGACAGCTACATGTAAAAAAATGAAATTAGATCATTCTTTAACTCCATCCACAAAAATAAACTACAAATAGATTAAAGACCTAAATATGAGACTGGATACTGTAAATTTCCTAGAAAACATAGGCAGAACACTCTCTGATATAAATTGCAGCAATATCTTTTTTTATTTGTCTCCCAGAATAATGGAAATAAAAATAAACAAAGGGAACGGAAAAGCTTTCACACAGCAAAAGAAACAATAAACAAAATGAAAAAGTTAATTATCATATGTCTAATCAATCGCCAGCCCAGGATTGTTGCTCGGGGCTGGTGCAGCGAGATTTTCCGGGGGGAGGGAGGAGGGAGGGAGAAGGGAGGGGGGTTCTGGAGGGGGAGCATATATAAACCCATGGTGATATCATGACATTGTATGGCAAAAACAATAAAAAAAAATCACACACAAAAAAATGAAAAGACAACCCACAGAGTGGGAGAAAATATTTGTAAATGATGTGACAGATGAGAGATTAGTCTGCAAAATTTACAAATAATTTATGATGCTTAACAGCATAACAATCCACTCAAAAATTGAGCAGAAGACCTAAATAGACATTTCTCCAAAGAAGCATACAAATGGCCAGTAGACACATGAATGGGTGTTTAACATTGCTAATTATTAGAGAAATGCAAATCAAAACTACTGTGAGGCTATCATCAAAAAATCCACAGACCATAAATGCTGGAGAGAGTGTGGCAAGAAGGGAACCTTTCCACACTGTTGGTGGAAATCTAAATTGGTACAGACACTATGGAGAACAGTCTGAAGAGTCCTTAAAAAACTAAAAATTGAACTATCATATGACTTGCAATCCCTCTCCTGGGCCTATATCCAGAGAAAAACATGGCCCCAAAAGATACACGCGCCTCCAATGTTCATTGCAGCACTGTTTATAGTAGCCAAGACATGGAAGCAACCTAAATGTCCATCAGAAGAGGACTGGATAAGGAAGATGTGGTGCATATGTGCAATGGAATATTACTCAGCCAGTAAAAAGGATGAAATAATGCCATTTGTAGCAACATGGATGACCCTAGAGAGTGTCATTTGGAGAGAAGTCAGACAGAGAAGGAGAAAAATAGTATGACATCCCTTTAATGGAGAATCTAAAGTGAAATAATGCAAATGAACTTACAAAACAGAAACAGACTCTCAGACTCCCATGAGGTGGGGAAGGATGGGGATGGGATAGAGAGTTTGGGATGGACAGGTACACACTGCTGTATTTAAAATGGATGACCAACAGGGATCTACTGTATGGCACGGGAACTCTGCTGCATGTTACGTGGCAGCCTGGATGGGAGGGGAGTTCAGGGGAGAATGGATGCAAGTATATGTATGGCAGAATTCGTTCTCTGTTTACTTAAAACTATCACAATGTTGTTTATCAACTATACCTCAGTACAGAATAAAAAGTTTAAAAATTAAAAAGCCAGGGAACTTTGATTTGGCTGATACCTTCAGATACCAAGCCTCAGTGTCTCATCCATCTATCCATCCAATATTTATTGAACATCCGCTATATTTTGGGTTTTGTGTTACGACTAGAGAGATAAATGGGCTTCCCTGGTGGCTCAGACTGTAAAGAATCTTCCTGCAATGCCAGAGACCCAGGTTTGATCCCTGGGTCAGGAAGATCCCCTGGAAAAGGGCATGGTAACCCACTCCAGTATTCTTGCTTGGAGAATTCCATAAACAGAGGCTACAGTCCATGAGGTCACAAAGAGTCAGAGGACTGAGTGACAGACACTTTCATTTTCAGAGATAAATACAATACACCTCTCGACCTTCAGTAACTGGTGGCCTGGTGGGTACAGAGATGTGTAGCCTTGCATATCATGGGTGTGATAAAATCTGTAATGGATACATGGGCAAAACATTCTGGAATACAAAAAGCAGGAGCAGCTCATCCTTAGGGAATGTGGAGAGTGTTTTAGGGAGGAAATGATGATTTTGCTGAATCTTTAATATATAATGAGTAGTGGTTTTTCACGGGGAGGCAGGTGGGGAAGGGCCCTCTAGGCAGGGAAAGTAGCCCAAGCAAAGCCTTGGAGCAGTACTGAGCCTGTCTCTGGGGGCTGTGACGACCCTCCTCTGTCCCTGCCCTGGTTTGTGGCCGCCCCACAGCCCATTGGGCTTCCCAGGTGACACTGGTGGTAAAGAACCTGCCTGTAGGATACTTAAGAGACCTGGGTTCAATCCCTGGGTCAGGAAGATCCCCTGGAGGAGGACGTGGCAACCCAGTCCAGTACTCTTGCCTGGGAAATCCCATGGACAGAGGAGCCTGGTGGGCTACAGTCCATGGGGTCGCAAAGAGTTGAACACGACTGAAGAGACTTAGTATGCACACAGAGCCCATTGGGAATGCTTCCCACACCCTTCCCGGGTCAAGGGAGATCTGGTCAGAGACCTCAGAGCCTGCTGTGGCTGGTGTGAGCCTGCTGGGCACACTGGCCTTTGACTGGAGGTTCAGACTCCTGGACCTTCCACCTTGGCCACAGAACTCAAGAGAGAAGGAGTTTGACTTGAGGCCGAAGATCTTAAATTCTCCAAACCCTTAAGGCCTCTCCTTTCGGAATCTTTTCAGGAGGAATGTCCCTGCCATTAGGTGGCAGTGAGTCCCAGCCCCCAGCCTAAGCAGAGCAGGCAGGAGGCTCCCAGACCTGCACCTTGGTACAGAGAGATGGGATCCAGATGGCCCTTCTGCCTGCAGCAAGGCATGTGTTTGGTGGGTTTGCACATGGGAGAATTCCAATGTCATACTACAAACACTGAATAGGATAACCTAGCTAAGTATTTCCATCTCTGCTCAAGGCTGAATCCTATCTTCAAGCATAAGCTGGCTTGGAAGAACTGCCCAAACCACTCCCCTTCCAGCCTGGGGGGTGCTGTCCTCCCCACCAGAGCGTTCTGCCTGCTTCACAGGCACCCACCCACCAGCACCAACAATGACCGACCTGTGCATCCACAGCTCTCATTGCTCTCACTGTTCCCTAGGGAGCACAGCCTCACTGTCAGCCTTATTGTAAAGTCACCAAAGCAGTCTTCTGTGGGCATGTGCCCACAGGTCGTCCTTCTAGAACTACAACCAACCTGCGATGATACTGAGTTGCCTTTGAATGAATGTCCTCATTAGTCTTTTCCGGGTCTCTTATCTTCTCTCTCTTAAAATAGTTAAATGGCAAATGCCATTCAAATGTAAGATTTCATCATGGACTATTACTATTTTTTTAATGAGATCAGACACTGGAAATAAAGGCCCTGAATTTCATACCCACCACTATTACACTGACCATGTCATGTTACTTTATAATATCTTTCAATAAATGACTTCATTTCATTTATAGCAATTTAAAGTCTATAGACTGGGACTTCCCTGTAGCTCATAGGGCTTCCCTGTTGGCTCAGATGGTAAAGAATCCTCCTGCAATGTGGGAGACCTGGGTTCGATCCCTGGGTTAGGAAGATCTCCTGAAGAAGGAAATGGCTACCCATTTCAGTATTCTGGCCTGGAGAATTCCACGGGTAGAGGAGCTGACAGGCTACAGTTCATGAGGTGGCAGAGTCGGACATGACTGAGCAACTTTTACTTTCACAGAAACAGAAGAACAGAAAAGTGAAGTGAAAGTTACAAAGTTACAAAGTCTATGTAACAGTCATATTATTTGGATTTGGAATAACTTTCAAAGTATTATTTCACATTTTAGTATAGAAACTAAAACTTTTAAACATAGATAGCTATTTAGGTTCAGTATGTGTTAGAGGGGAAAAATTCCATCTCTAAACTGACAGTTTTGAAGTTGAGTGTTTTGTTATGCTGAAGAAGGGAGTTGATAAGTATATGATACTACTGGGAAAAGGGCCCCAAGATCCCATTCCTGTGTATCCTGATCTTCATTTTCCTACTCTGTTGCCACCACTGCATCAGGGTTTAGAATAATATTCCTTAATACAGGTGCCAACAAACGTCACATGAAGAATTCTTTTAAGTTCATTTCTATGGTCACATTATCAAGAAGCACACACAGAAAGCATAAGCAGTATAAGGAGAAAAGGGAATCCTTGTGTACTATGAAAGGGAATGTAAACTGGTGTAACCACTGTGGAAAACAATAGGGAGGCTTCTCAAAAAATTATAGAACTACCATATGATCCAGAAAATTTACTCCTGGGTATTTATCCAAAGAAAATAATATCAGAAAAGATACATGCACTCCCGTCTGTGTTCAGTGCAGCATGATTTACAATAGCCAAAATATGGGAACAACCTGTGTCCATTGACAAGCAGAGAAAATGTGATGTGTCGTGTCCAAATCTTTGTGATCCATGGACTGCACCAGGCTCCTCTGTCCATGGGGATTCTCCAGGCAAGAATACTGGAGTGGGCAGACATTTCCTTCTCCAGGGGATCTTCCCCACCTAGGGATTGAACCTGAGTTTCCCTCACTGCAGGCAGATTGTTTACCATCTGAAACACAGAGAAACCCATATACATATACATATGTGTGTATGTGTATACACATATATATAAAGAGAGAGAGAAAAGAATCCTATTCAGCCCTGAACAGGAGAACCTATCATTGGTGACAACATGGATGGATCTTGGGGGCATTTTGTTAAGTGAAAGACAAACTGTGTATGATCTCATTTGTGTGTGGAATTAAAAAAAATAAAACAACCCAGACTCATAGGTAAAGAGAACAGATTGGCAGTTCCCAGGAAGGGGTAAGAGCAGAGAGACAGGGGCAAAATGGGTTAAAGAAAAAAGCATAGGTAAATATGTGAGTTGAAGGTGGATCCACTTAATGTTGTTGTTGTTTTTTTTTTTTTTCAATTAGATCATATCTGCAAATGAAATGGGCGAACAGACAATCCAAGATGAAATCTTATTCTTTAGGGTCCTGTGAATCATGAATTTGTCCAATGGGTATAATACCCCAGTTACTGTTTAATGTTTCGGGCTGTGTAGTAAAACGCAACTTGATGAATGTGTGGCATTTGAAAAATGAACATGCAGCGTAAGGTGCAGGATCTGTAGCTGCTAATTTGGACGGGCAAACGGGATGCCTGTTTTACAGCTTGCTCTACTGAGAAACAAATGTAATGACCTCCGTTTTATAGAGAATTTATTTATTATGGATAACTCAGTTTTAAATAGTCTAATATTCTGGGTCCGTTTTTTCCCCTCTAAGGAACATATTTAGAATCAGATGGTCTTGAGTGAAAGGGAGATACATCCAGCAGAAGTGGAAGTGTCCTTTTGTTTTCTGGCCATGTAGATGTGCCCCTACTGAAGGCACTCAGCTCTGCCCTCTGGAGCAGAGTGGTCACTGGGGAAAGTCATTTGTTTGGGAGATGGGCACCCCAACGGGGAGAGTGGCCCTGTCAGGCTATGACAAGCCTCTATGCCAGTTTTCATCAGCTTGGTTTGGGTAGCGAAGTGCCTCTCAGTTTTTCCCAGTTGGCACTCTTAATCTAAAGAATATGTTTCTTGAATATATTTCCATCTTAGGTGTAGATGCCGCAGAAAGTGACATAAATACTGAGCACAGAAATGAGAGTACATGTTTATACATGTATTTATACAGCAAATGATAGCTTTTGCATTCTTGTTCAGGTTCAAATATTTGGGGGAAATAACTGCCAGTAAGTGTTCATGAATGTACAATATGTTATATGCTGTTACAGGTGAATTTTTGCCTCTGTGGAAATAAGCATTCCCTTTTACAAGAATTGCTAACCTCTAAGAGAAAAAAATCACAGGTGTGTCTTTTTTTTTTAACTTTTGTATTTTGTGATCACATCACTTTAAAGGTGAGATATCGAGATTACATTTTTGCTAAGAAACCTGCAGCTTCGAGTCTTATCGCTAAGAATTATTCCTGCTCTTTTGCAATGTTTCCTTAAAGACACTGGGTTTGAGTCATTTACTAACCACAGACACAAAACGCATTAGGTTTTAACAGCAGATCTAAATTAAAAACTCAGTAACTTGGAACAAATGGACCCTTTAGCTCATTTCCAAGCTAAAATCCTGGTTACATTTTATTGTTTCTAAACCTTTCTTACTGCAAGCCATCAATCCACCAGCTTCCTTCTGGCTCATTCGAGCTTTGAACCGTACCTTTACGGTGCTATAAATTAGCATGTGGGATGCACTGTAATTGGCATTCATTTCTTCCCAGTTGAAGTTGTCTGTCTTTGAAGACATCTTTACAACACTTCGAATTCACTCCAAAAAGTAATACCCGATGAGAAGATGTCAAACGTAAATTTGAAAAACATGTTTTGGCTTTTATCTCAAGATGGAAAATAAAAGTGGTCAGAGCTCTGTGATCCAGAACTCACTTTCTAAGACTTCAGTCCCATTGTTTTGGACAGAGATGTCTTTGGCAGCAGGAAGTAGAAAGAAGGGCAGTCTCACCCACCTGAAAACAACGAGTCATTTTAAAGATATGGTTACAGGGGGAAATGGTCAGGGTCATAAAACTGTCAGTGAAATGCACTCTCATCAGGGCTTTCCATGGGAGGCATGGCAGGAAAAAGCCAAAAGGCTCCGTGGAGGGGGCCAGAGGCTCCTTACCACCCTGCCAGGGTGCAGTGAGCAAGTGTCAACCCCTCTGTCCTCAGTCACAGAGCTGCTGTTGGGATAGGGCAGGAGAGGGATGAGAGGAGAAGCAAGGGGTACTTGGGGAGGGGGCGTTCCTGAGGGGGAAAGCCCACACTGCTGTCCTATGATCCTGAAACCCCAGACAGCCAACCTTCTGGATGAGCAGGGAGCTGTGCATCTACCGCGCACCTGCCTATCAGTATGACCGCCTGGACGCTGGCCTGGGCTCGTTCCCTGCCCCCGGCTCCTGGTTTCCACCACTAGCCCAGCCATTCTCCACACTGCATCCTGCAGCAGCCCATCCTCCAAGGGGAATTTGTTTTCCAAGCTTTAAAACCAAATTACCGGGAGGGTAAGAGAAAACCCAAGCCTCTAGTCCTTGGGCAGCTTGCCACCAAACTCCTTGAACTCCAGCCCTGGGTTTTTGTGTCCCTTTGAAATAGACACGGTTTGGGTTGAACCTGTACTTCCTAGCATCTGGAGCAGAGGAGGAAGAATATACTATTTTTAAAAGGAACTTTCTGGAAAGTGTACAAAACCCGATAATTAAAAAAATAAAGCCAAGCCCTCAGCTGCACAAACAGCCCTTGTTCTCTTCCAGCGAAGGTCTGTCAGGAGTGCCCACCTTCCTCTCCCTGAGAAGAGCAATTAAGGAGACCAGGAAGCATTGCTGGGTTGGGTCTGTTTTCTAGTAAAGCCTCTTCAATCACCTCCTTTGATGTAGCGGAGGGTGGGAGGGGAGTCCAACCAACCTGCTCCATGCCTCTAGCCCACTTTGGAGGCTCTGGGTTAGAAGAGTGTTTTCTCTCTCTTAACTTATTTTTGTGCATCAGAGTGTACACATCTGTCTTTATACCCAGCCGATTTTCTGGCCCCAAACAAATTCTCTGTGAGTTTCTCCAACCGAGCTCAGTGGGATCTCTGTCAGCTGCAAGATTTATGTCATCTTGTTTGGTCCTGAGAACTGATCCTTCAGCTTTTCACATCTGGATTTAATTGGAAAGACATTAAGTGCACTGGAAAAGCATATTTTAGGGCAGCTCTTTATAGACACCCCTATTAAAGGGGCTGACGGCTGTAGGTTCAAGTGTGATGAACACAGACAACATCTCAAAAGTAGAAAGCCCGGAATTAGGAAGGAGTGGCTAGGAAGAAGAGCAACCCTGTTCAGGGATTCCATTTACCTGGTTGCTCTGGGAAAGAAATGTGGCAAGATGCCCAACTTCATGCCTAGCCCAGTAGCATGGGGCACCCGTTCATGGACCACTGGGCATTTTGATATTTTCACGGACGATTCCTCCCCGGCTTGGTCTGCACATCCTATGCGCTGGCAATGGGACGTGTCATACAGTCGTGTCAGAGGGTGGTTGGCAATTGCAGACGCCCGCACCATCTTGCTCCTGTCCTTTCTCTGGGTGGCGCTAGAGTCCCCAGGCTCCACACCCTGTGGTGTCTCCGTACACAACAGAAGCCTCTGATCTGCTTGAAGCACAGAACGAACACACTGACTGGGGAGAGTTTAGCAAAGCCCCTCACCCCGTTGGGTGCACACTGGTAGGCTTTAAATAAACACATCCAAGGCTGAAGGCAGAGGCGACCTGATGATGATCAGTGTTTTACAAAAGGTCTCTCCGTTTTCAGATTTGTGGTTTGTGTGCAAAAGGATAATAAAGAACTCAGATCAGTTGTCATCAGGGAACACAGATATCTTTCTCATCTTGATCTGTGTTATGTTTGGCGGCTCTGAACTTGCTAGCTGCTCAGGAGCTGCTTTAATTCTCTGAAGTCTTGGCTCCCAAACGCCTAATTATTAGAGGGCAAAATGCACATTTAGTTTCCTCTCTTTAGACTCTGCTTCATCATATCTGTGGCCTTGGTTAAGCAAGGGTTTATAATGTGTTTTGAGCCATGGAATCTTTTGGCAGAGGGCTTCCCTGGTGGCTCAGTGGTAAAGAATCCACCTGCAATGCAGAAGGCTCGGATTCGATCCCTGGATCGGAAAGATCCCTTGGAGAAGGAAATGGCAACCCACTCCAGTATTCTTGCCTGGAGAATCCCATGGACAGAGAAGCTTGGTGGGCTAAAGTCCATGGGGTCGAAAAAGAGTTGGATACAACTGAGGGTAGTTGGCAGTCTGAAACGTCGGTGTACGACACCTCCAAACACCAGTGCAACTGAACAGCAATAACTCTGTTGGTTATCTGGTGAAACCTGCAGACCTTTGCACAGAATACTGTGAACCTACCTAAAATTAAAATACATCAGATTAAAAAATTATATTAAAATCAGTTATCAGATATTCAATTATTAAAAGAATAAAGCTGTGCTATAGCAATAAACCTGTTTATTTGCACACTGACTGACTAGATCTCGTAGTGGGTCTGATAACCATACATCTCATATAATTCATGGAATTCTCCAGGCAAGAAACTGGAGTAGGTTGCCATTTCCAAGATTTTCCAGGGAACCTTCCTGACCCAGGAATCGAACCCAGGTCACCTACATTGCAGGCAGATTCTTTACCATTTGAGCCACCACGGAAGCTCAATATTTTGCTTAAAGAAGTGCTAAGTTTCTGTTAAATGTTAATATGCATAACTTAATCTCTCCCCTGTCTAAATTCATAAAGCCCCTAAATCCATGAGCCCAAAGTTAAACCCCTGGTCTGGTGGACAGTGTCTAAGCAGGAGCCCTAGGCTGTGACTTTGTTCCACTCAGCCCCTGGCCTTCCAGAACCTCGGCCCATCTTATGGCCCTGGACCTGCGCTGAGTGACCTGGCAGGTGTTCTGGCCTCTGTCCACCTCTGGCCCTCTCTGCAGCCCCACTGGGAAGGTGTTGCTGTCTTTGATGGTGGCAGAAGGGGCCCGGCAGTCAGGTCAGAGCGGGCACCCGGCTGGGCGCTTCTTTACCCAGGGGATAGCAATGGACACCCTGGAAAGGCCTCTCTGCACCAAAACCATTTTGTCCTTGGCTGGGCCACTTGGCCCAGCTGGACATGGAACAACAGACTGGGTTCCAAATTGGGAAAGGCGTATGTCAAGGCTGTATATTGTCACCCTGCTTATTTGACTTATATGCAGAGTACATCATGCAAAATACTGGGCTGGATGAAACACAAGCTGGAATCAAGATTGCCAGGAGAATTATCAATAACTTCAGATATGCAGGTGACACCACACTTATGGCAGAAGGCGAAGAAGAACTAAAGAGCCTCTTGATGAAAGTGAAAGAGGAGAGTGAAAAAGTTGGCTTAAAACTCAACATCCAGAAAACTAAGATAGATGGTAAATAGATGGGGAAACAATGTAAACAGTGAGAGATTTGATTTTGAGGGGCTCCAAAATTACTGCAGGTGGTGACTGCAGCCATGAAATTAAAAGATGCTTGCTCCTTGGAAGAAAAGCTATGACTGACCTAGAAAGCATATTTAAAAGCAGAAACATTACTTTGACAACAAAGGTCCATCTAGTTAAAGCCATGGTTTTCCAATAGTCTTGTATGAATGTGAGAGTTGGACTATAAAGAAAGCTGAGTGCCGAAGAATTGATGCTTTTGAACTGTGGTATTGGAAAAGACTCTTGAGAGTCTCTTGGACTGCAAGGATATCCAACCAATCCATCCTAAAGGATGGACTGAATATTCATCGGAAGGACTGATACTGAAGCTGAAACTCCAATGCTGTGGCCATCTGATGGGAAGAGAAGATTTGAAAAGACCCTGATGCTGGCAAAGATTGAAGGCAGGAGAAGGGGACAACAGAGGATGAGATGGTTAGATGGCATCATTGACTCAATGACATGAGTTTCAGTAAGCTCCAGGAATTGGTGATGGCCAAGGAAGCCTGGCATGCTACAGTCCATGGGGTCACAGAGAGTCGGAGACGACTGAGCAGCTGAACTGAACTGGACTGAACTTTGCTTGGGCCCAAACAGAGTGAAAGCAGTGTAACCACAAGGGCTGCTGGTGGAAGAAGAGCTGAAGAGGGATCAAGTCAGGAAGAGAAAGCTTGGTCCACTCTGCTGCTTCCTGACTGCATTCCTGCCATGGAGACTGTCCCGCTGAAGACGCGGGGCTCTTTCAGAAATGCAAACCTGAGCGCATTCCTTTCTTGGTAAATGTCTATGTAGCCCAAGTCCCTGCTCCTTGAAATGACACAAAGGCCCTTGTTAGAGACTGGGCTCTTTCTTCTCAAAATGCATATATTGAAGTCCCATACAGTGAAGTATGGCAGAATATGGCTGCTTACAGACAGGCCTTTAAAGAGATGATTAAGTTATAAATGAAATGGGGCTGAGAACAGTTTAGTCACTCAGTTGTATCTGACTCTTTGCGACCCCGTGAACTGTAGTGTCCTCTGTCCATGGGATTTCCCAGGCAAGAATACTGGAGTGGGTTGCCATTTCCTCCTCCAGGGGATCTTCTTGGCCCAGGGACCAAACCCGTGTCTCCTACATTGGCAGGCAAATTCTTTACCACTGTTCCACCTGTGACGCCCATAATCCAATGTGACTGGTGTCTTTATGAGAAGAGGAGATTAGGACACAGAGAGAGACCCAGGGAGGCATGTGCACCCGAGGAAAAACCATGTGAGGATGCAGGGACAAGGCATCTGTCTGAAAGCCTCACTGCAGGGTTGAATGACCCTGCTGACTCCTTGATCTCGGACTTTCCCCTCCAGAGTTGTGAGACAGTATGTTTCTAATGTTTAAGGCACCCAGTCTGTCAGCCTGTGGTGTTTTGTTTTGCAGCCCAGCAAACTAATACAGCCTCACTCTCTGGCTTCCTGTGAGGACAGGCCCAGTGTCCCCTTGCTGCTTGGGAACACTGGTGCCTCATCCTTCGCAAGGCACCCAGGCATGCTGCTTCTCACCCCAGTGTCTCCGCCTGGATGCCTTTCTTTACAAAAGCTCAGGCTGCACCTCACTCAAGAAGTTCCTCCCCACCCCCAGCACCCTGCTGGCCCAGACTGCATGCATCACCACGTGTGCGTTCGTGCTCCCTGCCCGCCTGGGGCATCCCACGGGCAGGCTTGTCTGTCCTTCATCTCTGTGTTCCCAGAGCCTGGCCCAGGGCCTGGCACTCTGCTTGCTGTAAGTATCCGATGAACAAATACATGTAGCCATCCCTCCAGCTGGACTGTACTCACTCTGTCCTACTCCAGGATAATCTGAGTTCAAGGCCGGGGCGGGCTGTTCACCAGCTTTGTGACCTCAGAAGAGTCCATGACCGCCTTGAGATACAAGTTTCTGAGGAAACCATGGGCATGGGTCCCAGTCAGTGTTTCTCAGCCTTTCTAAGGTCTGTGTCTCCTGTTGGCAAATGTTTTTTAAAAAATCATATGAGAATTTTTCTCCAAATGATCTCTCCCCAGCGATCCCTGATCTGTGAATTTCAGCCAAGATGATTTTTTCCAACCTTTACTTTCTCTGGTTAAAATTCAGTGATGCCTACAACTGAGAGAGAACTGAGTTTACAGTAGATTTGTTTTAGAGTTTTGCCCCAGGGCCCTCCTTGGGAAGGTTCCATCCCTTGACAGCTAGGCTAGTCCAATGTAAATTTCAAGTGGAATCACATTGGGGATGGGTCTGTGATGGGAACAAGAAAGAGGGATATAATGGCTGAGAGAGCCAGTCATTCCCCAGACCCAGCAGAGTGCATGCTTCTTAGGACTGTCGTTAACCAATGGATCTTTTGGTGAATGTTGGTCAATGTGGCACTAGTGGTAAAGAACTTGCCTGCCAGTGCAGGAGATGTAAGAGATGCGGGTGCAATCCCTGGGTTGGGAAGATTCCCTGGAGGAGGGCATGGCAACCCACTCCAGTATTCTTGCCTGAAGAATCCCATAGACTGCAGCCCGGCAGGCCCCTCTGTCCATGGGATTGCACAGAGTCAGACGTGACTGAAGTGACTGAGCGTGCACACACCGTTACTTCTGGCAACTAAGGATGGGAGAAGCCAGCTTGCTCTCTCTGTTTAACCATGCTGTCTGGTGGTGTGTTAAAATAAAAGCAGTTATTAGACCAAATTCTCCCAAACACACAATGTGTTTTTTAATAAACAAATACAAACATTTTTATCCAGCCTGTTCTTTTAAATACAGGGAAACCTGACCCTAGCCTCAGGTGCCTCAGCGGGTTCAAACTAGAGCAGGTGTATCAGTGTCCCATCAGCAAGAACTGCCAAGCCTACAGGTGGGTCAGGGAACCACATTCCTGAAGAAAGGGGGTGCTCCTTGATGACGGAGCTCCAGATCTCAAGAGCTCAAGAGAATTCCCCAAGAGAAGGAATCAGGCTGCTGGGGTTGCAAATCCTTATTCTTCAGTAATGCGAGGGAGGAGGGCCCATCTAATTTTAAACCACCTATCTAGAGTACCACTAAAACAAGCTTCAGAAGAAGCAGCATAACGATTCCATTTGAGGGAAAAACAGAATTCACATATATGTATAAGTATCAAGTATTAGTTGCTAAGTCATGTCCGACTCTTTGTGACCCCATGGACTGTAGCCCACCAGTCTCCTCTGCTCATGGGATTCTCCAGGCAGAAATACTGGAGTGAGTTACCATTCCCTTCTTCAGGGGATCTTCCTGACCCAGGGTTGGAATCTGGGTCTCCTGCATTGCAGGCAGATTCCTTACTGTCTGAGCCACAAGGGAAACAGCATGTATATGTATAAGGATACACCAAACAAAATACCTGGAAAAATGCACACCAAATAATTAGCAGTTACTTCTAGTGTGTGGGCTTGTAGTTGATTGAAAGGTTAGATAATATTAGGGGCTTTTCCTTGACATTTAAGTATTTTTCAAAGTGTTACAATGAGGACTATTTTTAAATTAGAAACACTAGTTTTACAAACAGAACGGTCCAAATTTTGTTTTTAATTTTTATTTCAAAATAAGTATAGATTCACAGGAAGTTGCAAAGATAGTACAAAAAAGCCCTGTATACTCTGCACTCAGTTTCCCCCAATTTTATTTATTATTTATTTTTCATTTTATTTATCTATAGTACAATATCCAAACCAAGATATTGACACTGGTTTGTTGTTTAGTTGCTAAGTCATGTACTACTCTTTTGCAACCCCATGGACAGTAGCTTGCCAGGCTCCTCTGTCCATGGGATTTCTCAGGCAAGAATACTAGAGTGTGTTGCCATTTCCTGCTCCAGGGGATCTTCCCAACCCAAGGATCGAACCCGCAACTCCTGCTTTGGCAGGCAAATTCTTTACTGCTGAGCCACCAAGGAAACCAGCTGACACTGGACCATGTCTGTAATGTAGGTCTGTGGTCAGTTTACCACATACAGAGACTCAGGTAACCACCACCATGATCAAGACACACAATTCTTTGATCATCACAGAGTTCTCCCTAGTGCTATTCTTCTGGGGTCTCACTCTGTCCCCATTCCTCCTCCCACCACTGTCACTCACTAATCCTTGGCAAGACATTTGTCATTTCAAGAATGCTATATAAATAGAATCATACAGTATGCGACCTTTTAGGACTGACTTTTTTTCACTTAGCCTAATACCCTTGCAATCCATCTGAGTTGTTGTATGTAACAACAGTTCATTCCTGTATATTGCTGAGTAGTATTCCGTGGAATGGATGTATCACAGTTTAATAATTCATCTATTGTGAGGATTTGGGGCTGTTGTTTTGTTTTGTTTTGACTAATACAGATAAAACTGCTTTGAACACTTGTGTACAAGTTATTGATGTGGACATAAATTTTCTCTTCTCTGGGACAAATGCCCCAAAATATGATTGCTGGGCTGCATAGTAAGTTGTATTTTTTTTTTTAATAAAACTTGAAAACTATTTTCCAGAGTGGCTGACCCATTTCATAGTCCATCACAAGTGTATAATAATAGATCTAGTTTCTCTGAATTCTCTCCTTCATTTGGTATTGTCACAAATGTTTGTTTTCACCATTTTAATAGGTTTGTAATGATATCATAGTCTTAACAGCTAATAATGTTAAGCATCTTTTCACGTGTTTATTTGCCATTTGTAAATCCTCTTTGGTGGACCTTCTCTTCATGTCCTTTGTCCATCTTCTAATTGGATTGTTATTTACTTTATATATTCTAGATACCAGTCCTCTGTCAGTCACATGGGGGCTGTTACTACTTTGCGTGAAACCCAATGGAGACAGAATAACATTCTATAAATTTATATAGTCCTACTTATTCACCTATCACTTCTGGCTTCTTTCTCAGTTAATAAGGAAGTCTGGTTTATCCTTGATAAAGATTTTTTAATAGACTTTATTTTTAACATGTATTTATTTCTCTGGCTGCACTGGGTCTTAGTTGTAGCATGTGGGATCTAGTTCCTTGGCCAGGGATTGAACCCAGGCCCCCTGAATTGGGAGTACAGAGTCTTAGCCACTGGACCACCAGTAAAGTCCCCTTGATAAATATTTTGTTTCCATTTTTAGTCCCAAACTTTGGGTTCACAAGAAACCCTCAAACCCTATCCTTTGTCATTCAGGAACCCAACAGCTCCCTCCCACAATGAAGTATCTCCTAAGAGACATAGAGTCCCTGGGAAGGCTTTTTGCATGAAGACACATTAAAGATTAACAGACTAAGTACCCCTTGCCCACTGTTGGCATGTGGTCCCTTTGCCCTCTGGAAATATGTTCACAGAGAGGCCATCCTGAGGAAGGGAGAAAGACCTGAGAGTTTCTTGATGATATTCACGCATGGATCACCAGTTTTAGCATCTCCAGGTTGCTGTGCTCCGTGAACCAGGCAGCCCACGTCCCCTGACTACAAATGAGCCTTAATTCTATGCCATCCCTGGTGCTGTAGCTACTAAACAACACCCAGCTCTGCCTGATTCTAGAGACTACAGTTTCAGCTCAAGGAGATAGGCATGCAGATACCTCAGCAAATGAGAGCGGTGACATGGTACCACTTGTGAGTACTAATTGAGACTAATTGCTCACCACACCTTCTTCCTCTTTTCCTCAGCTCACAGCCAGACTTAGTTACCCAACCTGGAGTTGGGTGGAGTCATGGAGTTCCATATGGTCATGTCACTGGGTCCCTCAGCACGAGGGCTTTGAGATCTTTTTCATAAAATCTTCCTAAGTGCTGTCTTCCGTTTTATTTTCTCTTCCACTGGCTGAATGGAGAGGACCATAATGCAAGCCTAGAAGAGGGTGGAGTCACAATATGGAAGGGGTCTAGGACCTTGATTGATCAGGGTCCACTGTCCAGCAATGTGCAATAGGTCTTTCCATGAGTATTGAGTTTCTAGGGCTGGCTGTTTAGCAGTTTACTTTGAGTGATACAGGCCATAGAAATCACCAGTCACTATTCTTTTCCAAATGTAGAGGAGGCGTCATAGAGGAGGTTCCCTTGGGGCTCATTCCAGGTTGCCTCTCAGATACTATATGTGTGTGTGCATGCTCAGTTTCTTCAGTGGTGTCTGACTCTTTGCAGCCCTATGGACTGTAGCCCACCAGGCTCCTCCATCCATGGGGTTTCCCAGGCAAGAATACTGGAGTGGGTTGCCATGCCCTCCTCTCAGGGATCTTCCCCACTCAGGAATTCTACACACATCTCCTGAAGCTCGAGCACTGCAGGAGAATCCTTTAGCACTGAGCCACTGGGAAGACTTTCAGATACTATAAATATTGCTTATTTTCACAGATCAGGATATTGCCTGGTTGCTTTTCATGTTTGACTCATTCCTGAATTGTCCTCTTTTGTACGATCACTTTACCCTTATTTGGCTAACAATACTAGTTCTGCAAAGCCCTAAAGTTGAGTGCTATCGAATTCCAAATAGCTTATTGCTTTTAGCACCCTTCTCACTTTCAGTAAATTCTTCTAGCCTTTTGATAACTTAATTCCTATCCTTTCCACATATTTATCCAAAAGGCAGCTTTTAAATTATGGACCCACTCTTCCTCCTGGCCTTTGATACTACCAGATGCTAGAGGAAAAACATCCCCAATATTCCTACAATCTATTTCAATATATAATTCTATCCAACTGAATGTCAGGCATTTCTAAAGAATGCTGTTGGTTGATATAATGTCCCTTGCCCATGTTAAGGTTTTGATTTGAAATTGTGTTTTGGAATGCCTCATGTTATATGTTTCCCCAATTTATAAATCTATCACATATTTTCTCTCCAATTTAGCTTGCCTCCTTAAAAGATTAACCATTAAGAATGGAGTCTGACATAATATCTTTAGAAAGTAAAAGAAGAAAAATATTCTACTTTTGAAAGGGAATGTACCCTCAGGCAAAAAAAAAGATTTCTGTCTCTTAATACACATTGGGAACTGCCAGTTGTCATGCTGACAGCTTAAGATGGATTAGGATTCCATCACTGATCATCGCATAAATTTTTATACTTATAACCTTACATCTTTATCTGCAGCCAAATGATTAGGGGAAAAAAAATCTCTGTTTGGATATATTAGAATGTCAACCCTTAGAGTACTAGCTTGAAACAACTTACAAGAATTTGGCAGACCTAAACTGCACTCCCAAAGGCATAATAAATTACTTCTCATTCGAGTGTGGAGGCAGGGAAAAGGGACCATTTGTGATCATAATTATTTATAAATCTCTTTGTTTGATTATATTGTCTTAATGAAGATGTTTTTAGGAAACCAGGATAGTACTTCTTCCTTTGAGATGGCTGTTTAATTATAAACCTTAACAATTACTCTTAATGGAGTTTCTAAAAATGACCAAACCAAGTGTGATATTATTAGTGATGTACTTCTTTCAGTAGCACTTAGAGAAAGAAGATAAAAGTTTACTTCTTGAACTTGACAGTGATGATATTTCTTTTAGCTTAAGAAAATGATGACTTTCTAGAAAAAAAAAAAACAACTAAAATTAATTCCAAGAAAGTTTCTCACAATGTTGTAATAATGTAATTGGCATAAAATAAGTCCACAATGTATGAGAACACCCACCTTGGGGATCTATCATGATACTTAATTCCCTCATTTGAAAGACCAACATGAGGCAGCTACTTACTTCAGCTGAATAATCAGCCTTTAAACATCAAATGAATGCTTATTTCTGGATTTCAATCAGTGGAGGAAGTGAGCTACTCTTTAATTTCCATAGGGAACTTCTGAGAATTAATAAAACCATATTGTATATATAGGATTTCCCTGGTAGCTCAAAGGGTGAAGAATCTGCCTGTAATGCATAAGACCAGAGTTTAATCCCTGGGTTGGGAAGATCACCTGGAGAAAGAAGTGGCAACCCACTCCAGTATTCTTGCTTGGAAAATCCCATGGACAGAGAAGCCTAGCGGGTCACAGTCCATGGGGTTGCAAAGAGTTGGGCATGACTGAGCAACTAACACTTTTACTTTCACTTTACAGTGTATATGAGATAGCTAGATATTCTTGAACTTGGTCACTATTTTCAGTCATTCTTCAGTCATTCATTAATTCAACTAATAAAGTGAAAGTCACTCAGTCGTGTCTGACTCTTTGCAACCCATGGACTACACAGTCCACGAATTCTCCAGGCCAGAATACTGGTGTGGGTAGCCCTTCCCTTCTCCAGAGGATCTTTCCAACTCAGGGATCAAACCCAGGTCTCCTGCGTTGCAGGAGGATTCTTTACCAGCTGAGCCACAAGGGAAGCCCAAGAATACTGGAGTGGGTAGCCTATCCCTTCTCCAGAAGATCTTCCCGACCCAGGAATTGAAACGGATTCTTCTGCATTGCAGGCAATTCTTTACCAGCTGAGCTACTAGGGAAGCCCTATTCAACTAATAAGTATTTATTAAATGAGTGTCTATTTTAGGTGTAGAGCACTTAGCAATGAACAAAACAGACAAATCTCTGCCCTCACGAAACTTAGATTCTAATGGGGACATGGGCAATAATTGAGGAAATGGTTAAATAGAGACATAAAATTTTAGGGCCAGTAAGCACTAAAAATTAGGCAGCGTAAGAAGATACAAGAACGCCAGGCTAGGCATGGGATGTGTTGCTTCTATAGGGTCCCTGGTCTCAAGGGATGACAACTGAGCAGAGAACTGGCTGAAATGAGGGACAGGGCCCTGTAGAGACCAGAGAGAAGGGCCCCAGGTCTACGAAGAAGCGTGTGAAGGCCCACGAGACAGCACTGGACTCAAGGTGCTCTACAAAGAGCAGAGGGGCTGGTGTGGCTGGAGCGCTGGCGTTTGGAAGAATGTGGTGATGAGGCTGCTGAGACTGAGCTGTAGATGGGGGAGGTCACGGAGGGCGTCAGGCCCAAGACAGAAGTTGGGATTTTGTTCTAAAGAGCAGCTAGAATATTGACATTTCACATTTATCTTTCCAGATATGTTCTCAATTCCCACCCAGAGCCCACAGCTCAGAAGAGCATAAGAGGAAGTAAGGGATTGGCTCAAAGAGGCAGCCCATATCCTCAGAGCCTGCACACAGACCCTCTCTCATGGGACTCCATGCTCTAAGACCTACTGGCATATTTTTTAAAAAATAATTTTTTATTATTTTTTGGCCACGCTGAGAGGCATGTGGGATCTTTGTTCCCCAACCTGGGACTGAACTCATGCCCCCTGCAGTAGAAGCCCAGAGTCCTAACCACTGGCCCACCAGGGAAGTCCCTCAGGCCATTTCTTGAGCACACAAATGGTGCATCCTATCACTGGATTGACAGGTGGTACAATATAGTAGTTAAGAATCTTGGCTCAGAGCCAAACCATCTGTGTCCAGATTTTTAGATCCATCAAGATCAAGTCCTGTTGATCTTGCACAAATTTCTTCATCTCTGTCTCTGCATCCTTCTCTTAAATTGGAGATGACAGTCAAGGCTCCTTGCAGCAACTGTGAAAATAAATGAGTAGAGGATGGAGAGTTCTTAGAGCAAAGAGAGTGTCATGAACATGAGATGCCATCTAAGAGTTGAGAGTTTTACTTGCGAAAGTCCTGTTATGGTTGCCACTTGGTGGAGCTGGTCAATAAGCCCGGCTCTCAAAACCGCATTGCTGCCCTGTGAGCAGTGAGGAGGGAGGAGGAGGTGGTACCAGTTAGGGGTTTTTCCCCACGAGGGTCAGTTGTTACACATTTTCCATGCAGCACAGTGTGTGGCAGACAGCCCCAGGACACACCCATCAATTCACCCCTGTAATAGTACGGCTACTCCGTCTTCTAAATTAAGACATTGAGGAGCGAAAAGGGAAAGACACTTTCTCACAGGACCCATAGTGAAGCTCAGTCCCAAACTCAGTGCTCCCCTGCAAACCATGATCATCACAGGTGACAAAGCTCTACCCATCACCTCTCCAACTACCACCTCACTCTGCAGCTGTGAGGCGTTCTTCACTGACTTAGAGCATCAGAGAGCCTGAGACACGAGTGGCCTCACAGCCACCTACTCCAGTGATGGGTACCACCCAGTCCTTCCTCAGGGTCCAGCTTGCTCTCTGCGGACACAAGGTTCCTTCCTGTTTGGAGACCAAATCCCTTTGGCTATGGCTTCCACCCCTTGGGCTTGGCTCAGCTTTTCCAGGACACGGCGCCTCCCTGGTCTATACCACAGCTTGGACTATCACCCAGGACTCTGATCGTGTCCCCAAGCCCTAATTCCCTCCCAGCCCCTGTGCGCAAGCAGCAGACCCTGCCAGCATCACCCTCTGCCCACCGTTCACCTCCCTGAAGGAGTTCTCACCCTGCGTCTCTCCCAAATGTGGCCTCTCCATGGCACCGTCTTCTCGAGGCAGACCTGGGTGCCCTTCTCGGGGCTGTTGTTGTAGCCGCGGTCTCTACAGCATCACCTGTCAGCCTGGTGTGGTCTGCGTGCTTTCCTTCCTGCTGGAAGACATGCTGAGAACAGACAGGGACCCTGTATGTGGAGCTGAGGTTTCCTCGTACCCAGTGTGGTTTCCCTGTTCTCAATGACCCTGTTTTCTTTTCTATTTTTTTTTAATATTTATTTCTCTTTATTTACTTGACTGTGCTGGGTCTTAATTGCGGCATGTGGGGATCTTTAGTAGCAGCGTATGGGATTTTGTTCCCTGACCAGGATTAAACCCCTGTCCTTTGCATTGAAAGCATGGAGTCTTAGTCACTGGACCACCATGGAAGTCCCTTTAATTTACTTTCTATTAATGAATAGTTAATGTACGATGTTGTATTAATTTCTGCTAGAGCAGAGTGATTCAGTTATACACATATCTACATTCTTTTTCATATTCTGTTCCATTATGGTTTATCACAGGATGTTGAATATAGTTCCTTGCGCTATACAGTAGGACCTTGTTTTTTTATCTATCCTATGTGTATCAGTTTACATCTACTAATCCCAAACTTCCAATCCAGCCCTCTCCCACCCCTGACCCCCTTGGCAACCACCAATCTATTGTCTATATAGCTCTGATTCTGTTTCTGTTTCATAGATAAGTTTATTTGTGCCATATTTTAGATTCCACATATGAATGATACCATATGGTATTTGTTTCCCTCTTTCTGACTTACTTCACTTAGTATGATAATTTCTAGTTGCAGCCATGTTGCTTAAAATGGCATTATTTTGTTCTTTTTATGGCTGAGTGCTATTCCGTCATATATAAGTACCACATCTTCTTTAGCCATTCATCTGTCAATGAACATTTAGGTTGTTTCCATGTCTTGGTTATTGTAAATAGTGCTGCTATGAACACTGGGGTGCACGTAACTTTTTGAATTGTAGTTTTGTCCAGATATATGCCCAGGAATAGAATTGATGGATCATATGGTAATTCTACTTTTAGTCTTTTGAGGAACCTCCATACTGTTTTCCATAGTGGCTGTATCAATTTACATTTCCACGAACAGTGTAGGAAGGTTTCCTTTTCTCCACACTCTCTCCAGCGTTTGTTATTTGTAGACTTTTCCTGAGTGGTCATTCTAACAGGTGTGAGGTGATACCTCCTAGTACCACTGTTGACTGAATGAAGGTACCCAGTTGTGACTCAGACAGGCGAGGCCCCTCCCTGTGGGAAACCATGACAGGTTGTGACAAGTGTTATGAGGATAATGAGCATGGTTGTGTGATTTGCTGGCGTGGTCAGGCCTTCTCAGACCTGACTGCTGACTGGCAGCTGGCCCTGAGGAGGGGGTGGCTGGAGGGACTGGCCATCGTGAGTCCCTGAGGCCAGGGGGAGTTTGTCAAAGCCAGGGAACAGGAAGGAGGCCAGCACAGAATGGAAGGAGTGAAGGGAGAGTGGTTGCATGGCCCCGGGGCAGAGGGAGGTCCTCGAAGGATTTGGGTGACCTGATCTTAGTGACTGGATCCTAGGGTGAAGGCTGCTCTGTGAAGAGTCCTCTGGCTCTTGCCTGAGGAGGGCTGCCACTCAGCCGACCCCTCCTCGCAGACCCCCAGGCCAGAGTCTCCGGCAGGCCCTCTGGCTTTCCTGTCAGGCCCAGCACCGGTCTGGTCCTGGGAAAGAACCTGGCGGCAGAGTTCACACTTCAGTGTGACTTCAGGCCCCCAGTTAAAGGCACGGTGGTGTGAAGCAGCACGGGTGGATTATCTGACACTTCTGTAGTCAGAAGCCAGTCAAGGTTCACAGGGCTGAAATCCAGAGTAAGGAGGGCTGTGTTCCTCTCTGGAGGCTTAGAGGGGAGAGTGTTTCCTTGCTTTTTCCAGCTTCTGTAAGCGTCCCGCATTCCCTGCTTCCTGGCCCCTTCCTCCATAGTCAGAGCCAATATGTCACAGCCCTCTGACCCCTCTTCCATCATTATGTCTCTCTCTGAGGTGGGACTGATTCTCTAATTTTGAGGGCTTGTTGGATCAGATCGAACTCACCAGAGAATCTAGACTAATCTTCCATCTCCAAGCCCTCAGTTTATCCCGTCTGCAAAGTCCCTTGAAAACTGTTATTCACAGGTCTCTGGAACAAGAACTCAGATGTCTTTGGGAGGCATTATTCTGCTGCCATGGAATGCCCAGATCCTAAAAGGTCAATCAAATACAACTAGTGAACTGTTGGAATATAGATTCAAAAACCAACTTTAAAATACATTATTGAAGTTATCAGGGAAATTTTAACATACCTGGGTATTTAGATGATAGAAAGGGTTTATTGTTAGCTTGCTTAGGTCTAATCATGGCACATGGAAAACAAGGCTCTGAGAGATGTAGTTGCTTGCATGAAGACACACAGCTGGTCTGCAGTGGAGCTGACATTTTCTTTCTTTCTTTTTTTTGGCCGTGCTTTGAGGCATGTGCAATCTTAGTCCCCTGAAAGGAACTGAACCCATGCTCCCTTCAATGGAAGCATGGAGTCTTAACCACTGGCCTGCCAGGGAAGTCCCATGGAGCTGGCATTTGAATCTAGGCCTGACAGACTCCAAGTGCCATGCCCTTTTACTTCCTTGTCCAGGCGACCAGAAGAGTGTATTCATTTTCTCCTGCTGCTATAAAAAACGAACAGGCTTAGGGGCTCAGTTCAGTTCAGTCTCTCATTCGTGTCCGACTCTTTGTGACCCCAGGGACTGCAGCACACCAGGCTTCCCTGTCCATCACCAACTCTGGGAGTTTACCATGTCAATCTTACGTCAAACTCATGTCAATCGTGTCGGTGATGCCATTCAACCATCTCATCGTCTGTCATCCCCTTCTCCTCCTGCCTTCAATTGTTCCCAGCATCAGGGTCTTTTCAAATGAGTCAGTTCTTCGCATCAGGTGGCCAAAGTATTGGAGTTTCAGCTTCAGCATCAGTCTTTCCAATGAATATTCAGGACTGATTTCCTTTAGGATAGACTCAGCACAACACAAATGTATTTTCTTAGAGTTCTTAGAGTTCAGACAGAAGTCTCAAGTATCACTGAGCTGAAATCAAGATATCTGCAGTTCCTTTTTTTTTTAAATTTTTATTTATTTATTTATTTATTTTATTGTTTTTGCCATACATTGTCATGATATCACCATGGGTTTACATATGCTTCCCCTCCGGAACCCCCCTCCCTCCTCCCTCCCCCCCGGGAAATCTCGCTGTACCAGCCCCGAGCTGCAGTTCCTTTTTGAGGCTCTAGTATCTCCTTGCATTTTCTAGTTTCTAGAGGCCACCCACTTTCCTTGGTTTGTGTCCCCCTTCTTCCACCTTCAAACTAAGAACATTGCATATCGTTGACCATATTTTCCTTGCCACATCTTTCTTTCTTACCAAAGCCAGGAAAAGTTCTGTGACTTTAAGCATTTGTGTGATTAAATCAGGGCCTGGGTGGTGCTAGTTGTAAAGAACCCCCTTGCCAGTGCAGGAGACATAAGAGACATGGATTCGATTCCTGGATCGGGAAGGTCCCCTAGAGAAGTGGATGACAACCCACTCCAGTATTCCTGCCTGGAGAATCCCATGAATAGAGGAACCTGGTCCATAGGGTCACAAAGAATTGGACACGACTGAAGTGACTTGACACATGATTAAACTGGACCCACTTGGATTATCCAGGATAACCTCTCCATCTCAGTGTTCATACCTCAGTTCCATCCGCAAAATCACTTTTACCATGTGAGGCAGTATATTCAGCTTCTGGGGGTAGGACATGGACACCTTTGGGAGGATTATCCTGCCAAGCTCAGAGATAGATGCTGCTACCATTCAGGAACGCTTGCCTTTGTGCCCAACACATGTTTCCATAAATGCCATTACAAAGGGGACTTTTCGTTGAAGCAAAAATAGAGACAACACACGAATTTAAAATGAATGCTATTGGTAAAACAGACACAGCATGATTGGACGACGAGGACATAATGAGGATGCCACTCAAGCTTGTTCTAAGCATGCTGAAAATGCTTCTCTCAGCACAGCTAATCCTTTTTCAAATTCGACTCTGAATTATTGTCAAGGCTGGCAGCTACGTGGATTAACCAACAGTCAGAGCCTGATCACTGAAATAAAGATGATGCCTAAATCATAGGTGTAAGTGTCCCATTTTATACTAATTCCCCAAATTATCAAGCCAAAATTCCTATTCTTTGCCTTAGGAGATGGTCTAAAATGTGCATATTTTTTGACCACCCCCATCTCTTTTTTCCCCCACAATGAGTAGTCTTTACCTTAGCCTACATCCCTTTGTTCCAACAGTAGGAGCTTTTTTTTTTTTATAAAATACCAATTTTATGAAAAGTACCCAGACCAACAGGATTGTGTAAGCACAAATGAAAGTGGGGACAATAGTGAAATTGTTAGAAAGCAGAGCAGCAACTGGTTTAATTTTAAAGTTCAATATAATCCTATTTTTATTTCTTAAGGCCAACCACTGATTCACCTGAAATGTAATGCAGACTGAGGCTTCTATCATAATGTGATAAAATTTAGAAATAAAGATATTCTTTTTGGGGTTTCTCTTATTTTACATAAAGAGAGACTTGACATTTTGTTAGCCTTTTCAAAGTAAGAAAATGATAACTTAGAAACAGTAAAATTCACATTCTTTGGGCAATAAGGCTTCAAACCTACTGGAGAAAAGACCTTCTAGCTTTTCAGTTATTTAAGTGATTTCACAGAATTGATCTCAAAGATTATTGGGATGAGAAGTGAGGGGAGTCCTGGGACTTCCCTGGCGATCCCGTGGGTAGACTTATTTTAATGTAGGGGGTATGAGTTTGATCCCTGGTTGGCAAGCTAAAATCCCATGTATCTTGCAGCCAAAAAAACAAAATAGAAAACACAAACAATATTGTAACAAATAAAATAGAGACTTTAAAAATGATTCACATTAAAAAAAAAAATACAAGTGAGGGGAGTCCTCAGCTGCAGTTGAAGATGTTTGTAATTTGAAGCCTGTGATTTTCTCATTAAAGGAGACTGATTTAATGAGCCGCATATAAGTCCATTTGTGTGCGTTCTGAAATGAGTCCAGCAGTTAGATCTACTTCCAGGAAGAGTTCCATATGAGCAAGCACTTTAAGGGGGAAAAGGCAAAACAAAACAAACCTTGAACACTTAACTTCAAAATGAAGGCCACATTCGGACTTGGTTACCATTGACTTTAATGGGAACAGCCTGTTTCTGGGGTTCAGGATGTGAAATCGGTGGGAAAAGTGTGAAATGGAAAAAAAAAAAAACAGAAAAAGAAATAAAAGGATCTTTTGGCCATCCTGTTCAAAGACTCCTAAAAGTGCTGCGTGTCAAGAGAGGATGAGTTACAATTCACATTCTGCTAATGAACCATTGTTGTCTCTCAAAGAAGGATTTAATGCTGCTAAGTTGCCATTACAAGCTATTTAATCCCTGCAGAAGAAAGCAGGAAGAGTAGGCACTGGTTTCAAGTTTGCTTAATTGCTCATCAGCCAGAGGAAAGTTAGAAATGACTGGAAAGGCTCACGCCTATCCTGTGAACACACACACACACACACACACGTGTGAACCAAGTCCAACAAACCGGCATGGGAAGCATCTTATTGGCATTACGTTTGTGGCATTGCTATAACTACGCACAAAACAAGCCCTACATGAAATGGTAGTGACATCTGTTCTAGAACCTGTGGGGCTTTATTCCCGAAACAGTTGTAAAATCTTTTAGGGACAAAAATATTTCTACGTATCTATGCAGATGCCCTCCTCTAAGGGAAACACACACACACACACACAAATGGATAAAAGTGTTGAGCTGTAAAGACAGGACTAAGAAAAGGAAATGTCATCCACTTTTTAAAGACACTTAAAGAAAATTCCTCCTTTCAAACAAAGCTACATCTACTGCCTTGGATGAAGTGAAGTCACTCAATTGTGTCCGGTTCCTTGAGACCCCATAAACTGTAGCCCACCAGGCTCCTCTGTCCACGGGATTCTCCAGGCAAGAATACTGGAGTGGGTTGCCAGTTCCTTCTCCAGGGGATCTTCCCAACCCAGGGATTGAACCTGGGTCTCCTGCATTGCAGGCAGACGCTTTAACCTCTGAGCCACTAGGGAGGCACAACCTTGGATAGACCTTTAGAAGATAATCCCAGGGCTTCCCTGGTGGCTCAGTGGTAAAGAATCCACCTGTCAATGCAGGAGACATAGGAGACATGGGTATCATCCCTTGTTGGGAAGATCCCCTGGAATATAAAATGGCAACCCACACCAATAGTCTTTCCTGGAAAATTCCATGGAAAGAGACAGGCGGATTCTTTACCACTGAGCCACCAGGGAAGCCCTGCCTGTGTCATTCGGTAAGCCCTTACTGTTTTCCTGTTTTATGTGTAGTAGTGTGTATGTGCTAATCCCAAACTCCTGCTTTATCTTCCCCACACCCTGACCACCACCACCCACTGTCCTCTCTGGTAACCATAAATTTGTTTCATATGTCTATTTCCATTTTGGAAATAAGTTCATTTAAATATTTCTTTTTTACATTCCACATATAAGTGACATCATATAGTACACTCACTGATACCTCACTGACCATGATAATCTCTAGGTCCATCCATGTTGCTGTAAATAGCATTATTCCATTTTTTATGGCTGTGTAATATTTCATTGCTTTACCACTTCCCTGGTGGCTTAGCGGTAAAGAATCCTCCTGCCAATGCAGGAGATGCAGGTTAGATCCCTGGGTCAGGAAGATCCCAGGAATACATAGTATCAATAGTGTATATATGTCAATTCCAATCTTCCAATTCCTCCCACCACTCCCTTCCCACCTTGGTATCTATATATTTCTTTTCTACATCTGTGTCTCTATTTCTGCTTTGCAAATAAGTTCTTGTATTGTTTTTCTAGATTCCACATCTAAGCATTATTGATTTGTTTTCTCCTTCTAACTTACTTCATTCACGCTATGTGACTGTCTCTAGATCCATCCAGTTCAGTTCAGTCACTCAGTCTTTTCTGACTCTTTGCAACCCCGTGGTCTGCAGCACACCAGGCTTCCCTGTCTATCACCAACTCCCAGAGCTTGCTCAGACTCACATCCATTGAATGGGTGAAGCCATCCAACCATCTCATCCTCTGTCATCCCCCTCTCCTCCTGCCTTCAATCTTTCCCAGCATCAGGGTCTTTTCCAATGAGTCAGCTCTTCACATCAGGTGGCCAAAGTGTTGGAGCTTCAGCTTCAGCATCAATCCTTCCAGTGACTATTCAGGACTGATTTCCTTTAGGATGGACTGGTTGGATCTCCTTGCAGTCCAAGGGACTCTCAAGAGCCTTCTCCAACACCACAGTTCAAAAGCATCCATTCTTCAGTGCTCTGCTTTCTTTATAGTCCAACTCTCATATCCATACATGACCACTGGAAAAACCATAGCTTTGACTAGACAGACCTTATTTAGATGTTTAGACTAGATGGACTTTGGAAGGAGTTATGCTGAAATTGGCTAGGCTGAATGTGAGGAGTTTTTTTTGACTGAAGAAAATAACATGATGTGACCCAGGATGTGTGCCGGGTTTACACCTCTGCTCTGCCACTTACTGGCCACGTGACCTTTAATGGGCTGTTGAATCCTTCATGGGAGGGCCCACCTTGCAGAGCTGTGGTAACACCTGAGGTCACGCAGGGACCCGGTGTCACCTGCTGAAGGGACCTGGTCTCGTGACTGTGGCAGAGGGATGCCCAGCAAATGGCAGTGACTGCTGTTTACAGAGAAGATTATAAAGTAGGAAGGAGTCCTCTCATACTTAGAAGCGATTGTATTCAGGGTTATCAATAAGACTGTGGGCTGGATTATCTCACCAGACAGATAAGGGGATGTTGTTTGGAAGGCTTTAAACATACCTTTGGAGGGAAGCAGCCACACAAGAATTCTGAAAATCCGTTCATGGCACCAAGTGAAAGAGTACGCCGCCATTCCAGCTGGGAGGACGCTCTCAGAATGGTCACAGTCATCTTGACAGCGCTCGGGGACCTACTTGTCATGTTGATGAAATCATCCAGGAGCTTTTGCAAGAGCTAAAGCACGCAGCCCGCTCCCTGAGGCTTCACCTTCATCTCTTAGGGGCGCCTCTTTTGGGATAGAAGAGAACAAGATTCATTGGGTCCTGGACTCTGTGAACCAAGACATAGGATTTCTGGTATTGACACAACCTGTATTCCCCAAGCAGCTACTGAAAAATGGGCTGAACAATTAGCCCATAAGTGGGGTTTTTTTTTTTTTTTAATTTTTTAAGAATCTGTACTGGTGGTCATTTTGGCTATGCTGGGAATAAAACAGGACCAAGAAGCCCTGGAGCGCTCAGGAGTCTCATTCAGCAGCGCCAGCCACAGTGCAAGACAGACTACTATGGAAGGTGTTCTATAATGTCCGTTTGGGAAGAAATGGATAAAAATCTGCATTCCTGCCAATACTTCACACACTGTGAGCAGACCTGTTGCCGCCCTCCTTGCATGGGCCCAGGGGGCAGGATTTGAGCGCTCAGGCTCACGTGACAGGCCCCCAAGGGTGCGCACACCCATAGGGCCATGCTCAGCACAGTCACGTGGGCAGGTGGCCCAGGCCCCTGAGTATTTCGGGACTTGAAAGGACCGCAGATATCATCTCATTGGTTTTAATAAAAGTCCAATTCCTGTGCTAATTACTTTTTATTTTAAGGAGGAGAAATATCCAAATCTGAGTCTTTTGAGGGTGAATTTAACTTTTTTTTTTCCTCCCTTTTATTGTTTTTGTCATACAATGCCATGATATCACCATGGGTTTACATATGCTCCCCCTCCAGAAACCCCTCCCTCCTCCCTCCCTCCTCCCTACCCCCCAGGAAATCTCGATGCACCAGCCCCAAGAACCCAGCAATCCCACTGCTGGGCATATACACCGAGGAAATCAGAATTGAAAGAGCCACCTGTACCCCAATGTTCATCGCTGCATTGTTTACAATAGCCAGGACATGGAAGCAACCTAGATGCCCATCAACTGATGAATGGATAAGAAAGCTGTGGTACATATACACAATGAATTTAACTTTTGAAAGCAACCAAACTTCCCTCAAAGTTAAGTCTAGTGAATGCTTAGGACAGACAAATGAAAAATAAAGTGGGGCCATAAAATGACAAAACCGGTCGGCTCCAATGATCCACAAGCTGTTCTGAGAGCTAATTCCAAAAGGACCTAGAGAAACAGGTGCTCCTCAGAGCATTGGTGTGGGTACAACCTGTCTGAGGGCAGAGGGAAGTTCATATCACATCTTTCAAAATGTGCATGCATTTTGGTCCAGCAATTCAACTTATAGGACTTTGTCACAAGGACATTATTGGGACAGGAGGCAATGATTTCGTATGAGAAAGCTTGGTGCAGTGTTTTGTGATTTTGGGGTCATGCTGCACTGCATGTGGGATCTCAGTACGGTGACCAGAGACGAAACCCACGCCCCCTGCTTTGGGAGCTCAAAATCTTAACCACTGGACTGCCAGGGAGGTCCTGGTGCCGTGTTAATAACAGCTTAAAAGTTGGATGTGGTCTCAGTGTCCAACAGCAAGGACTGGTTAAATACAGAAAGGCACAGAAAGTCAGTGGGATACTGTGTAGTCCTGCAAAATGATGTTGCTGAAGTGTTTCTGTTGCTATGGAAAATTGCTAATGATTCAATGAAAAGAGCAGGTTCTAAAATAATGTTAGGATATGATCCAGGCTTAAGTGTGTCCATGGGGGAGGGGGATAGAAGGGACTGGAAAGACGTGCACCAAGTTTTGAGTGATGTGTAAGACTGAATATTTTCACATTCTTTGTGCTTGCTTATATATTATGATTTTTTTGTAATGAGAAACTATTTTTATAATAAAAAGACAATAAAGGAAATATCAAAGAGAGGAGAAAGAGTTTCTTTCCTTATAGAGGAATGATGATGTGCCTGTAATTGTTGTGAGGGCTAGCGAAACAAAGGACCACCCACAATAAATTCAATACTAACTCCTTATCTCACAACTATGAAGGTTAGGAATTCAAGAGCAGGGTGTAGGCATGGTTGGTTCCTTTTGAGGGCCGTGAAGGAGGAATCTGTCCCATACCTCTCCTAGTTTCTGGTGGTTGCCCAGCAGCCTTCAGTGTTCCTTGGCTTCTGTTGCATCGATTCAGTGTCTGCTTTCTTCACACAGTGTTCTACCTGTGTGTGTTTCTGTTTTTGAATTTTCCCTTTTTTGTAAGGACGTAATGGGTTGGGACCCGCCTTAATCTCATATGTGTGTGTGTGAGCTCAGTTGTGGCTGACTCTTTGCAACCCCATGGACTAAAACCCACCAGGTTCCTCTGTCCATGGAATTTTTGAGGCAAGGAAGCTGGAGTGGGTTGCCATTTCCTACTCTAGGGGATCTTCCTGACCCAGGGATCAAACTCAAGTCTCCTGCATCTCCTGTATTGGCAGGTGAATTCTTTACCACTGTGCCACCTGGGATGGATGATCTAGTATGACTTCATCTTAATTAATTATACCAGCAAAGATCTTATTTCCAACTAAGGCCATGTTCTATGTATGGGGGATTGGAATGACATAGGAATTTGAGGGTGGACATAATTCAATCAATAATAGTAACCCCAATGAGATGGCCATACTGGTCCTACCCAACTGAAGTTAGTGCTTACGTGTCACGGTAACCTATGCCAGCTACCATGTAGTAGGAGCCTAGACCAAGATCAAGGGTAGTGGGGCTGGGGCACTGACATCTCTAAAGGACTCCGGGTTTAGGGAGAGTGATGAAACTGAGAGCCCAGCACAGCCTCCCCATCTTCACCCTGCCCTTGCCCCAGCTCTCCTAGGCTAGAGTGGAGGCATCAGTGGGCATTCAGCTGAACTAGGAAGATCAGCTTAGAGATTTGAAAGGAAGAAATAGCCTAAAGAAAAAGATAAGGATGTATTAGTCCTTTTGGTTGAATATAGTGGTTAATATTTTAAAAATAAAAGGACTAAAAAAAGTTACAAATATTACACAAAAATCTGCACACAGATGTTGATAGCAGCTTCATTCATAATCATCAAAAACCTGAAGTAACCAAGATGTCCCTCAAACTGTGGTATATCCAGACAATAGAATATATTCAGGAATAAAAAGAGATGAGCTGACATGCCATGAAAAGACTTAGAAGAACTTTAAATGCATATTGCTAAGTGAAAGAAAGCAGTCTGAAAATGCTACATACTGTACACTTAAAGCTGTATGGCATCAAAAAAGATAAAACTATAAAAACTGTAAAAAAAAAAAAAGGAGTTGCCAGGGTTGGGGGGCTGGAAAGGGAGGAGGGCTGAACACGTGGAACACGGGATTTTTAGGACAATGAAATTATTCTCTATGATGTAATGGTGGGCACGCGACATTGTACATTTGTCAAAATTCATAGAATGTACAACACAGAGCAAACCCTATTGTAAACTATGGACTTAAGTTAATGATAATATATCAATATTTCATCAGTTGTAATAAATGTACCTCTGTAATGCTGGATGTTAATAATAGGGGAAATGATGTTGAGGGAGGGGGACGTGAAGAGGGTTTCCCTGCTTCATGTTTCTATAAACTTAAAATTGCTCTCAAAAAAAAATAAAGTCTATTCACTTAAAAATCTGAACCAGAAAGATGTATTACGCATAAAGAGATGCAGAAAAGATCACGCACTTAAGTACCAAAAAGGAGCTGCTGGCAGATAAAAAAAAAGTTTGAGCAGTGGCAGGAGTCTTTTACAAAGGCCTTTGAGAAGGTGCAGATGACCAAAGTGTGACCCAGCAGGATCTCCAAGATACAAACAAGCCTGGCCGCTCACACCTATCTCAGACTCAACAAAGCCCTTCTCAATCGAGCTTAAAAGGGTGGGCAGTGGGGGAGGGGAAGAAGAACCAAATTCTTATTCAAAGAAATAACAATTTGGGCCATGCACAGGAGTGTCAACAAGTTATGCAGATCTTATCAGCATCACATGTTTTGGTGCCTCCCAGCTATTCAGCGAGGCTCCACCAGCCTGTCAACACCCTTCGGCATCCCACACATCCCGGCATATCCCTAGCTCTGGAGGCTCTGGGGTGGCCAGGCGGGCCTCCCCAGGGCCCCCACAGAGGCAGATTTTTCCTCTATATACAGAATACCATCATCATACCATCCCCTCGAAATTCAAGAGTGTCTTTGTTCCCTTTAACCGCTCACATTCTGTGACTTGGTTGGGGCTAAATGTCTATAAAATTGACCGGTATATATATGCTAGCTTTGGACAGTTGGGAAAAAATATCTGGTGCTTTCACATCTGGAAGAAGAGAACATGTAGTTTCAGGAATGTAAGGAGAAATGATGCAGAAATCATCATTGAAGATAGATAGGCTTCTATGACATGTTTCTACATTTGCGAATAAAACTTTGTTGCCAGCTTACAAAATTATGGATAAAGCATAAGGTTTATGCAGGTTCCTCTCTCCACCTCTGCCCCCAAACACACAAAAATAAAACCTTTCTAGGATATATGTTGCTCCATCATAATATAGCCTCTCAAATGTAATTTTGTTAAATGATATAAGAAAGCATTTATTTAGATGAATGAAAATGATAGCCTTTACTATATATCACAGCTTTCTTTTACCATTGCATTCTTGTTTGTTACGTGAAAGTCAGTGAATGAATCGCCTTGTTTGTGTGTTTGTTTTCATTTTTAGGCAGCTTTAAGTGCCTTGAAACAATTTTCTGAACAAGGACTGGATTCAATGGAAGGGGCAATGAATATTGAAAAAGGTTCTCTTGAAAAGTGAGTACATCTTCTGTGGTATTCTTACATTTGTAATTTTGTAACTTGTCTGGAAAATAAGATCAACATCATAATAAAGTGAAAAACTCAAGACAATAATATCTATAGCCTGCAAAATTATTCATAACAGTTCAATATAAATAAAAGAGAACCAGTATATATGTTCATATTTGTTGCCTCTAAATATGTCTGTGAAAGTTTTAATCTACTGATGGATCATTATTTCTGCATTTTAATGCCTTTGCTGGAAATATTTCTGTGAATTTTATGGACCACAGAGACCCACAAAACTTACAAAAGATGACTTTGGTTTCAGGCTGTTGAGCGTTCTCTGACTAAACCATTTTCTGAAGTAAAATTTTTCCCTCAAAGCCCTGCTAGGTTGTAGGCACAACAGAGAGGGGAAAAAAAATGAGAAGATGAGAGGAGGGTTCCCTCCCGTTGGCTGCATTTTGTTTTTCACATTGTTATATGAAACACTAGCACCCACTGTCACAGAACTGTGGCTCCTGAGGGCTGCAGAGGCCAAATCGCGGCTTTAATAAGAATTTCTGAAATCCAGCTCATACCACTTTTAGGATATTGAACATAACGTTTGATCCAAGGGACTGAACTTTAGGTCCCTCCAGAGACCCAATTTATACTAAAGAAACTGCAAGCCATTGTATTTACGATAGTGGAATCCAGATTCTTTCAAAGCAGGAATAACAGCAGGTGAGATTTCAGAACTCACACAGGAGATAACATTTTTAGAATGAAAAAAAAAATCAGATGACCCAGGAAGTCAAAACCAAATATACAGATCTTACAGTTAAAAAAAGCTTATCCGCCCCCCCACACCAACCAAGAAAAAAACAACCTTTGGTCATTAATATTTAAAGGGTGAGAGCGTGAGAAGAAAACATGTGGTAAACAGACGTGGCATTTTAAGTTGTCTATAGATTGGCAACCATTTATAAGCTAATTTAATCAAAACCATTTCCACATGATCTCATCAGTAGACTATCTGAACATAAATATTGTTGTTTCACTTTAAAATGTCACTTTTGTGGTGACCTTTGAATCCTGTGTGCCATCTGCTAATAAACATGTCTGAAGATGTGCAACCCTGGACCTTCAGCTCTTGTTAATGTATTAATCTTCCAGACAAGCCCAGCATCTGGGAGAGAAAGCGAACAATAACCAGACACACCCGGGCTCCATCGCTCAGGACTGCAAGAAATCAAGGTCGGTCATCTAGCAGCTCCCAGAACCGCGCTGCCACCGCATCCTTATAAACCTGTCAGCACGCATGAGGGTGTCTGTGTTCAAGGAAATGAATGACTAATACCATGATTTGAGTCTTATGTGAAGACAACACTATTCTAACACAAGAGATAATAGACATAGGACTGTTTATTCAACTGGGGGAAAATAAAACTTTGAGCATTTCCCTTGGAACTTGAGATCAGATCATAACTCATTTGCCCAGAGGCAGCAGAAACCCGATCCTGCTACTGGAGCTTAAAATAACAATTAATGAAAAGTGTTAGAGAAATTGGGTTTGGTTCTGTTGTTAGGATTGTTTTCTTGTGGCACTTGTGTTCGCTTCTATTCTCTCTCATTTTAATAATGCCTGACGATTCCAAGATTAACCAACGATGTGCTGTGCAATGTGATGGTCGTTGTCTTCATATAGAGTCACCCCAGTTTCTCTTTCAATGCAGATATTTGTAAGCTTCATCCTATATCAGTATGAATAACTTCAGGGCGCACCACTCAAAGATGTATGCCAACAAACATGGTGGAAATCAGGTCAGACTTGTGATTACGCATTTGAAATAAGGGTAGGAACAACTGGTTTCAATAGACGCCAGGAATTCAGAAAGAAAACAAAAACCAGTTGTGGGTTTTGAACTCCATCATCCTATTAGCCACTGAGGAGGCGTCTTGCCTCTCCAGCCATTTCTGTGGATTCCACGTTCGTGGTGGACATCGCTCCCACCCCATCCGTGTGTTGTAAGCCGCTCACTGTTTGCATCCAAAGTGTTCTTTGATAGCTGCCTCTGCACTTGGGTCACGGAGTGGGATCAGAAGCAGTAATGTACATGGCGGGGAAGGAAAGCCAGTCAGAGGATCCATAGAGGTCTTGCCAGCCATGCTCTGGACCAGCATGTTGGAATCCAGGGTGAAGACAACGCAGTAAAAAAAAATGTGGTCGGTTTCTGTGTGAAGTGTGGTCATTGTTCTTCTTTCCTTGCTTTGCTCTCCTCTCTGAAACATCACCCCAGTGTCACCTATCCCGAAAGCCAGGCCCTGTCACCCTGCCCAGTGATGACAGTAGGGGACGTCCAGGCTTCTCTTGCCACCAGGCTGTCCCTGCAAAACTGCAGGGCTGCCTCCCTGGGTGACTCGGAGCCAGGTTCCTGACCAGTCAACGTCACCTCATTGTTCAGGTTTTCTCCCTATTGATCTGCCAACATTGTGCAATGAGAAAACACTCAATGGTCTAACTGCTCGGCCCAACGTGACAATAGACCTAGAATTATATAAGGTTTCACAAGCAAAACCACCACAAGTCATGATCTGGCTGACTCACACGCGACTGGAGGATAAACAAACAGCAGCAGAAGGAAATCACTGGAGGTTTGTTGTTAATGCCTCCCAGGCGGGGAAGTCCGCCAGCGTAGAGGGCTGGGTGCACTCGGAGGAAATAGGTTTTGCTCCCTAAAGTCTGGGCCCTGGTGGAGATAACAGCCCATTTGTAAAGTTGGGGTTCATGAAGATCAGTCAGGTCAAACAATAAGTCTGCTGCCTGGCACCAGGTGAGGAGGGTCCTAAATGACGCCCTCAGAAAGGGAGCAGGCCCTTCTTCCCCCTGGGCCTTTCAGCACCTGAGGCTCTGGCCCTGGGCTGGGCGGGGAGCATGCCCCGTCAGCATCACTCAGGCAGGATCCTTAAAACACATCTTCGGTTTCCCAAACGCTATAAAGTGGCTCCCACAGCCCACGGTCCCAACACCACCAAGGCTGGCTGGGCTGTGGGAGATGGATGAGCTCAGGAAACAAACAAAGCTCATCGTTTCTCACAGCCCAAGCATCTGAGGCATTTACTCTGGAGCCATCCAACGAATTATCCTTGGAGGTGAGCGCAGGGGAGTGGCCGTGGGGGTAGTGGATGGACATTTGCATCGAGTTTCAAGTTTAGTGAGACTCTGTGTATTCAAAATCCCATCCCATTTGCCTACTTGAGGAGCCCCAAAAGGCCTTTCGAAATTTTCCCTTTAGATGGTTTTCCAGCAGCCCTTCCCGGGAACTGGTTGGGTTTCCTTTGGGTTGAATTAGCATTGCAAATGATGGGTGGCCTGCCATGTTATATATCATTAGAGGGGAAACCATTAAGTAGATTTATTGAAAGAATGTTTCTTCAGCACAGGGAGATCTTTTTGATGAAAAATGGAACTCATTATTCTTTAAAGAACACAGATTGACTTATCTTCTTTATCAATTACAGTGTCTGCTTTCAGCTTTTCTCAATCAGCAGTGGGCTTTGTAGTCACTTCCCAGGGCTGAAGCCAATGTGTTTTATGGAAGAGGTTTGTTTTTACATTTTAATTGGAAATATAATATTGCACTTTGGAACTCTGACCAGCCCTTTCCAGCACAACTTGCCAGAGATCAATGGTGAGACACCACCCTCAGGCTGTGACAAGGACCCTCCTCCCCTCTCCTGGGGTGACCTCTCGGAGGTGTCCTAGTATTCTCTGGCCAAGGCAACATTCTCAATGGTGATTTTTTTTGACAGCTTCAACCAATTTCCTGCACCATAAAATAAAAATAGATTAATGAAAAACTTACCTTATTATATATAGGTTTTTCAGGACTCCTAGTGACCTTGGAAATGTGATCCAGACCAACCAATTGGTCTTTAAGTTCTGCTGCTGTTGAGTTATCTGTGCAACTGGCCAGACTCTGTTCTGTTCGTTTTAATTTCCAAAGGCCACTTATTATCATCATGGCCAAGAATGGTAGGCAAAGCAAACAGTTCTTCATTAGTAGTCATTAATGGCAAAATCATGTGTCTTTGGGTCTCGCCCAACCTACCCCACTACAATATAAAGTGAAAAGTGAAAGTGAAGTCGCTCAGTTGTGTCCGACTCTTTGCGACCCAATGGACTGTAGCCTACCAGGCTTCTCTGTCCATGGGATTTTCCAGGTAAGAATACCAGAGTGGGTTGTCATTTCCTTCTCCAGAATATAAGTCCTTGATAAATGGATAAATGATACACTGAATAAATGAATAAGGGACAAACGAATGATCTATCAAAATGATAGATAAACCTGTTGAAGAAATAAAATTTAAATCTCACTGCTTAACCTGACACAGAGAGAGGCACTTATGATAATATACCTCTTTAGTGTTAATAAGATGATTGTACCTTCCATTCCAGGGGTAACTGGGGCATTTCTTTAAAAAATACAGCAAGTCAAAAGCCCCCCTTTACTTCAGAGGACTTTGGACCCATGAAGACCCACCATCCTGCCCCCAGCCTCTCATTTTTGCATGAACGTCTCTTCCTTGGGCCAGCAGATTCAATTCCAGTCCTCACCCCCAGACAGCTTCCTATATTTTCACAATCACAGAAAAATTACAAGCCCCTTGGGGAGGGGCTTGTAATATCTGGCTCAAAGCAAGGACTTCCTTAGACCTGATTTCTGGCAAACACCACCCAAGTTCCAGCTCACCTCACTGAGACTCACTGATAGATTGTTTTGTTGGGAAGGCTTTCCTCTTACATTCTAACTTCTTAACATAACTAAAAGCTCCCTTGACTGGATCCCCAGCACACTCTGATGTATGCTGGGAATGCAGAAAATAAACAAACAAATGAAACTACTTCAACCTCAAGAACCCACATTCTAGCTGGAAGGAAAGTCAGACCAGGAAGTGAGCATGAGAGGTGAGCTTGTGTTCCTCAGAAAGCCTGCATTGTAGATTGTTGTTTGTCTCTCTCAGTCACTAGTCAGGCACTAGTCAGTCCCTCACTTACCCCACTCGGCTTTGGGCAGCATGCTGTATTCTTGTGACACTGTCAAAAAACCACATGCCTTTACTCTAGTAGTATGTCTATGTCACCTTCACGCAATCTACATGTTCACTGACTGATCCCACCCACAGCCCCAATTATACATATACCAGGTAAAGCTCTTGAAGCTCACTTACCCTCAAGAGGCTGACCAACTGAATTTACCTCTTGCTGTATCTCTTGATCTGGAACAGTGCCCATCTTAATATGGTATGGGTGTGCATGCTCAATCTGTCCCACCCTTTGTGCCACGTGGACTATTTCCCACCAGGCTCCTTTGTCCATGGGATTTCCCAGGCAAGTATACTGGAGTGGGGTGCCATTTCCTCCTCCAGGGGATCTTCCTGACCCAGGGATGGAACCTGAGTCTCCTGCATCTCCTGCATTAGCAGGCAGACTCTTTACCACTGAGCTACCTGGGAAGCCCCTTAATATGGTAAGTACTTGATAAATGTTTGTTGAGTAGATGAATAACCCAAAAAACCCTGCCTTGATGGATTTGCCAGCCTAACAGTATCAATGCTGGCCTGAACACAAGGACAGAGAAGTCTGGTCTATTGGATGGAACCTTCTGCCTATAAGTAAACTAGTTCTACTTCTGTTCATGTGCAGTCTTTTTGAAGTCATTTAACATCTTCAAGTTTCAATGTCTCATCCAAAAGAGTAGGACTAAGAATATGCGGAAGCTTAGTTTAGTCGCTCAGTCATGTCTGACTCTGCAACCCCATGAATCGCAGCATGCCAGGCCTCCCTTTCCATCACCAACTCCTGGAGTTTACCCAAACTCATGTCCATTGAGTCAATGATGCCATCTAACCATCTCATCCTCTGTTGTCCGTTTTTCCTCCTGCCTTCAATCTTTCCCAACACCAGGGTCTTTTCAAATGAGTCAGCTGTTTGCATCAGGTGGCCAAAATATTGGAGTTTCAGCTTCAACATCAGTCCTTCCAGTGAACACCCAGGACTGATTTTCTTTAGGATGGACTGGTTGGATCTCCTTGCAGTCCAAGGGACTCTCAAGAGTCTTCTCCAACACCACAGTTCAAAAGCATCAATTCTTCTGCTCTCAGCTTTCCTTACAGTCCAACTCTCACATCCATACATGACTGCGGAAATAGAGAATATATTTTTTTAAGCATTCAAGTTGTGCAAGTAAATACAATATTTCAATCAAAGTCAGTGGGAATGAGGGAAAAAGCCAAGATCTAGGAGTCAAGAGTCTAGAGACCTGGTTCAGACACAGATGTGACCTTGGAGAGGGATTTAGCCTTCCTGGGCCTCAGTTTTCACATCTGTAAAATGATGGCCTCTAAGAGCATTGCAGCTCTACATTTATGTTACCATTAATACCTCTATTACTAGTGGTATGCTTGAACTCAAATCTTGTTTCTAATATGTGAATTTTTTAAATCAAATACCTGCAAGGAAAATACTACTCATATCAAATAGGATTCTTTGGCTATGAATTATAGAAACTTAAAAATCTTATTTTTTCAACTTTAATAATTACCATTTTTATTCTTATTTTATCTTCTCTGTACCCAAAAACTTGTTTCCTGGGGTATTTTTTTTTAATTGGAGAATAATTGCTTTACAATGATGTGTTCATTTCTGCTGTACAACAAAGTGAATCAGCTGTAAGTATACATACATCCCCTCCCTCTTGAGCCTCCCTCCCACTTCCTCCTATCCCATCCCTCTAGGTCATCACAGAGCACCACGCTGAACTCCCTGTGCTATCACAGCAGCTTCCCACTATCTGTTTTACACATGGCAGTGTGTATACATATGTGTGTGTGTGTGTGTGTGTGTGTGTGTGTGTTGCTTAGTTGTGTCCGACTCTTTGCAATCCCATGGACTGTAGCCCACTAGGCTCTTCTGTCCATGGGACTCTCCAGGCAAGAATACTGGAGTGGGTTGCCATTTCCTTCTCCATATATGTATATATACATACATATGTAAATTGTAAAGCAATTTAGAGTCAGTGCTACCCTAAAAAAAACTATTCAAACCAGCAATGGGAAATATGTTCTAAAACTACAGGGCAGTTTCAGAGAACCTAAGAGCAAAAATGCAGAAGTGGACTGGAGTCAGGAAGTACAAGGCTATGGGGAAACCAGGAAGCTCTCCTCCCTCTCTCTCTCAATTCTCCTCCCCTCTCTGAATGGGTGAATCATTTCTCTCTACATCAGCTCCTGCTTCTCAACTGCACAAACCAGAGAACCTGGCTACCAAGTTCACAGTCGCCTGAGGGAACCCTGAGTCTCTTGGTTGATTTCATTCTCTGGGTTGTGGGAAGGAGCTCCTGCTTGGCTCACCTTAGGCAGATGTTCACCCCTGGCCTATGTTGTACAAATATGACTGCCTCAACTCAGCCCCTTTGGAACTGGGTAGAGTAGTCTTCAGAGAAGCAAGAATCACTGTTTAGGGAGAAAACCCAACAGTTACCTGCCTTCTAGGGTGGAGGGAGTTGGAGGGAACAAGGTTCATTACAGTCTTGTACTAGTTCTTCCTTTCAGTGTAAACAGTGAAGCTTAAATAAGTGAGTAAGTCTCTCCAAAGTCATAGAGGGGTCAGAGATTTATGAAGGCTGTACTGTTTTGTTTGGTTTTCTTTAATCCTTTCAGTCTTTAGTTTCAAGGGTCTGATGAACCACAAAGTTATCTTGAGTGAGTCACAAAAATACCTAGGTTAAATAAAAAAGAAAGAAAACTTCCCAGTGATCCTAAATTGGTGGTGGTGGTTTACTTGGTAAGTCGTGTCCGACCCTTTGCGACCCCACCAGACTCTTCTGTCCATGGGATTTCCCAGGCAAGAATACTGGAGTGGGTTGCCATTTTCTTCTCCAGGGGAGTCTTCTCAACCCAGGAATCAAACCCAAGTTTCCTGCGTTGTAAGCAGATTCTTTACCACTAAGCCACGAGGGGAGCTGATCCCAAATTAGTCTATTTTTAAAAGCCCTCTTTCCTTCAGCGTGAATAATGAGAAAATTAGGCAGTAGAGTGGTCATCCCTTGCTGGTGATAACAGAACCAGAAGCCTGACTGCCACATCCTTACTTTTGTCATCCTGAGTGGATTTTAAATGTCAAGGCATTTCTGATTCTTACAACTGAAGTGGCTACAGATGGAGGCCATCTTGGTTTAGTTTTCCTTCAAAGTTTACTTCTAAGTTTAAGGGAGCTCGAGACTGGGTTATTTAAGTGGGTGGGAGAAAGTGTACAATAGAGATGATCAGAAATTTGGATTCAAAAGCAAAGGAAACAGAGGTGACAGCCTTTAGGGGAAAAAAAGAACAGAGAAGAGCTGTGAACAAAACTCATTTATTTCTACTAAACATGGTTTTAAAAGTAGATTGACATCTGATGTTAAATTTCATTCTGACAAATCACTGAGCAGCTGAAGATATTGTTGCAACCTGTGTTATTGTTGCTTAGTCTTCGAGTCCTGTCCAGCTCTTTTGCAACCACATGGACTGTAGCCCACCAGGCTCCTGTGTTCATGGGATTTCCCAGGCAAGAATACTAGAGTAGGTTGCCATTTCCTTCTCCAGGAGACCTTCCCTACCCAGGGATTGAACCTGTTTCCTGCATTGGCAGGTGGGTTCTTTACCGCTGAGCCACCTGTGTAGGTTATAACAATTATTGGATGCAAAGATAATTAGTGTTTCTGGGTTAGATTTTTCAGATTGTATGCAGATTATAAGCAGAGTTTCAATAAAATATGTATTCTGTGATGGAGGAAAGTAAAGTGGGTGAGGAAGCCAAGGTGCATTGGAGAAAAATGGAGCAAGTGGAGCATTCTGGAGAAAATATCCATGATGGGAACAGATTCAGTGTTCCCAGCAGGTAAGTTTCTAGATGCTTTCACCTTGACATCAGAAATGAGCGGTTAACATCTTCTGTCTCCTCTTGAGCCTACTCCTAAATCTATATGTGTAGTCATTTTCCAGAAAGGTGTTTGGCCATTCAGCCTTCCTCATCCCCAGAGTGTAGGGGAAAGAACTAGGTCCTTCTTCACAAACTTTAGAGCAATATCAAGTCCTCAGCTTTGGCAAAGATCAGGCTTGGATGTGAATTCCAAGGAGAATTTAGCTGTTAGGGTTATCTCTGATATCAGAAAATGTCAGGACTCTTTTTTTTTTTTGGCCTGGAACCAGAGTAGCTTCCACAGTCATCACAACATAACACACAGGAGCTGTTCAAGGGTTCATCCCCCCTATAGCCACTGCCTCTGTCTTAGGAGGAGAAGACAGTACTAGCCTGGAAATGTCTGGCTAAACATATCTTGCCTTCTTGTTTCTGACCATAATCAAATCTGAACCTATCCATCAATCAGCAAATATAGATTGAATCTCCATCTCTGACTTAGTCATTATGGGGAACCCCTGAAGCTTCATGTAATGTTCCTACCATAAAAGAGCTTCCAGTCCAACTGGGAAGATGAAATGCCAACCAGATACTCAGGGGGAAAAAAATGCAAGAAGACAGAAACAGATACACTGCATTAGGATCAGTTTCAGTTTCTTCCGCTTTCACAGTGAGTATGAGAAGCATCATGGGGAAACAGGCCAGTGATTCCTACTTTCCTTAATCTGGTGATCTGGTTCAACCAACCTGCAACCAAGGTGCTGTAGGAATCTAGTTTGCATGCTTCCTTTTCCTGAGGTAAGTCCTTGTGATAGCTGAGGCTTTATGAGCCACCACCCTCTCCACAATCACAGCTTCTACCACCACCACCAACCTTCCCAGCTACTGGTATATAATCCTGATCTTTTACCAAGAAAACAGTGTTGGATATGGTTAAGAGTTGGGGTTCCAGAGTCAGACTGCCTAGGTTCAGCTCAGCTTTTCCACTAACTCCCTTGTATTTTCAGGTTAAGTTCCCATAACTTTTCCAAGCCTCACTTTCTTCAGCTATAGAGTGAAGATGGCAGTGTTGTTACATGGGTTAAATAAATGAGTTTTATGAACGAAGACATGTAGAGCATTTTGGATTTCCCTGGTGGTCCAGTGGTTAAGAATTCACCTGCCAGTGCAGGGGACACAGGTTCAATTCCTGATTCTAGAAGATTCCACATGCCACAGGGCAACGAAATCCATGTGCCACAACTTCTGAGCCTGTGTGCCCTAAGTCCATGCTCTGCAACAAGAGAAGCCGCAGCAATAAGAAGCTTCCTGCACTGCAACAAGAAGCCCGACCACAGCAACGAAGACCCAGCACAGCCAAAAATTTAAAAAAGACATGAAGTGTTTTGAACTATATTTGGCACAGAGCAAGTACCTGATAAACATGAGTTACTATTGATCAATAATTGTCGATCAACCACTGTGTGCCAGAGAAAAGTGCCAAGAAGAAAAAGAGGCTGAGATGAATAAGGCACAGCCCTGCTTGGCATCAGGGAATTTTTGTTTCTTAAAGGCTATCGTAAAATATGCACACAAGTAAGTATTACTCCAAACTGAATGTTCTCAGAGACGTGGGCCAGGGAGCCCCTGTGGGCCACTCAGATAACATGATCATCATTTTTGAGATGCCTTCTCCACAAATCCAAGGGTCTGCAGCTCCTAATGCCTCTTGGGATTCATTTGGTGAGAAGGGCCCACAGGTGGGAGAATTACTTCTCAGGAAGGGATTACACATTTCCACACACCTCATGCTACACCTTCTGCTCTAGACTCCTCAGAGAACTAAGGGAGGATGGCAGAAGAGGACTACCAATGACCCAAAGAGGCACACACAATGTCAGTAGTCTGGAACCAAGGCTGGTGAACTGATTCTGAGATACCAGGCTGGCCTTGGCTTTTGTCGGTAAGTTTCTTGGTGGTAAACAGAAAGAGGGGGCTTCCCTCACAGTTCAGTTGGTAAAGTATCTGCCTGCAGTGAAGAAGACCCAGGTTCAATTCCTGGGTCGGGAATATACGCTGGAGAAGGAAATGGCAACCTACTCCAGTATTCTTGCCTGGAGAATCCCATGGACAGAGGAGCCTGGCAGGCTACCGTCCATGGGGTCACAAGAGTTGGACACAACTTAGTGACTAAACCACCACCACCACAAACAGAAAGAACTGTAGGGACTTTTCTGGTGGTTCAGTGGTTAAGACTTTGTGCTCCCAATGCAGGGGGTCTGGGTTCTATCCTTGGTCAGGGAACTACACCCCATGTCACAACTAAAAGATCCCACTTGCTGCAACGAAGACCCAATAAATTAATAATATTCAAAAAAAGAGAGAGAGAGAGAACTGTAAATAGCCCTGTCCTCATGGAAGGACTCTTCCATATGGAAGAGTCAGCTTATCTCTCTGTTCTTTCTGGTTACAAGTATGCCCTCACTATCATGGTCCTTTCCCCTGGTTTCTTTAGCACACCATCCTGAGAAGGAGAAGTAGAGGTCCAAGAAGTGGGTAAGCTTCCCTGGTGGCTCAGTCAGTAAAGAATCTTCCCTCAGTGCAGGAAACCTGGGTTCCATCCCTGGGTTGGGGAGATCCCCTGGAGGAGGGCATGGCAACCCACTCCAGTATTCTCCCCACAGAGAGAGGAGTCTGGCAGGCTGCAGTCAATGGGGTCTCAAAGAGCTGGACACGACTGAGCAACTAAACACACAAGAAATGGGTAATAAAGGATATTTACAATGGAGGAGAGGTAAAGAGAGTCCCAGTGAGGGTGACAGTGGGAAGAGGGAGAACAGGGGACATAAAGAAGGTAGACTAGACAGGCTCTGATCACCAAGTGGATATAGGGGTGGGGTGAGGGGAACCATCTAGGCTGGCTCCTGGGCCTTGGCTTGGGAAGCCGGATAAGTGGCAGTATCATTCACTAAGATAGCGAATACAGAGGAAGAGTAAGCTGGTAATGAGTTCAGTTCTGGACTTTTCAAGGCTGACATGCCTGCAGGGCATCCAGAGAAAAACCTTCAGTTGGTAACTGAGGATGTATCATGAAAGGTCAGGAAAGACATCACAGTTTAAGAGAAGATAAGCAATAAGCATGTGGGTGGTAACTGGTGACATGTGACGTAACAAGATCCTCCAGATAGGTCCTGTAGAGTAAGAGAAGAGCAAAAGGTCAAGGGTCAAGGCTTGAGAAGCACCAGCATTGAAGACACAGGTAGAGAAATAAATAGGAGCTCATACAGTTATTTGAGAAGGAATGGGCCTGGTAAGAAAATGATGGCCAGGGGAGATCAGGATGGTTAAGAGTGTCAACTGCCACAGAGAGGAAGTGACTAAGCAAGAAAAGACGGAAAAAGAGCCCCTACGATCTGGCATGAGGAGGTCATGGATGACCTTTATCAGACTGCTCAGAAAAGAGGAGGAAAAGGATATAAGGAAGAGTTGCCTGACTCTCTTTCTGAGGGACAAGCCAGCTCCTCAAGCCAAGTCTACATTCACTGTCTTGTAGCTACTTGACATCCTAGTACATTAGATACAAGGATGGTACATTGGTAGTCTTGAGTCAGACATGACTGAAGCAACTTAGCACACACTCATGTAAATTGTTACAATTTTCTGAAGGACAATTTGGCAATGTATATTCACATATTGGGGCTTCCCAGGTGGTGCTAGTGATAAAGAGTCCACCTCCCAATGCAGGAGATGATAAAGACTTGGGTTTGATCCCTGGGTCAGGAAGATCCCCTGGAGGAAGAGTTGGCAACCCACAACGGTATTCTTGTCTGCAGAATCCCATGGACAGAGGAGCCTGGCAGGCTAGAGTTCATGGGGTCGCAGAGTCAGACACGACTGAAGCGACTTAGCACACACATCCACATACTGGGCTTCCTTGGTGGCTCAGATGGTAAAGAATTTGCCTGCAATGCAAGAGACCTGGATTCAATCCCTGGGTTGGGAAGATTCCCTGGAGAAGGAGATGGCAACCCACTCCAGTATTCTTGCTTAGAGAATCCCACAGACAGAGGAGCCTGGAGGGCTACAGTCCATGGAGTTGCAAAAGAGTCGGACACAACTGAGTGACTTAAAAACAACAATTACTATGAATCCAGGGAGGCATGTAGTCCAGGCAGGATCCAGGCAAGGTCAAAAGTCAGTCAGAAGCTAACCCCCCTGAAGCCTGAACAAGACTACCCCCATTTTAACTTCCCTAACAATGGTTTAAACTCCATTGGGAGTCAGCCTGGTGTGGGGGTCTCCCCAGCAAGAGTGCTGCAGGCGACTGAGGTTGAGAGGATGTGGCTCATTCCAGCAAAGATCAGGACACATTGACTTCTACAGAAAGGCAATCGTTAGGTTTGAATGGGGGACTACAATGACTATAAATGGTCACTCCCTCCACTGCATTTCTTTCCCCTCCCCTTGAGATTGGGCTAGCCCTGTTCCTGCTAAATCAATAGAATCTGGTGGAAGTGACACTGTGGCAGTTCCAGACCTAGCTTTCTGGGTCCAGCCTCCTGTTTCTTCTCTATTGGGTCACTTCTTCCAACTCTCACTAGAACCCAGCCACCAAGCTGTGAGAAGCCCAAGCCATGCGGAGAGGCCTCAGCCATAGTCACAACACATCAGTCAATAGTCCTAGCTGAGTTCCTAGCCTGTCTCCACAAGACAGCCGGCATCAACCAGCAGCCCTGTGAGTCGGCCATCTTGAACACTCCAGCCCAGTAAAGTCTTGGATGACTGCAGCCCCAACTACCATCTTGCGGAGAAGAGATACCACCCAGCTGAATCTAGTCAACCCACAGAATTGTGAGAAATTTTATTTTTCCATCTTTGGGGATGGTTTATTATGCAGTTTTAGGTAACTGAATAGTGTGATTTGTATTTTCTATGGATTTGAACCCAAATGCTAGGCTAAACTGGCAAAAGCAAACCTGAAATCATCCTTTGGTGTCCATCTCTCTGCACAGAAGCCTTCCCACAGTTCCTTATAAGTAGCAACACAGGATTGGTGTTCTCCTTCACTCTGTCTCCTTGTTGAGTGAGTGTCTCAGACATAGGGGTGGGGGCACCAAAGGCCTGGGGAATTCCAACTGGAGCAGAGCGGGTGGGGGTCTTCTTTAAATGAGTGAGCAGAGCCACTTGGGGCTGGGTGTATTTTCTCACAGGCGGCTGATTGAACACAGTGCTCTTTTTTGGTCCTGTCAGTCTCCATAGGAGAGGGCCAGATGCCAAGACTAGGTGAGCCCAGATGGCTAAGTTCCCATTCTTCCTTGCATTGAAGGCTAATTTTAGTTATGTGATGTGACACTTGATCACAACCACGGGGTGTCTGTGGCCTTAGTCAGCATTATTGATTGGAAGCTCCCGGCCCCGGGTGGGCTGTGAGGCCCACTCAGCCCTGCAATCACTCCTAACCTTTTGGCCACCATTAAGCTCGAGTGCCAGGCCACCACGATGGGCTGTCTCATGCTCTTAACTGCTGCTCTGTCTGTGTTAACGTTTCCTCAATATCTCATTTGTAAATTCCTCAAGGACAGGGTGGAGAAGGAGGTGGCAACCCACTCCAGTGTTCTTGCCTGGAGAATCCCATGAACAGAGGAGCCTGGCAGGCAACAGTCCATGGGGTCATAGAGAGTCAGACACGACTGAAGCGACTAAACATGCACACAAGGACGGATTCTTAACAGATTCATTTTGGATTCTGAACTCTGGGTTGGGTAGACCAGAAAGGATGACAAAGGCTTGAAGCACCCTCCTTCTTGTCTCATGGGAAAGGAAAAGGTTAGTCGCTCAGTTGTGTCCAACTCTCCGTGATCCCATGGATTGTAGCCCATCCGTCTCCTCTGTCCGTGGGATTCTCCAGGCAAGATTACGGGAGTGGGTTGCCATTCTTCAGGGGATCTTCCCAATCCAGGGATCAAACCTGCGTCTCTTGCGTTGCAGATAGATTCTTTACCATCTGAGCCACCAGGCAAGCCCTCACGGGAACCCAGAGTCAATGCCAGTTCACTAGGAGAGGATAGTCCTGTGGACCAGGGCTTGAGCTTGAAACAAGAGTGCCTCAGAAAGTTCTGGTTCAGTTACACTGATCAAAATTATATTTTCCTTCTGGGTTGTGATACTGTTAAAAAGCATGCTTTGACTCATCAACTCAAACGAATTGGTTTATAACAGGCACAATTTGCCTGAAGCCCACACTACTGTTGGAACTCTTTGTATTTCAGATTTAACGTAATTTCCAGCATGTTGGTTGTATCGTTTTCCTATTGTCTGGAACACAAATGATACCAGGAAGATCCTATTAGGAGGAAAAAACAAATTTAAACAAGGTGGTCTGTGGTGAGTTACCATGTATGGAATTAATTTTACATCCAGGTTTGGATGATCTCATAAATTGTTCTTTTGGTTGGCAATTTCACCCTAACCTGCTAGATCGAATTATTTTCTTGTAATTCAGACCCCCTGTGTAGCCCTTAATGAAGAACACATTGTATGTCTCAGCCAGCGTGGCTGGTGGAGGACACTTGCTCACAGTTGTCTGAGATCCGCCAGCACTGAGCTCAGCCTCAAATCCTCAAGGGACAATCGGTGATACTGTCGCCAGAGCATTGTTGTAATGTCAGGGCTGGGGAGTGGGGGTGGTGGCGGTATGCGGGGCTGAACAGAGACAGGAAGAGACCCATAGAATGCTGAGCCTGATGCAGTGTGTTTACACCAATGAGAACTTTCAGACAGTGTGACCCAACACCCATAGAACAATGGGGTCCTAGACTTCTGTGGCATCTCAGAAAGACAGTGGCTCAAGACACTGATCATGCCAACCCCCAACGCAGAGCAATGGGCTTCTTTGATGGCCTTTGGAGGAGTGGTCCTTGGGCATTTGGAGGACAAAAATGGGCTTTTTCAGGCCAGGAATCTCAGATCCTTCTACTCTAGCAGAGAGGAACTCACAAGAGAATGAACCTCTAGAAATAAAACCTGCATAGCTGAGAGTCCTTTTGACTCTGTGAGGGCTTCCTATTAAGGGCTCCCCTTAATGACCACCTGGGTCATTAACAAACCACCTAAATGCAAGAGGCTCAGGAGATGCCAGTTCAATCCCTGGGTCAGGAAGATCCTCTGGAGGAGAACATGGCAACCCACTCCAGTGTTCTTGCCTAGAGAATCCCATGGACAGAGGAGCCTGGTGGGCTATGGCCCATAGGGTCTCAAAGAAATCAGCCACATCTGACGGGGACAAATTCTAACCTGACTCAGAACCAAACCTCTGAAAGCTGACCATAACCCAATCTCCAACCCCGAGGTCAGAGAGCCCATCTCAGTGAATATCTTTTGCTTCCTCTGAAATTTGCAAATAAAACAGCCTTTTAAGATCTGTTGCCTCATCAAAGATGGTGGAAACTCATCCAGAAACCATCTCTGTGCCTGAACCCATGGCCCTGACTTCTCCTCTGTGTCCAGGTCCACATGTCCTGTGCTCACCATCAGCCCAGTTGGAAGAAGACCATTTTCTCCCTCCACTTGGCCACCCATGTTGGGCAGAAAGGGCCTAATTTGGCCTGGGAGCTGTCAGCACATGCCTCTGAAATGTTGGAAAAACCCAAACTCTCTTCAGAGAAAAGTGCTCTATAGGAGCGTCGCCATTTATGGACTGACTAACCTTCTCAGTTTGCCCAAGACAGGAGTCTCCTGGGATGTGGGATTTTTAGTGCTAAAACCAGAAACACCAACCAAACCTGGACAGCTGGTTCCCTGCACTGCCAGTGTCCACACTCAAGGAGCAGAGAGAGGAAGTCAGAAAGGTGATATGTCTCCTAATGGCAGAGAAGAAGAAATCGTATGAGAAGAGTCTAGGTTATGCTCACCGTGGTTCTCTGCCGCCTCTTGGAGGGTGCACCTCCCCAGGATGGCCTGCTTTGTAATCTCACACAGAGGCCAGTTTGGAACCTTGGCATCCCAAGCATGTTGTAAGATCTGCAAGAGCTGGTCAACAGATTTCTTGCTGCCTGAGGCCATCTGAGCATCTTTATAGGATTCTGAGTCAAAGACCTAGGCTTCGTCAAGAGTAGGGCCTTTGTTAATTCTGGAAAAGATCCACAGATTCTCTGGAGGGGAGACATTTGTTTTTGTCAGGAGATGGTGTGTCCTACCAGGAAAGAATGCACAATGTGGGAAACACGGGCTCTGTCTTGTGGGAACCCCAAGCCCTGTCTGCCCATTCAAGCATCTTATTCACGAGCCAGGCCACTGAGCATCCCGGGTGTTCCCTTTTAACTACCTGCCCCGATCCTGCTTCCCCCACCTCCAAAACCATTGACAACACAGAGTGCTCAAAGTCACGAACAAGGGCATTAAAGTAGTAATGATAGGACTTCCCTGGTTAAGAATCTGCCTGCCAATGCAAGGGATAAAGTTTCAATCCTTGATCCGGGAAGATTCCACATGCCGTGGGGCAACTGAGCCTGTGTGCCACAACTACCAAATCTGGAACACCTAGAGCCTGCGCTCCGCGACAAGAGAAGCCACTGCAATGAGAAGCCTGCACACCACACCTCAGCACAGCCCCCGTTCACCACAGCTAGAGAAAGCCCATGTAGCAACGAAGACCCAGCACAGCCAAAAAGAAATAAATAAACTAAGAAGCAATGACAGTGAGATTTCCTGCTGTGTGCAGTTCTTGGGAAGCTTATCCATCTACCTGACAAACTCAAAAGTTGGAACATCACTAGGGCAGTGCTGAAATGACATACTTGACTTTCTGCAACCAGAAATTCTAAGGAACTTGAAAAATCCGCAGTCATCTCTGGATTTTGAGAGTTTTGTCTGGGGACTAAAATCACTGATTACTCAATTCACTGAGCCCCAGGAGAGGAAGGAGGAGAATCTTCCAAAACCTGAAGTCCTGGGATCTGATGGTCAATGATCTGATCCCGAAACATTCTGCAGCCTGATCTTATGCTAGTCTTCTCTCCAGGTGTTCCAGGCCAGGTCAACTCATCTTCTCTTTGTCTTCTGAACAGGTCTGTCCCTGTCCTGCCCCCATATTTTCTTCACCACCTCCTGTCCAACTCGTCCACCCCCCCGTCTCTCCTCACCCTCCTTTCTGAGGGCAGCTCAAGCCTGCCTCCTGCATGAAGCTCTCCAAGATACTCCAGCCTCTGTCTGCCCAAACACATGGGAGAGGCTGCCTTACCATTCTCTCCTTAGCAGATGGTGAGCCCCAGGTCCCACACTTTGGATTTTGTTCTTGTTTTGTTTCTTTTACATTTCTTTCTTTATTTGGCTGTACTGGATCTTCATTGCAGTGCACAGGCTCAGAAGCGAGCTGGCTCAGTAGTTGCAACTTGCCATGTGTCCTTAGTTGCAGTATGTGTGTTAGTGGCTCAGTTATGCAACCCCATGGACTGTAACCTGCCAGGATCTTCCGTCCGTGGGATTTTCCAAGTAAGAATACTGGAGTGGGTAGCCATTTCTTTCTCCAGGAGATATTCCTTAAGCAGGGATCAAACTCATGTCTCCTACATCGGGGGTAGACTCTTTACCGTCTGAACCACCAGGGAAGCCCCCATAGTTGCAGTATGTGGGATTTTAGTTCCCTGACCAGGGATTGAACTGGACCCCCTGCGTTGAGAGCTCAGAGTCTTAACCACTGGACTACCAGGGAAGTCCCCCAGAAGTTGTCATTTAACTGCCACGTGTGCATGCCTGTTCCCCTCAAGAAACTGTAAGCTCTCTGAAGATAAGGTCTGTGTGTTACTTTTCTGGACACACCCAGCCATATCTGAGCCAGAGGAGGAACTCAGATGTGATTGCTGATATCATTGGATCAAATGGAAACCCCAGTTAAAGCCTGATGACATAAGCATCTGTTTTGTGACCCAGACATTCCACCCAAGAGAAATGAACATCCAAATGCCTGTCCGAGAATGTTCACAGCAACTCTATTCTTAACTGTTCCAAACTGTAAACAACTCATCAATAGGAAATTAGATAAACATACAAAGGATCATAGAAATTCATCATTTGAATGATTCTCCAATGCATTATACTGAGTGAGGCCTTGCACAAGATAGACCATACTAAATGACTTCATTTGGGCTTCCCTGGTGGCTCAGTGGTTAAAAAAAAAATCTATCTGCCAATGTAGGAGACACGGGTTCGATCCCTGGGTTGGGAAGATCCCCTGGAGAAGGAAATGGCAACCCACTCCAGTATTCTTGCCTGGAGAATCCCATGGACAGAGGAGCCTGATGGGCTACAGCCAATGGGGTCACAAAAGATCAGGACACAACTTAGTGACTAAATAACAACAGCAACCACAAATGACTTTATTTATGTAAAGCTTTGAAACAGGCAAACTTGTCTCATCTATGATGAAAACATTCAGAGCAGTGCTTGCTCCTGGGGGACAGGATGGGAGATCAACAGGGAAAGGGGCACGAGGGAACTCTCTGGGGTGATGATAATGTTCTGGGTACATGTACTTGTCAAACCTCAAAACTAAATACTTGATACTCAGCTTCTATTTCTGACAAAAATTAAAAAAAAAACTAAATACTTAAGATTTGTTCATTTCATCAAATGTAAATGTTTATATCAAAAAAAACTTTAACAAATATTAAATATTACTAATCTGCATGTTGAAGAGGGGAAATATACTGATGGACACAATTTACTTGCAAATACATCAGAACAGAAAATGTATTGATGGATGGAGAGAGGGCTGGATGGATAAATGGTGAAACAAGCATAGTAAAATAAAGCGTCACATAACAGCCGGTTCTGGTCACCACCCAAACCGTTGCCTTTAGTGCTGTCTCTGCCAAAGAAGAGGAGTTGGAAGGATAAACACCTCCTCTAACTGGGCTTTGGGGAGAAGGTGGGGTTGGGGGGCCAGCAGGTTCCTAGGGAGCCAGGAGAGAGACAGAAGGGAAGAGTGAAGCTGGAGTTTCAAAGGGGCAGGGAGGGCAGAAGGAGGAAGGAATTTGCTGGAGCATCATGGCTCCAGGATCTGATCTTCAGCTGCTGTCCAAGGGCTGCACCCTCCTTGGGACATGCCAGGTACGGAGAAATGTTGAGCAGATGGCATGCTTCTGGGCTCGTCCCACCGCTGGGCCTACCGCCCTTGAAATCCAGGGTCGAACTCATGGTTCGACTTTTCTTAGGAAACACTGATAATGCAAACCACATCTAACCTCACTCCTCCCTTTGATAGGGTGGCTGGGCTGGTAGATCAGAGCGGAGCCATGGATTCTGTCCATCCAGATTTCAGCAGAGGTTGCATGCTGGCAGCCCTCCGGCTGGACCCAGCCCACAGATATGCTATGTGTTTTGTTTGGCCTCCCCAAGGTTTTTTTTTACATTTAGTTTAGTTGCCAAGATTTTTAAATCACAGAAGATCTGGATTCTTTGCGTCTCTTGAAATGTTGGAAGATTCAGCAGCCAGGGGCCTGCATGATGACAGTTGGCAGAAGGGAATGGCAGCAGCTTTCTCAGAGGCCTGGCCCTCCTTCACTCCTGTCCCCCCAAGTCCACCCTATGGGCTGGGACACACCAGCCTGTGGGTATTATGTCATTTGTGTGGACAAGTGAGAAGTCAGTGTTGGCTGATAGTAACAGTAAAGTAACCTTAATGTGATGAATATTGACTGAGCAAATAACTACCCAGGGTTTGGCCCTGGGAACACAGTGGAGAAGAAACACCTTGGTCCCTTTTCTAAAGGAAGTTAGATTCTAGAGGAGTAGATAGAGGAAGAGAGAGAGAAAGGAAGGAAGAGAGTAGACAGAGACAGGGGAAGGAAGGAAGGAAGGAAGAGAAGGAAGAAGGAAACAGTAATTACAAGCTGTGGTAACTATTTTAAAGGGCCTAGAGGAAAGAGAAGATACTATACAGCAGGGTTTGGGGCTTGGAAGCTGGCCCTAGTCAAGCCGATGGGGAAGGTCTGTCTGGGGTGACATTTCTTTTTTGAGGGGGTGACATTTTTAAGTGACGTTCTAAAGGATAAGGAGATCTGGGAAAGATTGCTGGGGTGGATAAAAGGCCTTAAATGAGGAAGTGTTTGGGTTCTCTCAAGAGCTGAGAGAAGTCTACTGTCAAGAGTGTCTGAGAGATAAGGGAGCAAGATAAAGGTGGGGAGATGAGCAGTGGATAGGACTTGTAAATCAAGTGAAGTGTCTAAATTTTATTCTGGGTGTAATAGTAGACACTGAAGGTTTCGGGTCAGAGAGAGACACAATCAGGTTTAGGTTTCATAAAACCAATCTTGTTATTAGTATGGAATATAGCCAAAGGTCTCATTGCCAGTGGCAGGTAAGACATGATGGTGTGTTGGTTAGTGGAGGAAAAAAAAAATAAATCCAAGGGCATTCTGGAGGAAGTAAGTTCAGAGCTGGTTGCAGGAGGAGGTAAACTTGGAAATTCTATCCGTTGGCTACATCAACATGCAAATTGAGGGACTTAGACAAAGATTGCCTAAGATGATACTGCTGAATCTTGGCTTCCAAGATGCAAGACATTTTCACATAAATTATGGCTTCCTTTGGAACAACAGACTAGTTCCAAATAGGAAAAGGAGTATGTCAAGGCTGTATATTGTCACCCTGTTTATTTAACTTATATGGAGAGTACATCATGAGAAACGCTGGGCTGGAAGAAGCACAAGCTGGAATCAAGATTGCCGGGAGAAATATCAAAAAACTCAGATATGCAGATGACACCAACCATATGGTAGAAAGTGAAGAGGAACTAAAAAGCCTCTTGATGAAAGTGAAAGAGGAGAGTGGAAAAATTGGCTTAAAGCTCAACATTCAGAAAACTAAGATCATGGCATCTGGTCCCATCACTTCATGGGAAATAGATGGGGAAACAGTGGGAGCAGTGTCAGACTTTATTTTTGGGGGCTCCAAAATCACTGCAGATGGTGATTGCAGCCATGAAATTAAAAGATGCTTAGTCCTTGGAAGGAAATTTATGACCAACCTAGATAGCATATTGAAAAGCAGAGACATTACTTTGCCAACAAAGGTCCGTATAATCAAGGCTATGGTTTTTCTAGTAGTGATGTATGGAAGTGAGACTTGGATGGTGAAGAAAGCTGAGTGCTGAAGAATGGATGCTTTTGAACTGTGGTGTTGGAGAAGACTCTTGAGAGTCCCTTGGACTGCAAGGAGATCCAACCAGTCCATCCTAAAGGATATCAGTCCTGGGTATTCATTGGAAGGACTGATGTTGAAGCTGAAACTCCAGTACTCTGGCCACCTCATGCAAAGAGTTGATTCATTGGAAAAGACCCTAATGCTGGGAAAGACTGGGGGAAGGAGGAGAAGGCGACGACAGAGGATGAGATGGCTGGACGGCATCACCGATTCGATGAACATGGGTTTGGGTAGACTCCGGGAGTTGGTGATGGACAGGGAGGTCTGGCATGCTGCGATTCATGGGGTCACAAAGAGTCAGACACGACTGAGTGACTGAACTGATCTGAACTTGGTAGCAGAGGGCTTCTCTGGTGGCTCAGACGGTAAAACATCTGCCTACAATGTGGGAAACCCAGGTTCAATCCCTAGGTTGGGAAGATCTCCTGGAGAAGGAAATGGCAGCCTACTCCAGTATTCTTGCCTGGAAGATACCATGGAGGGAGAAGCCTGGTAGGCTACAGTCTATGGGGTCGCAAAGAGTTGGACACGACTGAGTGACTTCACTTTACTTCATTTGGTAGCAGAATGTAATCTAAAGCAGTAAGCAGTTCATGACAAATAGAAACTGTCTGAAAATTCCATAGATTTTGCATTCTAGTCTATAATTTTTTTAAAACTATAAATGACATAGCATCAATAACAAAACAAACAAGAAAAACACCCAAATATTCTTCCCACTCTCCCTGGTTAATGTGATTAACTTTAGTTGCACATTGGAATCACCTGGGAAGCGTTAAAAAAATGCTGTTTCCTGGGTCACCCTCCCAGACATTCTGACTTAGTTGTTCTGGGATGTATTCTGGACAGCTGGATTTTTAAACCTTTCTGGTAACTCTAATGTGCACATGTGGTGGAGAACTGCTTATTAATCCAAGGCAGAGGTTCCCAAAGCAGCAAGGGCATGACTCAGAAACGTGCAAGAAATGCAGTTTTCTCAGGCTGTACACCAGACTTACTGAACCCAAAATTCTGGGGGCTGGGTCTCAGCAAGCTGTGCTGTAATCAGCCCTCTGGGTGTTTTAGGAGCACCCTGAAGTTTTAGAATATCCCTTTTGATTCTGTTTTTTAGCCTGATAAGCTCAGACATGCAGTATTTCAACTGATCCTCACCTGGAAAGGTAGATTGGGCAAATATTGTCATTTTCCCCTGATCTATCAGATGGGCAGATAGAGGCAGAAAGAGATTCTGTGATTCACCAGTCAATAGCAGACCGGAGACCCAAACCCAGGTCTTCTGAAGGCAGAACAGAGGTGGGTGTTTCCAACGACCTCTGCCTACATGCTCTTCTCATCAGCTAACAGGTCTGCAACTGCCCTCCACCCCCACCCCTGCTCAGGAGGTGGATACAGAGACCTGGGCCTTGGGGAATAGGGCAGAGGGTGTGGGCCACACTGTCTCTGTCAAAACTACTCAACGGGGCCATTAAAGCGAGAATGCGGCCATAGACAATATGTAAATGAATGAGTGGCTGTACGCCATGGAATTTTATTTACAAATGTAGGTGGGAGGCTAGATTTGGGCGTGGGACTAGGGTCTTGCTCTGCAGCTAAGGCCTGAGCCAGGCCTCCACTCAGTACTCACCCCATGTCCACTCGTAGGCATTGTTCATGGAGCCCAAGACACCCTGCTATACGTTGCTCGAAGCTGGGGAGAGCTGAGACCCAGTGAGAGGAGATGGAGACATGGATGGAGACAGAGATGAGGGTGGAGATGGGGCTGGAGATGGAGATGGTGTGGGGGATAAGTTTTCTGGTGTCTCCATTTTTAAAAATATATTTATTTTTATTCATTTAGTTTTGGCTGTGTCAGGTCTTAGTTGAGGCATCTGGGCTCTTCGTTGCCATGTACAGGCACCTGTCTAGTTGCAGTTGCCCCTTGGCATGTGGGATTTTAGTTCCCTGACCAGGGATTGAACCCTCATCCCCTGTATTGGGGGGCAGATTCGTAACCACTGGACCACTAGGGAAGTCCCCTGGCCTCTCCTTCTTAATGGAGACTTTGGGAGGTGTGGTTGGTGGGATTCCCAAGGCCTGGGCAGGTCACCTAAGTGGCAAGGCCAGCCAGGCTGGTCCCTGCTAGTCCTACAGGGGCAGAGTGAGCCAGCTAGCTTGCTATGCAAACCAAGTCACTCGTTCTTCTAGAAAGTATCGTTATGGAAAATTTTGGAACATGATAAGGCCGCTGAATACAGAAGTAACAGTAGCAACTGAGTGAGCTGAGTTGCAAGAAAGAGCATTCAGAGGTGCTGGAGGGCAAGCTCTCAGACAGTAAAACACACTCAATTACAAACCCACAGAATAATTGCAGGAGTCAGGTACCATGCACACACAGCTCTTTGATTTCTAAGAAATGAAATGTAACTTGACAAGGAAGAGAGGGCAATCCTTCCAGGAGTGACAAATTATAGCATTACATGATATTTTTCATTTAAAATTTTTGTCTTAAAATAGTTATTTAATATATGTATAAGGTATATCACATATTCATGTTATAAAACTTAATAATACAGTGAAAATCTGTGAACCCATCATCCAGCCAAAGAGCTAGGACAAAGCCAATAATACACATACCTAATGCTCTTTTCCCATTGGGGGCCCCAGGATTTCTCCCCAGAGGTATCATCCTCCTGAATTTGGGGGTCCATCACTGTTTTACTTAGAAAGACATAATTATATTTCCATGCTCTTACACAGTATGTTGTTTACTTTTGCTCATTTTTTAGTTTTGTAAAAGTAATATGCTACTGTATGGAGTCTTCTAGATTTATTTTTTTAACCCAGTATTCTTAAGATTCTTTGACGTGAGACTTCCCAGGCAGTCAGTGATTAAGACTCGGCACTTCCACTGCAGGGGATGCAGGTTTGATTCCTGATGAGGTAGCTGAGATCCCACATACCATGCGGTGAAGCCAAAAAAATTTTTTAATTAATAAAAGAAAAGATTCTTTGATGTTGAGTATGGTTGTAGTTCATTCGTGTTTGTGGGTGCATAACATTTGATTTTATAACGACACTGAAATTTATTCATTCTCTTGTTAATATGCATATGTGCAAAGAGTAGAGGTGTTCATTAGCAGGATATGCAGATGTTTAAATTCTCAAAAGATTCCAAATTGTTTTTAAAACAATGTTTAAATCCATTTATACTCCTATTAGTAACGTGTCAGAGTCCCCATACTCCTTACCCTCTCACACCAGATATGTGTGTGTATAAGGATACACACATGAAATTTTAATACGTACATTATGTATGTGTATGTATGTATTATTTGTTGTAAAATATTTCAATCATATTAAAAGGTAAGGAGAATAATGAACCCCTCACATGACCATCACTCACTTACCAATTGTTTTTCATGAATGCTCCAACATTCTAGATGTCATCTCATCTCACTAATACATATTTTGGGATCTATTTCTGAAAAATAAGGACTCGTTTAGAAACATAACCAAATCTTTTATCACATCAAGAAAATAACAGTAATTCCATATATAAGCAAATATCTAATAATTCCTTATATCCAAATATCCTGGTGTTTAAATCTCTCCAATTATCCATGAATTTTTCACACTTTAATTTTGAATCAAGATTCAGATGAAGCCTATATATCGCATTTGGGATTTGGTTGCTATCTTGCTTCACTCTTGATCTATATATTCTCTCTTTCCCCTACAGCCACCCTGTATAATTTATTTGCCGAAGATATAAGATGTGGGAGCATTGTAAACTACTGATCCCATTTCTAAATTACCTTTAAGACTTTCAATATTTTATAATTTTTCTTGTCATTTAAAATTTTCTTTCCTGTTAATTAACATTCTTCCTATTTTCAACCTACTTCCAAAAAGTTGTTTATAGTATTCTCTGATTATGTTTTTATTTTCTGCTCCATCTGTTATATCTTCCTGTTCATTCCTTATATCTTTCTGCAGTCTCTTTTTTTCCTCTGAAGTCTTCCCAATTGGCAAGAATTTTATCACTTGGCTTATTGATCTTCTCTACTGTATTTTTCCTTTTTACTTTGTTTTTACTCTTACTATCCTTCTATCTTATTTGGGGTTATTTTGTTCTTTTTCTCACTTCTCAAATTGGATACATAGTTTTCAGCTTTTTAAATTTTTTTAATGCAAATGTTTAAGGCCTAACTCTCCCTCTAAGTAAAGCATTTACTATAACTCAGAAGATCTGATATGAAACATTTGCATTAATATGTCCAGATCAAATTATTTTTTCTTCCTCTATTTGGTTATTGACGTCTAATAATTTCAGGGAGGAAAAATAAATGCCAGTTCTTTGACATTTGTTGTCTTGCATTATGAACTAGTAAGCGATCAATTTGTGTGAATGTTTCAAATTCTTGAGAAAAATCTGTATCCTCTAATTGTTTGGCATAATATTCTACACATGACTATTATTGTTGTTCAGTTTCCCAGGCATGTCCAATTCTTTGCAACTCCATGCACTGCAGCACGCCAGGCTTCCCTGTCCTTCACTACCTCCCAGAGTTTGCTCAAACTCATGTCCATGAAGCCGTGATGCCATCCAACCATCTCATCCTCTGTCACCCCCTTCTCCTTCTCTTAATGTTTCCCAGCATCAGGGTCTTTTCCAGTGAGTTAGTTCTTCGCATCAGGTGGCAAAAGTATTGGAGCTTCAGCTTCTGCATCAGTCATTCAAGTGAATATTCAGGGTTGATTTCCTTTAGGATTGACTGGCTTGATCAATCATGACTATTAAAACATTGTTATTTGTGTTATTCATGTCTTTTATACCTATATTAATATTATATCTTAGTCAAACACTAAGAAATGTGTTGAAATCTCCCAATGTTATTGTGAACTTATAAATGTCTTACTATAATTATTTTTAATAAAAAATTAATCAATTTTTCTTTATATACTTTGAGGCTTTAGTTTATGCAGGTTTGGGAGTGCTCTATCTTTCTGATAATCTGATTCATTATCCTGAACAGCTACCCTTTAACATGTTTTTTTGTCCTAAGTATGAATATGACTATGCCAGCTTTCTCTTGGTCAGCATTATTTTCTCTATATTCTTAACTGATGAGTCCAATGTATTTCCATTTACTGTGATTGTTGATATTAGGTTGACCAAAAAGTTTGTTTGGGTTTCTTTTCGTAACATATTTGGTCTTGTTTCTCCATCTTACTTTTTGATTTCTGTAGTTCCTCATTTTCTGTGGTTCTTTGTCCTCCTTTCTGAAATATGTATCTGACTAATTTATACATGATTTACATATATAAATATATGATTAAATATTTTGTTTCTTTTTCCATTTTTGTTGTCTCACTAGTTTGGAATTTGTTGGAATTTATATATTCATTCACTGTTCTGTCAGTGGTTTCCCTTGGAATGTTACCATGTACAGTTATCTTAACAAATTCTAAAGTTAAATGATATTAGTTACTCTCCCACATTAATGCCACCATATTAGAACATTTTCCCTCTGATCATCCCCTCCTAATTTGTATACTATTGTGGTTCAGTGTTTTAGTTCTGTCCTTTTTTAACCTAGCAAATTAGACATCTTTGACTGTTATTACTATTATTTTTTACATATATATTTTCCATTTTATTTTCTCAACATTCCTTCTGTCTCAAACTCTTTACAGTTTAATTTTTTCTTTTTCTGAGGTATAATCCTTTACATTTAGATGTTTCTTATTAAAGGTTCTGTGCAGTGGACTCTACACCTTAATGTTTATCCTCATTCTTGAAAGATAGCTCTGTTGGCTACTCAAGTGTAGGTTTGAAGTCATTTTCTCTCAGACCTTTGAAAACATTATTCCACTGCTTTTTAACTTCGATTGCTGCTCTTATTTTCTGTTATTCTGAAAAAAAAAACAAAACAGAAAATGAAAGTGTTAGTCGCTCAGTCATGTCCAACTCTTTGCGACCCTGTGGACTGTAGCCTGCCAGCCTCCTCTGTCCCTGGGATTCTCTAGGCAAGAATACTGGAGTGGGTAGACATTCCATTCTCCAGAGAATCTTCCTGACCCAGGGATCAAACCCAGGTCTCCTGCATTGCAGGCAGATTCTTTATCATCTGAGCCACCAGGGAAGCTGTTATTCTAACTGTCATTAATTTGTGAACTGTATGTTTTTTCCTTAGGCTGCTGTTACCATCTCCTATTTGTCTTCAGTCAGTTAGTTCCAACTCTTTTTGACCCCAAGGACTGCAGCACACCAGGCCTCCCTGTCCATCACCAACTCCTAGAGTTTACTCAAACTCATGTCCATTGAGTTGGTGATGCCATCCCACCATCTCATCCTCTGTTGACCCCTTCTCCTCCCACCTTTAATCTTTCTCAGCATCAGGGTCTTTTCAAATGAGTCAGCTTTTTGCATCAGGTGGCCAAAGTATGGGAGTTTCAGCTTCAGCATCAGGCCTTCCAGTGAACACTCAGGACTGATTTTCTTTAGGAGGGACTGGTTGGATCTCCTTGCAGTCAGTGTTCCATAATTTTATTATTGTGATGAGGCGTGGATTTCTTGCTTTTTCCCAGATTTCAGGTGGAGAAATTTCAAATGTAAAGAAAACTTGAATATTAACAAAACAAACATCTATTTATCTTCATCTACATTCACATCAACATTTTGCTCCGTTTTGTTTTATCTCTGTCCCTCTATTTTTTTCTAAGCCATATGAAAATAAGCTGTAGAACCGTAAGATTTTCTTCTCTAATTCAGCAGGCAGCTCTTAAGATAGATTTCCCCTCCTATATTGGTGTACTATTACTACACCTGCAAAAATGACCAATTCTGTTTTATTATCTAATACGTAGGCCATATTCAGATTTCTACAGTGTTTTATAAATAATCTGAATTTTTGCCTTTATACCTACTTCACACAAGGTGTTGTGGGAATGAATTAAGTGACCAATACAGAGTACGTGACTGCAACCAGTTCTGTCTTAAGGTCCAATTTCTAGAGCTAGAGCTCACTGTGAGAGGCAGCCCAGCTGAGTGGCTATGACCATGAACTCTGAAGCCAGGTCAGTGCTTTCGAATCCCATCTTTGTGACCTTGAGTAAGTTATTTCATCCTTTGTGGCCCAGTTCCTTCACTCTATTGTAAAGTTGTGGTGAGGAGTAAATGAGTGATATATATTCAAAATTTTGTGTCTGCCATGTAGTAAGTTTTATTATATTAGTTCATTAATAACCAAGCCTAAAGAATCTTGACCTTTTAACTATTAACAGAAGCCAGTGGAATTGGATGGAGAAAATCTACAGGCGTAGTCAAAAGTAGTTTCTGTGTTTTAGGACTTCTTAGAGAAGGAAGTGTCAGAGCTGAAACCAACACAACTATTTATTTGAAAGGCACAATTGTCTATGAAGTGTGAATGCACATGGGAATTCTTTTAATCTCAGATAAAAGAAACAAAAGGATAATACCCCCAACACACACACACACATACATACATACAACCATCTTGCTTATGTTTTACAGCATAATTAGTATCATTTGAATCTCAAGTATCTAAAATAGTTGCAATTTTCCTTTACAATGTCACCCAAGGCTTTAGGTATTCTTTCTTTCTGGCTCTTACCAGTAATAATTGGTTAAGGTATCTGTTTCAACACCAAGGTATAAATTCTCTAAGAGCAGAGACTACAACTTTTCATAAGTGCCTAGAAAATAGTAGGTGCTCAATAAATATGAGTTGAATTAATGTATGTATGTGAATGAATGACTGTATTCTTAAACAAACTCTAGAGACACTTACTCCCCTCTAGGCCTGTGTGGGTATTTTCTTTTGGACTCTTGATTAGAGCAGTCAGTGAAGGAGATATTTCATTGGTTAAAGTGAAAGTGGCCAATGTTGATTTAGGAGGACGAGCAAATATATGTGAGCCTTTGATGTATATGAACCATCCTGTGGCATCAGGAATAAAAACCATTTCCCAAAATAGCCCCTCGTTAAAGGTAAAGAACACTGCGATGGTTCATTTTATGTGTCAACTTGACAGAAGGGCTGAGGGATGCTCAGAGAGCTGGCACAACATTATTTCTGGATGCATCTGTGAGGGTGTTCCTGGAAGAGATTACGCATTTGAGGCAGTGGGCCAATGTGAGTGGGCCTCATCTAGTCCACAAAAAGGTGAAGGAAGGGAGAGTTCCCTGCCCTTGGACATTGAGCTCCTGGTTTTCAGGCCTTTGGCCAATAGCAGATTGTAGAACTTCTTAGCCTCTTAACCATGTGAGACAATTCCTTTAATAAATCTATCTGTCTGTCTATCTAGTTACCTATTGGTTCTGTTTCTCGGAGAACCCTGATATAAACACATCATGGTTGACTATCCAAAGTCTGTTTGACCTCAGATAATTAGCCTAAGCCTTTAGTCTAAACCGACTAGGTAATTCTGTTCTTTCAGTGGTGGCTCAGGGACCCTCACACAAGTCAGTTCTGTCTAGTGGGACATCAAAGGAAGTCTCTAGAAGGCTGCTGGATAATTTTCATCTCTCCTGTGAGAAATACCATAGTACTAGATGCAATTTCTTCTTCTAATGCATATTGTCTTATCTGGATACATGACCTGGAAGAGCTATATCAACAGTATAAAAATGAAGCCAGTCCAGCAGGGGCAGAGCAGAGAGATGGAAAGAGCCTGAAATGCTGATTGGTGATGCCATTAAGGAATTAAATCAAATAACCTGAATCCAGGTCTACCCAGCCTTCTTCTTTCATAAGATAATAAAATTTCTAATTATTTAAGTCAGTTTGAGTTAGAGTGGTGTCCACATCAGACAAAATCACCCTTAAATGCTAGGAAGTATTATATAATCAGAGATTGTTATTGCTGGAAGAGAACTTGAGATAATCCAGTTTAAATGTCTCATTTTTAAAATGAGGAAATGGAGGCCCAGAAAGATTTACAGACTTGTGTAAAGTTACATATAGAATGAAAAACAGAACCAGAGCTGAATCCAGTCTTCAGACTCCTACTTACTACTTGCTGAAACTTGGTAATACATAATTTCAAGGTCAAGAAAAGGGGTAATTAGAGAATAGATATGTTATGATTATATTTACCTGTAACTGCTTTCTGGAAGCTTTTGGGAAAACTTTGGCTTTTCTAAACAGATGCAGCTTCAGTTTTCTTCTTCCACTTTCTTTTCTTCTGGAAAGAAGACACGATGCCTGGAAGACATGATGCCAGCCATCTTGGATCCATGAGACATAAAGCCAATCCACTTAAACAATAGGAGCCTCAGAATCGCCTCACCAGTTCCAGAATGACTGATGTGAGAAACATGTTCATATTTGCACAAGTTGGGTATATGAAACAAAGTCAAAAGCATTCTTAATTGATATTATTAACCATTTCTTTCACACCACACACATTCCGATAGATTGTCACTGACTCCCCAACCAGAACTCAGCGAGAAAGGATTATATGAATTTCCCCTGCATTTACTATTCTTAAAATGTGTCTGATTTGTTATTTTCTTTTGAAAAAATTTTAAACCTCCACCAAAATTGTGAGACTATAATAAACTAGGTACTTTTTGTCTAGGTTCACCAATTGCTAGTTAATGTTTTGCTACATTTTTCTCTTTCTCTCTCTGTCTTGGTGTCTATTTCTCTCTCTTTAATATGACATGTAATTTTTCTGAACTCTTTGAAATTAAGTTGCAGACATCTTGAACTTTAACGTCAAAATATTTCTATATGTATCCCTCAGAATCTGCCTGCAATGCAGGAGACCCAGGTTCCATTCCTGGGTCGGAAAGATCCCCTGGAGAAGGAAATAGCAACCCACTCCAGTATTCTTGCCTGGAAAATCTCATGGACAGAAGAGCCTGGCAGGCTACAGTCCCTGGGGTCACAAGAGCCGGATATGACTTAGCATCTAAACCAAAACCATCCTTCAGAAACTAGGATCATTTCATGTAACTGCTATTTAATTCTGAAATTCAGGAAATTTAACTTTGGTTCAGTACCGCTACTAAAACATGGGTCATATGCATATTTCACAAACATCCCAGTGCTGTTTATGGTGACAAGTCTTAAGGAAAATCCAGTCCAGGATGACACATTGCATTTAATTGTCATGTCTCTTTAGTCTCCTTTATGCTGGAATGGTTACTCAGAATTTCTTTGTATTTTACAAAAAAAAATTTTTTTTTTTAAAAAAGAGAGAACTGGCTGGTTGTTTAGTAGAATTTCCTTCAACCTAGGTTGATCCTATAGTTTCATTGTGATTAGACTCAGGTTACACGTGTTTGGTAGGAACACACACTGGTGATGCAGCGTCCTTCTCAGTGCATTGAGTCAGGAGGGACAGGCCAGTTCTACCTCTTACTAGTGGAGTAAACTTTAATCAATTGATTGCAGTGGAGTCCCGCTTATTCTTATAAATCTAGTTCCTAAGCTCTCACTGAGACAGACAGTCATCTTTCTTGAGAAACTCGTAGCCTACATGGAGTCATTCTCATGGTTTCTGGGATAGACTTTGAATTACAGGGCCCTTAGGCAAAGGATGGGTTCAGGATGTTCTTCAAAAGTGGGATTTGGAATAAGCAGAGATCACTCCCTCAAAATTCAATAAGCCCAGTGCCAGATTGTGTTGCAAGTAGATGGGAAAGGGTTAATAAGGACACAGGCCGTCTGTTTTCCCTTAAGGAGAGTGGAGCTTCCCCAAATATCACTGCTTTACACCTGAAGAAGTTAAATGGTATTGTTCCCATGGAATCCCCAACCAATGTAACCCTGACCTGTGATTTATATAAAAAGTAGCTGTTCCTTAATTTTCCCCACAATGGCTTCATTCTTACCTTATGAACCTGCTTTGTCAGTGTTCACTTTGATTTATGGAAGATTTCAAACTCCCCAAATAACTATTCCTTTTCTTTTCATTAAAGTTAATCCCCACAAAGACACTTTCATCCGCTGATTAGTCATGCCCCAGTGAACCTTGCTAACCAGAGGCTAAGTTATTGATGTGTTAAAGATGTAATCTCTAAGTCTTGGGACCACTGAAGAAACCCCAACATGTTATTTGACAGTCAGAATCTCACAATGTATGGCCTCCTTTGAGCAGCCTTGGTTGCACGCGTTCCTTGGGGTCCATAAATCTCTCTGGCCCAACTGCCTGTGAGGGCTGAGTTATTGTGGGGCCAAGTTTAAGCTGCCAGCAGTCACTGCCCCGCACCCCAGGATGTCCTGGTGCCTTCTCCAGACTCCAGTTTCCATTTCCAATAACGTGTATCCAGCAGCAAATCTATTATTACATGAGAAGCAGCAGCTCATTGTTTTGTGCCCTGCCTGTGGCCTTCCTCATCAATGTGCACAGACCTACAAGTCAGCTTCCCAGGTGGCACTTTGCTCATAGCTCAGTTGGTAAAGAATCTGCCTGCAATGCAAGAGACCCAGGTTCAATTCCTGGGTCAGGAAGGTCCCCTGGAGAAGGAAATGGCAACCCACCCAAGTATTCTTGCCTCTAGTTGTGGCAAGCGGGGGGCACCTCTCATTGCGGGGCACTAGCCTCTCCTGTGGTGTCTTTCTCTGTTGCTGAGCACGAGCTCTAGGGCACATGGCTCAGTGTTTGCGGCTCCCAGGCTTTGGAGCACAGGCTCAATCGTTGCGTCTTAGTTGGCTCTTGCTGGATCAGGGATCAAATCCATGTCTTTTACATTGGCGCGTGGATTCTTGACCACTGAGTCACCGGAGAAACCTTGACCCTGGCATTTGATCCACGTTCTTGTTGTTTTTCAAATAACACTCATGCTATTAGCAGGCAGTTCTGTAGTCAGAGGCCAGGTGGGCTCCTGCAGGGTCTGTGCTCAGGGTATCACCAGGGTGAGCTCCAAACATGGGCTGGACTTACCTCAAGGCTCGGGGGAAAAGTTGCTTCCTGGCTCATTCAGGTTATTGGCAAAATTCAGGTCCTGTGGTTATAGGACTGAAGTTCCCATTTTCTTGCTAGAAGTCAGGACCTGCCCTCAGAGTCTAGAGGCCACTCACATTTATTATCAGGTGGTCCCCTCCATCTCACATCAGGAAATCTTAAATCTTTCTCACATGGAATCCTTTTGCCTTCATCTTCTGCCAGCATCTGGAGAAAACTTTCTCTGAGTTCAACAACTGGCCTACATTCTCTTTATTGAGATGAATCCACTGATCATGAGCTTGGATGCTGGAGCAACGTCAAACAGCTATAAAATTTTCTAGTGGCTTACTGTCAATTTCTATACCTAACTCTTTGAGAACAAAATATATTTGTTCTTCATCTTTGGTTCTGGCACAGAGCTCCTAAAACCCTTGAAGTATACTAAATGATGAGAGAGACAAAGGTTTCTGTTACCTTAATAAGATGACTTTTGGAAAGCCATTAGGTAACCTAAGAATGTAGACTGCTTTCCAAGAGAATAAAGCACGTGATTAGAGGAGTGGAACTTTAAGCCCACCTTTGACCTCTGGGGAAGGGAGAAGTCTAAAGATTGATTTCAATCACCAATAGCCAATAATGTAATTAATTTGTGCATCTGTGATGAAGCCTCCATAAAAATCCTGAAGGACAAGGTTCAGAGAGCTTCCAGGCTGTGACTAGGTAGAGATTTGGGGAAAATGGGAAGCTCTGTGTCTCTTCCTGCACACTCCTCCCTGTGCATCTCTTCCATCCGGCTCTTCCTCAGTTATATCCTTTAATGATAAACTGGTGATCTAGCAGGTATAATGCTTTCCTGAATTCTGTGAGCTGCTCTAGCAAATTAATTGAACCCAAGGAGGGGAATTGTTGGAACCTCTGATCCTGAAGCACAGGTGATTGACTTCCCTGCTTGTCCAGGGGTTAAGAACCCACCTGCCAATGCAGGGGACATGGGTTTGATCCCTGGTTTGGGAAGATCCCATGTGCCAAGTAGCAATTAAGCCCTCGAGCTGCAACTACTGAAGCCCATGAGTCCTAGAGCCTGTGTTCTGCAACAAGAGAAGCCACCAAAATGGAAGTCCTTATACCACAACTCGAGAGTAGACCCTGATCTCTGCAACTACCCAGCACAGCCAAAAATAAATAACTAAATAAAAATTTAAATGTATATATATATATATATATATATATATATATGTAAGAGAAGCACAAATGACAGACTGGAAGTTGGCCTCTGGATTTGGGGATGCGTAGTTTTGTAGGGCTGTGCCCTTAACCTATGGGACCTGACACTACCTCCATGTATATAGTATCAGAATTCAATTAATTGCTTGATGGTGGAGAACATTCCCACACATCAGCCTTGGGTGCAGAATGGGAGCTACAGTCCTCCTTGACCACCTTCCCCCAAATACCACCTTCTCTTTCCAGGACAAATCATGGTTGTGAATTGAAGGGTATACATCCAGCTCACTTTTAACACCTTTTGTGTGCTGTGTGCTAAGTCGCTTCAGTCAGGTTTGACTCTTTGAGACCTCATGGATTGCAGCTTGCCAGGCTCCTCTGTGCAAGGGATTCTCCAGGCAAGAATACTGGAGTGGGTTGCTGTGCCCTTCTCCAGGGTTTAACACCTTACATATGTTTATATGCACCCCGAGAAAATGCACAGAATTGTTTCATGAGTGTCTTTATACAATTGATTTCCATACAGTACATATAACAGAATATACAGTGGAGCTTAGAGGACTACAGTCCATGAGATTACAAAGAGTCGGTCATGACTAAGTGACTGAGCACGCACACACATATAATATGAACATGGCTTTTATCACCTAGCAGTGTGTTTGGGGCTTCCCTCATAGCTCAGTTGGTAAAGAATCTGCCTGCAATGCAGGAGACCCTGGTTCGATTCCTGGGTCAGGAAGATCCCTTGGAGAAGGGATAGGCTACCCATTCCAGTATTCTTGGGCTTCCTTCGTGGCTCAGCTGGTAAAGAATTCGCCTGCAATTCGGGAGACCTAGGTTCAATCCATGGGTTGGGAAGATCCCCTGGAGAAGGGAAAGGCTACCCATTCCAGTATTCTGGCCTGGAGAATTCCATGCACTCTATAATCTGGGGTCATATAGTCCATGGGGTTGCAAAGGGTCGGACATGACTGAGCGACTTTCACTTTCTGTTGATCCATATAGATGTGATTCATCTAAGTTGTAATGTATACATTAAATTGCTGCCCCAAAGGGCCAAGTGACACTAATCTGTGGATTTAATTGAAGCTCTCTGAAGTTTTCCTGCCCCACATCTTCACCAGCACTGATATAATCCCACGTAAATATTGCCAGTCCCATAGGTGTGAACTGGAGCTTCATTGTTTTATGTTTCCCTGCATACTAAGGAGACTGAGTAACTCCTTATATTGTTTATTGGCCATTTATATTTTCTTTTTTAAAAACTATCTGTTTATATTCTTTAACCATTTTTTAAAGATAACATAATGGCTATCAATGTATCTACCTTATTTGCTATGTATCTTTTAAAAACATCTTTTATTTATTTATTTAGATGCACCAGCCCTTAGTTGTGGCATAAGAACCTTTAGTTGTAGTCTGTGGGATCTAGTTCCCTGATCAGGGATCAAATACAGGCCCCCTGCATTGGGAGCACAACATCTTAGCCAGTGAACCACCAGGGAAGTCCCTTAACTATTTTAAAATTGATTTATTTGCCTTTTTCCAATTGATTCATAAACGTTCTTTATATTCTTTTTACAAGTCCTTTGTTTGCTACATAGGTTGAAAATTCTTTTCTCACTCTGTTGCTAATATTTTAACATTGTTATTGGTGTCTGTTGTTGTAGAGAATCCTTCATTTTGAGGTAGTGAAATTTTTCATGCTTTTCTCTATAGTTTGTATTTGAGGGGACCGGAATACAAACAAAGAGAAATTGTTTTTGTCACCTAGTAAGGTGACAGACAAGGAGAAACTCAGACATTGGTACCCAAGAAACTTTGAGTTCTCTCTCTCATCATTTCTGAGGACTGTGGGTTGACATCCTCTTGGTTTTGAACTCCACTTTCTTCATATCAAGCTCCTGATCTAGTTGGCTGTCCAGGGCTGGTGAGCTTGAGCTGGCAAACAGTTCTACCCAGAACCCAAGTCCTCACTCGCCCTTGGGTTAGTCTGCAGCTCCATTTCTTAAGGTCTGCTGGGTCAGTCCCCAGTTCCATGTTGGGAACTGCTGGTCATGCACCCCATAATTTCCCATTTTATTGGAAACCCCAGCCCTAACTTCTGTCCCCAGATTCCACATTGGGAACAGCTGGTGGCAGCTGCAGTTCTCCATCTGTTTGGAAGCAGTCTGCTGTCCCCATTCTGTGGGGTCTGTTGGTTTAATCTTTCCCCCAGTCTCCAGGCCATGTTGAGAATCACTGGTGGCACGCACAAGGCCTTGTACTGGCCACTCCACAGTGACATCTGTTTGGGTAATGCTGGTGTCCATAGCCCTGTTTCTTCACTTGCTGTTGGTTTCTCTCAATGTGCATGCAATGTAAAGCCTAATGTAAATCTCAGAAGCCAAAAAAATGCAAAATCTGTGGGCACAGGGGGAGCATTTGAAAGCTGTTAGAATTAACCAAGTGCCAACGTAAGACTCCCGTGTTGGAATAAGTTGGTCATGAAACAGGTTAGATTGATGTGAGATCACCTGTCAATCTTAAGAAAATTTCCCTGCAACAAGTACACTGTAGAACACCACACAGTCTCCAACTCAGTGATGCATCCCGCTTGGAATTAGTTTGGCTCCAAGAGACTCAAAGGCTAAGCTGATCAATTGATTGATTGATTAAAAACAATATTCTTAAATTCCAAAAAGTTGAGCATGCCACCTTCTGCTTATTTTGCATCTAAGAACTATAGCCCTGGAAGCTGTAAATATCTTGAAAATGTTAAAATATTACTAAGACAACCCAGAATTACATTGGTCATTATGGAAATGTTCCAGTTACATGGAATCACTCATTTAAGAAGTGCACTAAAAAGCGAGGGTTCTCAAATTTAAAAAAAAAAACAACGGAATAGGATACTTATTTTCACTGACATACAGGAGACTCCAAATAAGCTTCAAAATTCCAAAATAGCTACTTTAAAGGATTTGTTACAAAAGGCTAATGAAAGACTAAAATTTAAGAGGTGCCTAAAACCAACTATAAGATGGACATAACTCCTGTTGCTTTCCTCAGCATCTGTGATTTGAGCGCTCATGCTAGTAATCCTCTAGCTGAATTGCCCTTTCCACCCTGAAGAGACTATTAAAATAAGACCGTCACCAGGGATCCTTCTCGGGTACCTTTTACTCTTTGGCAAAAGGCTGAACTAAGGGCCATAGTTGAAGAATTTTTTAAAGTCAGGAAGGATCCTCAAAATGTTTTGTAAATGGATTGTTTCCTGAGATAAGTGGATTCATAAAAAGGCAGAAATTAGGATGGGAGGCCGCTGGTCTGGTGAACTCATGACCATAGCTGAGCACTTGGAGAGGATTTTGGAACAAGTGTGTAAACAAAGTCCACCAGCTTAGGGGCCTCACAGGCACTCCTGTAACAGTGCTCCCAGGGGCCTCCCCTATGGCCCCCTCGCAGAGTTAATGAGCCTCCTAGGGATTTTCTGGTAAACTGCTACAGTGTTCCCTTCAACAGCCAAGGGAAACTAAAATGAAAATCAATGGCAAACCCTGCCAAACTCTGGTAGATGCCAAGGCCTACAGAGGGGTTCCTGGGAAAACTGGCAGAAGACAGCTAAAGGTAAGAATTCTTACCACAGTTTGTGCTCCCAAATCTCTGCCTATAATACCAGATAAAGAGAAAAAAGCCTTTTGCACCCTCTCTGGGGACGCCTCTTGAGTCCATGGGTTGTCACAGGATAATTGAAGATATTGCCTGACAGGAATTTCTGTACACTTTCTCCCCTAAATTAAATGTACCCAGAGGGAAAGAAAAATATTCCAAAGAGAAAGCTGTAATTCTTTTGGTTTCCTTCTTAGTTGGAAATCTTCTCCCTGATGTAAAGAAGCAAATTAAGAACCACGCAGTTGCATGAGCATTCAGCCCCTTGCTATCACTTAGGATACACACCAGTTCTTCCTGTTTCCCAACAGTTGAGCGTGATTGTTTAATAGGGTAGGTGGACTTCGTGTTTAGAGCTGCATTTCTGGTCTTGCAAAGATGTGTAGGATAAGAAGCCTGTGCGCGTGCTATGTCTTCAGTCGTGTCCAACTCTGCAACCCATGGACTGTGGCCCACCAGGCTCCTCTGTCCATGGATTCTGCAGGCAAGAATACTGGAGTAGGTTGCTGTGTCCACCTCCAGGGCATCTTCCCGATCCAGGGATGGAACCCGTGTCTCTTTCATCTCCAGCTTTGGCAGGCAGATTCTTTACCACTAGCGCTAGCTGGGAAGCCCATAGGACAAAGAGAGTTGCTTCTAATTCTTCGGAAAAACAGGAAGCGAAGGGTAGGACAAGCTCTGAGCAGAAAGGCACAAACAACAGAATCCTTTATTACCTGTCACTGGGAGTGATCTTTTGAAAACCACTGTTGTAAACCGTATAATATACAAATTAGATCTTCAGTTTTGTAAATAGGAACATTAAGAACTCTGGAGTCTGACAGATCTGTCCTTGTACATATTATTTTACCTGTAAGCCTCATTTTCCTGATCTATAAAATGGAAATAATAGCACCTTTTTGTTAGGTGATGATAATAAATGAGGCAATGTATTTTAAATTAGTTCTCTGACAAAACTGTGAGCCTTGTTTCTGAGAGGCAAATACCAACCTGATAGGGATGAGCTACAGAAAATCTCAATGAAACTGTATATTAAGCCTGGAAAATGTACATTTCAAAACATATGGTTATCATCTTCATGAAAATTCTGGGTTTCTTCCAGCAAATTAAATTTCATTTGGTGGTACCACTTTCACCCAGTGATATGAGCTTGAAACGCGAGACTCATGCTTGGAGGCTCAGCTCCTTCCTCCCCACCTCCACCTCATGTCATCTACTCATCTATGTAGTCTTGTCTCCAATATTAGTCCAAATATTGGTCACTTTTTCTCTCCACCTTCCAACCCTTACTTTAGACCAGGGATTGGCAAACTTTTTCCAAAAAGGCTCAGATACACAATATTTTTTGCTTTGCCAGCCTTATAGTCTCAGTCACAGCTACTCAACCCTGCACTTGTAACACGAAGGCAACCATGGACAATTATGTAAAAGGATGGGTATGGTTGTGTTAAGAAAAAAAAAACAAAACTTTATTTACACAAACAGGTGGAGGACCAGATTTCCCCCACAGAATGTGATTAGCTGACTCTTGATGTGATCTCTTAGAGATTAGGACTGTGGGCCCCAGAACTTCCAGTAGGCCTGACCTAATCTTCTGTCTCCCAATTGGAAACCTTTCAATGTCTTCCCATTTATTTTTGCAAAAGGTGGTCTTGGACCACTATATTAGATCATTGAGCTACTTTTTAATATACACATTTCCAGGCTCTTGCCTGGAGCCACTAAAAACAGCATCTCTGGGAATGAGCTGGGGAGCTGGATATCAGTGAGCCTCCCATGGAATCTGAATGCAGCAGTTCTCAAAATGGGGTCCATGGATCCCTGAGGGCTCACCATTGGCTGTGGAGAGGTTTATGACTCAGTAAAGAATGATGGAGTGTGTTGCAGGTGGCAGGAAAGCCTCTCAGAGAAAGTGACAGCTGAGCAGAGGCCTGAAGGAGGAAGCCACCCTGGGCGCACCTCTGGGGTAAGCGTTTCAGGCAGATGAGTTGAAAGCCCCTAGGTTGGTGTGTCTGGTGAGGCAGGCAGTGTGGCTAGTGTGGAGGGAAGGAGCAGTGAGAGGGGAGGAGAGGAGGCCAGAGAACGGACCAGGGCAGACGGAGTAGAAAGTTAGCTTTGCTGGTGTTGCTCTTCGGGCTTCCCTGGTAGCTCTACTGGTTAAAAAAAATCCGCCCGCAATGCAGGAGACTCCCGTTCGATTCCTGGGCTGGAAAGGGATAAGCTATCCATTTCAGTATTCTTGCTGCTGTTCAGTTGCTAAGTTCTGTCTGACTCTTTGCCTTAACTTAGCTTTAACTCAGAACAAAATGGAAGCCATTGGAGACTTTGAGAGGTCACATTATGCGAGCTATTCCAAGAATTTAGCCATCTCTCCCTCCAGCCTCACATGCTTCTTTCTTTTCTTCCCTGATCTCTGAGCACTTCTCTCTCTCCCCTCTGTGGGCTGCAAGTGCCTTGAGAACCTAGGCTCTGTCTTACCTGCCTTTATCCTCAGCACCTGGCAACGCCCAGGGTCCCAAGGAGACTCAACGAACACCGACTCAGGTAAAAATGTCTTTGTCTTCCTCTGCGGCTAGGTTCTGATTTTGGTTTGGTAAGAAGTTCTTAAGAAAAAAACTGCACTCTTTTTCAAAAGAAGTATCAAAAAAAATAAAAAATAAAAAAAAAGAATTTTTTTTTTCTATGACTTGCTTAACAAATGACCTATTATCTTTCTCCCAAAAATCCCGTCATCAGAAACACTTCACCAGAAAACCAGCAGTCATCATGCCTTTCCTTTGTGATCACAGATACATTTGAATTAAAAATGAGTATTTTCCAAAAGCAATTCCGTGGCATTCAAGAAGCAAACCCTGTGCTTCTGGATTGGGTCATCTGGGAGTTTCACAATTCTTATTTCCTCTCTTCTCAGAACGTAGCTGACCTCCTGTGTCGGTGCGACTCCTCCAGCTCCCTGTGAGGATCTTTCCGGGTAGCGTATTCCTCAGTACCATCCGAGGATGGAACGAGGCTCTGTTTTCCCTCCCCACAGGAGCGGCTTCCAGGCCTGACACCCCAGTCTTGCAGGCTCGGCGCCCACTCTCCACTCCGGCTCCAGCTCCTCTTCCTTCCTGTCTTAACAGCCAGTCGCCACAGGATTGGAAACCTAGGAGCCCAAACACACCTGCCTGTGCAAGCCACAGGGAGACCGGTTCTCCACCCCTGTACTTCCAAAAATGAGCCAGGGGAAGAAAAAGTGCCCATATTCCTTTCCAAAGCTTAAAGCATCATGAACTCAAACGTAAGAGATTTTAGAAAGAGGAATGTCACTACTCAAAGAAAACATAGGACTTATTTTATTTTTTTTAATAATTAAAAAATATTTTTAATTGGAGAAAGGATAATTGCTTTACAGTGTGTTAGTTTCTGCTGTAGGACAACGTGAATTAGTTCTAAATATACATAGGTCCCCTCCCTCTTGAACCTTCCTCTAACTGCCCCCCCATAGTATTTTATTTAGCATTTATTTGTGTGTATGTATGCATATGTGTGGTTCACACAGTGCTTTTGTTCCCACCAGGAGCTGTCTGTTCTTTTTATCTGTATTTATAAGAAAAAGTCTAATAGCTCCCCTTGTTCTAAGAAGTCATTCCTCTTTGGGACAGCAGCTTTCAGAAGAGCTGACTAAGAACTTCCTCAGTGCAGGAGGATCTGTGATGCCTTCCCTCTACACTGGAAGCTGCAGTATGCATGAGCCCCAGAGGGTAGGGGCTGTCGCCCTTTTCTGTTTACGTTTTTGGTCCAGGGCCTGTTATGTGGAAGGGATGAATGGAGGCATATGAAATGTTACATAATTTTAAAACATTAACCTATTTAATCCCTAATATTTCCTTCTGCCCCATAACCTGTGTTCCACTCACCCCCAAACAGGTAGCCATGGAGAGTGCCTCATTGTCTCAGATAAGGTACAATTGGAAAGATACGATTTTTGAGGGAACTTTTGGCAGAAACCATTGCTTTGGGCAAGTTCCTTATGAATTAGATTTTCTGATTTAGAGGAGAAAAAGTACGGAAGTAAGGAGGGGCAGGGAAGGATAAGCTCCCTGCCTTTTCTCTGCTGGCATTTCTGTAAGTCACATCCCGGTTGAGAGCTGATAGCACAAACTTCAGGTATGTCTGAGGAACCTGAGAGAGATGAGACTAGAGATCTGGCCTGAGGCTGAGCCCGGGAGGAGTTGGATATCAAGGTCCCAGAGCAGACCTGGCTGTGATGGCCTCACCTGGGAACTGAAGGATGTTCTCCATGAGCGGAAGGTAGTATTGAACGGGGACCACCCGCCTGCATGGGCCCAGTTATGGAACACTCCTGGGACTGTAGGGGACAGCCAAATAGCTGGCAGCCACCTGACCTGCTGCCTCTCTAATGGCTGAGAGCAGAACAGAACCTGGGAGAAAGCAGGCATTTAATAAATATCCATTGAGCTCATGTGTAGAATTGCTCGATGAAAATTTCCAGTTTTCTACACTTTGTATAGTTTAACCCACTTTGGGGGCTTCCCTGGTGGCTCAGATGGTAAAGAATCTGCCTGCAGTGCGGGAGACCCGGGTGCACTATCCCTGGGTCTGGACGATCCTCTGGAGGAGGAAATAGCAACGTATTCCAGTATTCTTGCCTGGAGAATCCCATGGACAGAGGAGCCTGACAAGTTACAGTCCGTGCGGTCACAAAGAGTCGGACAGAACTGAAGCAACTAGTTCAGCTCAGTTCAGTTGCTCAGTTGTGTCTGACTTTTTGGAACCCGTGGACTGCAGCTCACCAGACTTTCCTGGCCAACACCAACTCCCGGAGCTTGCTCAAACTCATGGCCATCAAGTCAGTGATGCCATCCAACCATCTCATTCTCTGTCGTCCCCTTCTCCTCCTGTCTTCAATCTTTCCAGCATCAGAGTCTTTTCCAATGAGCCAGTTCTTCACATCATGTAGCCAAAGTATTGGAGCTTCAACTTCAGCATCAGTCCTTCCAAAGAGTATTTGGGACTGATTTCCTTTAGGATAGACTGGTTGGATCTCCTTGCAGTCCAAGGGATGCTCAAGAGTCTTCTCCAACACCACAGTTCAAAAGCATCATTTCTTTGGCACTCAGCTTTCTTTACAGTCCAACTCTCACATCCATACATTACTCCTGGAAAAACCATAGCTTTGACTAACACTTTTGCGTTTCACTAACCTACATCTATAAAGTGGAGACATTCTAACACCCTTTCTAGAGACGGAAAAAATAACTCATCCATTGGTTATCACCCAAGTACCCTCCAAGGCATAGTAGAAACTGGTGTAAGACATGCTCCCAGAACCCAGTATTTACTGGTTGGGAGGACAAGGCTCGGGGAATAAAAGGAGAAAGTAAGAAAAATAAAAGTGTAAGAGCCAAATGAGGCTGATCATTATTGTCAGAGGACTAGAGTGGAGGGAGAGATTTTGGAGGAGGGGAATACTGAAACCTAAGTAGTATTGAGGTGAGAGAGGAAAATTCCGGACGGACCAGTGGCTAGGATTCTGAGCTTTCACTGCTGAGGGTCTGGGCTCCATTGCCGGTCAGGGAGCCCTGTGGTGTGACCAAAAAAGAATAGAAGTGAGAGAAAGAGGGAGAGATTATGGAGAGGAGGAGGGAAGGTGTGATTCGGGAGTCTGGGTTTAACACGGAAGCAAGAACGATGACCTAATTTGCAGGGCCCAGTGCAAAATGAAAATTCGGGTTCCTTTGTTCAAACATATAGGTTTCGAGACAGTGCAGTGGAGCACTGAACCAAGTGTACCACCCTCATGAGTCCTTGGGGCCCTGTGCCACTGCCCAGCTGGTACCCCCATGAAGACCCTTACACCTCCCCCACCCCCACCTCACCCTGTGTAGCATTGAGAACGCATGGAGAGGTTGTGGGCAGGAAAGACTAGCTGTCTGCTGCCTCCTGGATAGGCAGGGTCAGGAAGTGGCCGAAAGATACCTATTAGGAAATCAATGGACTTGGCAAGCACAGAGCAGGTTGGTCGTTGTAGAAATGGGAAAAGAGGGGAGCTTGTGTGCCGTGATAGGAGCCTGTTGTAGCAGCCTCCATGGGCCGAGCTGGGGAAGAGCCCAGGCTCTCTTTGTTGACATCACAGCTTGAGCCTGGGTCTTGGAAAAAGTTGGAATCAGAGAGAGAAAGAGGAAGTGTGGTGAAGGGAGGCTTTGGGGAGCCCGTGAGCAGGGAGCAGTTTTAGTCATGCTGATTATGAGATAAGGGAGGGCCTCCAGGGAGAAATGGCCCCATGTTCCACTGGCAGCTGAAGATGAGACAATAAAGTCCAGGTTTGGAAATGCAGATTTGAAAGAAACGTGTTGTGTAACTGTTGAGATTGTGAGGCCGGATGCCATTTCTCAGAAATCGAGTGGATAGACAAGCAGGGCGCTAAAAAACAGATGAGTGCTTTAAAATAATATTATCTGCCACCACTTAAAGGAATTGGGCAATTAGCCACAATGGGGGTTCCAGCAGCTTGGTGGAAGGTTTTACCAATTGCTATTTCCACAGGATGGTTGTACAGAATAACAAAATCTGTTTTGATTTTTCAGGGTTCTGACGTGGTAAAAAAAAAAAAAAAAAAGAAAGAAAGAAAAGCAGAAATACTGGTAACAGCTTATGAGCATTAATTGTCAAAGGGCCCTTGTGCAGGTCCCCTCCACCCCCACCCCCCACCTTTTCCTTACTTTTTAATGATCCATTTATTTTTCAGGCAATTCTTTCAGGAATTTGAAAGTTTAAGCAGGGGTTACAAGAAGAACTAACAGGAAATGTCTCATCTTTCCAAGTTTATTGTTGAGAGTGGCCAGATGTCATTTGTTTGTGAGTGGGAAATGGGAAGTTAGATCACAGAACCTGAAATTTAAAACTTTGTGTTAAAAAAAAAAAAAAGAAAAGGAAAGGGAGTGGAGAGGAGAAACACACACAGGGAAGCCACTTTGCCTCCTGTGTCTTATGTTAACAGTGTAAGGGAGCAGTGCTCCTAGCAAGACGCTAATATGAGAACATGTTTTACTGTCTGCAGGCATCGCTGTCTTCAAGGTCTGTATGCGAACAGCTGGGGTCCGCCTGGCTGGCTGGGGTGTTTGGGAGCTCTCTGTGGATCTGCTGTAATTATAAAACCCATGAAGGGCCAAGAATGGGGGCCAGCCTTCTTACTGGTCATCATGCCCCAGAATAAAGACTTGAGAAAGCAATTTACAGAGTCCTTCAGTATTTAGCGCTTACAGAAGCAATTATATTAAATTAAAAAAAATTATATTTTCAACCTCTGTGGTTTTAACTCTGGGTCAAACACTTCCAGACTGTTCGGGTTGGCTGGCTCAGATCTGGCCCCCTCATCTCTAACTGCTCACTGACTGTCCCGGAAATACCCTCTTCCTTGTCCCTCCTCGCTGTTGCTCCAGTGGGTTTTGGCAGGCTCCCTCTCGGCCAGGTGTTTTCCCCAGCAGTTGCCATGGTAGCAAGCTACAACAGAGGTTCTGAGGGGCTTGGAGGGGCTTGACAGGCTGGAGGTGGGGCCTGAGTTCCTGTCTCCAGCCCACGATTTGCTGATCCATCTGTCTTCCTCAGAGAGAGAGCACAGAGTCCAGTATTGCACTTCCTTAGAAGATGACAGCCTCCAGACCAGACACACAGACGTGAACTTGGACTTGGTTACTGGATCACCGGGCCAAACATGGGACACTTAGCTGGATGAGAAGATACAGAGCACAGGGATCCAATAGCAGAGCAGAGCAGATCTCAGAACTCCTTGGCCAATTCTGCAAAAGAAAAGGAAAAGAAAAGCCCCCCACCTAACCTGTCAGGCTTTCAAGGGCAACAGAAAAGATTCTCTTCAATCCCACCCCTCTCTTCCACTCAGAGGTATTTAGCAGGTTTTTCTTCCTTGGGCTCTGCCTAAGATCCTCAAATTCCCATTTCAGTCTCTTCTTGAGGTTAAACCACTATAGTGTCATTTGTGCGAATACTGAACAGAAGAAGTGAGCCCATTGGCCAAGCTCATCTGCCCCACATTGGTTACCTTAGCATTGACTGACACAGTGCCCAAGGGAAACACAAGATATAAGTTCACATAATACAATCACACACACATGTAATATACATGTGAAAATGAAAGTGTTACTTGCTCAGTCGTGTCTGACTCTTTGTGACTGCATGGACTGTGGCCCGCCAGGCTTCTCTATCCATGGAATTCTCATGGAAACAGTTTGGAGTGAACAGCCATTCCCTCCTCCAGGGTATCTGCCCAACCCAGGGATCGAGCCTGGGACTTCTGAATCACAGGCAGATTCTTTACCATCTGAGCCACCAGGGAAGCCCATAATATACATATATGTATTCTATATGTATGTGTGTGGGTGTGATTGTATAATAAAATCTACTAGTTTAACCTTTTTCAGTGTACAATTCAGTGGTGTTAAGCACGTTCACAATGTTGCCCAGCCATCACCACTACCAATTTCCAGCTTTTTCATCATCCCAAACAGAGAAACTCTGTACCCCTTAAATAATAATTACCTATTTCTCACTCCCCCCAATCCCTAGAAACTCTAATCTGTTTTCTGTCTCCATGAACTTGGCTACTCTGTGCTGCTGAGCTGTGCTTAGTTGCTCAGTCATGTCTGACTCTCTTCGACCCCATGAACTGTAGCCGGCCAGGCTCCTCTGTCCATGGGATTCTCTAGGCCAGAATACTAGAGTGGGTTGCCATGCCCTCCTCTAGGGGATCTCCCCAACCCAGGGATCGAACCCAGGTCTCCCACATTGCAGGTGGTTTCTTTACCACCTGAGCCACAAGGGAAGCCCAAGCACACTGGTCCATATATCTATCCTATCCCTTCTCCAGGGAAACGTCCATCCCAAGAATCAAACTGGCATCCCCTGCATTGCAGGCAGATTCTTTACCAGCTGAGCTACCAGAAAGCACTTGCCTATTGTAGGTACCAACAATAGAAACAACTTTGTTGTTTCTGTGAAAATAAATGTACTTTTTATACAGGTCTCAGGAACCTAGAAACATGCAAAGGAAAATCATTTCATAATGTGCCATTGTCAACATTTGATGAGCACCTTCCCCAACATCTTTGTATGTATATAGACTTATAGAACCATGTGAAGAAAAAGGCAGAGTCAAATAGATAAGCTTGACAAATATGAGATTATTTAATACATGGATGTTTTAAGTTTTAAACATTCAACTTTTCTTGAATTTAACAGAAAAAAAAGTAATCAAAGGTATCGCCAGACTTTAGATAAGTGATTCTTCACCACAAAAATATTAACTCTGAAAAATTTCCTCTTCATTAGTGAAATCAGTGATGATGTTGGATCTCTTATGATTCCTTTAAAAAAAGATTTATTTAATTTTGGGCTCCCCTGGTGGCGTGTTGGCAAAAAATCCGCCTGCCGATGCAGGGGGCTTGGATTCAATCCCTGGTCCCAGAAGATCCTGGAAGCCAAGGAGCAACTAAGCCTGGGCACCACAACTACTGAGTTTGGGCTCTTGAGTCCAAGCACCACAACTAGAGAGTAGCCCTTACTCGCTGCAGCTAAAGAAAAGCCCACGCAGCAATGAAGACCCAGCTTAGTCAAAAAATAAATAAATAAATTCTTCAAAAAAAGATTTATTTATTTATGGCCATGCCATGTGGCTTGTGGGATCTTATTTCCCTGACCAGGAATCAAACCCAGGCCCCCTGCAGTGGAATCATGGATTTCTAACTACTGGACTACCTGGGGGATTCTCTCCTCTTTTATAAAGACACTTGTCCTTAGTTGTATGGCCTACTCTAATCCAGGGTGAACTCATCTCAAGATTCTTAAATTAACTAGATCTGAAAAGATTCTTCCCAAATCAGGTCACATTCACAGGTTCCATGTCTTTTTCATTTTTGGAAGTGGGGTGGGTTGGGGGATGACATTCATCCCATAGTAAGCAATGACACTGTAAACAACTATGGTGTCCATTAATGATAGTGGACAGAAAGGCTGTTGATTGAGCTAAACTTCTTGGGCTTTTGAAGGCACCACCCTGTTGGAGATGGGTTCCACCTCCCAGAGGCATGACCACATCGGAAACTGCAAATGTCTCTGCCTTTTACATGTGATTTCTCTCTAGGGGGCTAGAAATGCACATCCTCACTTAGATGCTGACTGGGGGAAAAAATAAAAACAACAAAGCTCAAGCCCCAGGAGTCTATGTCACAAGTCTATATATAATGCTCTCCTGATCACACAAATAGGAATAAAGGAGTTTTGTTTACTGTTTTGAACTGTCACCAAGTTGATTGGACATATATGGAGTTGGAATATCTGAAAAAATATTTTTGAAAAGTCAACTGAAGTCTAGTCTAGAAGATACATGGAAACCTGTATCCTTTTGTCTGAGTTTGTGCCTCTCCCTAGGGATGTAGTGGCCTGAGGCCTGAGGTCTCCAGATCTCCAGGAGGGTGATGCCAGTGGGTAGATTCTGATTTTACTTTGTCCAAGAAACCCTTGCCCACTGACCCTCTGCCATACCAATCCCTAAAATTCTCCTCTTCTTTTCTTTCTAGTCCATCCCCTACCAAATTTAAAGAGACTTAAAATGGATCCTTTTTTGGTACCAAAGAGTTTCTCTTGGACAAAGTCTTTTTCATCATCTTGTCTGACTCAGAGACCATCCCCTCCTTGAATCCTTCCCTACTCACCCCAGGCCTCAAAACTCAAGCCTTCCTCCAAAATCCCAAAGGCTTTACTGCTATACTGCCCACCAGCACTTAGCACACAACTCATCGCTGATGCTAAAAGAAGGATGACACAACATCTTGTCTCCCTGTCTTCCATCTGGATACAAGCACAACTGGCTGTGAGGCCAGTGCTGTTTGAATGACACCTGAAGTTCCCAGGTATTCCTGGAACCCCCCCACCCCAACCCCCGCCAAGATCAGCAGGAAAATATTCAGAATTCAACTGCTTCATAAATTTAATTCATTTTAGAGTAGTTGTTTCCCACTGATTTTTACTTATCCTCAAAACTAATTGTGGAAATCCCTAGCTTTGCTTTATTTTATTTATTTTTTAAGGATTATGGTTACCAACTTTGTGTAACACTCTATAGTTTGCCAAGTATATATAGTACAGTTGTGTATAATTTGATTTTTTTTCAAAAATATCTATTTATTTATTCGTTTGGCTGCTGTCTTAGTTGTGGCATGCAGGACCTTTAGTTACAGACTGACAATTCTTAGTGGCAGCATGTGGGATCTAGTTTCCTGAAAATGGATCAAACCCAGGCCCCTTGCATTGGGAGCTCAGAGTCTTAGCCACTGGACCACCAGGGGAGTTCCAGCTTTGCTTTTTCTGAATAGCCCACTGTGAGTTTTATTATTGTATTTGTACTCCCTTCCTGTTTCAGAATGTGAAGCTTCACATTCTGGGATTTGATACCTCTTTATCTGTGACTGACATATATGTATACATAGTGCTAGTCACCCAGTTGTGTCTGACTCTTTGGGACCCCATGGACTATAGACTGCCAGGGTCTGAGTAGGTTGCCATTTCTTTCTTCAGGGAATCTTCCCCACCCTGGGATCGAACCCAGGTCTCCTGCATTGTAGGCAGATTGTTTACTGGCTGAGCCATCAGGGAAGCCTCTATGTGTATGTGTGCATCCATGCTATTGCTTTAGGCGTATCCAACTCTGTGTGACTCTAAGGACTTGTACCCTGCCAGGATTCTCTGTCCATGGGATTTCCCAGGCAAGGATACTGGAGTGGATTGCCATGTCCTCCTCCAGGGGATCTTCCTGACCCAGGGATCCAACCTGAGTCTCTTATGTCTCCTACATTGACAGGTAGATTCTTTACTGCTAGCCCCACCTGGGAAGCCCGTGTGTGTGTAATTTTTTTAGCCACTCATTTAACAATGGACACTTAGGTTGTTCCAACATCTTGGCTATTGAAAATAAAGCTGTAATAAAATGGTGATGCAGGTATATTTTTCAGTTAGTGTTTTGGGAGGTTTTTTTTAAGATAAATACCCAGGAATTTATTGGATCATATAAAAGGAGGAATTGTTGGATCATATTTTTATGATTCATAAAATATGGATTTTTAAATTTAAAGTATTTTTAATTTTTTAAAATGGCTCTATTAATTTAATCTACTCCATTTTCTAAAAATTAATCTACTAATTTTTTAAATGGCTCTATTTTTAACTTTTTTAAGAAACTCCGTACTGTTTCCATGGTGGGAGCAAATATTTACATTTCCACCAACAGAGCACAGTGTTCCCTTTTCTCCACATTCTCACCAGCATTTCTCTCTTATGATTTTTATAATGGCCATTCTAACAGGTGTGAGGTGATATCATTGTTGTTTTGATTTCTTATTGGTCATCTGTATATCTTTTTAGAAAAATACCTATTCAGATCCTCTGCCCATTTTGAAAACTGGATTGTTTGTTCTTTTTGCTACTAAGTGGTATGTGTTCATCATATATTTTAGATATTAACCACTTCTCAGATACACGATTTGTAAATAGTTTCTCCCATCAGTAGGTTGCCTTTTCATTTTAGTGACAGTTTCCTTTGCTGTGCAGAAGCTTTTCAGTTTGATATAGTCCCAATTGTTTATATTTGCCTTTGCTTTTGGTGTAAAAAAATCATCGCCAAGATGGATGTCAAGGAGCTTATCATGTAGGTTGCTTTTGCATGAATTTAATTCTCTCAACACAGCAATGTGTGGGTTTTATTATTTACTCCATTTTAAAATGAGAACACGGGGGTCCTGCAAGGTTTACTCTCCTGCCCAAGGTCACAGAGTTGGACCCAGGCACCTGGCCTAGGATTCTGAGCATCTGGCCATGTTTGGCACTCTTGGTTGGCCCAGAATACAATGTCGATCTGCTGCGCCATGAGCCCAAACTCCTAAGGCAAGGGAGCACCAGCTATGAGGTCACATTTTGCCTCCAGAAGAGCTAGCAGACACCTCAGCAACATTCAACTGGGATGTCGTGATGTAGAATGTAAAATACAGACACCTCAGTTAGTACAGCTACAATCCTATGGGTTAGGATGCAGGCACTATTTTTACCCTTACTTCACTCATGAGGAAATTGTAGATTTGAGTGACTTGATTCGCCTAAGGTCAGCCAGGGAATAGGTGATAGACACAAGATTTGAACCTAGTTCTTCCAACCCTGGTGGGCTTCCCTGGTGGCTCAGCGGTAAAGAATCTGCCTGCAATGAAGGAGTTGTAGGAGACATGGGTTCAATCCCTGGGTCAGGAAGATATCCTGGAAGAGGACATGGCAACCCACTCCAGTATTCTTGCCTGGAGAATCCCACGGACAGGCAGTCCTGGCTGGCTACAGCCCATAGAGTCACAAAGAGTCAGGCGCCACTGAAGCGACTTAGCACGCACGCATGCTCCGATCCCTGGTGGGCTTCCCTGGTGGCTCAGTAGTGAAGAATCTGTCTGCCAGTGTGAGAGACGCAGGTTTGATCCTTGGGTTGGGAAGATCCCCTGAAGAAGGAAATAGCACCCAACACCAGTATTCTTGCCTGGGAAATTCCATGGACAGACGAGCCTGACGGCTACATACAGGCCATAGGGTCACAGAGAGTTGGACATGACCGAGTGACTGAACAACAGGAACACACTTTCCCACAAATGCTGGGGCAGAGCCTATTTGGTCTGCTTTGATCTTGTGGATGAAACTCACTTCTCCCAAAACATCTTTTGCTGCCCTCTTGTCTGAAATCCCAACCTGCGTCATACTCCAACCCTGCAGGAGGTCTTCCACCAGACAAGGCTCACTTTTTATTCCCAGCATCTGGTTGAAAGAATGGGTGGGTTTGTTTTGGAGGAGTTTTTTTCCCAGAAAAATCCCAGTTAACATGCAAACGTGTGGCCTGGCAGAGACACCTGGAATTTAACGGTTTCCTCCCAGAGAACAAGGATTTGAAGGATGACTTGATAGGACTGAAGTATAAAGGTAGGGGAAGCCCTCAAGTTTAGGGAAATGCCCAGGGAAGAGAGATGCGCCCTGGGGAATTCAGGTGCAAGCTGGGAGTCACAGACATTGTGAAAGAAGGAAGAGGAAGTGGTCCAGTCCCAAGGGTGGAATAGACTCTACCCTCTTCAATGTCAAACCTAGACAGCATATTACAAAGCAAAGATATCACTTTGCTGACAAAGGTAGGTGTAGTCAAAGCTATGATTTTTCCACTAGTCATGTATGGATGTTAAGAGAGTTGTTCCATTAAAAAAGCTGAGCACCAAAGAATTGATACTTTCAAACTGTGGTGCTGGAGAAGACTCTTGAGAGTCCCTTGGACAACAAGGAGGTCAAACCTGTCAATACTAATGGAGATCAACTCTGAATATTCATCGGAAGAACTGATGCTGAAGATCCAATACTTTAACCATCTGATGCAAAGAGCCAACTTATTGGAAAAGACTCTGATGCTGGGAGAGGTTGAAGGCAAAAGGAGAAGGGGGCAACAGAGGATGAGACGGTTGGATGGCATCACTAACTCAGTGGACATGAGTTTGAGGAAACTCCAGGAGATGGTGAAGGACAGGGAAGCCTGGCATGCTGCAGTCCATGGGATAACAGAGAGTGAGACAAATACACCCTTCAGTATCTCTTGGGTAGTGTCATTCTGGCTGGTCCTCAGGACACAGTGAGTCTGATCACCTCCATAGACAAGGGGTGAGGCTCACTGGCAGTTCTTCCCAGTTCCAGAGAAGGCTAAAAGGTTCAGGTTTCCCGAAGAGAGTTGTAGGAACAAGCTCAGTTACAAGCCCACTATTCAGTCAAAATCTCTTGCATTCATAGAATGGCTGATCATGAAAAAAGGGGCAACATCACACAATCCATTTCTTACCCCCTCCTCAAGCTCATCAAGCAGCTCTGCCCACACCATCTGCAGGCAAATTTTATCCCCCACACACCTCTGTTCATGGCTCTGAGGCTTATTCTTTCTGTTGAAACATACTGGACATCTTTCACTGTCAATTCACATAGATCTACTGTCATCTTTCAAAAATAGTTTCACTGTATTTCATCACACGCCATACCAGACATACCACAGTACCCTAAATCAGTCTCCCACTCATAGACACAGCTGCCTCCAACTTTTTGCTGTTGCCAGCAGTGCTATGATGAACATTTCTGCACATGGAGCAGCCTTGTTTGTAAAAGAGATTCCATAAACCACTGTGCTTGTTCTTACCATGGCTTTTACTTACTCTTGGAAACCCAGCTTGGAGCTGTCCTCCATGCCAGGCAGCAGATGAATCATTTTGATAGAGTTCCTGAGCCAACATCAGTGAAAATCCGGACCCCACAGAATAGGCCGCCTGGCCGGCCTCTTGCCGGTCCTTCTGGGGAATGGAGGCACCCCTGAATCATTTTCTGTAATGCCAAAGGAAATCCCCAGATAAGACCGACACCCTCATGCCTCACAGAAGGCGCTCCCCGACTCCCACGGAGATAAACAGATGAGTGCTTTCTTAATCAGAGTTCACAGTTTTCCACGGCCCTCAAACGCTGCCAAAAAACCTCTCTGGGCTCATTGCTGCTGCTACTGCATCCAGATTCACCACTTCCTAGAAAATCGTCATCCAATTTACTGTTTATTCTTGGGATGGATTATTAGTTCCCAAAAACTAGTGTAATGATAAAGGTAGTTTTTCAGTAAATCTCATGGGACTCCTACATGACGGGGAAAAGACGTTCTTCATTTTTTGTTTTCTGTTTTGTTTTTAAGGTGCCACAGACTAGGAAACCATAGTTCCATTTTTAGATAGTGACAAAAGCCAACGATAGACAATTCTAGAGAACTCCATGCTGCTTTACAGTCATTAGCATTAATTTGCTAAAAAGTCAGGATAGCGGCTGGATAGACAGAGAGGAGAGTCATTCGTTCATTATATATTGAAGTGTACACATCTCTCATAGTTGTCATCTGCAGTCTTGATTTTTGCCACTTTTGTGAATCTGTGGTACCATTAATTTCCTACTATTTTTTCATGACTATTTAAAACATAGTTTCATCCTAATTAGTATCTTAAATAATAGGTTTGGCATGCTGGTTGTATTTTTCCTAAAGAATATTAAAATTAAAAATACTATATATCAACTAAAATGTTATCAAGTCCTGAAGAGTGGCATACTTCGATCGACACTGAACTGGAGCGGGTTCCAGATGGCAGCATCTTCTTTTCTTTTTTTTTGACCGCGTGGGGTCCTCACTGCTGTGCTCAGGCTTTCTCTGGTTGCTGTGAGGAGGGGCGACTCTTCCTTGCCATGAGTGGGCTTCTCAGGGAGGTGGCTTCTCTTGCGGAGCACAGGCTCTAGGTCTCCGGCTTCAGCAGTCGCAGCACACAGGCTCTGTAGTGGTGGTCCATGGGCTTGGCTGCTCCATGGTACAGCAGGCTTTCCCCAGACCAGGGATCGAACCTGGGTCCTCTGCATTGTCAGGTAGATTCCTAACCACTGGACTACCAGGGAAGTCTGCCAGTGTCTTCTAACTTTAACAAAGGCTTGGGAACTCTTTGGCCATCCAGTGATTAGGACTCGGCATTTTCTTTGCTGGGCTCCAGGTTTGATCCCTGGTTGGTGAACTAAGATTCCACAAGCCTCATGGCATGGCTGAAATACATAAATAAATAAATAAAAATAAGATTTTAAATGAGGTTTGTGGATGCCAAGTTGCTTCACTTGTGTCCAAGTCTTTATGAGCCTATGGACTGTAGCTCAACAGGCTCCTCCATCCATGGGATTCTCCAGGCAAGAACACTGGAGTGGGTTGCCATGCCCTCCTCCAGGGGATTTTCCTGACCCAGGGATCAAACCCAAGTCTCCTCCACTGCAGGCAGACTCTCCACCCACTGAGCCAGCTGGGAAGCCCAAGTAAGGTTTAATAAGGTTAAAATAAGGTTAAGTCAAGTAAGGCTGAATACTGTTTAGATCTCGAAGCACTGTAGTGTCTATTTGCATTTTTATGTATTTTACGAAACATGGATCCAGACACTGAAGGCTGGGAAAGACAAAAAGACAACCTACTTTTGAAAGGCAGGGTAGGTAATTGGAAAAGGCATGAGCTTTGGAGTCATGCCTACTTATAAATCTTGGTGGTGTTAGACAAGGTTCTTCATTTGTAAAGTTAGCATATTAAGAGCCACTTTACAAAGTAGGGTAAAGTTGAAATGAGAAAATAAACATAGATGCCCACTGCAGGGAAGGTGCCCATACCCACTGGTGGGCAGCATGACCTGCCAGGCAAGTGCAGATGTGGTAATCACCCAAGTACAGGCACATCCAGCCAATGGCAAGGTGGACAGACCTGCCCCAGCAGGGCCTTCTCAAGATTAAATGCAAAACCAGCAGCCTCTGGAAGAGATTTGAAGTCATGGGAGGAGTCCTGCTCCCAAGGCTTAAGATAAGAAAAGAAAACACACAATCATAAACCTATCAGGAGGTGCTTGGGAGGCATCCTGCCTTCCAAAGCTTCCTTTGGATTACTGGAAAGCAGCAGGAGTTGTTTTCGCTAATGCCCAGGGTTCTGAGCTCATGTGAGAACCCACAGATGACCTGGAAAATGGGGTGCTATCATTTGATATCACCGGCCATCTCTCCTGCAAAAGGGAAAGACAGAGTCCAGTGTGAAAATATTTAAATGGGAAAAAGCAGTAGAGCTTCACAGTAAAGGGTGTGGGCTCTAGACTGATGCCTGGATTTGAATCTTGCTTCCACCAGCTACTAACACTAGAACAGCAAGTGCGAAGGTATCAGGGGAGAGCAAAGAGGCTGACATGGCTGGAGTGGAGTGGACCGAGCACAGCAGGAGAGTTGCAGAATCTTGAGCCCTGCACATCCCCAAGAAGAGGCACTTACAAAGACCACGATGGGAAATGTGTCCCCCACCTGTGGCCAGAGCTAGGTGACACACACGAGGGTCGGTTGGAATTACTGTAGGACCTTGAAATCCATTATAAGGGCCTTAACTAGTAGCCTGAGATGAGAAGATATTGAAGATCTATGATCAGAGGAAGGTGTGATCTGACCTACTCTATTCTGCCGAGATTATACCAGCCATATTGCAGAGCTGGTCCCATCCCTTCATGGCGAATAGATGGGGAAAAAGTTGAAGCAGTGACATTTTATTTTCCTGGGCTCCAAAGTCACTGGTGATGGTGACCGCAGTCATGAAATTAAAAGATGCTTGTGCCTTGGAAGAAAAGCCATGGCAAATCTAGACAGCATATTAAGAAGCAAAGACATCACTTTGCTGACAAAGTTCCGTATAGTCAAAGCTATGGTTTTTCCAGTAGTCAGGTATGGATATGGGAGTTAGACCATAAAGAAGGCTGAGTGCTGAAGAATAAATGCTTTCAAACTGTGGTGCTGGAGAAGACTCTTGAGAATCCCTTGGACAGCAAGGAGATCAAACCTGTCAACTGTAAAGGAAACCAACCCTAAATATTCATTGGAAGGACTGATGCTGAAGCTGAAGCTCCAATACTTTGGCCACCTGATGGGAAGAACCAACTCATTGGAAAAGATCCTGATGCTGGGAAAGATTGTGGGCAGGAGACAAGGGTGACAGAGGATGAGATGGTTGGATGGCATCACCAATTCAATGAACATGAGTTTGAGCAAACTCTGGGAGATAGTGAAGGACGGGGAATCGTGGTGTGCTACAGTCCATGGGGTTGCAAAGAGTCAGACAGGACTTAGCGACTGAACAACAGCAACAACTACAATATCACAGAGCCAGGGTCTATTTCTTTAGGTCTAAAACAGAAGTCAGGGCATGGTGGTTCTAATACTATAACAGCAATAATTATGCAACTTATTGTTCCTAAAAGGAAAAATATCATGGGTTTTCTAGTCCCAATTAAGTGGGTTCACTGCAGAGTCTGGCAAGTAGAAACAGAGGGAGAGCAGATGGCCTCAGAACATTGAGACCTGACCTGAGTCCACCGTGGGATCTTGGGAGGAGCAAACAGAACCCATGGGAAAGCACGCTGGGCACACAGTAGGTCCTTGGAGCTCTTTGCCTGGACTAGCCAGTTTCCAAGTGTTATTAAACGGGGACTTCATTCCTTGGCTTCAGGAAGTTGTCATGATAAACATTCTGGCTGGCAGCACCAGCAGACTGTGATAACCACATGGAATGGTGACTGCAGGTTCATGAGCACACCGAGGGAGGGTGGCAGGCTTTCAGACTCTCTTCAGCCCATGTCAGTTGAAGTGCAGTGATACCTGTTGTCTCTTTGAGCAAGCGGGTGGAAGAAACAAACAAAAGTCAAGAAATTCAGGGGTGGGTCTCAGGCACCCCCTTGCCAGCCTCTGTTAGATTTTGCTGCTCCACGCTGGTCCTCTGTCATCCTCAACAGCCTCCACTCGGTGTGGGGTCTGCCCTCCCTGACCCCTGTGGGTGGGGTGGGACCGGGTGAGAATAGGAAGGTTCCACACCAGCTGAGCAACCACAGCCCTCACAGAAGATGCGCTCTGAGGGGGTGCTGAGAAAACAATTCTGCTTCCTGCAGAGACTTCAGAAGCCCACACCCTGTCTACCACTGCACATTTTTGCAGCTGAAGGAGAAACTGTTGGAAATGGGAGTTTCCCTGATGTCACTGGGATGAGGCCGATTGTGTTATCAGAAGACATCAGGGAGCTGGCTCAGGAAGGGCTGGGTGGGAAGTGATGTAACACTGCACAAAGGCTACGGGCTCTTTGCGGAGGGAGGTCAGGTGGGGCCCCAGGGTTCCGAGTTGACCCAACTTTCACCTGTATTTCTGACAGTGGAAAGTTCTAGTCCTAAGACTAGAGAGTACGGGGAGTGGAGATTCAGAGAAAGGGATGAGCAGGGCAGGGAGAATTGTGTGAGGGTCTCTGAAATCTTCCTTTCTCCCCTCATCCCGCCCTTCTCAATCCCCAAAGAAGAAAAGCTTTGCCTTATTTACTCATCTTGGTGCTTCCAGTTCCCAGTTTTATTCAATTCTGATAGGGTAGGTATGTTATCATCCCAATGGGAGTCCTGTAAAGATGCCTGGAACACTGAAAGGAACCAGAGCTCCTTGGGAAGAGAGTTGCTTTCTGATCAGAGGAAGAAATGTCCAAGATGAGTCTACATGATTGTGCCAGAAAGCAGGGAAGCTCTCAGCAGCTGGCCCGGGGACTTCCCTGGTGGTCCAGTGGCTAAGACTCCATGCTACTAATGCAGGGGACCTGGGTTCAATCCCTGGTCAGGGAACTAGATCCCACATGGGGCAACGGAAGACCTCACTGTAGCACAACTAAGACTTGGCACTGCCAAATAAATTAAATGTGATGATTTTTTAAAAACCTGGCCCAGGAGCCAGTTGGAGAGTTCTACTGGCCAAAGATGGGAAGTTTTTAACATCAAAAAGAATAATGACTGTAATGTATTGAAAGGTGGCAAAAATAGATAACTCAAAGTTTATAATGATTTAAAAAACAAGCTCCTTATTGGTCACTATTAGAAGTTGTTTGGGTACCAACTCATCTCTGAAAATTGGTAAAAATAAGAATATTCCACTTTTCCTTCATGAACAGTATCTCAGAGTAGCCAAAGAGCTGGTAAGATAAAATTCATCTTTACATCAAAATTCTCCCTAATAACAAGGAATAACAGAATTAGAAAATCATGACTTTCACAACTCCTGCTAAGATAATGGATTTAGAAATGATCATCAATGGATGCTAAAACTATCTAGTGAAAGGTTCACAGGGGATTTTAAAATAGGAACGCTAAAACAACATGGTTCATGTTCTGAATTTGGGTTGTATTTGTCTTCAGAGAAGTAGGAATAGATAGTTATAATATTCTTCTCTCTGCTTCTTATAAGTTGAAAAGTTCTAGAATTTAATTTTAACCAAATGACCTTTTGCTATTTTTATAAATAATATACAATACTATACTTAATTATACAGTTGAAATACATATTTTCTATAATAAAAATTATAATGATTTTTAACACTTCAGAAGCTATTTTTATTTTTAATGCCTGGGAAAGGTAACATGCGAATTGGTTTATCAGGTGAAGGTGCGTGAAATCATAGAAGGCAGAATGCAAAGAAAATGAGAAAGAAGCTAGCCAGATGCACACCCACCTCTGTGGGTACCAGGTTGTCCCTGGGTCTCTGGTGAGGAGTGCAGCTGGATCAAAGCCAGAGCACAGGCACCAAATTCCTAAGGAGGGAGGGAGAGTTGGCAGGGCTGTACCACCTAAAGAAAGCCTGAGACCGGCTAGAGGGTCTCCTGGGGCCTACCAGTTTAGCATCCAGACAGACCTCAGTGATGGACCCCAGGGCTATTATTGGTATATTTGGATGTACTAGGTCCTAAGAAGAAAGCTGAGCACCGAAGAATTGATGCTTTTGAACTGTGGTGTTGGAGAAGACTCTTAAGAGTCCTTTGGACTGTAAGGAGATCAAACCAGTCCATCCTAAAGGAAATCAATCCTGAATATTTATTGGAAGGACTGATGCTGAAGCTGAAGCTCCAATACTTTGGCCACTTGATGTGAAGAACTGAATCTTTAGAAAAGACCCTGATGCTGGGGAAAACTGAAGGCAGGAAGAGAAGGGGACGACAGAGGATGAGATGGTTGAATGGTATCACCGACTTGATGGCCGTGAGTTTGAGCAAGCTCTGGTAGTTATGATGGCCAGGGAAGCCTGGTGTGCTGCTGTCCATGGGGTCACAAAGAGTTGGACACGACTGAGTGGCTGAGCTGAACTGAGGCCCTAAGATGATGAAGTGTTAGTCACTCAGTCATGTTCGACTCTTTTCGACCCCATGGACTGCAGCCCACCACGTTTCTCTGTCCACGGGATTTCCCAAGCAAGAATATTGGAGTGGGTTGCCATTTCCTCCTCCAGGGAATCTTCTCAACCCAGGGATCAAACCCGGTCTCCTGCACTGCAGGCAGATTCTTTATCGTCTGAGCCACCAGGGAAGCCCATAAGATGATGAAAGAAGATGAATAATCACAATTTCAGTTTGTTCATTTTCAAGGAGCTGAATCATCAAGGATCAGATAACTCTGGCCACTGAATTGCATGTTATGGGGAACCAATACCCAGTGGGAGAAGGTGGTGGTGACTGGTTTCATCAGGCTGGGACACTTCCTGATACATCTGTCTCCACCAGAACGGATACTGTCCATCTGTGGCACATCACTTCCTTAAGAGAACAGGGCCAAAAATATAGACATGTGCACTCCTGACTTCGTCTGTTGTAGGAGTCCTCTCCTGGCCACCTAACCCTCTTCCTTTTTCCGTATCTTTAAGGAGGTCGTGGTTGAGCCAACCCCTCTGCTTAGAGGAACTTTTCCTTGTTATTTCATTTATTTATCTGGCTGCTTCAGGTCTGAATTGCAGCACGTGGGATCTTTCGTTGTGGCACAGACCCTCGAGTTGTGGCTCAAGGGCTCCAGAGCACCTGGGCTCAGTAGCCGAAGCAAATGGGCTTAGGTGCTCTGAGGCATGTGGAATATTAGTTCCCCCACCAGGGATTAAACTTTCCACGTCCCCAGCATTGCAAGGCGGATTCTTAACTACTGGACCACCAGGGAAGTCCGTTGTAACTTTACTTTTATAACAGGTCTCAGAGGGCAAACCCTTTCCCCTCTCCAAGCTCTGATCAGATCATTCATGTTGCCCTTCTGGGTCTAGACGAGAATGGTACTAAAAAGTAAATGTATCCATGATTTGTGTAGCCTAACAGTAAAGAAAACGGGCTCCGGAGCCCCACAGGGACTGTGTTGCAACCCTGCCTCAGCAGTTGAGGTGCGACCTTAAGCAAATAGCCCTTCTGAGGCTTGGTTTCTTGGAACTTCCCTGACGATGCATTGGTTGAAACTCTCTGCTTCCACTCCAGGGGGCACAGGTTCCATCCCTGATTTCTAAGATCCCACAAGCCATGCAGTCAGAAACAAAACAAAAATATATGGTTTCTTCAAAATGCATACCTTGACATTATTGTGAAAAACAGATTAAATAGAGCATCTGGTAAAATGCTTGCCACCTAGTAGGTTCTCAATAAATGATGGCTTTCGTTGTTGTGTTATAACTGCTACCACGTGAAGAGCTGACTCTGGCCTTAGTTTTGTCACAGAGGCTAAACTAAATGTCCAAACTAGGAATCCTGGATCTGCTTGCACACATTCTCCAAATGCAAACCTGGGGCATTTCCTGATGGAATTAAAAGTGTGACCAAGCTGTGGAATACAGGCTAATCCTATAAACAAGGTATAGTTGACAAGTCAACTCTGCTTGTTTCTCTAATCTAGCACTTCCAGGTGGCTGCAGGGGGTAGGAAGGGGTATGAGGAAGGAAAGGAAATGGCTAACCTCAACCAAAGTGTTCAATCACCACACTTGGAGCTGGCTTGTAAGACCACATCCCTTCTTGTTCCCCAGCAGCTTGCACCCCTATGTATCCTAAACCCCCACCATACAGCTGTCTCCTGCCCCAGCAGTCTCCTTGGCAGGATGGTATTAATGACTGATAATGCTTAGTGGATCACCCTCAAAGGGACCATTGCTTTTGAGCTCAGCATAAAGCTCTAACTTAGCTAAAAATAATAAATGTGTAATGATTTGTGTCAGAATCCCCAAGTGCCTGGCACCTAGTAGGTGCTCAATAAATATTTGCTAAGTGATTAATGGGGGGAATTTCAGGCAGTGGAGTGCATGGCTGAGGGACATCCTTTAGGCCTGGGGACTTTCCTAGGACCATTCCTATCACTCTAGGGAGGGTGGTTTCCTGTTCCAGTTACTCAGAAGGCCAGCCCTTAGGAAGGGCACCGGACCAGCATTTCTCTAAGGGTTGAGGCTGTAGGAGCTGTAGGAGGTTTCCTGCTTCACGGCCCTTTAGAGCCATTAAAGTTTTGCTTCAGTGGATGGCTTCCCAGTGGGAGTGATAGAATGCTTACCACTCAAGTCACATCGGCTTTGGCTGCCCATGCCTGAAAAAAATGCCCTTGGGACTGATCCTGAAGTGCCTGAGGATAACTTAAATGACTTAATAGATCCTGGCAGCTTGAGAAGGGACTAATGGTCCCACGTTAATTGGGTACACAGAGTGAAGATGAATCTCTGAAAAGGTATTTCAGATTTGCCCGTTCAGCTCTCACTGGCTTCAGAGTAGCACACTGCTCGACCCCAAACAGGTGTTGATTATTAATGAAGTATAAATGTTTGGAGATTAATATTTGCATCGACTCCACATTCCTCATCCTCTTGTTTGGCCCTTCTACAAACACGGAGTGAGTGCCTACTGAGTGCCAGGCATTGGGCCAGGGCATAGAGACAGATGACGTCATTATCTCTGCCCCCACCAAACCTCGATTCTAGAAGGCAGAGGATGAGAATAAGAAACAAAGAGACAGGTGCCTTGTTAGGCGCAGATCCGAGAGAGGTGCAAAGGAATGAGGAGGGGTGGTACTGCCTGGGGAGGTGGGTGGCAGCAAGGCTACTTGGTTGTGTGGGGACTGGAGGAATGAGGTGGAGGCGAGAGAGGGCTCCTGGGAGGGGCAGCAGTGTACCCACAGAGCCTGAGCGCTTGACTCTCTGCAGATGAGGCGTTGTAGGGGTCACACATGAGCCAAGGGGGGGAGGCTGACCTGGAAAGATGGACCAAAGGCCTGCGGAGGGGTCTCAGGTGGGGCTAAGTCATCAGAGCACTGGGACCTGGATGCGCCATGTGCTCAGCTTTGCATTGTGAAAAAGACATGGACCAGAGTGTGCAGATCTTACTTGAGAGGAGGTGAGATGGAAACCAGGGAAACCCCTTACAGGGGTCAAGGATGTGAAATAGGTTCTGAAGCAGTGTTGCCCTTCTTGCTGGTCTCTCTGAGCTCACTTAACCTCTCTGAATGCCTTCTTCAAGGTGAGGAATACAAGGCGTATCTCAGTCGCTTTGATTGCGATCTTGAACTGGCTCAGGCAAGAGAATTGATGGGAAATCTCCTGTTTTGGGGAATCCTCAGGGTGGTGAGAATGCTTGCTGCTGGGATGTGCCTCCCCATCTCACCCATTTCTGCTCCCAGCTGAACATCAGCACCTTCCTACAGGTTCGCTTACTCTGCATGGCGTGCAAGCACAGCCACGGCCATGACCACATCAGATCTCAGCGCTTCCTCACCAGAAGTGCCTGCAACTCTGCTTTTAGTTATACTTGCATAAATCCACTGAGAAGCAAGGGATGAGATACTGGAAAACAGTGGTAGCTTCCATTCCAAACTCAGGGCTGTATCCTGAAAAGAAGCATTTTCTAAAAGTGTGGGTGCAATGAAATGCAATTCCCAGAAAAAGAGTAGAGATGCTGGGCAGATAACCATTAGGTCAACTTTACAAAAATACTTTATAGATATAAAGCACCCTGCAAATAGAAGACATCATTCAATCTTTGAGAGTGGGACTTCTCTGAAGTCATTTCTAGTTGCAGTGTGTAGATTCTGACACATTATAATAATGATTATAATAGGGACTTCATAAAAAATTTGTTGTTGTTCAGTCACTAAGTCATGTCCTCCTCTTGTGACTCCATGGACTGTAGCCTGCCAGTTTCCTCTATCCAGGCAGAATTCCCATCCAGGGAATTCTCCAGGCAAGAATACTGGAGTGGGTTGCCATTTCCTTCTCCAAGGGATTGAACCTACGTCTCCTGCATTGGCAGTTCAATTCAGTTCAGTCACTCAGTCATGTCCGACTCTTTGAGACCCTATGGACTGCAGCACACCAACCTTCCCTGGCCATCACCAACTCCTGGAACTTGTTCAAACTCATGTCCGTCAAGTGGGTGATGCCATCCAAGCATCTCATACTCTGTCATCCCCGTCTCCTCCCACCTTCCATCTTTCCCAGTATCAGGGTCTTTTCCAATGTCAGTTCTTCGAATCAGGTGGCCAAAGTATTGGAGTTTCAGCTATAGTATCAGTCCTTCCAATGAATATTCAGGACTGATTTCCTTTAGGATGGACTGGTTGGATATCCTTGCAGTCCAAGGGACTCTTAAGGGTCTTCTCCAACACCACAGTTCTAAAGCATTAATTCTTCGGCGCTCAGCTTGCTTTATAGTCCAGCTCTCACATCCATACATGACTACTGGAAAAACCATAGCTTTGACTAGATGGACCTTTGTTGGCACAGTAATGTCTCTGCTTTTTAATATGTTGTCTAGGTTGGTCATAACTTTTCTTCCAAGGAGCAAGCCTCTTAATTTTCTGGCTGCCGTCACTATCTGCAGTAATTTTGGAGCCCAAGAAAATAAAGTCTGTCACTATTTCCATTGTTTCCCCATCTTTTTGCCATGAAGTGATGAGACTGGATGCCATGATCTTAGTTTTTTGAAGGTTGAGTTTTAAGCCAACTTTTTCACTCTCCTTTTTCACTTTCATCAAGAGATTCTTTAGTTCCTCTTTACTTTCTTCCATAAGGGTGGTGTCATCTGCATATCTGAGGTTAATGATACTTCTCCTAGTCATCTTGATTCCAGCTTGTGCTTCATCCAGACCAGCATTTTGCATGATGTATTCTGCATAGAAGTTAAATAAGCAGGGTGACAATATACAGCCTTGACATATGCCTTTCCCAGTTTGGAACCAGTCTGTTGTTCCATGTTTGGTTCTAACTATTGCTTCCTGACCTGCATATAGATTTTTAGAAGGCAGGTCAGGTGGTCTGGTATTCCCATCTCTTGAAGAATTTTCCACAGTTGGTTGTGATCTACACAGTCAAAAGCTTTGGCATAGTCAGTAAAGCAGAAGTAGATGTTTTTCTGGAATTCTCTTGCATTGGCAAGCAGGTTCATTGCCATCTGAGCCACCATGGAAGCCCTCATAAAAAAATGATATGGAGTTATCAGATACCATAGATGGAGTTAGGAAAATTATCAGACAGCATAACACACAGGGGAGTCAAACTTCACCAGGGATTAAACCTCAAGTTTACATGCACTATGGAAATGACATGTAATCGAAATAATCCTTAAAACCCTCCTCCCTCCCCCCAACCCTGGGAGACACCATATTGAAATAACACTGACCATCTCTCAGTAAGTTTGACAGAACTGTTTGCCCTCCAAATTGGAACAGATCACTGTTTCCTTTGATTGAGCACCAGATAGCTTTTATTTAAGAGTGATGCTTTCTGAAAAGACAACATGAGTCCCACTCAGCAAGGTGAGATGCCCAGGACGGGACCGCAGATGCCTTTCATCCATCTTATGCTTTCTCTGGATGTGCTCACTGTTGTTGCAGAGCACAGGCTCTGGGGGGAGGGTTTTAGAATATGTGGCGTGTGGGCTCAGTAGTTGCTGCTCCCAGGCTCTAGAGCACAAGCTCAGTAGTTGTGGTGCGTGGGCTTAGTTGCCCCACCGCACGTGGGATCTTCCTGAGTGAGGGATCCAACCTGTGTCTCTTGCATTATCAGGCAGATTCTTTACCGCTAAGTCACCAGGGAAGCCCTTCGATGTGCTCCCTGAATGCAATGGCAGGTGGAATTGCTTGCCAGCTGTCACTGTTATTTTTATTATTCTCAGTGTTACTGAGAATTGCTGAACAAATGTAGTTAAAATTGTGTAAGTCTAATAAGTTCTCTCACTTGTTTGCTTGTTCATATATGGTCTGGTGTCCATCTTTGAAAGTGTGTCTGCCCTGTTCACTATAGACTCTCCTAGCATCATTTAGAAAGACTTCAGTAAGTACATGTTGAAAGAGTGATCTTATTGCTCCAGACACTTTGCTTGGTACTGAAAGGGTGGGTGTGGCGTGGGTGGAGGGATAAAATGACCAGTGAAACTGGCCTTTCCCTTGGGGGCATGGTCAACCTAATAAAGGAGATGAGCTATGAAGTGCCCGAAAAGACATGAAAAGACAATAGTACTGAGCAGGAAGTGTTCACTGTCAATGAAGAATAGAAGGAAAAGTTCTGGTGGACTCTTAGAGGAAGTAGGACCTATCTCTAAGGACCATTTTCCTGCTTTTCTACAACTCCATCCGGTTTGCTTCTCAATTCATCCAGAGAGGGTTCAGCTTTGCATTCTGGAACAAGTTCAAGCCCAAGGATTTACTTCAAACATAATAAGCTGGTGCTTGGAGTCTGCTCAGAGATGTGCCTGGGGCAGGGAGGGATTCTCATGCTGGCTGGTGATCAGTTAATACCAAATATTAGATTTCTCTTACCTGTCACTGCAAGGACTAGTTGTGATAATGAGATCTTAACTTGGTGGCCTCCTGGAATAAGGGAGTCTTACCTTCCTCCCCCACCGTAGCACATCCCTACTTTGTGAGGAAGACCCTTGGGCTGTCCGACTGCCCGTGTGAGTTTACAACCCCTAGTTCCGGAGGAGAGCTTCTGGGGACAGCCCCACCTCTGTCCTCACAAACCTGCCCATCTGCTCACAGACCCGCCTCTGCTTTCAGGGGCGAGACTGCCTGACCCGCTCTGGTCTTGGAAGAGTTTCTATGCTCGTGGCTTTAGACTCATGTCCTGATGGGAACCAAGTAACTGGGATCCTGGGTAAGTACAAGGGTGGCCAGGTGTTTACCATCTAGAAGAAGGAGTTACTTGCTTTACCCGAGGGCTAGGTCACTTACAGCCCACGTGGAACACAAAATTTATTTTATTTAATTGCAGAAAAATTAGATAGTATGCATATATAACCACTGTACGCAGGTGCATTTTTGAATTCTCTTACTCTCTCTGTATATAAATACACAAATACAAAAAATAAGATACTGTCATTTTGTAACCTGCTCTGTTTTTACTTTTACTATATCACAGGACCTTTTGATATTAAGAAATACAGATTTGCCATGTTATTTTTAATGGTTACATAATATTGTGCCAACATTTATTAGCATCCTATCATTGGGTATTTCACTGTTTGGCATTTGGGGGTTTTATTAATAGGCAGTGCTGTAATAAACCATTTTGGACATGCTATGACATTCTTATTTGATAATTTCCTTAAAAGAAGTTCCTAGAAATAAGATTGTAGAAATAAAGGGTAGGCACATTTTAATGTTGGATCAATTTATATCCTGCCGGGATAGATTACAGGGCCACCAGTGAGGCACATACATTGTTTCTATTTTACTACTCTGAGCTTTTTTGTCTCTTATATATATATATAAAATATATATGTATATAATATATAGTATATATTATTATTATATATAGTATATAGTATTATTAATACTATATACTATATATTATGTAGTATAAAATATATATTATATATATAATTCTATTTATTTTTGACTGTGCTAGGTCTTAGTTGCTGCAAGTGGGGGATACGCTCCAGTTGTGCTGCGTGGACTTCTCCCTGCGGTGGCTTCTCTTGTGTGGAATGCAGGTTCTAGGGCACATGGGCTCAGCAGTTGCACTCGAGGGCTCTCAACGCAGGCTCAAGAGTTGTGGTGCATGAGCGTTGCTGCTCCGTGGCATCTGGGATCTTCCCGGATCAGGGATCGGCCCCATGTCTCCTGCACTGGCAGATGGATTCTTTACCACTGAGCCATCAGGGAAGCACAGCTCTTGGCTCTTGCATCAGTTTTCACTTTTTTACTTCTGGTGAGTTTGGCCGTTTTTTCATACGATAAATGTTTCTTTAGCTTTCTTCTTTTGAGGATTGCCTATGTGTGGGAGAATTTTAAAATTAATGTGATTTGTTTATATATTTTTGTCTTTATTGCCATGCACCAGCTTTCTCTGGTGGTGCTGAGTGGGGGCTACTCTCTAGTTGCAGTGCAGGGGTTTCTCATTGCGGTGGCTTCTATTGTTGTGGAGCATGGGTTCAAGGGCCTGAGAGCTCAGTAGTTGTGGTGCAAGGGCTTAGTTGCCTCGTGGCGTGTGGAATTCTCCAGGAACAGGGATCAAACCCATGTCCCTTGCATTGGCAAGGCAGATTCTTAACCGCTGGACCACCAGGGAAGTCCCTGTGAGAGCTTTTTAAGTGCAAAGCAAAGTGACTCCAATTTGTATGGTCAGACAATTTGAAGTATGTTAGTTTTACTAATGTCCACCTTTTCTTTCCTTTATTTTCCACCTCTTCTGTCTGATCCATGTTGTTCCCATCTGCCATTACTGCACATTCAACATTGGGTTCCCAACCGCTGGCCTATCCCTGCTGTGGCCCATGGCCAGAATGACACACCACCCCCATCTCCACCCCAAATTGCTTCAGGCATCCCCCAGGACACGATTTGGTCCATATTTCAACCTTATTAATGCTGATAAGCCTGGACTGAGATGAACATGAAGGGCTAAAAATGAATGAAACAGGGACTTCTCTGGCAGTCCAGGGGTTAAGATTCTGTGCTTCCAATTCCAGAGGTGTGGATTCCATCCCTGGTCAGGAAGCTAATATCCCACATGCCTCCAGGCCAAGAAACCAAAATATAAAAACAGAAACAATATTGTAACAAATTCGATAAAGACTTCACAAAAAAATGAATGAAACACAACTGTTATTCTCAGGAACTGAACATCTATTAGTAGAGTCAGACAAACCGCACATCACTAATGCAAGGTGGACTCAGAGAGGTCCACTGATAGCAGTGAAACAGATCTGAAAGAGGAGATTCTAATTTCCACTCTTAGATCTCAGATGATTTCTTAAAGAAATTGAGGTTTGAGGGGAAAGGTATTTTAGCAGTACAGTCTAATAACAAGAGCAACCACTTATTAAATAACTGCCATGTGTCAGGTTGGGACATATGTTATCATTAATTCTTTTAACAGCTACACACGGTGGACATTATTCTATTTCACAGCTGAGAAAAGAGGGGCTCAGTGAGATTTAACAACCCAAGGATGCTGAGTTGTGTTAGAGTGAGGATTTGAACCCAGCTCTGTCAACATTGTTTTGTCCTCTTCCAGTTACTCTTTGAGCAAAAGTTGTAGGATTCAGAGTATGTAGAGCACAGGATTCTTGGGGGATCTTGAGCTGGGCCTTGTCTCTTGTCCCTACTGCCATCAAGGGTCAATTCAGATATCACCTCCTCCAGGAAGCCTTCCCTGACTTCCTCAAGTTACCTAGATGTCACCCATATGCTTCCCCTCAACACACACATTTGTAGGTATGACCATGTGTCTTCTTTTCTCATGGCTTTACTCACCAAATACGAACTGCCTACCCATTGGATGGTAAGTTCCTTGAGGGTGGGGCTGCTTCTGGTTGTTTTCGCATTCCCAGTTTGTGAGAGAATGATAGAGTCACAGGGGCACTGTGTACAGAGAAGAGTAAATGGGTAGGCTGGAGACATCCTGGCAACAGGTCATGGGTGGTAGATGAGAGCTTCCCTGGTGGCTCAGCAGTAAAGAATCTCCCTGCAGTGTAGGAGCCACAGGAAATGTGGATTCAATCCCTGGTTTGGGAAGATCCCCTGGAGGAGGGCATGGCAACCCACTCCAGGATTCTTGCCTGGAGAACCCCATGGACGGAGGAGCCTGGCAGGCTACAGTCCATAGGGTTTCAAAGAGTTGGGCATGACTGAAGTGACTTAACACACACGAATGCACACATGGGTGCACACGGGGATGGAAGAAAGCTCTGAGTTGCAGGGTAATGGGGAAGAGGGATGGGGAAGAGGGATGTGGAAGGAGCAGGATGACGGGATGGTCCCAGCCCTCCCACAGGGGTAAGGAGTCCAGGATCAGGGAGGTGAAGCCATTGGTTTTATTTGTGTGTGTGTTGCTGCTTGGACTTCCCTCCAGTTGGAGCGAGCGTGGGCCACTCTCTGGATGCCGTGGCTTCTCTTCCTGCAGAGCATGGGCCCTAGAGTGCGCGGGCTGCCATAGTTGCAGCTCCTGGGCTCTAGAGCATGGGCTCAGTAGTTGTGGCGCACCAGCTTAGTTGCTGCAAGGCATGTGGGATCTTCCCAGACCAGGGATCCAACTGCATTTGGTAGACAGATTCTTTACCACTGAGCCACCAGAGAAGATTCTGTTTTGGTTTTATAATTATTTTTTTAAATTAAAAAAAATGTTTTGGTAGTGCCTCAAGGCTTGTGGGATGTTAGTTCCCTCACCAGGGACTGAACCTGTGTCCCCTGCAGTGGAAGTGCAGAGTCCTAACCACCAGACCAGTGGGGAATTCTGAAGTGAGGCCATCTGAAGTTCATGAGTCTAATGCCATCAGGGACCCGTGATAAAAGTAATGTGGGTCTGTAGGTAAACTCCTTGCCTCTGGTCTGAATCTGTCTGGGTCTCAGTTCCAGCTCCACCACCTGACCCACTTCGTACCCCTGGCAGTATGGAGACCTGTCTGTGTCTCAGTTCTCCTCATTTCTGAGCAAGGCTTTAACCCTACCAAGCTCCCAGGCTGGGGTAGGATGGAGTGGAGACTGTGTGGGACCAGGGCTCACACCTTAGTCCTCCTTTCTCCTAGGACATCTCCCGGCACCTCAAGTTCTGCCTCAGGTGCAGAGTGTAAGCAGAGTGTGCACTTCTACTAGGGGCTTGAACCAGCTCAGCCTGAGGCTGAGCTTGTGTTGCTAAAAGGTCTGTAGCCAAGGTGTGTGTGTGTTTGTTTAAGGTTTGGGGCTCTGGAATCACGAGTCCTGGGTCAAATCTCTGCTCCAAACTTACTCTGTGGAATCTTGAGTTTGTTACCTAACCACTCTGAGCTTCAGATTTTTTTTTCCCGTATAAAACAGGGATGACAGTAACAGGTCTATGATAATAGCAGGTCTATCCTCGGTGACTCAGATGGTAAAGAATCTGCCTGCAATGCAGGAGATCCAGGTTTGATCCCTGGGTTGGGAAGATTCCCTGGAGGAGGGCATAGCTATCCACTCCAGTGTTCTTGCGTGGAGAATCCCATGAACAGAGGATCCTGGTGGGCTATAGTCCATGGTGTCGCAAAGAGTTGGACACAACTGAGTGACTTTCACATTCACACAGTGTTGCTTGTGAGAGTTCGTTGAGATATTAATATTCTATGACTTCTCATTAAACTGTCGCATTTCTCTGTGAGTCCTCTTGTGCTCTGGCTTCTGTGCAGGAAACTGATCACTGCTCCGCTCCCAACTGCCCACCCCTCATCCCATGCACACACATCTCCCGCCTGCTCCTCAAGTTGACTTTCATCTTGGGGCGTTTTTCTCCCCTGAGGTCTTTGCCAATCTTTTTTTTTTTTTAATTATCTATTTGGCTGTACTGGGTCTTAGTTGTGGCTCACACTCTTAGTTGTGGCATATGGGATCTAGTTTCCAAACTAGGGATCGAACCCAGGCCCCCTGCATTTGGGAGCTAGGAGTCTTAGCCACTGGACCACCAGGGAAGTCCCAGTGTTTGCCAAGCTTTCTCCCTCACCTCATCAAGTCTGCTCAGTGTCATCCCCTTCTCAGAGCAGTCTCCCTGGATCTCCCCACCACACTTGTTTCCCTCCAGCCTACCCTGTCACTCCATCTCCTTTACTATTTTTCTTTCTTGACTGACCCTTTCTTCATGCAACATTCACTTTTATTTTTGTGTTGTCTCTCTCTCCTGGAATGTAAGCTTCATGAGCACAGGGACCTGGTCTAACTCATAGAAAAGCAATCAGCACAGAATAGGTGCTTAATAAATGGTTGTGGAATGGACATGTGAAAAAACACATTTCTTAGCAGCCACTAAGAGCATAACCAATTAAACGTTGGCCATTGTGCCTCTCAACATTGTCACTACTCCTATAGAAAAGCAGAGTTATTTGGGTTAGGGCAAGAACTCTAGAGTATAGTGCGTGGTTTCAAACCCCAGCTCTGCCTTTTCCTACCTGTACAGCTGACTGTATGCTCCCTGGACGTCACCTTCACGGTGTCGTGAGGAGCAGATAGGTCCATGGTGTGAGGCCCTAGGGCAGCGTGTGGGCAGAGGAGGCATGTCAGTCTCATTGTTATCATGGTGTCCACGGTTCACTCAGCCACACTCACCCGAACACTCAAGTTTTCGGAAAAACAGATGCCAATACATTTCTCCTCTTTTCTACACTGTATATTTTGTTTTTACTTTTTTTTTTAATGGAGGTAAATTTAAATAACATTTTGAAGTGAATCCTTCAGTGGCATTTGGTTCATTCATAACATTGTGCAACCATCAACTCTACAGTTTCAAAAGGTTTGAGTCATTCTAAAAGGACACCGTGTATCTATTAAGTAAGCACTCCCCAGGCCTCTCTCCCTCCAGATTCTGGAGACCATGAATCTATTTTCTGTTTCTATGTGCTTACCTCTTCCGGATAAGATATCATATAAATGGAATCATAGACTAGATGACATTTTTTATCTGGCTTCTTTCACTTAGCATAATGTTTTCAAGGTTCATCCACGTTGTAGCAGGTACTAATACTTTGTTCCTTTTGATGGCTGAATAATATTCCATTGAAAGGATATATGATGTCTTGTTTTTGCCATTCTTCCATTGATGGACATTTGGGTTGTTTCTGCTTTTTAGCTATCTATGAGCATGTGTGTACAATAATCTGTTTGAATCTGTTTTCAGTTCTTTGGAGGAATGTATCTAGGAGTGCAATTGCTGGATCAGATAAAAACTCTGTATTTAACTTTTTGAGAGACTGAAAGACCATTTTCCAATGCAGCTGCTCCATTTCACATTCCCACCATCAATGGATGAGGGTTCCAATTTCTCTACATCCTCACATTCCCACCATCAATGGATGAGAGTTCCAATTTCTCTACATCCACACCAACACTCCCCTTCTGACTCTTTGATGATAGCCATTCTAGGGGGTATGGAGTCGTATCTCATTGAGGCTTTGATTTGCATCTTCCTATTGATGAATGACACTGAGCATCTCTTCCTTCACTGTGTTGTTGAACCAGAGGCAGGACTTGACTCAACTGTCTGGTCTGAGGTTGTGCTTCATAGGATAATGCACTGGAGACTAATCCTTCCCCTTGGTTTCCCCTTCATCATCAGGGTGTGAGACTGGCTTTCTGGATCCTGTTTCACTTCCAGGTGTGGCAGAGGGATTGGAGCCCAACCTCCTCTGCTAATCTGTGCCATCAGCCCCTGACTCAAAGTGTGGGCAAGTGAGAAGGAGGAGTAGCTGGGTGCAGACTCCGTAAACAGATTATGGGTGTTCTAAGCCTGGCTGTACATCGTCTCTATGACTTTGGGCTGAATGAGTCACTGCCTGTCTCTGTGCCTTTGTGTTTGTGTGTAACTGAGCTGAATAATAGTAACTGCCTCACAGGGTTGTTGTTAAGATTAGATGAGTTACTATATGAAAGCCAGCACTCGGTCAGGGTGTGCAGTTATTACCCTGGCATTCTGAATTTCAGCTTCAACTAGGCACGGCCCATCAAGCTCAGGTTTGTCCTGCTCAGCTCCCCAGCCTCCTTCAAGTTCTTTTAAGGATCATCTTCCATTGAACTACATAGGGACTCTCTTATCTGTTGTTTGGCTGTCTTCAAAGCAAAAAAAGAGTGTGGTCTCAGTTCATAGCTCCTATTGTGTCAAAGCAGAACTTTGATGAAACTCTTTGAACAACGTGCAGCTCTGATCATCAGACATGGGGCCGGGAACACGGAATGGGAGAGGTAGAATGTGAAAGACCAGTGTAGTCCCCTGGACCACAGGTGCCTGGGCATGCTAGGCAGAAAGGAAAATCCACTTCTCCATCTCAGCACCCCCAACACCATCTCTGAATCCTGCCCCGCTTCTCACTGGACCTCAGTCCCCTTGGCATGAGGCTTAGCCAACCTCACCTCTACCCTCCAGAAATGCTTCTGGGACTCCACCAGGGGCCTGTTAACAATGGCTCCTTGTGCCACACCTGTGCTTCCTTCAGCTCCCCTGATTCTCTCATGCCCTCCCCTCAAGCCTTAGAAATCCTAGGCAGGAAATCTCTTTCTTTGGGGAAGAGAAGAAAGTCCCTTTGAACTTCTGCATTTATCATTCATTTCATAGCCTGCTTTGCAGCCCCAATGAGCAAAAATTGTTTTAGGAGCTAGAGAACATTCTAGCCAGGAGAGGAAGCTGGGAACTCGATGCAGAGTGAAGATGAGGGTAGGGATGCAACCCACAGCAGCAACACCAGTTCTGGTCTCAAGGGCACATGTGGGGCGCTTGGCTAGAGCCATCCATAATCTGGGTGGGACAGGTCAATCGCTTCTGGATAATCCTTTCATGCAGCAGCAGGAGCTCTAAGGCGGTCCAAATGCTTGCACACTTGTAGCCACGTCCTCATCCGAGGAGCGGGTGGATGAATGCATTCCGTGATCAGCACAGTGTCCTGCTGGCTCTGATTAGCCCCATGGGCTCTTCAAGCTCAGACTTTTCCAATGACCTATCCACAAGAGTGCAGCCCAGGCTCTTGATTCAGTGGATACCCATGGAGATCCATCCTGGAGAACCCCAGTCCAAGGCAGGCAGGATGATCCCTGGCCTTCCCAGGGCAGGCCTGAGACTCATCCACGGTTCCTTATTCTATTCTCTGGGCTTCCAGAACTTCCCAGATGCTCAACTGTGTCCACCCATCTCCAAGTTGGTAAATCAGGGATGTGGGTTGCAAAGATTGGAAACCCCAGTTTCCCACCACTTCCAATTCAAGTTCCTCTACTAGGCCTCACCTTGAACTATGTATAGATTTATTTATTTTAAAAGCATTTTATCTATTTATTATTTATTTGGCTGCATCAGGCCTTAGGTATGGGACATGGATGTACAAACTCTTAGTTGTGGGATCTAGCTCCCTGCCAGGGATCAAACCCCGGCCCCTGCATTGAGAGCACAAATTCTACCAGGCAAGTCCCTTGGCTGTTTCCTTTGCTTAGAACACTCTTCCCCAAGATTTCTACATGGCTCACCCTCTCCCCTCTTATAACTCTTTTCTCAAAAATCACCTTCTCAGTGAGGCCTACCCCATTCCCCTTATTTTCCTCTAGATCATGTAAAATCTTCTGTGAAAGCGTTAGTCACTCAGTGGTATCTGACTCTTTGTGACCCCCTGGACTGTGCCTCTGTCCATGGAATTTTCCAGATAAGAATACTGGAGTGGGTAGCCATTTTCTTCTCTAGGAGATCTTTCCAACCCAAGGATTGAACCCGGATCTCCTGTATTACAGGCAGATTCTTAACTGTCTGAGCCACCAGAGAAGCCAGCATAGTCTATAATTTTACTTTTTGTTTATATTTACTGTCCGTCTCACACCATGATAATGTAAGTTTCCTGTGGACTTGTTTTTATCCCTGAAGCATCCTATGGACTAGAGACCAGGCCCGAACGGCTCACAGTAAGCTTGCATTAATTATTTGTGAAATGAACTAGTAAATTACTGAATGATTTGTATGTTACCTTTTAGTTGTGTGGGCTCTTCCCTGATAGCTCAGTTGGTAAAGAATCCGCCTACAATGCAGGAGACCTTGCTTTGATTCCTGGGTCGGGAAGATACGCTGGAGAAGGGATAGGCTACCCACTCCAGTATTCCTGGGCTTCCCCAGTGGCTCAGCTGGTAAAGAATCCACCTGAAATGTAGGAGACCTGGATTTGATCCCTGGATTGGGAAGATCCCCTAGAGAAGGGAAAGGCTACCCACTCAGAGTTGGACACGACTGAATGATTTTCTCTTTTAGTCCTGTGAAGCTGGGAATTTGGCTAATGAAGGGACAGAAGTCTGTATTTGGAATCAGACAGCCTAGGATTGAGTTCCAGCTTTGCCACTGACAAGGTAACTTATCTGAAGAAAGTTAGCTGAACATGTAGGAGTCTCAGTTTCCTCATCTGTAAAATGGGGTTAATAATAGACAATGTTTATTTTGTGTTTGCTGTGTTCCAACAATTAACAAGCATATTACCATCCTTTTAAAAACATTATCTATTTATTTTACTATGATTTTTTCTGCCACGCTGGGTCTTTGTTGTGGCTTCCGGGCTTGTCTAGTTTTGGTGAACACAGGCCTCTCTTGTGGCCTCTGGATTTACTTGCCCCACAGCCTGTGGGATCTCAGTTCCCAAACTAGGGATCAAACCCAGGTCCCCTACATTGGAAGACAGATTCTTAATCACTGGACCACCAAGGAAGTCCTGCAGATTGCCATCTTAAACAAGTTCTACTGGGATGATCCAATAGTATGAATCTCCTGATACGATACAGTATTTAATATGCTATCACCTATGATGCATTCTTGCCAAAAATATTTAACCTGAACCTAAATGACCCATTTGGCCTAACTTCTAGTTTACAGGAAAAGCAGAGATAAGGAGACATTAAAATAGTGTCGGGAAAAAAAAGACAGATTCATTAATTGGGACATTCTTCAAGACAACTGAACCTGGAAGAACATCAGCTTCATGAAATTAATGATAAAGATGAAGAGTTGTTCCAGATTAAATAACATAAAGAGACATGCAATGCATGACTCTTGTTTGGAAAGTAGTTTAAGAAAGCATTGGACTTCTCTGATGCTACAGTGGATAGGAATCTGCCTGCCACTGTAGGGAACAGGGGTTCAGTCACGGTCCAGGAGAATTCCACATGCTGCTGAGCAATGAGCCGGTGCACCACAATTACTGAGCCTGCACGCTGTAGCTACTGAAGCCTGTGGGCCTAGAGTCTATGGTCTTCAACAAGGGAAGCCTCTGCAACGAGAAGCCTGTGCACCTCAACAAAGAGGAGCTCCCACTTGCTGCTATTAAAGAAAGAATGAGTGCAGCCACAAAGACCCAGCGCAGCTAAAAATAATAAAAAATTAGTTACTTAATTAAAAAAAAGAAAACACCATTTGCTTAGGCAAAAACCAGAAAAATAATACAACCTGTTGAATAGATAAATAAACATATATATTTTATAATAGAATATGATGTAGCAATACAGTACGTTATACAGCACAATGTTCTGGTGTGCATCCTCGGTTGCTTCAGTCGTGTCTGACTCTTTGTGACTCTAAGGACTGTAGCCCACCAGGCTCCTCTGTCCATGAGATTCTCCAGGCAAGAATGTTGAAGTGGGTTGCCATACCTTCCTCTGGGGAATCTTCCTGACCCAGAGATCAAACTCTCATCACCTGAGTCTCTTGCATCACAGGCAGATTCTTTACCCACGGAGCCACCTGGGAAGCCCACAATTTTCTATTTAGGTATCTATTAAACAATGTACTGATGCATCACACTACATATATGTATCTCAGAAGCATGTGAATTAAATAAATCAGACCCAAATGAAAAAAAAAATCAGTGGGACATACATTTGAGAACATTTGAATATGGACTAAGAATTTAAATGATTTTAGGAAATCCTTGGGTTTTTTATTTGTTTGCCTTTAATTTGGCTCTGCCTCACAGCTTGATCCCCTTTCAGGTATTGAACTTGCATCTCGGCAGTAAAATCACTGAGTCCTAACCACTGGACCACCAGGGAATTCCAGGAAATCTTTGTTCACATTGTCAGGTGCAACATGGTATTATGGTTCTATTAGAGAAAAACCTTACTTTTATGAGATTTCTAGTGAAGCATTTTGAGATGAAGTGTCGTGACATCAGCAAATTGCTTTATGATGGTTCTGTTAGATAGATTAAACAGATGATAGATAGATGACAAATGAGAAGTATCAGTTGCTCAGCCATGTCCGACTCTTTGTGACCCCATGGACTGTAGCCCGCCTAGCTCCTCTGTCCATGGGATTTCCCCAACAAGAATACTGGAGTGAGTTGCCATTTCCTTCTCCAGGGGATCTTCTCAACCCAGGAATCGAACCCAAGTCTCCTGCATTGCAGGCAGATTCTCTCCCGTCTAGCCACCAGGGAAGCCCAGATAAATAGATGTAAATAAAATCAGTATGGCATGAAGTTTGCAGCTTTTGAATCTAGGGATAGGTGTATGGGTGTTTATTATACTGTATGTTTTTTGATTTTTTGTATGTTTGAAAATTTTCATAATTGAAAACTGGAAAAAGATTCCATGGAGCCTCTGTGTTTACAAAGCAGCAGGAATCAGGGAGAGGAACACTTGGCCCCAGACGGCCCCAGACAAGCCTGGCTTGTTCTCCCTTCTTACCTGCAAAGCCCTGGGAAGCCCCTCTGCCACTTCTATAAAGCGCAATGATCAGTGATTTGTGTAATGTCCTGGAGGGGAGATCGATGTGCAAAAGAGACACTACTTGTGTGTGTATTAGTCACTCAGTCATGTCCAAATCTTTGTGACATGGACTATAGCCCACCAGGCTCCTTTGTCCACGGAATTCTCCAGGCAAGAATACTGGAGTGGGTTGCCATTCCCTTCTCCAGAGGATCTTCCTGACCCAAGCATCAAACCTGGGTCTCCTGCATTGTAGGCGGATTCTTACCATCTGAGCCCAGGAAAGCCCAACAATACTTGTGGTTACTTTAAAAAAAATTCTACTCAATTTGAATAATACTTTGAGGAAAACTCCCTAATTTTCCTTAAGCTTTTAAGTTCAACTGACAACTCATTATTTTATTTATAAATCTAATAAATTTTAACAATCACTCTTAAAGGGGCTTTTTACATTTTATTAATCAAATCCCCTTATATATTTTAAATTGGATTTATAAATGTAACATATTTGGCTTTATTTATAAACACTTCAAACAGCTAACAATCAGAACATTCTCCAAGACTAAAACAATCCTAATAAGTATAATAAATTAAACTTAAAAATCCAGTGCATCTCAAGTTCTCATAAACATTCCAATATTGTTTACAAACCTAGTAAAATCACAAATCTAAACAATTACTCAATCACACATTTTAAATTGGAATCATGAGGCTAATATATTAGATTCTTTAATGCCAATGCCTCTTAAACATTACAAACACTCAAAATGCCCAATATACACAAATCATTGCAAAACCTAATAGAGGAGTAGTAATACTTAGGTTGAATCCCTTCCAAGGTCAAAGACACTTACACATGGAGGAAACAGCAAAATTGAAACTAGCAAGTTATAGTTCCCATCTCAGTGGACTGAGGTGATTTTACTGTGGACATAAGGTCCAGTTTTCCTTGTGACTCACAGATGCGTTGACTAGAATTCTTGCTTTGTAGACGGGTTTGGAATCTCCAGGATTCAAGGTATCTGTCACCCAAGTCTCTATGTGGTCTGAGTCTGTAACTCCCTGCACCAGGGTTGCTTCATCTTTTTTTATGTGTTGCTTGATTCTGTTTGGAGGGGCTTCCCAGGTGGCATGAGTGGTAAAGACCCTGTCTCCCAATGCAGGAGACGTAAGGGACTCAGGTTCGATCCCTGGGTTGGGAAGATCCCCTGGAGAAGGGCATGGCAATCCACTAGAGAATCCTTGCCTAGAGAATCCCATGGACAGAGGAGCCTGGTGGGCTATGGTCCGTAGGGTTGCCAAGTCAGACACGACTCTGTGACTTAGTACACACATACACTCTGTTCAGAATCCCCCCACTCCCATGTACTCTTCTTGTCTAGGAGGACCACAACCCTCATAGCTACTTAATGACACACATTTGGATTGTTTGCCATGTGGCTTTGTGACTCCACACTTGAGGTCATAAACGTCATGCCAGGGCTCTGAACCCACCTACCGCCTCCGCCCCATACTAGGGCAGCAGCTTGCCCAGCAACGTCCCTGGGCAGAGCACGGGTCTCTTCCAGCTCAAATCCTCCCAGACTGTTTTGACTATTGCCACCTCTCATAGCTCTCTGCATGGGAGAGGGGCAGGAGGCTCTTTACCCTCAGACCCCAGAATCAGTATGCTTTCTCGACTTCTTCTCCATCTTCTCCCTGTGAGATCCCCAGGCCTGGGAGTATTTCTGTGGAATAAGGGTGAGTGGGATCACTTTACTCTTCTTAAACCCTCTGACCCCAAATGCTTTGTGTACATTCGTCTTTCCTGTAAGGAATGTTTCAAATTCATATATTTTTAAAAGGCAAATTCAGGAAGGGATTCACGGATTTCTTTGCTTTTATATCTCCTGACTTTTAGAAAACTAGGAAGTATTCAAACATGCAAAAAAAGAATAAAAGTCAATATAAAAATGTCAGTATACTCTGTTATTCTACCACCCAGTACGTTAGAGTTTAATGATTTTCAATTATTTCCTTCAGGTGTATGTGTAAATAGAATTTCCCTGGTGGCTCAGACAGCAAAGAATCTGCCTGCAATGTGGGAGACCTGGGTTCTATCCCTGGGTCGAGAAGATCCTCTGGAGGAGGAAATGGCAACCCACTCCAGTATTCTTGCCTGGAGAATCCCATGGACAGAGGATCCTGATGGACTATAGTTCATGGGGTTGCAAAGAATAGGAAACTACTGAAGTGACTTATCACATACATACATAAACATATATATCCTTAGAAAAAAACCAAAAACATAATACAGCTGAAACCCCTGCACACTCAACCCTCATCTGATCCTGTTCCTTTCTTTCCCCTGGGGCTAGTACTATCTGGTTTTGGTGCTTAGCATTTTGTGGATGCTTTCATAGTGATTCTTATATTTAATATTTGCATCCAAGAATAAGCATAAAACAATTTTGCATATTTTTGGACTGTAAATAAATGACATACTGCATCTCTCTACAATGTCCTTATTGTATTCAATAGTACATTTTGAGACTTACACATGTTGATACATACAGCCATAGTTCATTCCTTTTTTCACTGCTTTGTAATAATCCATTGACTGAGCATATCACAGTGTGTTCTCCTCTTGATGGACTTTTTGATCATTTCCAGTCGTTTATACAAGTTTATTACAATGGTTGTTCTTGTTCGTGTCCTCTTGTGCACATATGTGAGGATTTCTCTAGGCTTTTTATCTAGGGTAGGGTTGTAGGGTAATGTTGTGTGTGCTGCTTGAGTTTTGCTGGAGATGTCAAAGGTGGTACACTCTCTCCAGCAATTATGAGAGTTCCTGTTGTTCCACACTCTGGACAAGGTATTGTTAGAGTTGTTTCACTTTTGCCAGTAGTACTAGGCATGAAATAGTATCTCTTTGAGGTTTTATTTTGGTTTTTAACAAAAAAAATTTTTTTAGTTGCAGCCTATGACCTCTTGGACTTCCCTGGTGGCTCAGATGGTAAAGAATCTGCCTGCAATGCAGGAGACCCATGTCAGGAAGATCCCCTGGAGAAGGGAATGGCTACCCACTCCAGTATTATTGCCTGGAGAATCCTATGGACAGAGGAGCCTGGTGGGCTACAGTCCATTGGGTGGCAAAGAGTTGGACACGACAGAGCAACTTTCACTTTCACATATGAACTCTTAGTTTTGGCATGTGGGATGCAGTTGCCCGACCAAGGATTGAATCCAGGCTGCCTGCTCTGGGAACTCAGAGTCTCAGCCACTGGACCACCCGGGAAGTCCCTCCTTGTGGTTTTAAATCCCATTTCCCTGATTATTCGCGAGATCTGCTTACAGATCCTTTGCTGTGAGGTTTTCTTCTCCTGTGACCAGGAGCAGGGGACAGCCCAGCTCTTTGAAGTTGGGTGACAGACACAAGAGTTGGAAGGAACTGATAACTTCAACAATCATACAAAGGATGAATTTTGTTTTGTTATCCTGTGAATATACAGTGGTTTCCTTGGCAGCAGGAGGATCTATTGCCACCCTGTTGCTTGTCTATCTTTTCCTTATCACCCCTGCACGTCCCTCTCCAGCAAAGCTTCACTTTCCTCATCATCCATAACTAACCCAGAGTATAAGACGAGGTTCACTTGCCAAGGGCTGGGATATCCTCGGCTCCAAAGGTATGATACCTGCATAAAGAGATCTTTATCTCCAACCAGTGAGCTTTGTTTGGGTATCAGTTCCAGGTTGGAGTCAATTTTGTGGAATGAGCACTACAAATCTGGACACTCCGCCTCTAGATTTTTTTACATGGCGTGTAGGATCTCAGTTTCCCTAAACAAGGCTTAAATTTGCATCTTCTGCATTTGAAGCACAGAGTCTTAACCACTGGACCACCAGAAGAGTCCCTAAAAGCTAGGATTCTAAACACATAGACTCACTGGAAAAGACCCTGATGCTGGGAAAGATAGCAGGCAGGAGGAGAAGGGGACGACAGAGGGTGAGATGGGTGGATGGCATCACTGAGTCAATGGACATGAGTTTGAGCAAGCTCTGGGAGATGGTGACGCCTGGCATGCTGTAGTCGGGGGGTCGCAAAGAGCCGACTAAGCGACTGAACAACAACAACAACAACAGATGCTTAGTATTTCCTGGGGAAATATGAAGACTTTCATGGAATTTTAACTCTTGGACAGTGTCACTTTTTTATACCTATAGATTTTTTGAAATTTTTATTTATTTATTTTAACTGAAGGATAATTGCTTGACAATACTGTGATCATTTTTGCCATACATCAACATGAATCAGCTATAGGCCTACATATGTGTCCCCTCCCTCCTGAACCACCCCCTCCGTTTCCCTCCCCACCCCTCTCCTCTAGGTTGTCACAGAGTGTTGGCTTTGGGTTCCCTGCTCCATACATCAAACTCCCACTGGCTATTTTACATACGGTAACGTATATGTTTCAATGTTATTCTCTCAAATCATCCCACCCTCTCCTTCTCCCACTCTGTCCAAAAGTCGTTCTTTATGTCTGTGTCTCCTTTGCTGCCCTGCACGTGGGCTATACCTATTGATTTTATGACTCCCTTCCCCACGGACTGGGGCCATTTCTTTTTCAGAGAAACAAAGTGGTATTAAAATTTCTATCACTTCTCTTCTATCTTAATGTACAAAAGCCATTAATGCCTTGTGAGTATAAAGGAATCTAGCTGGCATCTGGTCTTCCCATTTGGCCCAAGAACTCCCTCATCTATGCCAGCTTCTTGACTTGTGGAATTCACACTGGGCCCCAGCAAACTTCAAATGATGGCATGTCTTCTTCAGTACGTTGCACAAATATTCAAAAACACGAATGTGAAAACTTGAATGGTAAAAGTTGATTAAGCACATTTATTTATTCTTTTTTTTAAAAAAGAACTTCATTGAAATGAAATTTATGTACCATACAAATCGCTCATTTAAAGTATGTAATTAATTCAGGAAATTCCCTGGTAGTCTAGTGGTTAGAACTCAGCACTTTCACTGCCAAGGGCTGGGTTCAATCCCTGGCTGGGGACCTAAGATCCCACAAGCTGCAGTGTGGCCAAAATTAAGAAATAAAGTGTACAATTCAGTGATTTTTAGTCCATACAGAGTTGTGCAACCAACATCAAAGTCCATTTTAGAACATTTTTATCACTAAGAAAAACCCCATACCCTTTGGCCATCACACCCCAACCTCCATCTCTATTCCTAGTTGTAAGCAACTATTGATCTAATTTCTGTACCTACAGCTTGTCCTGTTTTGGACATTTCATACAAAGGAATGACATGGCTATGTGTCATCTTTTGCACCTGGCTCATTCGAGGAATGTTTTTAAGGCCCATTCAAGTTGAAGCCTGTAGAGCACATTCATCTGTTGATGGAAACACATATTGTTTCTGCCTTTTGATTATTGTGAATAGTGCTACAATGAACATTCATGTACAAGTTTTCACTTAAATACCTATTTCTAAGTCTTTGGGGTATATTCCTAGATGTGGAATTGCTGGGTCACGTGGTAGTTCTTGGGCTTCCCAGGTGGCACTAGTGGTAAAGAACCTGCCAACAATGCAGAAGACATAGGAGACTTGGGTTCAGTCTCTGGGTTGGGAAAATCCCTGGAGGAGGGAATGGCAACCTACTCCAGTATTCTTGCCTGGAGAATCCAATGGACAGAGGAGCCTGGCAAGCTACAGTCCATAGGGTTGCAAAGAGTCGGACATGACTGAAGTGACAGCAGACACTTGCACATGGTAATTCTTGGTTTAACTTTTTGAGGAACTATCAAATTGTTTTCCACAGCAGCTGAACCATTTACATCCCCACCAGCAAAGTGCAAGTATACCAATTCTCCCACATCCTTGCCAACATTTGTTTTCTGTTTTCATTATTTTTATTATGATAGCCACTCTAGTGGATGTGAAGTGGTATCTTGTTACGATCTTGATTGGCATTTCTCTAATGACTCATGACACAACATCTCATGTGCTTGTTGGCTGTTTGCAGATCTTTGGACAAATGTCTATTCAAGTTCTTTGCTCATGTTTTAATTGGGCTATTCAGTTTTAAAGAACTATTCAGTTGAGTTGCATGTATTCTTTCCATAAACATTTTCTGAGCACAGATTTTGTGTGAGGCATGGGGGAATGACACGGGAGGAGAAATACAAAGACGGATGAAGAGCCCTACCTTCTAATTGCTTGCAGCAGAGATGTGAACAGTGAGTGCCCCCAGCACTGACCTGGCACTCAGAGAGTTCAGTGGAGGGAAAGAGACTGCACTTCTGGTGGAGCAATTTTGGGGCCCCATGGAGGGAGTGAGCCTAGGACTCCACATTGAAAGTGGGAAAATGGTAGAAATGGACTGGCCAAAGCTCAAAGATCCCCAGGTATCCCGCATGTTCAGTCATGCCCGACTCTGCCACGCTATGAACTGTAGCCTGCCCTGCTCCTCTGCCTTGGGATTCTCCAGGCCAGAATACTGGAGCAAGTTGCCATTTCCTCCTCCAGGAGATCTTCCAGGCCCAGGGATCGAACCTATATCTCCTGCACTGGAAGGCAGATTCTTTACCGCTGAGCCACCTGGGAAGCCCAAAGACCCCCAGGGAGATAGTAAATCCAGGAAAATGTTGGGGACAGAGATGGGGGAAAGCATGTAGGGGAGGAGGGATACATGAATGAGATGATAAACAATTAAAAATCGACAAGATCAGGAGAAGGAAATAACAACCCATTCCAGTAGTCTTTCCTGAAAAATTCCATGGACAGAGGAGCCTTGCAGGCACAGTCCATGGGGTCACGTGACTGAGCACGCAAGCATGATGGGGGTGGAGGGAGATGGATTGCTGGCAATAAACAGGTAGAACTAAAAAAAGAAAAAAATTCATAAGATGAAGCTACAGAATACAGAATAACAACAACAACATGAATGGAAGTTTCATCTGAGGATTTTAAGTGCTCGGAACCTGAGTACCAACCTACCAGGAACTGTCCCCTGGATGCGGCAACAGAGCAGTTGTACCAGTTTGTGGTGGGGCTGCTATGACTCAGGTGTGTGAGTGTGGCTGAGAAAAGGCAGCCTGAAGACCTTGGAGCCCAGAGAAGTCCTGTTTCCTATGAGGGGACTTCTGTGTTAGCACCTGGACCACTCTGCAGAGCAAGGATGACTGGTGGTCTGCCCCCTGCCTCTGGGTCCCTGCTCTGTCTGTCTGAGCCCACAGCCCACTCTGTGAGCTGTCGCTTCCAGCAGTGCTTCATTCAGCTTAGTGGTTTCTGGTCATGCCTCAGGTCACTTCCTACCCAGATGAAGGAGCAGGACTCCTTACCTTCCACCCCAGACCAGTGAGAGAGCTGGCTCCCAACTAGGTAAACTCTCTCCTCAGTTTGGGAAGGAAAATAATGTTGTAAACCAATAGCTCATGTGCCCTGAAGGCCTTCTCGGTGCCAACCCCTGGGAGAAAACCGAGACTCAATCCTGATTTGCAGAGAGCTCTGGTCAAGCCAGGATCAGCCACACAGAGGTGTAAACAGCAGCTGAATTCCAAGGTAGCTCAGAACCGGTCACCCTTCAGGATTGAGGGGTGTTTCTGATGCCCTGGGAATGGTCTCTGGCTGTGAGTGCTTTCCTACGAGCACCTCTGGAGACTCGTGGGAAAAAGGTGCTGTATTTCATGTGAGCATGCTCAGTGTTGTGAGTGGGGTGCCGTATGGGAGCTGGAGAAGTTACTGGAAACTGGAGCCAGCAGTGTTGGTGGCTTAGAAAGTACACCTGGCGACAGCCTTTGCAGTGCTCATACAGCAATTATTCCTTCTGAGCGTCTGGCCTTCAGTCCCTGAGGATGTGTGTCCTGGTCGCCTTTGCATCCTCACTGCCTTGCATGGGGCACCAGCTTGTAGTGCTTGCTCTGTGATTTCTTCCTCTCTTGTCAGAGGCAAAGATAGCATCCCATAAGGAGAAAATCTGCTATGTTCACTTTTGGGTGAAATGTCGCCTTCTTCATAGTGGCCCCAAGGCCAGGCCATTCAAGTGTATTTTGTTTAAACTGTAGTAAGATATACAAGTGGGCTTTCCCAGTGGCTCAGTGGTAAAGAATTCGCCTGCAATGCAGTAGACTTGGGTTCAATCCCTGGTTTGGGAAGATCCCCTGGAGGAGAACATGGCAACCCACTCCAGTATTCTTGCCTGGAGACTTCCCATGGGCAGGGGAGCCTGGAAAGATACAGTCTTCAGGATTACAAAGACTCAGACAAGACTGAAGTGACTGAGCATGCACCCCCACACACAAGATACACTGTTCAGATCAGTTAAGTCCCTCAGTTGTGTCCACCTCTTTGTGACCCCGTGGACTGCAGCATGCCAACTCCTGGAGCCACGCTAACTCATGTCCATTGAGTTGGTGATGCCATCCAACCATCTCATCCTCTGTCTTCCCCTTCTGCTCCTGCCGTCAATCTTTCCCAGCATCAGGGTCTTTTCCAATGAGTCATTTATTTGAACCAGGTGGCCAAAATATTGGAGTTTCAGCTTTAGCATCAGTCCTTCCAACAAATATCAGGACTGATCTCCTATAGGATGGACTGGTTGGATCTCCTTGCAGTCCAAGGGACTCTCAAGAGTCTTCTCCAACACACAGTTCAAAAGCATCTATTCTTCAGCACTCAGTTTTCTTTACAGTCCAACTGTCACATCCAACATGACCACTGGAAAAAACCATAGCCTTGAATAGATGGACCTTTGTTGGCCAAGTAATGTCTCTGCTTTGTAATATTCTGTCTAGGTTGGTCATAGCTTTTCTTCCAAGGAGCAAGCCTCTTTTAATTTCATGGCTGCAGTCACCATCTGCAGTGATTTTGGAGCCCCCCAAAATAAAGTCTGTCACTGTTTCCATTGTTTCTCCATCTATTTGCCATGAAGTGATGGGACTGGATGCCATGATCTTAGTTTTTTGAATGTTGAGTTCTAAGCCAACGTTTTCACTCTCCTCTTTCACTTTCATCAAGAGATTCTTTAGTTCCTCTTCACTTTCTGCCATAAGGGTGGTGTCATCTGCATATCTGAGGTTATTGATATTTCTCCTAGCCATCTTGATTCCAGCTTGTGCTTCATCCAGCCCGGCATTTTGCATGATGTACTCTGCATAGAAGTTAAATAAGCAGACTGACACTATACAGCCTTTCTCATTTTGGACATACTCCTTTCTCATTTTGGAACCAGTCTGTTGTTCCATGTCTGATTCTAACTGTTGCTTCTTGACCTGCATACAGATTTCTTAGAAAGCAGGTCAGGTGGTCTGGTATTCCATCTCTTGAAGAATTTTCACAGTTTATTGTGATCCACACAGTCAAAGGCTTTGGCATAGTCAATAAAGCAGATGTTTTTCTGGAACTCTCTTTCTTTTTTGATGATCCACCGGATGTTGGTAGTTTGATCTCTGGTTCCTCTGCCTTTTCTAAATCCAGTTGGAACATCTGGAAGTTTGTAGTTCACGTTCTGTTGAAGCCTAGCTTGGAGAATTTTGAGCATTACTTTGCTAACATGTGAGATGAGTGCAATTGTGCAGTAATTTGAACATTCTTTGGTATTGCCTTTCTTTGGGTTTGGAAAGAAAACTAACCTTTTCCAGTCCTGTGACCGCTGCTGAGTTTTCCAAGTTTGCTGACATATTGAGTGCAGTACTTTCACAGCATCATTTTCTAGGATACACAAGTATGGTACAATTTATCATCTTGACCATTTTTAAGTTTCCAGTTCAAAAAAGATTTTTTCTGAGCACACTCCATGGCTTTGTGGGGTTTTAGTTTCCTTACCTCCACTTTGGATTGAAACTGGGCCCTGGCAATGGAAGCATGGAGTCCTAACCATTGGACCACCAGGGAATTCCCAAGTTTACAGTTTAATAGCATTACACATATTCACATCATTGTGCGATCAGTCTCTAGAACTTTTTTGTCTTGCAGAACTGAAATTTGGTACCTATTAAATAAATTCCCATTTCCTTTCCCCCATCCTGGTCTCCTAGCCAGCCCCTAACAACCAACATTCTACTTTCTGTTGCTGTGAATTTGATTACTCTAGGTACCTCGTATGAGTGGAAACATACAGTATTTGTCCTTTTGTGACTTGTCTATTTCACTGAGCATCATGTTCTCAAGGTTCATCCCTGTCGTAGTATGTCTCAGAATTTCTTGTCTTTGTAAGGCGGAATAATACTCCATTGTATGTCTATACCAAATTTTGTTTATCCATTCATCTGTCAAGGGACATGTGGGTTTCTTTCACTTTTTCAGTCAGTCAGTCAGTCAGTCTGACTCTTTGCGACCCCATGGACTGCAGCATGCCAGGCCTCCCTGTGCATCACCAACTCCCAGAGTTTACTCAAACTCAGGACCATTGAGTTGGTGATGCCATCCAATCATCTCCTCTGTCGCCCCCTTCTCATCCTGCCTTCAATCTTTCCCAGCATCAGGGTCTTTTCCAAAGAGTCAGTTCTTCACATCAGGTGGCCAAAGTATTGGAGTTTCAGCTTTAGCATCAGTCCTTCCAATGAATATTCAGGACTGATTTCCTTTACGATAGACTGGTTGGATCTCCTTGCTGTCAAAGGAACGCTCAAGAGTCTTCTCCAACACCATAGCTCAAAAACATCAATTCTTTGGTGCTCAGCTTCCTTTATAGTCCAACTGTCACATCCATACATGACTACTGGAAAAACCATAGCTTTGACTAGATGGACCTTAGTTGGCAAAGTAATGTCTCTACTTTTCAATATGCTATCTAGTTTGGTCATAACTTTTCTTGTGAATTGTGCTATGAACATAGGTTACAAATACCTCTTTGAGGTGCTGCTTTATTTTTAAATTTTTATATATATTTCTTATATTTGGCTGTGTTGGGTCTACATTGTGATGCTTGAATTTCCCATTGTGGTGACTTCTCTTGTTGCTGCTGGTGGGCTTTAAAGCATGGGCTCAGTAATTGTGGCACAGGGGCTTAGTTGTCCCAAGGCATGTGGAATCTTCCCAGATCAGGGATTGAACCTGTGTCCCCTGCATTGGCAAGCAGATTTTTTACCACTGGACCACCAGAGAAGTCCTCAAGACCCTGCTTTTAATTCTTTTGGATATATAGAGAGAAGTAGAATTGCTGGATCATATGAAAATTCTATTTTTAATGTTTTGAAGGACCACAATACTTTTTCCATAGTGGCTGCAGCGTTTTACGTTCCTACCAACAGCATGCAGGTGTTCCAGTCTTTGAAATACCTGTTCTTCTAAGACTGAGGTGTGCTCTTTAAATAACTTATTTGAACTTAGAAATATAGAAACATTTTCTTTCTTTTCCTTTTTCATCTTCCCACCTCCCAGATTGTAGCTGGTGTGGTTGCAGATGAATCTGGCTTTTGGAGGTCTGATACAATGAGAACATACTAGAAATCCCAAGGCTGATTAAGGAATCCGCTTCAGGCTACAACACTCCACTGCCTGGGAGGGCCAAGTTGACTGGCCTGGGGAATCCTACAATTAAAATTGTGTGTATTTTTCTGTAGTCCACCGTCACCTCCTCCCTTCCTCTTAAGCTGACAATGAACTGATCTGTGAATTTACTCAATTTATTTTCTCCCATCCGTAAAGCGCTACTTCTTCTCTTCTAAGAGAAATAATTTCAAATGGACAGTTCTTCATTGAGAACCCAGATTGCGCACACTTTTTATCCCGTGGCTCTCAGAGCTAAAACCTAGAATTGTGAATGAAACTTGTTCCCGAAACCTCCATCCTAGAGAGGGGATCCTGTCGGCCCCTCTCTCCAGAACTCGCTGCGTTGCATCTGGAGCAGGTAAGGAGGGGTGGTTTCTGGCTTTCAGCTGGCCTTGGGAAGGTCCTCCGGGACAGACTCCAGGCAGTGGTGGAGCAGGAAGTCAGAGCAGCTGGAGGAACTCTGGTTAGGGAATCTCCCCCGGGGCCACAGCTTTTGCTCCATCTAGTTCCTTCCGTGACAGCCGGATTCATTTCTTCACTCCCTGGCCAGGTTCTCTGTTTCCCTGCTCACAGTCCGGGGTGGGCGGGGGTCAGGGGGTAGGGGGGGTGAGAAGGGGCGGGGGGGGGTCTCTCTCCACTGCTTCAGGAATGCTGAGGGCAGCGAGTTGGAGTCCAGAGGCTGTCATGAGAAAAGCATCTTCGGTCCCCTCCCGGGAATGTGGCAAAGATCCTCTAGCATCCATGTTGCTGTAGAGCTCAGAAATGTCTGACTTTAATGTTGCCAAAGTCAGAGCAAAGCCATAGGAAATGAAAAGTCAGATTCTGGACAATAGAAGCATCTATTTCTTCTTTCTCTTTTTCTTCTTCTCCTGAAAAAGATAAGCTTTCCATTGTCACTTCAAGACAGAAGAAAATTGATGTGTTAGGGGTCCAATTCAACTTCTCTGTGTCTGCCTCAATGCTCATCTTTTACAAAATGTGGCTAACTTTTGTTTTTCTTTCTTGACTTTCCAAGCCTGGTGAGATACTCAGAGGGGTTGGGAGGGCCAGCATCGGTGGAACAGCATCTGTAGGTGCCTCACAAACTTTTCTGTCTTTAGAACCTTACATACTGGTGAGGTTGACTAGAGTAAAGTCTACCAAGGGCACACAAATACAAAACACCTTTGTCCTCATAATTCCTTTAGAAGCAATAGAGCAGGAAAACAACTACTTTAATGCGCACAAGATCTGGGAAAGTTCCTTTTTATTGCATGGATGAGATGGCCACCAGGTAATATGTGAAAAACACAAAGGTCATTCAGTCAACATTAACTGATCATCTAACTGTGTGTTTGGTTCTATTGGGACGGTTGAGATAAATAAACAGGACTGTTGACCTCAGATGTACAAATAATTGCAACATAGTAGATTTCATGGGGTTGCAAAGAGTCAGACAGGACTTAATAACTAAAACAAACAAAACAACAACAGATTTTTGTGTTATAATAAAAAGACACAAAGAACACATATATTTGTTCTTTGCCCCCAGTTGCTGGCAAAGAACTCTTTAAACCTTTGAAATTTCGGGAGTGAAGGGAGTGTCTTCTGTTATTCATAACAAGCCTGAGTTTATGCTAATGAGGTGACTAGTTGGCAGTTAGATGGTTTCAAGGAGGGAGTTGGCCTTGCTTAAAGGGTTGGAAGTTTCAACTTCCATCCATCCCCTCCTACCAGCAACCTCTTGGGTAGGAAGAGGTGATGGAAATTGAATTCATCAGTGGCCAATGATTTAGTCAATCATGCCTACATAATAAAACCACCCTAAAAGTTCTTTTTCTTTTTGGTCTTACCATGAGGCTTGGGGGAATCTTTGTTCCCTCACCAGGGATCAAACCCCTCTGTAGTAGAAGTACTGAGTCCTAACCACTGGACTGCCAAGGAATAAAAATTCTTATTTTTTTTAACTTTTTATTTTGCATGACTTCGCAGGTGGCACTAGTGGTAAAGAACCTGACTGCCAATGCAGAAGAAATGGGCTCAATCCCTGGATTGGGAAGATCCTCTGGAAAAGGAAACGGCAACCCACATAAGTATTCTTGCCTGGGAAATCCCATGGACAGAGGTACCTGGTGGGCTACAATCCATGGGGTTTCAAAGAGTCGGACGCGACTGAGCGTCTGAGCAGGATAGCCAATTAACAATGTTGTGGTAGTTTCAGGAGAACAGCCAAGGGTGAAAATTCTGGAACTATGAGATTTGGAGAGCCTTCAGGTGAGCATACACCTTGAATGCTGGGAGGGTGGTGTGTCTGGAGAGGGTACCACCTTTCCCCTCCGCGAGCTTGATCTGTGCAACCTTTTCATCTGGCTGTTGATTTGTATCCTTTATAATAAACTGTTATCTTAAGTAGTGTTTACCTGAGTTCTGAGCTGTTCCAGTGAAGTAGCAACCCCAAGGGGGTGTTGTGGGAATCCCTGACTTTGGAGTCAGTTGGACAGATGTGTGGGTAACTTGGGCTCCCATTTGCAACTGGCATCTGAAGTGCGGGCAGTCTTGTGGGACTGAGCCCTTAACCTGTGGGTTTGTGCTTACCTTGAGTGGTGTCCGAATTGAAACCAAACTGTAGGACCAGCTGTTGGAGTCAGAGAACTGAGAATTGCTGTTGGAAAAACCAAATGATATTACAAACAAGATCTCTGTTCTTACCACCACGACTATCATTACTGCTAGGCTGAACCCTATGAAATTGCCTTTTTTGTAAGTCAAAAATAATTGTCACAGCATTTTAATATAATTCAACCCTAATGTCTTTTCTTCAGCATTTATAATTGGTAGTAGGCACAGTACTGAATGCTTTATGTGAATCCTCATCAATATCCCTCACAATATTCTTGAGATCAGTACCACTGTTATTCCCAGTTTATACCTGAGGAGACTGAGACTTCCAGAAGTTAAGGAGAAGGCTGAGGATAAACGGCCAGCGAGGGGCAGACCTGGTTTTGGGCACAGAGTGCATGTCAGCAGACTCTGATGTACGCCTTTCTCCGGACTGCCTTAGCAGTGTCACGAACTGGAGGCTTTTTTTTTTCTTTAATATTAGGAATGAAAGTAAACTTTAATAATAGTTCACATGTTAAAAAGAGTAAATCTATGATGAATACTTTCTTTGTGTACCAAATGAGAAAACACACAGGGACTTCTCTGGTAGTCCAGTGGTCAAGAATCCAGTCTGCAATGCAGGGGAGGCAGATTTGATCCCTGGTCTGGGAACTAAGATCCCACCTGCCACTAAGCCTGGGAGCAGCAAGGAAAGATCCCACATGATGTAACAAAGATCCTACATGCTGCAACTAAGACCTGACACAGCCAAATAAATAAATACAAATGAATATTAAAAAAAGAAAAAATATGCAATGAAGTAAAATTTAAATACATATACAAGGCAATTTTATTGTGCATTAAGTAAAACACATCATTTTAAATAAATGTATGGCATGTGGGATCTTAGTTCCCCAACCAGAGATCGAACCCATGCCCTCTATAAGGGAAGCATGGAATCTTTTTTTAAAAATTAATTAATTAATTTTTTCCATTACATTATCATGTTGGTTTTGCCATACATTGACATGAATCCGCCATGGGTATACATGTATTCCCCTTCCAGAACCCCCCTCCCAACTCCCAAATTCCTATTTTTTAAAGCGAATATTTTTGTGTTGTATTCATTCTTGCCTCATGGCACTCTGCTCTTTGGATCCAGTGTGGTCCTAGACTTATCCTGTTTCCACATGGAAACAATTAGTCACCCACAAGGCTATCATTTTTTATGTAAGTTTATGATGTCTATCCAAGGCTTAAAAAATCAGTTCTGAAGATACTGATAATTTGAAGAAAGGCCGTCTCATTGTATTTAAAGTAGTTGTTGCTGTTGGTGGTGTTCAGTTGCTAAGTCAGGTCTAACTCTTTGTGAGCCCATGGACCGCAGCCCGCTAGGTCTCCGTGTGCCTCACCATCTCCCAGAGTTTGCCCGAGTTCATGTCCATTGAATCAGCAGTGCTATCCGACGATCTTATCCTCTGCTGTCCCCTTCTCCTCCTGCCCTCAATCTTTCCCAGCATCAGGATCTTTTCCAGTGAGTCGGCTCTTCGCATCAAGTGCCCAAAGTGTTGAAGCTTTAGTTTCAGCATCAGTCCTTCCAATGAGCGTTCAGGGTTGATTTCCCTTAGGACTGACTGGTTTGATCTCTTTGCTGTTCAAGGGACTCTCAGGAGTCTTTTCTAACACCACTCTTTGAAAGCATCAGTTCTGTGCTCAGCCTTCTTTTAAGGTCCAATCCTCACATCCGTATGTCACTACTGAAAAACCATGGCTTTGGCTGTACAGACCTTTGTTGACAAAGTGATGTCTTTGCTTTTTAATGTTGTCTAGGTTTGTAACGTTAATTAAAGTAGTAGCATTCATTAAAAGTGTTTTTAAAACCATGGTCTCTAGAACACAGAGAATTGTAAGGCATAATTAAGTGTAAAATAAGATATAGATTTTCTTAATAATATATCTGTATGTTGAAAAAATTACTGGTAAAGTTTTTATGGACTGAAGAGTATGTAAGAAGCATGGAATCTTAACCACTGCACCATCAAGGAAGTTCCCCTTATGCCTTTTTAAAAAATATATTAATTTATTTATTTGGCTGCTCCAGATCTTAGTTGTGGCATATGAAACCTTAGTTTTGGCATGTGGGATCGAATTCCCTGACCAGGGATTGCCCTCAGACCCTTTGCATTGGGAGTGTGGAGTCTTATCCACTGGACCACCAGGGAAGTCCCCCTTTTATGCATTTTTGACCAAGAGGTTTATATTCTATATTAAATCATAAGATAAAATAAATGGATGCTGCTGCTGCTGCTGCTAAGTTGCTTCAGTCGTGTCCGACTCTGTGCAACCCCATAGACGGAAGCCCACCAGGCTCCCTGGTCCCTGGGATTCTCCAGGCAGAAATACTGGAGTGGGTTGCCATTTCCTCCTCCAATGCATAAAAGTGAAAAGTGAAAATGAAGTCGCTCAGTCATGTCCGACTTGTAGCGATCCCATGGACTGCAGCCTACCAGGCTCCTCTGTCCATGGGGTTTTCCAGGCAAGAGTACTGGAATGGGTTGCCATTGCCTTCTCCAAAAGAAGTGGATGGTTCTTATTAAATGTATTCTCTCACAGGTTCAGAGGGTAGAAATCTGAAGTCAGGGTGTCAACAAGCTTGATTCCTTTTTGTAGGCTCTGGAGGGGAAATCTGCTCCTTCTTTCTTCCTCACTGTCCTTGCTGCTAGCAATCCTTGGCATTCCCTGGCTTGTAGCCACGTCCCTCCCATGTTCGCCTTTGTCATCACACGGTTTTCTCCCTGTAGGTTTCCATCTTTCTCATAAGGACTCTAAGTGATTGGACTGAGAGCGTCCCTTCCTGTAATATGAACTCATCATGATTACATTTGCAAAGCCCCTATTTCCAAATATGGTCACATTTACAGTGATCTTGCAGTTTTTTTGAGAGGGGACACATTTCGATCCACACAACTTTGAACTTCAATGGGGAATCTATGGCTTCAGGATGCTGCATGCCTGTGTTGCTGCCAGGATTCCAACCTGCTCACTGGCCTCCTGGATCACGCACACCCTTTACAGAACCAGCCTAGCTGGGGTGACAGCATGGGTATAGGCAGAGGGCTGGAAAGGAGGAGCCAGGCTCCTCCTCTGTGGGGAAGGGGAGACTGCTGAGGAATCCAGGTGGACCACCCAGGATGTGTGGGCAAGGCAAGGGGCGTTTTTCATGGCTGTTGTGAACACACATCTCTCCCTGCAGTATGGTTTAAATCACCTTGACAGGAAAACCTCAAACGTAGAATCTGAGCGAAGATGCTTTGTTTTTCTTGCTAATCAGTTCTCTTGCTTTCGGTGAGTGGTTAGAAAGATTTCAACATTTGACAGCTGAAAAGTTTGTTGGAAGTTCCTGGAAGACATCTTTGGAATGCTCTACAGAAATGCAGCAAGTTAAATGAGAACTAGAGACCCAGTGAGTAGAATTCATAACTGCTCACTTGTCCAAAGAGACAGGGGAATGTGTTAAGTGCTGTCATATGGTAGAAACTGCAAGGCCCAGGAAGGGTCACGAGAGAGTACCTAGGACTGTGGCCCCAGACAGCTCTGGCCTTGATTCCTGGGAGAACTGGGGAGCCTCCGGATGTCCATCTTGACCTTGGGGACCTGCCTGGAGAAGATCTTGTGTAAGAGTTTAGTACTTGAGGGAACCAGATAGGAGACTGTCTTGTTGAGCAGACTGATAGAAGTTGGTTCTGTCCCATCTCTTTTGGCAAGTCCCAAGGAATTCACTTGAACTAATAAGTCTCCATTTGGCGATACTTGTATGGAAAGCACTTTGCTCTTCCCCCAGGTTCTCATGAAACATGGCCTTATGCATTTAAGCAAGCCATGCTTCTGAGGCCAAGCCAACAAGATGGTCAGACCTCAGGCTCCAGCCTTCACATAGAAAGAAATTCTCCTCTGGTCATTTCAACAAGGACTCAGTTACTAGGAGCCCAAGTGCTTGGGTAGATACTCGCTGTGCACTATCTGTTAACACTGCCCTTCACCTTCTGGGCCTCTGCCCCAGGGCTGGCCACACAGACTCTTTTTCTTGGTCCAGACAGAGGTTTCTTAAGTGTGACTCAGACTGGAGATTAGGCCCAGGCAGAGGAGATAATTGTTTCTAGTCTGGTTTCTCCTCGGGAGGAGGAAGTTCCCCGTCGGAACTTTGCTCAGACGTCACCCTTTGTGACTCTTCCCTAAGTTGCTTTCTCACGTCCCCTGTGTTCCCAAGATTCCCCTGGACCTTCTCATTCTGTGCTTCCCCACTTCCAGTTTCCATCCAGAGTCCCAGCACCCACTTCTCTCCTGAGGGCCAGGTCTAATGTCCTCCCTTTCTGTTGGGGATGGATCGTCATCTCGAATGCAGTTTTTCTTAAGATTCCCTGCTGGTTCTGCCGTTCCCACTTAGAAACAACCTGGCTCTGTCTGACTTACTTCACATAGTATGATAATCTTTAGGTCTGATATTCAGTATCTTCTGAGCTTCCTAGGTGGTACAGTGGTAAAGAATCCACCTGCCAGTGCAGAGATGCTAAAGACGCGCGTTTGATCCCTGGGTTGGGGAGATCTCCTGGAGTAGGAAATGGTGACCCTCTCTAGTATTCCTGTCCAGAAAATCCCATAAACAGAGGAGCCTGGTGGGCTACGGTCCATGGTGTCTCAAGGAGTCGGACATGACTGAGCGCAGCAGTGTATAATGGAAAATCATATGACTAACTACATCTAGGCCGGCTAAAAGTCCAATGTGATATCCATTGTGCCACACAGCCAGTTAAGGAAAAGCATGTGAAAAAGAAGACATACAGGTGTGTATAATTGAATCACTGCTGTACACCTGCAACTAATGCAACATTGTAAATCAACTCGACTTCAATTTAAAACATTTTGTAAGTTAAAAATAAAAACAGGGACTTCCCTGGAGATCCAGTGGTTAAGACTCCGTACTCCCAATGCACAGGGCACGGATTTGCTCTCTGGTCAAGGAATTATTAATAGATCCCACATGCCACACAGTATGGCCCAAAGATAAAAAATGAAATTAAATTAAAAAATAAAAACAAAACTAAAAACAACCTGGCTTTCGACTCGAGAGGCTCCAGTCACTTGAGCCTAAGTCAGATCTTGTGGGCAATCAGCTGTTCGGCCTTAAAGAGTTCTCCTACCTCCTAAATTCTCACTGTGTTATTTTCCAGTCTCACTGCCAGGCTGGCTCACAGCCCCGTCACCGCTCAGCATCACAGCTTCCCTCCTGACCGCTCTCCTGGCTCCCAGAAGCTCAAAATTCTTACAACTTGATTGATGCTCTTAACTCACCAACTCTGCTCCTGTCACTTCCCTGCAAAAAAAACCTCCCTGGGCTTCCTTCTCCATCAAATGAAGCACCCCTTCCTCCTCCCAGAACGAAGGCTTCTTTTCAAAATGGGCCTTTTGCCGGGGTTGCATGGCACTCCCTTCATATGTCCCGTTTCACTAAGACCTTATCACACCTGAGGTTAACCTGTGGCATATGCACAGAAAGGTTCATGTGTTTGAACTTGCGTACAAATTATATGCTACTTGAGTCCCTGGGCCTAGTAGATGCCTGGTTTATCTGTTAAACTGAATGTGGACAAACGCTGGCTTGATGCTCCCCGCCCCGTCCCAGCCACTTCTGGCCCATTACAGCCTTGCTTTCTCTACTCTTTTTAATCAGACACAGGCAATAAATTTGTCATGGAAAGAATTACCCTCCCACCCCCTGACCAGCCCCCACTGATTTTATATTTTGTTGGAGGCAAAAGCAAATTTCCAAGATTCAGGTCAACACCAATATCAAATTCTTTCTGCCAGTTGGAAAACAAAACTTTGAAAAAGACATTTGACTTTTTTATTTCTCAACTTGGGGAAAAATTTGAAAGCTGTAGCCTTTCAAGGAAACAGGATACTTTGAAAAAAAAAAAAAAAAAAAACACCCACCAGCCTGGCTTTATGTAGTTCAATCCTGTCAAGCTCATCTAATCTTTTGTGACAGAACAACAGACCCAGTAGATCAAGGAGGGAAACAATAGTTGGAATTTATCTTTGCTGCCTTCGAAACTTTTGATTCCTGGGTTCCACTCAATATGATTATCATTAAACTGCTTGAGAGGTTAGAGAGAACCAGTTTTAGCTGGGGGACAGAAGAGGCCTCCCTAGGGGGGTCAGCCTTGAGCCCAGTTGCCCTACCCAGTGCCTGAAAGGGCCAGACAACAGAAAAAGGTAACATATTCCAAGTCAGCATTAATCTCAAAGTGGAATTGGGAGTGTCAATGAATAATCAGCCAGAAAAGCAGCCTTGGCAGTTACTTAAATGATCAACAGAAGTGGGCAGGGTTGACTAGAAGAACCCTAAAAGGGTTCACTTTTGGGGAGAAGAGCGTCATTAATGTACCTTTAGCTTAAGAACAGGAGACTAGAGTAAAGCAGTACAACAGGTAGGAATCCTGCAGCCCTGAGCTTGCATTGACTCAGTCCCCTTCCCAACTCCATAGCTAAAGATGGGAAAGAGAATTTGGATGACATTCAAGGAAGAGTCACAGAGGCAATTCAACCAAGGCTGGGACATGGGAATTGAAGACTTATACCAAAAAGTTAAATGAATTTTGTTTATTGAAGTTAGAGACGGACAACCTTGTCAGGGCAACAACAAACAAGAATAGAAAAAGGTTTAAATAACAACATATGAGGAATAAAATTAAATGTAGGGGAGACTTGCTTTAGTCTTAAGATTGACAAGTGGGTTTTAGAGTTTTGGAACAGATATCTTGTAGGGTGCTAGGGGTTAACTGATGGGCACACCTGGAGAACCACTAAAAATGTCTTCACCCCATGTTGTTATATGAGGTTTATTTCAAAGCACAGTTGACTCTTGAACAACATATGTTTGAACTGTGCCAATCTACTTATACACAAATTTTTTTCAGTAGTAAATACTATAGTACTACACAATCTGTGGTTAGTGGAATCAGTAAATGGGGATTGGGGGAAACAGAGGAACCATGGATACAGGGGGCTGATTATAAATTATATACATGGATTTTTGGCTACATGGTTGATCCTCTAACCCCTGTGATGTTTGAGGGTCAGCTGTACTTAAAATCCAACATGAAAATAAGAAATAGCCAGTGCCTCCATGGCTTCAAGTTTAGTTATCATTTATAAAAAGAAACTTAAACATTGAATAAAGCTATTTCTTAAGATCAGTGTTGGGGACACTAGCGGTGAGGCAGTGCCTTCCTATATGTGGACATGTGGCAGAACTCATCTGTGGTGCAGCCGGACAACACACAGGTAATGGGATTCTTTCTATCTCCCCACCTTTAGTATCAATAAGCCCTTGATGAAGCACCTAATCTGAGAAGATGGTAACATGGGAAATGTGAGTGTAGGGCACCCTAAACTACCAGTGTCCCTCAACACAAGCCCGTTCAAACATTTTTCATTAATGAGTGATATGGTACAGAAAATAAGGACCCAGTGTCTGTCCCGACAACACTGCTGATAACTAATGATCACACAGTCATTTGTACGTAAGTCGTCTTTAAATTTAATCACTCCTTTATAAAATCTCCCAATTAATTAGTAAAAGATGGCTTATCTGAATAGCCTAAAACATTGGCCGCTATTTAAACAAGACATTCTAAAAAAAAAAAAGAGCAATCACATAATAGTTTATAGTAATTTACAAGTGGATGGTATACATTTAGATACAGAGGTAGAAGTTCACTTTTACAACATTTCACTAATACACATTTACCAAATTCAAGGCACAAAATAGTTTGCTTTACAAAAAAATACTGTAAAAATGTCATTTGCTGTTCTACAATGTGAATAAAACTTTCAAAAGAATCTTTACACCTTTCCATATGTATTCCATAGTGTAAGATTTTTTTCCCCCTTGCTAATCATAGTTGGCACAAAAACGTGGACGTTTTTAAGTGCACAAGTTCCCACTTTCAGAAACTGTTTCTTTGCAGAGCTGCTATGTATTCTAGATCAAAGTCCAACCAAGAAATGAAACACAGCAACTTTCTTAGGAAAGGGCACTTTCTGTATGCAGCAAAATTCACAGGTAGAAAATCTATTATCTTTTTTTTTTTTTCTTGGATAAATAGGTTTCCAGAGGAATAGATCCTTAAGGAAAGACCTCAGAGATACATTTTAAAATTCGACCAACAATTCTGTCATTGTGACTTTAACAAAGAGACCTGATCACATGACTTTACTGTAATAATCAGACATCCTCTACTTCCAATTGACAGAGATTTCAAAATGCCTTTTTAAAAGAGCTGTATATACACACACCATGAAAGAGCCAGCCACACAGGCTTTACAAAGCAAAACTTAGAAAATATGAGAAAATACAGCACTGTCAGTCCTTGAAGTTGCAAGGGTGTCAACTTGCTAGAGATTAATTACAAGAATTAATAAACTCTATGGGAATGAAGGAAAACAAACAAGTGAAACACACAGTCATTATCACCTTGAGACTTCCTGTTCATTCCAAAAATAATAATAATAATAATAATGGTGGCCTGGCGACATCACAGAGTGGTTGTCTAAAAGACTGGACTGGTCTTAGGGTTCTGCCTGCAAAGGACCCCGTTGGCAACGACTTAAGCTCACTTTTGCTGATCACGTTTTCCAAGTACTCTAGTCAGTTAATTTACACTTTATTTATTTTTGTAAAAAGCTGATTTGAAAAAAAAAAAACCAACACGGATGTAGAATCCAGAGAGTATCAGTCAAGCTGATGTGGGTCGGACTAAGATATCCTGATCGTCTTCTGGTAGAAATGATATTCCGGACAAAAAAGCTCCTCAGATTCCGTTTTTTGCTTCGTTGTTGTTTGTGGCTTGCTTCCGTTGAGCGATAAAAGGGTACATACACTTGTCTGCTCCTAGGAACCGATACATGCACACAACTGCTTCAAAAGGGAGGATGCTGGAAAAGGAAGGGTCACAGTTAGCAAACGTGAGATGTGGTGTGTCTGTGAAGTTGCAGGGTGGGTGCGAGAAGGCCCGCCAAGCGGGGAGGCCCCCACACTCACCTCTTCATGAAGGTCACGATGTACATGAGGCGGGGGGTGCAGATCATGGGCTGGTCGGTGAGGATGGCTTTCATGGCCTGCTTCACGCAGTAATCGGGCTTCAGAGGGGGCAGGAAAGGCTCGATTTCTTTCCTGGGAGTTACACATTCAAAAGATGAAATTAAGAATTCACACAAAATATGGAAGGCTGGAAATACACATCAAAACACGAAGGGTGATGTTATCTGAGCAACAGGATTTGCAATCTGTTTTGTTCACTTCGTTGTACTTTCATTGTATTTTCCAAATTTCCCTACTGTGAACATATTTTATTTGCATTGTTTGGAAAACAAGTTTTTTTTTTTTTTTTTTTTAAAAAGAAAAGCAGAATTAGTCTGCTTTTCTGTAAAATGAGAAAGCTGTATTTTCAAAATGCCTTGGAATATATTTCAAATTATTACTTTTTTCTTCCAGTCGAAAAAAGAGAGGGTGTCTGACATAACAAACAGTAAACCCAAGCAGGATGCCAAACTTAGCATTAAGCGTAGTTCAAATGATGGTGTGTAAACACCGACATAACCTTCCTGAATGAAATAAAAGTCAGCTGTGTGTCTTCCCGGATGCCTGGAGAGGAAAAGCCCAGGGCTTTTTTTGGGGGGTGGGGGGAGGAGTGGGGTGGTGGTGTCTCCGAAATGAAGTGCATGTGAGTCAGCCTGCCTTCAGCCAAATTCATCCAGTTACCCCGAGAAGTAACTTAACAGAACTGACTCCTTTCACTTTTCATTGTCCCCCCAGAGCTCTGGATAGCCGCTGTGATGCTAAATAGGAGACAGAGCTCCTCAGACCCTCTGCAACTGGTTAAGTTTGTAAGAGGCAAAAGCCAAACACACACACACACACACACACACACACACACACACACACACACACATACACACAGACACACACACTCATGGGAAAAGAGGTAGGGTCCAATCCACTCCCAGTCTGGACCTGGATTCAGCCACCTCCACTTACTGCACAGCCCGGCCAGGCTCAGGATGTGTCAAGATGGGCCCTGACACATTATCACTTATCTCGCTTTGTCTTTCAAATTGGTCTAAGAAAAGATCTCGCAGTGATCGTGTCTCTGCAAGTGTCTCCTGGTGAGTCACGGCTTTGTTTATTCTGTGTAGCTCGAGTCAGATGTGACTTGACATGGCTATTCCCACGTGCCTCCTTTCAAAGCGTGGGGGTGTTGTATTTCATTTGTAGAAAATCTCAATGTTTCTTCTCATTCTGTCAGAGTGACTCTAGCTACAGACTACTCTCTGCTACTCTCTGCAAAAAGGAAGTCTCCAAACGTGGGAAAGGTCTTTTCGGAAGAAAGGCCACCCTCCTCACTGGCAATGACACTGTTCTGTATCCAAACCACAGTCACGTTTGCGTGCAAACATGGATGTTAAGGGGCTTCCCAGGTGGCGCAGTGGTAAAGAACCCGCCTGCCAATGCAGGAGATGCAAGAGACACGGGTTCGATCCCTGGGTTGGGAAGATCCCCTGGTGGGCACAGTAACCTGCTCCAGTATTCCTGCCTGGAGGATCCCATGGACAGAGGAGCCTGGCAGGCTACAGTCCACAGGGCCGCAAAGAGCCGGACATGACTGAGGGACTGTACACTAACTACAATGGCGCTAAAGAAAGAAAATCAACTTCCAAAGAAGTAGCTTCTAGGCAAAATCCTAGGTATTTGCTCCCTGAAGGTACAGAGAGGTTGTTTCCTCCTGACACTCCTTGCCTTCTGCAAGTTAATACCAGCCCTTGCTTGTCAATCACACATGCGTCAACTTTACAAACCCTGCGCAATGAAAGCTACACGTGAGCTAAAATGTCAGCTGTTGAAGTGCCAGGCCGCTTATGGCTGGAGAGCTGACCGATTTCACATAGTCTCCCAAGATGGAAAGATCTGTCAGAACTGCTCGTCGTGAGCACTGAGGCGGGTCCTTCACTGACCTGATCCGGCAGCCCCTGAACATGCCAGTGTCCACCAGGTAAGGGCAGACCAGCGTTGTTTTAATTCCATCCTTCTCTGCGGCCTTTAACTCATGGCTCAGGGATTCATGAAAACCCACGACTCCAAATTTACTGGCGCAGTAGTCCTAGGGGCAAAGCAGAGAGGGCAGAGGTACTCAGTATAGTGCACATTCTGGACCAAGCCCCAGGTCGGCCCGTTACTCAGGTTACATGTCTGATACAAAAGGTTACAGGTGACTAAGCAAAGAAAAGGAGAGCATTCTAAAAGACGGGTATCTGATGTGGTTTGGTGCAGAAATAATATTTTCAAAGCAACAGCAGAAACTGATGAACACTTTTTGCCACATCAACGAAGTATCAGATTACTTTGGGGGAAGTTACCACAAAGGAGTCTATGAAAGCTAGCAAGCTGGGGCTAAAAATGGAGAGAGGCTCACTTTGAAGTGTCTGGAAAATTTACAAATGGCCTCTTGTTCAGTAAAGGAGACTGAAAAACCAGTTTGTTTAAATTAATGCTGGGAGAACAAAGGCGACTAGAGCTGGAATTACGAGCTGTTATGATCCAATTTTCTTTTGAAGGGCCAAGCGAAAATGGAAATGATAACTCCACCTTGTAAACTTCAACTAGAACTCAACCTAAGGACTCATGGTATAGAAAGGAAGTTCTTCTCCATTACCCAACTTTAAATTTAGGAATGGAAATGTACAATGTAGAGGCCGGCTCTCATGCATCCTTTTGCATATTTGCATGGGGTGATGTTTTTTATTTTCTGCTACAGGCACCCGTGGGACAAACAGCACAGAACAACAAACACATGCATGCTTTGCAACTTGAAGTTGGTGAAGGACAGGGTCTGATTAAGCCCAGTTCCCCAGACTTAACATGCAGACACCTCATACCCACCCTAACCATCTCATCTCATGAGCTAACACAAGATAGCTCACTTTTGACAAGTTGACCAAAAGAGAGTGTCAACCTTTAGCCTCATTCATCTGCTCTCTGGGCACTGCCAGTACCCTCCAGTTTCATCTCGACCCTGTGTCTTCCCACTGTCGTCAAGTGAAACCGCTAATGAGAATGGGGCCATACTGAGGACTGGCCCACCTACTTCTGCCGCTGCTGCCGGTTTGTCAGACTAGTGTTGAGTTTATGGCAGAAGGTGTAGAGTTCGTGGGTGCTGGCGTACACTCCACAAGCAGCACACTGGCAGCTTCCAGGGGCTTGCAGGAATGCTCCTAGGGCTGTAGTGTATTTGTGACGAGATAAACTGACTGAAAGAAGCAAATACTTTATAATGACAAACCTCAACTCCAGCAGTGCTGAACAATCCCAAGGAACTCGCAACTGTCACAATATGACCATGATTAATCTCCAGCATGGTGGGAAGAAAAGCCTTAGTGGTCTGCAAGAAAAGGAAGATGTGAGCTTCAGAACTGACCTATGGATTTCACCTAAAAAACAAAAAACAAAAACAAACCAAAACCCCACCAACTCAAGATCATGAAACAAAGTTTTATCCATATAATGCTACATTTCCCAATTTGTTTTAAAATATTTCACATTCATCAAAAAGAGAAGATCCCTGAAGCGTCCTGGTTCCCTTAGCACCGTGTCATTGCCATGGCAGGCCTATTACAAGCCGTGACCCACAAGACTTTAACACAAGGGCTTTCGGGGACCATGTCCAGAGATGAAAAGAAAGCCATTAGGAGAAGGCTCTTTATCACCTTTCAAGTGAGTTATCTGCTAATCTAAACTACTCCTGGGTCAGAGATCTTTTCATGCTTGTAACAGTTGAGTACAGCATCTCGTGGTCTGGGAGGGCCCTCCCGCTGCCCACAAATAGGAGGCTCCTGTCATGTTTGCCTCATGACTGCATCTACTCAGCAACAGACCCATGAAGGCTGAGCTATTCCAGCAGCATCTTCAAACATCCAAACTGTATTATCAGAGTCTACTCACAGGAGGTAAAGTATTTTAGGTGTAAAGAAAGAGGGTAAAAGTACAGAATAGTTTTAATGAAAACTGTGTCCTAATGCTAACTTTACATGACAACAGTTTATGGCATCTGACTGATCAAGCTCTGCTGTGGGGCTTCCTGGGGAGTCTTTCCCGTGGAGGCAGGTGACCAGCCCTAAGGGGACAGAGAATGTGGCAGAAGCTCCAGGGCAGTGGACTCGGAGGTAGCATCCACTTCTCATTTCACTAAACTTCTCTTTTCCCTCTAGCTTTCATGCCTTTAAGACACAAGGCTGTAATTTTTCTTTTTTTAAATTACTTCAAATTGCTTAAGATAATCTATTAACTACTCCACTAGGCTCCCAACAGTTTTATAACCTGCTTCCTAAAAGAAAGCAGCAAAGAGCAATCCATCTACTGCTGAGTTATATCCCACTGCCAACACAGCTTCCCATGATTTATGAAGTTAAAAAAAAAGCCCAAACACTACCCAGTGGACTTAAAGAAGAGCTGCATTCCCTTCTCAGAGGATTTCCCAGTTAAGACATCACTGAATTTTTGTACACTTATTTGATTTGCTCTGATAACTTTTGCATGGACAAGATCAGTCATTCCAATAATTTTGAAGTTTTCTCCATGTTCCAACCCATGATCCATTTTGTTGTCAGATGAAATTTTGTGAAGCGGCCCAAGGTCTTCCCCAGTCAGACCCCTGACCGTCATACAACCCCTCAGTCCCCACTTACATCCATTGTGGGCTCTGCATTGTTGTTCCCTGAAAGTCGCTCAGTCGTGTCCGACTCTTTGCAACCCCATGGACTGTACAGTCCATGGGATTCTCCAGGCCAGAATACTAGAGTGGGTAGCCTTTCCCTTTCCTGGGGATCTTCCCAACCCAGGGGTCGAACCCAGGTCTCCCTCATTGCAGGCGGATTCTTTACCAGCTGTGCCACAAGGGAAGACCAGCAATACTGGAGTGGGTAGCCTATTCCTTCTCCAGTGGATCTTCCCAACCCAGGAATCGAGGGAGGGTCTCCTGCGTTGCAGGCAGATTCTTTATCAGGTGAACTACTAGGGAAGCCTGGGTCACGCTTATTCTCATCTGTACAGTTTTACCCATGGACTCAACTCTTCTGACAATCTGCCCGCCAAGTCCTCTTACAGAACTCAAAGTGTAATAATATCAATCACATATTTACATAGCCTCTCATGCTTTTCAAAGTGCTTTATGTTAATCATGTCACCAGAGCCCCGGAAAAATTCTCTAACACGGGTAATTAAGAGTGTTAAGTCTTTAATGTTATTCCACTCACCTTGACTTTGTCCATATAACCAGTATCATTCACTAGGATATATAATTATATGTTCTGTGGTAATTTGGGGTTTTTTTTGGTTGTTTCCGTTTACAGCACCTGCAAACTTTAGGCTTTATAACTTGTATATGAGCACTATATCACAGAACTACAATAAAGTAATATCACAGGGAAGCTTATCTATGTCAATCTAAACTAAAAACACATCCTTCAGTACTCATGCCTATGAGTCTTCTTTAAATATCTGATTTTAATCAATTGTTTCTAGATTAGCTCAAAAGTATAAAATTTAGTCTTGACATTATCCAGAGATCACTCCTAAGTATTAATAGTTTCCCTAGTCTTGGAAGAGAAGGATAGATTTAGCATGAAGGTCTTCCATTGCAAGGTAGATTCTTAACCACTGGACCACCAGGGAAGTACCCTGCATGAAGGTCTTATTTTTAAGTTAAGAAAAGTTAAAAGGACTTGAGAGTAAATCCTAAGCAATTACATACAATACAGAATACTAGCAGGAATTTGCTATGTGGTTACAACAAATAGGAGTTGCTGACCGTGGTCATCCCTGGCCTGCATCCATGCTAACTCTACCAGGTGGCCAGCCCTCCCCAGAAACCCAGATGCCCAGTGGGCTGGCTCTAATGACTTCACGTTCGTGCTCCACATTGGTGTCTGCAGGTGTTAAAGGACTAATCCATATCCCAGCATGTATGAAGGCAGGTAACTGTTTTAAGTTCCTCACTGTTTCTAATTTCTTATAAGGTTTTAAAATGGATTCATGTCCCCTCTAGGCCTGCTGGAATTAACTTATTCCTTCAACCAGTATTTCTTGAACACCTGCTACATGCAGGACCTGATTATGATCTGGCCAAGCAATGATGGGGAACAAGTGAGTAGGTCTCATTCCTGTCTCTAAGCAGACTTTTATACTCAGGTGGCGCCAGTGGTAAAGAACCCACCTGCCAATGCAGGAGACAGAGGAGATGTGGGTTCGATCCCTGGGTTGGAAAGATCCCCTGGAGAAGGGCACGGCAACTCACTCCACTATTCTTGCCTGGAGAATCCCATGGACAGAGGAGCCTGATGGGTTTCAGTCCATGGGGTTGCAAATAGTCGGACATGACTGAAGCAACTTGGCATACTCACCAGCGCCAAACTGTGTTACATCAGTACAACAAATAGAAAACAGTTCTGGTTTATCCTTCACAAAAGCAGCGTGCTGAAGCTGCATATTCTAAAAAGTCTGATTTGAGCCTGCTCCCCCTCCCACCCCACAAAGTAGTTTGGAGGGACATTTAAGCTGCTGGGTTTGTGCTTAAAGGAAATAAGAAAAAAGAATAAGAGAAACAAAAGGATCCAAATATAGATATGTGTCTAAAGTCTTTTCCAACTGTGTGTTGTAAACATATTTTTTAGGGAAACAGGCTTCATTTTAAGTAGCTAGTAAAGTGTGACCCAGGTTTGTTTGTTTTAGTATGAAGCTTTCTTTAGAGGGAGGGGTTGATTTTTTTTTAAAGGGGTGTGGCAAGTCAAAGATTCTTGTAAAATATGTGACCCCTTTTCCCCATCAAGGACAAATTTGGCCTTCTGTAGAAACAAAACCCAGTGTGTCATTATGCTTTCTACCTCCAAGGCAAAGGCCTATATTCATCTAGAAAGGCTCACTACTCACAGGTCTAACACTACAGTTATTACAACTCCTAGCCAGACCAGGAACAACACACCAGGCGCTAGGAAACTGGGAAGGGAAGTGAGCCATTCAAGGGCTGGGTGGCCTTGGGACCCCGACTGCCTGTCTTCCAAAGCTGGTGGCCACCACTCAGCTCCTCCTGAGTGCCAGGTGGAGGCAAGCCTGGGGGAAAAGGTTTCATACTGGGGCTGCTCAGGTTTCTTTTTAAACCCAGTTTGCACAGCTCAGGCTGGGGCCTGATCCACGTGACTGAGCACTGAGGCTGTTAATCATTTCCTTTGCTGCCTGAATGGAGGCAAGCAATTACTGCCCAGGCGTTCTTTCCACAACCAAACCCCTGCCTTGTGTCTGGGGCGCATTATCACATAAGCTTTGATCAACACGAAGCCTGGTCCCTATGTTAGGAATAAAAAAAAGGCTGTAAATGGGTGGTGAGAAAGCATTGTGTTCTCAGGAACTTTCCGGAGTAACCCGACAAGTTTTCCTTTCTAATTACTCCTGCCCTCGACAGTCTGGTGGGTGACATCTGAGATAGCACATCATATTCCGTCCCTGACATGGTTTGACAGCACAAAGAAACCTGGCACTTTGTAATGAATTACTAATGTGCACAAATATCGTAGCACGCGTGAGAGGGGGACCAGCAAGAGGTGAAGTGCTAGTTGCCATGACACCAGTCAGTTCAAGCTCAGGTTCGTGATCTTCAACTCTGTCTCAGACTCATTAGAAGAACATAAAGAGCAAATCTGCGGCTCACACCCTAAAGGTTTGAGTGTAAATTCACACACGGGCTGCTGACAGTGAATCTGAGAGGGGCAACTCAGAGAGCCTGCTGAAAACCGCCGAAGGACGAATTATCAGGAGTTACCAGCTAGTCAAGGGATCTCTAAAGGAAGTACATTTCATCAGTCACCAGAGTCAGCAGGTCCCAATGGTAGCTGGCAAGGTTAGCTTGATGCTTAGCCTAAGTCTGACTGTGCTGATGGGGACTTCAGGTCCTATTTGGTGGCGGTGGTATAATCGCTGAGTCTCTTTGCAAATCTATGGACTGTAGCCAGCCAGGTTCTTCTGTCCAAGGGATTTCCCAGGCAAGAACACTGGAGTGGGTTGCCGTTTCTCTTCCCCATCCAGGAATCGAACCAGGGTCTCGATCTGCACTGTAGACAGATTCTTTACTGACTGAGCCACTAGGGAAGCCTGCACTCCAAGATCTGTCCTCTTATTCAAATGTCTCAGACACAGGGGAGGACATCTAGTTTGTCATCAGGAAAACGTGGTTGACTCTTGATCGGGGCAGGGGTCGGGGGGCTCAGAGTCAGCAACCAGTATACACCAATTTATATGTTCAGTGAGACAATTTAGAGTGGGAAGGGACCCAGAGGGGTTAGTTTATCTGCAAAAGAGAAAACTTTTAGTAATGGACTCTGGCTAAAAAGTGTGATAAGAGACCTGTGATTACCTGTGATGGATTTTATCACAAGACTCCAGTATCATAACCTGCCACTGGCTGACAGGGTTGCTATGTGACTAAAAAGAAAAGAAAAGAAGGAAGAAGGATATTCAAATGGACACTGACATTGCTATAAAAACGTGCTTCGCAAGTTTAATATCTCCATAGCTCCTCAGGGTTCCTCTTCAAAGCACGGAGACCTTTGAAAGATAACTGTAAAGGTCATATTTATAATATAAACAAGAACTTCTTAAACAGAAGTGTGACTGGACACAGACATGACATGTCATATCTTGAAAAATCTTTGAGTGTTAGGTTTACGCCAAATTAACTCCCAACAGTTCCAACCCTCCAGACCATTCTTGGTGCTCTTAATGACAGACTGCAATGCAGAGCCTGCAGCTGCACTGTCAGGACAAATTAACCTAAAGTTAAACAAAAGGGAATGTGAAGAAATGTGGTATCCGGCAAAGTCTGACTCGAGAAATTTTGAGATGGATGACGTTTTAAAGGTATAGGTAAAACACTCAGAATGTTTTCCATATTTGCGAGTTTTTCAAGGTTAATGGACACTAAGGGAGGAGCAAAGCTAACTTCTCACAGTAGGAAAAGGCCGCATCCTCTATTTTTGTGCATTTACCTGACTGTCATGTGGTTAATTCAAGAAAAGGCATCTAAAAAAAATCATTTTGAAGTATTTCTCTCACCTGAATGTCCAAAAATAACACAGAAAACTTTCATTTCTAACTGAAGTCGCTCAGTGGTGTCCAACTCTGCGACCCCATGGACTGTAGCTCGCTAGGCTCCTCCGTCCATGGGATTTTCCAGGCAAGAGTACTGGAGTGGATTGCCATTTCCTTCTCCAGGGAATCCTCCCAACCCAGGGATCGAACCCAGGTCTCCTCCATTATAGGCAGACGCTTTACTGTCTGAGCCACCAGGGAAGTTCAGGTCCCCTTCATTTCTAAAGAGGACCAAAAATCATATTATGATGGGAAAAGGCTTAATGTTATCAGCACATGTATTGGACAGTTTTCTGATGTATGCTTAAGGGTTTTCAGAATCTCCAAATAAGAGCAGTACATATGATTTGGAAAAAATGCAATCGAGACTCTAGTAAACAAAGAACATTTAACTGATAGCCTTGCAGTATCCCTCCAAATGGTTCAACGACCCTCTTTGGTGTTTTGCTATTTCTGCCTGTGTCGCTATGAGAGTCACTTGTCTATCAGAATCACAAAGGGACGTACTGTTTATTTACAAGGATAAAATGACATCTGGTGGCACATTCCTCTGAAAACTTAGTCACTGCTCCTGGAAAACTATGATTCAAGTTTAAAAATATAGGATAAATCATTAGTGTGTTCAAAGATTAAAAAAGGATGACATGCTCCCAAGCTAATTTGGGAAAGGAACACATGCCTAAATAAATAGTCTTAATCCTATCGATTTATAGGTATCTGTTTAATCCATGCACTGACCACTAATTTTGGAAACTTCATTTTGGCCACAGAAAGTGTAACTTGAAAATTTTCATTATAAAATTATCTTCAATTAGGAAGTCAAACCCAAATCTGTATTTGCTAGCAATACACTGGCTTTCAATTCTTCATTTGCAGTTGATAGCGTGTGTGCTCATGTTCAGTTGTATCCGAATCTCTGCGACCCCATGGCTCCTCTGTCCTTGAAATTTTCCAGGAAATGGAGTGGGTTGCCATTTCCTTCTCCAGGGATCAAACCTGTGTCTCTAGTGTCTCCTGCACTGGCAGGCGGGTTCTATACCACTGTGCCACCTAGGAATCCAACACAAATTCAGAAATTCACGTAATGCGATGATGGCCCTTTTTTCCCCTTTCCTGTTCAGGTACGTTTGTAGAGGCAAGAAAGATCTCCTGACAGATTGTGCAATAGAGTCTTCAAGATACTGAAGGCTGGACTGAGTCTTAGACTTAACAAGATGTTCATCAAAGTCTCTCTGTGTTTGATACAAAATGTTCTCTCTTTAGCTGTGATTTGATAATCATTAAATTCCTATCAATGTTACATCTACTGTCCTTTTTCTGATTATTCTGAGCCCACAGGGATTCATTTAACATTTAGAGGCATCAGCAGTTAAACTTAACACACACGCACGAGTCTACTCCTGCAGTTGCCCTGCAACCGAGAAGCTAATAAAAGAGCTGGGCTTTTCAAAGGAACACCTAGATGATGACACCATTAGTTATTCAGCAAAAATAAATGCTTCATTAACTTGCCTTCCCACTGTTAAAACATAAGATGGATCTAGCTTGAGGCAGGGACTCAGATATCAACATTCCCTGACACTTCAGAGTTCGCTGGGCAGGAATGCCAGAAAGGAGGGGACTGAAAAACTCAGTGTGTCTGGAAAGTACACTGGTCTTTACTGTCCAGAGGTCACGTGGTGCTGACTGCCAATCACTTAACCTTCCTTGTTAATTGACCTCTCTTGGCTGAACTCATTTGGGAGACAAAAAGGAGATAGCCAAGATTTCTTAGCTCTAAAGTGTGATGACGGCTTATATCCAATCATTTGTTCTTCATCAGTACACAAGTCTTAACACTGAGGTATGACTTGCCTAAGACTCTCATAAATGACTCAGTAAGGTATCAACTCCATTAGCGCAGTTGCCAGCATCTGGTGAGCAGTAAAAATATCTACTCGTTCAACATTTATATGTTGTCATGACTGTGCCTTTTACAGTAAGATACATGCCTCTTACCTAGTAAAAAAAAATTACATTTTTCTGTCTTTTACCTGAGTCCACAGAAGCTCAGTGTGTTAAAAGAAACATGAAAAAAAAAGAGTGAGACAATGAATGCTACCCATTGGTTCCGAAATGCTATATTCCCTGACCCTCCCCCAGCTGAGTCCTAGGTGATCAAAGGAGTGTGCCATGAGCTCCAGCTCCGGCCCCTTCCCCAATTTAATAACTCCTTATAGAACAGTGAAAATCACCCGAAAAATTGCAGTCAAATAGTCTGCTAACAACAGGTTGTCATTAATCCCTTTGCTTTCACAGCACCAAAGGTGTAATAAACACAGATCTTCCCAAGGGCAAGGGTTTCATGTCTGCTCCAGAGACTGGTAACCACTTCCAGGAGGCACATTCACAGGCACAAGGGCTCAGCCACTACCTAGGTGGCAGGATGTCCCCCCCACCCCAGACCCCCACCGCCAAACCACAGCCCAGCAAGGCCCCCGTGACCACTTTCTGTCATTTCTTGTACTTCATATGTGCAAAGAATTCAAATTCTTTTCTACCTTCTAGGGTGCTTATTGTAGGAGTCGTTGCAGAAAATCAAATCTTTACCTAAACTCAAGGTACATCTCACCAAGACTCCTAAAAACTTCCTTTATTCTTAGGCATGCACTGTAACAATTCAGAACTCACTCACTGTGTATGAGGGTCTATGAGACACCTATATTGTGCTAGGCATTGTTTAAAAACATCTTTGCAATCACATGGACTGTAGGCTGCCAGACTCCTCTGCCTGTGGGATTTACTAGGCAAGAATCCTGGAATGGGTTGCCATCTCCTCCTCCAGGGGATCTTGCTAACCCAGGAATCAAACCCACACATCCTCTGCACTGGCAGGCGGATTCTTTACCACTGAGCCACCTGGGAAGCCCTTCTGAAAGAAAAGGATTGTAAAAGCCATGTTTTCTAGAAATCGGTTCTCAAACTATGCTATACGTTGGAATCACCTGGGGAAGTTTCTTCTGATGCCCGGGCACACCCTGGACCTGTTATATCCGGGAGGGAGCCCAGCCTCTGAAGCCAGTGTTCCCCAGGTGACTGTTGTGTAGCTGCATTTGAGAGCCTGAGTACAAGAGTTATCTTGCCCTCAGCACCACCAACATTTTGGGCTGGATAATTTTATGCTGTGGGAGGGCTGTCTTGTGTATTGTAGGATGTTAAGCAGTATCTCCGGCCTCTACCCACTAGATGCCAGAAATAACCCCACTAGTTCTGACCCAGGAAAATGTCCTTAGATGTGGCCAAATTCCCCTGGGGAGGAAGAGTCCCCACGAGAACCACTCTTTAGAGGGAATACCCACATTAGTAAATTAGGTTCCATGAAGTCCAGTGATGATTTTTCCTGAGCTCTAATTCCCATATTGTCATCGCATTTTCTAGCTTTGGAAGACATTCCAGACTTTAAAATCATGATTTATATTTAATCAGTTGTTGATTGGGTTAGGCTCAAGAGCCCGTTCTTTTTCATTTACACGTCAAAACCTTCGAACCACCACTCTAGCACTCACTTCAGAAATACTGTTGAAGGTAAATAATGCTAACAATTTGCAGGGACCAGGTGCGAAGGAGGGGGATGGATGCACAAGAGGCAAGGCCTCTGCCCTCCTGCAAGTTGTTTTCAGACAGCTGTTTTGGTCCTAGGCAGGAAGAACACAGCTCTTCAGTGTGTGAAACTCCATCCTGGGCACAGCAACCAAGGGGAGGAGTGGGCAACAGAGCACCTTTTAACAATGGCCAGGAACCACAAACACAAAACAAAATCCTAGACAATGATGGACCCCAGAGTCCATGGTCTGGCATTTTTTTTAGTCTACAAAATTCTAGGACTAATTAGCTCTGGGGAAAAAATGTGCAGAGAATACTGAGAAAGTGGGAATGGAAATACATGCTCAAGAGCAGTTCCTCCACTAACTGTGACGGGCACAAGAACCACCTGGCATCTAAATCAAGTGCATACCCTGACCCAGGAGGTCTGGGAGAGGCCTGAGTTTCCTAATGTGCAGCCTGGCGGGCGACACTACTGCTCTGGACCACAGGCTGGGCAGAAGGTTGCAGTGTGAGCCAGCTAATGTCTACTCCAACGTCAAGTGGCTTCAAATCGATTTCTCCTAGAAATTCAACAAAAAAGGCAGACTAATTTCTCTGCCCTCTCTCCTACCCGTGTTCTCTGAACCAGGGTATCTGGGGTTGAGAGGTCCCATTCTCCACTCCACACAGCCTTTCCCCGGTAATGTTTTATCAGACAAACACCAGTTCAAATTGATGTCAAGAGCCCTGGGAGATTTGTATGAACAACAGTGGGAGTGTATAGGCTGACTGTTTATATATTTGCCTTGGTTCCACTTATTGCACCAGCAAGCCCCTCTGCTGTGGTTTGAATGTGTGTGCCCCTCCAAAATTCATGCTGAAACCTAATGCCCAATGTGATGTGGCTGGGTCATGAGTGGAGAGCCCTCATGCATGGGATATGTGTCCTTGTAAAAGAGACCTGAGAGACCCTTCCCCCTTCCACCATGTGAAGATACAGCAAAGATGGCTGTCTACAAACCAAGGAATGGGTCCTCAATAGACAACCCATCTCCCAGAGCCTTGACCTAGACCTCACCAGCCTCCAGAACTGTAAGCAAAAAACTCGTGTTGTTTATACACCCCTCAGTCCATGGTGCTCTGCTCAAGCTGCCCAAATAGACTAAGATACCCCCATCCGCATTAAAACAAGCTCTCAGAAAGAGACCCAGAAGATTTCAAAATCCTTTTCTCTTATCTATAGAGGCTTTGATGGTTTCGTTTTCAAGGCAAGGAATGTAGACCTTTTGGCCTCAGTATTCACCTTTTAAAATTTTCCACATTTACCTTTTGAGGTTTTCATGCTTTGATTAGCCTATGAGAAAAACCTAACAGGAAAAGAACTATTCCTTTAAAAATCGGATGCTTAGTCCACAAGTTTGGACACTATCAGCTGGCCAAAGCTGCACAATTTTGAAAATCCATGATTATATTTTCTAAGCAAAGCTCGTGGAGTTATCTGGAATTCTGATCTCATAAGATTATTATGTAACAGAATAAAGGTTTTACATTTTCCAGGAGATAAGCCTAGAACAAACCAACAAAAACCAAAACTCAAACCACACTAATATTGATATTTCAGTACCAAGTATTTACAGAACTTTATTCAGCCGGTCTGTCTAGAAGAGCCCTTTTTATTCATTACTTTCTGTGTCTGTCAGTGCTGACCTGCAAATTAGGAAGAGAAGGAATCTGGGTGGCTGAGGATACACCACACTCTCCTCAATGAAGTAACCACCTCAGCTACAGACCACAGAAAATTATAGAAAAACACATGAATTGGGCTTTGGTAATAAAATTGTAGTGTGGTACTGGCTCTTTATAATTTTACATGCTTATCTAATTTATGGAGCAGACTTTTGGGGATATTAAGTTAGGGTTAATTAGTCGTTGCTAAACTAACCATGCTAATTAGAAAAAAAAAAGAACATCTGAAGGTGTATTCATACATTATACCACAGGGCACAAGCATAAGCAACTCACAGGAGAATTTACCTTTGAACATGTGGCCTAGAGAAGTGTTTGTAGAGCTTCTACAGTAAGGTCTCAGGCTTCCCTAGTGGCTTAGATGGTAAAGAATCTGCTTGCAATGTGGGAAGACCTGGGTTCAATCCCTGGATCAGGAAGGATCCCTTGGAGAAGGGAATGGCTACACTATAGTATTCTTGCCTGAAGAATTCCAGGGACAGAGAAGCCTGATGAGCTATAGTCTGTGTGGTGGTAAAGAGCCAGACATGACTGAGTGCTCACACACAAACTTAAGGTCCTACGCTGAGGGTCTAGGTCCTAGATTCTTCCTACCCCAGTGGAGCCCTTAGGCAAGTCCCATAGCCTCTCTCAGTCTGTCTCCTCATCCATAAAAATGGGAATAATGGCTCTACTTAATTGAGAGTTGCTGTGAGGAGCAAATGAGAGAAGAGCATTCATTAAAGGGCTTTGTAAAATTTAAGTGCTATATAAAAGTACAGTAAATGCACCCAAGGCTAATTAAGCATATATTTATAGGTTACTTGGGTTAGAAGTGCTATCTATTTTTGGTTATGCTGTTTCTTCAAGTTCCTGCCAGTTCCAGGTTCTTACCATGTATGGTTCCCAGGCCCCCTGCCCTCCGGGCAGTGTCAGACCACACTTCCGGCAAAAACTGGACCACCAGAAGCGGTCTCACACACCCAGGGCTGACAGCTGCCTGCCCTCTTCCTCCAGAATCCTGGGAGATGCTCGGGAACCACACACACACTTTCCAGTACCACCTCTTCTCTTCCTCTAGAATCCTGAGAGATGCTCAGAAACAACAGACACTTTGCAGTAACACCTCTTCTCTAATCCTTTTCTTCAGTTCTGTTCTCTAGCAGTCAGAGAACCACCGTTTCAAAATACAAATGACACTGCTTGACGAAGGAGAGTCCAGCAAATATACTAAAAATCAGTCCTGAACTATTTAACAATAATTTATCAGACCTGAGGTTTCTCTTTCCCAAGAGATTACAGAACTATCCCCATTAAGAAGATCCTTGAGAAATCAGTAGGGGGCAGTATGTTAATTACAATTTGCAGGTGGGAAAAAATTCAGGCTTTGAATTTGAAGTTTTCATTTGTCCTCAAGCTACCCATGTGCTTACATAAGTTACACCACAAATATTTTCCCAGTTACACTGATTTGGGAAGTGTTATTTTGAGCCTCATTGTTTAGAGTAACACTGAGAAGCTGAACCGTGTTAATATTCAGCAATTCCAGTACTAAGCCATTTGAAGGCAAGGCAAGAAACTCACATTTTTATGCAAGCGGCAAATGAGAGAGAAACACTTTGGTTTCCACAAGCCCCCCCACAATCCCAATGTTTACAATTTTAACACTGCTGCCACCTTTCACACATCTTTGTGGGATCTTTGGAAGTTTCACCGACCATGTCATGTTGTGTTTCCAAATGTGAATTCACTGTAAGTAGCTTGTCAGTTGGGCTCATTTGACAGCACTCAAGTTTGCGGCGGTAATTGCCCTTCCTTGTTCAATATTCTAGCAGCATTTGCTGCCGTGTTGGAAGTCTTATCATCATTATGAGAGGATATTCATTTTTTTTTTTCCTCCCTGTGGTTCACTTAATTTTAGCTTCAGAGCGTTTAGGAAAATGGTCCCTGACAGGTGTGAACTTGAGTTTTGAGGGACTTGACAAATAAAGTGAAAAAGAAAAAGAAACACCTTGGGAGCAGGCCATGCTGAATAAGAGCAAGTAAAAGACAGTGGCATCCTTTTGTCAGAAGGCATGCCCGCCGGTGCTGTGATGGCGTAAGCCTGTGTAAACCCAGAGGTCCAGGTGATGGGAACTGGCTGGCCAGGTGTGGCAGGGTGAACGAGATTAGGTCCTAAGGCCATGCTCTGACAACAATTACTCTAAACAGTGGTGTCTGATCAGGGTTAGACCACAATCTGGGAGGTTCTCTAAGACAGCCCTATCATGGGGCCCAGCTGCATGCTTTACCTGTCTACTGTATATTTTCAAAGAAAGAATTAAAAGATTCCATCCTCTGAGTAACTTTCTGGTTATGGTTACAAGGGGTCTCTGCCTAGGTCCGCTGATAGAACTTTAAGAAGGGGTTAGTTCTTTGAATAGTCAACTACAACAGTAACTTCTGAGATAAGAAATCACTAATTAAACCAAAAGAGATTAACACATTTTAATCCGATTCCTGGAGTTACAGGTTCAAAACACTGGATTTAACCCCTTCAGCTGAGGCAGGGAACAGGTCCCTATTTCTTAAGGACTCTCAAGAGTTTGTCACATTCCAGAGATGAACAACAAAAGGCCCTTTATCCTGGAACAACTAGTGGCTCTGTGTGGGGAAGGAAGACACAAATTCACCCTGCCAGGACACCCCCTAGTGGAATTTCAGCATAGTACAATTTGGGGGTCCAAAACCATCCCGGGAGTTTTGGACTTAACACGGCCTCTGGAGCACTCTTCCAGGTCCAGAGGCTGCAGCGGCACCATTCATGGTCAGAAGCCTTCTTCCTCACTGAGCACTCCCACACAAGTGCACGAACCACACACATCATCTCTCCATCCAGTCACATAGACAGATAGCTGAGTTAGGCAGAGACAAGTTGCCTACTTATCATTTCAGTTTCTGAAAGAACTAGAACAAGAATTTTAGATGAATCTGCTATTAATATTCCTTAACTCAAGGGGAAAAAAAAACATTTAAAGAAGGGTTTCCTGCTTAAAAACAATTATTCTCCCTCCCTATTGAGGGTATTAAACTGCTTGGAAGGAGTTTTCTGATTGTCACGTTTTATGTATGTTCAAATTACTCAAGTCAATTCACTAGAATTTGCCAAAGATCCCGAAAATCTGAAAAATGGTTAAGGTAAGGATAAACGTTGCTTTCAAACTGTGGTGCTGAAGAAGATTCTTGAAAGTTCCTTGGACTGCAAGGTGATCAAACCAGTCAATCCTAAAGGAAATCAACCCTGAATATTCAGTGGAAGGACTGATGCTGAAGCTGGAGCGCCAATCCTTTGGCCACCTGATACGAAGAGCTGACTCACTGGAAAAGACCCTGATGCTGGGAAAGACTGAAGGCAGGAGAAGGGGGTGACAGAGGATGAGATGGTTGGATGGCATCACCGACTCAATGGACATGAGTCTGAGCAAGCTCCGGGAGATAGTGAAGGACAGGGAAGCCTGGCGAGCTGCAGTCCATGGGGTCCCAAAGAGTCAAAGACAACTCAGTGACTGAACAACAAAAGACCATGTAAAAGAAGAGCATGCATTGAGAATGTGAGCAGCTAAGCATGTAAGCACAGGGCCTGTAGCCATCCTCTGGGCCACGGTGACCTGATCCTGCAGCCAATCGAATGGCTGAGGACTCCGCCAGGTGCTCCCCACTCAGTCTTTCCGGCATTGTCAGCATTAGTGCAGGGTAACGAATGCCGCCACTGTGACGTGCCCTGTAGGCTAATGTCTACTTGGGCAGCTACTGGATAAAGCCCTGGATGCAGAAATAATGAAGGAGAAAAAAACATCAATTTTGCTTCCAAAAATCAAGATAAACAGCACATAAGCAAACAAGAGAGTGCCATTCCCTGAACAAGACATGCGACTATTTTATTCGACAAGGACTGCCCCTTTAGTATATCAAGACACCATGAAGTCAACCTGAAAAGATTTCAGATGTGTTCGTTTCTCTTTCTCAGGAGTAGTGAGACATTTTGTCTGAACTATTCAACTTTTGTGCCCCAGGAAGAAGGGACCTGAATGGTAGAAGAGGTGAGTGTGCCGGCCCCTTCAGGCCCAGTGAGGCGACGGGCTTGGCAGGCAGGTGGGAATCGGCTTTGGAGGGCTGGGGCTGCCACGCTGATGAGCCTGGTCTTCATGCTGTGAACAATATGGTCGCGCGAGGGCTTGGGATAAGGTCCTAGTCAGCATCATCTTTAAGTAGGCATACAACCAATTCAAGTCTGCTTAGGTAACCTGAGGTTGGAGAACAAGGCTGGAAACAGGGAGAGAAGCTCACAGATTCTTTGCAGAGACCAGGCAAGAGGTGATGGAAGCACAGAGGGGGAGGTGGGGATGGAAATGAGGGGATCAAAGTACACAGTAGCAACAGAAGAGTCAGGCCTTGGTCACCCAGGAATGTGTGCAGGATGGAGGATTAAAGACATTGCCAATGTTTCCAGGCCTGGCATCCACCACACCAGAGGATTCAAGAGGGGGCAAAGAGGAATCACTTTCCATTTTGAGATTTGCTGGTTTTAGGGAATGCTTGGAAGAGCCAAGACAGTTGCATGAACTTGGGAACTCTCAGAAATCACAGTCGAAGCCACTGAAATAAAGAGACTACCCAGCTTGAGGAGCACAGTGAGAAGCCGTCTGAGGATGCCACACTAGACAGCCCTCAGATCTTGGAGGCAGGGAGGAGAGAGGACTGGGAAGACGAGAGGAGAAGCAGGAGAAAGTGGCCTTATCATGGCAGCTAGAGCACCAGCATCTCAAAGAGATGCTTGACAGGCTCACCTTCTGTAGAGAGGTCACGCCACACACTGGGTATGGCCATTAAATAACCCTGCCGTTTTCTCATATGACACTGGTTACTTAGCAATATTTTCTAAACAACTGAGATAACCAGATTACAATATATATCAAAGGTGCTAGGAAGATGTTTTTAGGATCGTTCCCTATGCACACAGGTTATGTAAGGTGACAGTTTATCATGCCATAGATGTTTATTTCTAGTAGCACTAGATTTGGGTCCAGCATGTAATAGATCAAATAGCACGTGCTTGAAGCTCAATAAGCACGTGATCTTATTTTATGTTAGCAAAGAAGGCTATGAAATGACCCTGATAGGAATGTACAGAATTCCAGGTACTCAAGCAGTTGCTATCTAAAGAGACATTTTACTCGGTTTTTAACTGTGACCATGAGAATTAATAAGATAAAGTATGCTGACCCTATGTCAGTTTACAATTCGGTTCAAGACACAAAAAGTTTACGGCAGAAGCTCAAAACATTTTTATGATTTTTATGCACATGAATTTATTTAATAACAAAAGCTAGCTTTAGTACAGACTGGAAAATACATCACAACTTTCACATTTTTAGCCGCTGTCCTAAGACAGGAAAACAGTACTCTACAAAATATTTAGCCTAAGAATTCTTCATATTACATTTTGGAGGAGGAAGTATCAGCTACATAATTTTATAAGAATACTTTAGATACGATTTTTAAAAAATATTCTAAATCGAAGAAGCCATGAACAAAAACTAGATTTCTCTAACCAGAGGACAGAGGAATATAGTATTTGAGATTAAAAACCAGTAAATCATGTAAGAAGTTAAACATTAATGATTGGGGACCATTCGTGAGATATTAGGTACAACCACAGCACTGATGTCTTTAAGTGCTACATTACTCAGATCCAGCTGGTGGGCTTTTACTTTTCCTGGATGGATTTTAACTAAATAGACTTTAGACACTTGGATCTAGATAAATGCCCAATTCAGTAATTAGTATTTTAAAACTGTGAAACCTTTTAAGTTAAGTGGTCTATTAATTAACTACCAATTATCTTGTCTGACTATCATATCAATAGAAGTAAATTACCGACTAGCGATTTGACAGATTTAGTTCTTCACCATGCAAAATTTCTTTAGAACATAAAAAGGCCTGGAGTTCAATGCTTTTGCTTCCCCCTTTTGGTTAATCGGGGATCAATTTGCTGCTCATGTATAAACGCCAAATGCAGCTCCTTGGTCAAATAGGACCTACAGATAGATTCTGTCCTTTAGAAATGACAAGTTATGATTTTTTTTTCTTTTAAAGATTCCCTTTAAAAATAACAAGTGAATCAAAATATTACTGTTTTGGGGGAAACATGGGTTTGTAGCTCCTTTGTGGAGGCCAGTTCTCCATATTTCAAAGGATACTAGAGAAGTATTTTCAAGTTTTTGCCTCTTACCCAGATACAGAGTGAGTCTGAATAGATGGTTTCTCTGATTTATGCCAGAAGTCAAGAGCACTTATTGTACACATTCCCACGTTCTTGTCCTAACTGAACATTGCACAACAGATCATGCTGATTAAAACCAATCTATCACTTCTTGACTGGTGACCAAGACAAGGTTCCAAGGAGAGCTGCTGGGCTAGAAGAACACTGAGTATCATAGCTCTTCGACCCCATGAACTGTAGCCCACCAGACTCCTCTGTCCATGGGACTCTTCAGGCAAGAATAGTGGAGTGGATTGCCGTTCCCTTCTCCAGAGGATCTTCCTGACCCAGCGATCAAATCTGGGTCTCCTGCATTGAAGGCAGATCTTTCACTGTCTAAGCCACCAGGGAAGCCCAGAGCAGACCAGAGGGCAGTGCAAAATATGCTAAGTACTGCAAACACTTCTAATGGGTATGGAAATAGGTCCAAGGCTGAGAAGCAAGAAAGGAATTACATCACAGACTAAGAGAATGAACTTACGGTTGCCGGGGAAGGGGGGAAGGATGGGGGGAAGGGATAGTTAGGGAGTTTGGGATGGACATGTACACACTGCTGTATTTAAAGTGAGTAACCAACAAGGACCTACTGTATAGCACATGGAACTCTGCTCAGTGTAATGCGGCAGCCTGGAAGGGAGGGGGGTTTGGGGGAGAATGGATACATGTATATGTATGGCTGAGTCCCTTCACAGTCCACGTGAAACCATCACAGCCTTGTTAATCGGCTATACTTCAATACACAAGTTTAAAAAAAAATTTAAAAAGAAATGAACCATGGCCAGAATCCTCTCCTTGAGGCTCAGCCAGAAACAGGAATGACTGCCATATATTCAAATTGAACTGATTTAAACTTATCTATCAATCACTAGCCTTGCACCAATGAGCAGTCAATATACCACAGCAAAAAGCAAGCTTACAGGTGGGCACGGAGAATGGAAAAGTTGTGGCCGAAAACAAAAGGAGACACACGGTAACAAACGTAAGAGCCCTCACTTTGAGATCCTGTCAATCTTCCGCAGCTTAAATTAGTCCAACATAACGCTTACCTTTTGAAAGCTCAGAAGCCAGACTCATGGGAGTATTCTCTGAGTAGGTGATCTTCTAAATATTTAAGCAGAAGCCAAGCCTCTACTATCAAACATTTACTAAGTGACTAGGAGTAGAGTTCTGTTCCTGGCAGAGGAAAACAAACAGAGGTCCATAACAAGTTGCCTTCAGACAGCTTGCCATCTACCTGGGGCTCCAGGGCCACAGTGGACCAGGAGGTATGCCAGAGAGCACAGAGCAGGCACAGAGGACGAAGATGACACCAACACCACGAGAGACCGACAGGAAGAAGAGGTCAGTCATTCAAATGCAGCCTCACCAGAAAACAAGATGGTCTCGAAGGATTCCTGAGGCTCCCACACATCAAAACACAAGAAAAGTGCCAGAGTGAGGATGCAGGTCACAGGAAGAACCTGAGATAGCTCTGAAAAGATACGTGGAGTGGAGCAGAGGAACTTCCAGGCCAGGGGAACGGTACAAGGGTTGGTCTGAAATCGGAGCACCCACAGTGAACGTCCACACAGTTTCCAGTTCACTGCCTACGACCGTAGTGCTGGGTCGGGATCAACACACTGTTGATTATGTTATGAACACAGGCATCAACTGCTACTTCAAAGTCTGGCTCAAGATGACCTGTTCCAATCACTGAAGTCTTGGCTCAGAAGATCCACTCTTTAAAATGTATGGGGCAACTCCTTTTCCCCACCCTGATGCAGTAAAAAAGACACTGTGCAAGTTATCTTTTTTTTCTGGAAGGAAAGCAGCCCATGATGGTACATCTTGGAATAGTTACCATGAACATTTTCACCTAAGGGGACTACTGGAAGGGAAGCTGAATTCAGGTGGTTCTTAGACTACTCGATGCCCTCCCCCCAAAGAAATCACTATAAAATTATAGTAAGTCGTCTTTTAAATGTTGGCTTGCTAGATTTCTTCCTAAATGGTTTGTGAGTCTTGGCAAGAAGTCAGAAACTCCAACTCTTAAAATGAATTTTCTGACTCAATTTTGAAAATAAATTCTGAGGTTTAGATGCTTAAGGGAAAAACAGCTGGAGAATTCAGGAGCCTCCCATAGTTTAATATGAAGTGACGTCATTCCTGTCAAAGTGTCCAAGAACTCCCTAAATTGTGCAGTTAAACAACATTTCCAAGCAAAGGAAGGACTCTGGGAAGGTGGTGTGTTCCTCATTGGCAGAGAGAGAGATTTGGTGCCACAAAAATTTTTCTGTTTGAAATTTAATTTCCTCCTTAGGTTAGAAAGTATATCAACTAACTGATGTGCATTTTCAAAGCTGAAGCTATGGATTTTTTATGCTTAAGACACTTGACTTGGCTCTCTTTTTATAGGATGTCTGACAAACAGAAGCTTTCCTCTTACAAGTATCTAACTTTGGATTGTATAGGGTTTTTCTAAAAATCTGGTTATGTGTGACACTGTACAACTCAGCAAAATAACCAAGCAGGGCAAATGGGTGAGGTGGTTAAACTTCAGAGTACTTTGTGGAGGTAAAGGTTCACAGTTTGAAAACCATGCATTGTCTCAGTCAGAGGTGACTGGGAAAAAAACAACAATCCTGGTGTCCATGGTTCATAACTAGTCAACTGAAAGCTAGAGCTCTGTTTAAGAATGACAACTGGACTGAAATCAGATGGAGTTGCTAAGGCAGCCTCATCCTCACCTGGCTTTGAATACAAAAACTACAGTCTACCTGCAATTTACGTACATCTTTTATTTCAAGTGGTGGCTGTTTGATTTACTCCAAATTATAAATACACAAGATTCTTGATGAACTGTGTTGCCAAGTTTATTCTCTTGCGCTGGCTTTTACCCACCTGATCGCCTGCCACCTGTTTCTGCGGCCCCCATGGCAACAAATTTTTATTCAGTTCCCCACTCCCACTGCACACAACACATACCCATCTACATGTGCACACGCACGCACACAAAACACACTTGAAGCCCTCCAAACTGTATTTGGTAACCTTACGTGCTTAAAACGTTAAGTATGGGTTAACATCTGTCATTTATACATTCGTTTTTAGAGCTTTGGAAATGAATTAAAGCTCATGCTTGAATATACAACATTAAAATGAGCTTCTGCAGGGGTCAGAGAAATGGTTTACTGTTCAAGGAGCAACGTTTGAATGAGTACTTCTAAAGCCAGATTAAGTTTTTAAGCAGTTGCTAAAAAATTAATGAGGTTTAATGTGACCTATTTAGGAGAAACAGTTCTTTGTTGTGTTCTGTTAGAAGACTAATCCGCCTATGAGACAACAAATAAACAAAAATCCTATTTACTTATCCCTTCTTTATTGGATCCCACCTGCCTACAAAAGTAAAGGGGGGTTAGAAGAGCATAAAGTGGGTCAAGAGCGTACAGTTAAAGGGGAGAGCTTCATGCCTACCATTACTGAAAAGGTCAGCTGGCAAACCGTGATTAGTTTTGCCCCCAGAGCAGAAGGCCCTCTCTCATTTATTTAGATGAGGTAATAGTTCTGTGATGACTGGAAGCTGAAATGGTTCAAGTCCCTGTTTTGCCAGGTCTCAACCCCTCTGCCCCCTATAGACGGACTCTGCGGTCCTTTCGGAGTGACTTCTTAGAGATATATCTTCTAAGCTGAGAAAGTTCTGAGATATGCCCCAATATGCCACAGACCCTGGGGATAGTCAATAGATCGTAAGCGGCTGCCAGGGTGGCCTGACCACTCCCACCGGACCACAGATGCTGATCTCAGAATCTTTGGCGCTTTCTGAAATGTGGCTCAGCAGTAATTTGGAAGCCTAAACTCTGACTTTAGGAATTCATAAGAACAACTGATGTTTTACAAACTCAACAGAAAGTAAAATAAACAAACCCAGGGTTTTATACTCCCTCTTGTTATTTTAATGGCAATCTTTCAAACTAGTTCAAAATGTTCAGTCCTCTACCCTCTCCAGAAGTTCTGAATTGGGAGTGGGGAGGGGGGTAGGAAAACAACCATTTAATAGTAACCGGCATACGCTGTAATTCACCAGGGGGGAAGAGCGAGTTGGAAGGAAGCTTTGTGGGTGAAAGAGTGCAGGTGGCTTTCAGGCTGGTACCGAAGTCTCACTCTTTCCCAACCTTCTTGCTGAGTAGGGCCCAATAATAAAAACAAGGATGTTTATATTTACCCAGAAGTGTGCGTGGCAATTGACCATCATGGTTCTCTCAATGAGCTCATCGGGACATTCCAGAAGGTGATGCCCAGACACCACGCCGGCATTATTGACCAGGACGGAGACCTCGCCAACTTCCTTTCGGACCCTTTCAGCTGTCAGGTAGACATTCTCCCTCTTTCCCACATCACAGGTGTAGGTAAAAACCTGCAAGTTACAGTGGGGCAGAATTTCTTCCTCACCATTCCCAGCTGTCCTCAGAAGTCCAGATGAAGGGAAAAAAATGGAAGAGAAGGGGGGGGTGCAAAACATGAGTCACGTGGCCATCAGTAGGACAAAGATCACACAAAACAAAAATACTACAGTGAGCTTCAAGTTTCTAACACCATAAGGCTTGCCAATGACTGCACTTACAGCTGCCTTCCTCCCTCCAGTCTTTGGGAATTACAGCAATTTACTGGATAACTTTGCTTAGGGGAAAATCATGTAATTGTGACAAGCCCAATACAAGTCAGACCTCATGGGATTGGCTTTCTGGAGCTAAAGACACCTGGAATGAACGGCTCTCAACCCAGAGAGTAACACCTCCTCCTCCCAAACACACACACACACTCCTCTTTGGGGGGAACAGTGGTCAGAAGCAGCTCTTACTCTTTAGTCTGTGTGCCCCAAAGCTCACAAATCAAAACTGTAATTAATAATCTGAATTCAGCCAAAGCCCAGAAATGAACCGAATTTCTCATGACAAAGTGGGGATCACACTGGTTGGTCCTACCTGGAGTAGCTAACCCCTCCAAGAAGCAGCCTTAGATAAACCAAGTTGACAGGTAAATGTGTGATTTTCCTGTATAAGAACTCAATTTAAAGACCTGATCTCCTCTCTGGAAAACAACTACCTTTCTCTTTTAGGTCTGGGCAGGGAGCACAGAAATCTGTTTGCTATCCTCAAACCAATGGAGAAAATGTACCAGTTTTGACCTTTGGTTTTCTGACATAAAAGACAGGTGCCAATAATTTTGGTGACAAATGATCGATATTGGGGAGGAGTGGTGTCCAAGTTAATCCTCCCAATATAATTCGGTGTTTTCTCTGGAAATAAAAAAATTGTCAAAAAGCAACAGCCATTATCAAATCCAGACCAATACTTATGGTCAGTTATGGTTTCCACTTTGGCTTTATTTTTTTAAGTCTCAGACTCAGGTTAGTTAATAAATATCCAGAAATGCAGATTTCCTAAGGTTCAAAAACATGGAATGAATTTTACAGTAAGGCTTAAATCCTTCAAGCGTTTTCCCTTAAGAGGCCGGCTGTCTTTCAATCGGGCTGAGTATGTAACTAAAGCACTGACTTAACATCTGCGGTGCAACAATGTTAATTATTTTCCCGTGGCTAAACTTATAGTGAAATCATCAATGCTGCCCTAGTCGCAGCCCTTCAGACCGCAGTAACATACGCGTAAGCATCAATGAGCGAGTCTGAGAACAACTTCCCAAAGACATTGGTTTCTCCTTTCCAAACGAGAATGAGACATCTCTTTAGGATTCAAACCGGGGGGTCCCAAGTTTCCTCGCCCTCCTTAGACTCCGAGGGCTTAGGAAAGCCCACAGTCTTCCCCAAAGGGACTGGATCTCCGTTAAGACCGGGCTTTGGCACACTTTCTCCCTTCTGATACGGAAAAACTCACGCTCCTGATCAGGGGCAAATTCCACTCGCGGAAGCCTGGGCTGCAGGGGTTAGGGTGCTCTTCCTCGAGAGCAGAACCGGCCGTGACCGTGGGGTTCCGGCGCCCTCGGGGGGAGGGCGGGGGTGGGAAGAGGCTTGACCCAACAATGCCGCGGGCGCCGGTCCGAGTTACCTTGCAGCGCCGCGGCGTCGGCCGCCTCCAGGTCGCGGTAGATGTGGCGCACCATGCCCGCCGTCTCCTCGTTGCTCTGGGTGTTGATGTCCCAGAGCACCAGCAGCGCCCGGCGTCGGGCGAACTCGAGCGCGAAGAGGCGGCCCAGGCCGCTGCCGGCGCCCGTAATGAGGCACACCTGGCCGGCCACGCTCTTCTCCTTGGGCCGCACCAACCAGCGCGCCGCGGCCAGCACGAACGCCCAGAGCACTTTGAAAGTGACCACGAAGAACTCCACCACGATGTTCATCGCGACGTCCCGGGGGGGGGGGGGCCCGCACGAGCCCAGCGCCCGCGTCCTCCCCACTCCCCGAGCTGCCCCGGGGGCGCTGGTCAGAGCTGCTGGGACCCGAAGGCTGCGCCCCGCGCCCGCCTTCGAGGTGCCCGCCGGGCTGGAGTGCGCGGCGCCGCTCCCCGCTCGCGCGGGGCCACTCCCGCCCGGGCTCGGCGCGGTGGCCCCAGGCTGTGCCCGGCTCGGCGCCTCCTGCCGGCTGCCGCCCGCCGGTCCCGGAGCGCCCGCCCCGCCGGCCGGTCCCGCTGCGGCGGCGGTGACAGCCGCGAGTTAGGCGGCGCGAGCGGCTCTCATGGCCAAGGCGCCGCGGCGGCTCCCTCTCGCTCCGGGCGAGGGGCGCGCGGCGGAGACGGCACGGGTCCGCCGGCCGCCGCGGGAGTTGTCAACTTGACCCAAGTTGCGAGAGGGTGGGAGAGTGGGGTGCGGGGCGGCGGGAGCGCCGGGACGAGGGGGCTCGGTCGGCGCCGGCGAGCGCTCCCCCACGGCTTGCGGCTGCCTGCGCGGCCCCGGGGCCCCTGGCCCTGCGCGCCCCCCGCGGCTGTCACTCGGGCACCGGGCTCCGCAGCGCAGCGCCGCTGGCGAGTCGGTGCGCCGCCGGCCGCCGCCGAGCGGGCTCCACGCTCCGCGATATATAGCCCGAGACCGGGAAGAGCCGGCGGCGGCATCGGCCCTCCCCCAGCCCGGCCCTCCCCGCCCCCCGGGCGCACCCCGCCCCCGGCCCAGCCCCCCGCCCGCCCGCCGTCCGCCGAGCCGCGGCGGGGCAGCCCCTCTCGCGCGGCCGCGGCCGCAGCCCCCAGCCCTCCTCGCGCCTCCCATCGCGGTTCCCGCCCCCGCCCCCACGCCGCGGCGGGGCGTCCCGACCTCCGCCTGCCGAGGCCGGGCCGTCGGCGGTGCCCGGGCTGTCCTCCTCCGGCCGCCCGGTCCTCGCTGGTCCCCCGTCCAGTCACTGTCGTTAACCCAGGGGTTCTGGACGGCTCCGCCGGCCATCAGGCGCTGCGGAAGACAGCCCTGCAGGCTGGCGGAACGAAGACGAGGACCTCGGCAGCGCGGCAACGGGCGTGCCGGCCGGCTGCTGGGGTCAGCGAGGGGCCGAGAAGGCGACCGAAAGCCGGGGGGCAGCCTAGAGCCGTAGCCGGCCCTCTGGATCAAAGGCCAAGAGGCTTTCCCTGTACCCGGCTGGCGCCACCGCCGCCGCGCTTCCCCGCGGCCCGGACCGGCGTGGCCCTTTCGGCGGGCGGCCGTGGGCGTGAGGCATGCCGGGCTTTGTAGTCCGCGCCCCGGCGGCGCGTCGTTTGCATACATTCCTGGGTAGAATTCGAGCCAGGTCCTGTCGGGGAAGCCCAAAGACTAGGACCCCGAGTAGTCAAGGAGTCGGCACTCTCTGCTCTCATCGTATCGATTAAAGCGTCTAGCCAATGCATTCATTTTTCCCATACACTACCCGAAACTCGATCGTAAAGAGGCTAAGCCGGGCAGTTCTTAGTTCTGCGTCTGCGAGTCGAGTTCTCAGTTCTGAGTTCTTTTCCGGCTTATCCCAAGACACCTATGAGTCGTGGGGCTTCACGCTCGCCGTCTTTAAGTGGACAGCGCGCATGCGCCAACTTCCTCTTTCCCGGCTGGAACCATGGAGGGTGCGGAGTAAGTTTCTTCTCGTCGTCTAGAGTATCCTCCTCCATCCCCGAAACCAGAGCTCTCCAGTCTCTCTCTCCCTCGTCCCGTCTGTAGCCTGTATCTTTGCCAACATAACTGTGTGTTTGTGACGCGCTGTGACACTACTTACTGGTGGTCTCAGGCTAAGATGGGATTCAGGCGGCCTTGGGGAGGAGGTTTTGGAGGTACCGGGAGCAAGGTGTGAGAGCTGGATATATATGGGGTTGGCGGGTTGTCCAGTCCCTCGTCCTAGGAGGGAGGGTCAAAACCTCTGAATTGGGTTCTTCTTTAGCTGGCTTTTGCTCCAAGCGTCCCTGGTATCAGGCCTTTGCTTAAGCATGTGGAACTTGAGGTTTGAACCGGGGTATGGTTGGTGGTTTACGAGTAGTGACACTCACTAATAGGCTAGGGATCAGTGTCTTCGCTGTTGCTGTTTTTGTTGTCTTCGGACCCGGGACTGATTGTAGGTTTAACGTGCATTTATTGTCTTCATGACTCGCTTGAAAACAGTGGTCCGTGTTAGACATAAAGATTACAGGCATAGCATACTAGAACAGTTGAGAGCGTGCTCAGTACAGAATGGGGAGTGATTTAGTGCTGTGGGCCTTTTGAACTCTTTTTCTGTCTGTCGTTTTCAGAGAGAAGAAAAAGAAGGTTCCTGCTGTGCCAGAAACCCTTAAGAAAAAGCGAAAGAATTTCGCAGAGCTTAAGATCAAGCGCCTGAGAAAGAAGTTTGCCCAAAAGATGGTAAGTAAACTTGACGCACCAGTAAACAAGAGGTCCTGTGATTGAAAATGAGTTGGATATTTTTAACAAGGCGTATTTCAGCTACTGTACCAGTAAGTGTGGTTAACTTTTAGAATGGTTTTTTCTAATGAAGTTGGTGTCTTTCTCTTGGAATGTTAATAATATGTGGTGGTGAGAACGTTTCAAGAGAAGAGTGTTCTCTTAACTGGTATTGCTAATTGTGTTTGGGAGCCAAAAAGCAAATGAATAAGAAAATGTTGGTTTTTCAGCTTCGAAAGGCAAGGAGGAAGCTTATCTATGAAAAAGCTAAGCATTACCACAAGGAATACAGGCAGATGTACAGAACTGAAATTCGAATGGCTAGAATGGCACGAAAAGCCGGCAACTTCTATGTACCCGCGGAACCCAAATTGGCATTTGTCATCAGAATCAGAGGGTAAGTTCAGTTTTTATTGCATTCTAGTCTTAAAGGGAAAGCTGTCCACTCTCAGCACAATTTCACATTTGTGGGAACCTTGGTTCTCATACACTGGAACAGAAACTTGAATGGTAAGTGGAATGGGGTGTGGGAATATTTTAGTGATGATAAGCCCTGTGCCTAAAGCATCTGTCCATTCTCTGATTGAGCACTGGAGTTCAGTGTCCTGGAGAATGACTGCAAAAACAGAACTATATAAAAGGAAGTAATAAGAGCATCGGGGAGAGTTTTGAATATGAAAGATACATATCAAAAGACTTTTTCTTTGCAGGGAAGGCAAGTTGCCAGGTGATAGACTACAGCTATAACTAAAGGAAAAAGTGGTTTTGTTATTCCTATTTGGGTGTGACATGTTGCCCAAAAATGTTAGTTCCCTGTCTTTTTATTGTAAAAGTTTTGATGAAAGCTAAAGGAATTTTCTGTCTTTATTTCCTTGCAGTATCAACGGTGTGAGCCCGAAGGTTCGAAAGGTGCTGCAGCTCCTTCGCCTCCGGCAGATCTTCAATGGCACCTTTGTGAAGCTCAACAAGGCATCAATTAACATGCTGAGAATTGTGGAGCCGTACATTGCATGGGGGTAGGTGTCTTTGACTTCTTTTTGGTAAGTTGGCTACGTTAGTGAAACAAATTATAGGGCTTTTGACTGTGATAGTCTTATCTGGTCATTTATGCCTGTTTTTCTTTTCATATTTAGGTACCCAAATCTGAAGTCTGTGAATGAATTGATCTACAAGCGTGGTTATGGCAAAATCAACAAGAAGCGAATTGCCCTGACAGACAATGCATTGATTGCTCGATCTCTTGGTAGGTTCTGCCTCTTTGGGGAAGGGTAATTATTATAAAAGTTACTGTATCAGACAGGCTGTTTTTTGGTGTCTTGAGAATAGCCTGGCTATTCTTACTGTTACAAATCTTCCGTTAGTCCCTCTACTGTTTATGAGAAAAATGGAAGGTGTGATTTTACTGGCTTGATCTGTATCTTTGTATGTAAAGCCTCATATTTCCTTCTTTGTTAATTTCACTCTTGATTCTTTAACTCTGTTACAGCCTATACTCTTTAATGCCTTAAAATATAATAGTCTCAAACAATTTAACCTTAAATAATTTTGAACACGTTCAGGGAAATATGGAATCATCTGCATGGAGGATCTGATTCATGAGATCTATACTGTTGGAAAACGTTTCAAAGAAGCGAACAACTTCCTGTGGCCCTTTAAATTGTCTTCTCCACGAGGTGGAATGAAGAAAAAGACCACCCATTTTGTAGAAGGTGGAGATGCTGGCAACAGGGAAGACCAGATCAACAGGCTTATTAGAAGAATGAACTAAGGTGAGCAACTACATCCAGAAAGAAGTTTACTTAATGCTAGAGTAAATTGATCTAAATGCTGATAAGCTTCCTGACTTGGCATTTAGTGGGGGAAAATCAACCATGTAATATAACAGTTGATTTGGTTTTCCCTTTTGAGGACATTAATGGAGAGAAGAAAAGACCTGTTTTTTTTTTTCCCGTACTTAAAAGTGGAAACAATTGGTACTGATAACTCCTGGTATATGTTAATTTTTAATTATTATGTTTAATGGGGTTTTTTTCCTTCCTTTCAGGTATCTACCAGGATTATTTTTGTAATCTGGTCAGTTAATAAACAATTGAAACAAATTGAAATGTTCTGTCTTGGTTGGCTTTTATCTTTCCTTTGCAAATCTTGGTGTGACAAGATTAAGTCAAATCAACAGCCTAGCCTCTTGGATGCAAAACTTAGGGTTCAGCCTGTGTCTTGTGAAAAACGTTCCTTGGGTTTATTGGAGATTTTCCTGTACAAAAAAATAATCCTGATTTTTCAGTTGGCCAAACTGGGTCTAATCTAAGAAAGCCTATTTCACAGGCCTTTGTGCATGATAAAAAGTTCAGTTTACAGATTAAAAATGTTGCAGAAGTTCCATTTTCTCAGGCTTTGGCTTGCCTATAAAATAGTAATCTTAATGTCAATTTTCTTTTTTCATTTCACTCTTTATTTTTGCTTTTCATCTTCTACCCATACTTCAGTGAGTTTTTAATATTTCTACTATGTATTGTGTGTAACAAGAAGAAAGGAAATTTGTGACTGTGAATGTAATTTACAAATCACTTCCTACATAACATGGAATTACATATACACATAAGTAAAAAGTTGTACTATCCTCACTGATTAAGGGTATGATGCAGTATGAAATAGATGGCCCTAGAATTTTGATACTATTGTACCAGAATCATTACTTTTTAGTATTTGAAAGTATTTAAATACAGTCTTGGATCTTGAAAGCTGTTTATCTGGATTAGTGAGTTTAGTGTCAATGAATCCTTGAAGAAAATTAAGCAGGTTATTTATAACCAATGTTACATAATGAGTATCAGGTGTTTTGCAAGAAATTTAATGTTTGAGTAAACAGATGAGTGTTTAAAAATCATTAATTTCTTGGTGGAGCCTAAAAGTCCTAAGCTTTGAAATTACCTATTTCATTTTACTGCTTTGGTAAGTAAATACACAGTATAGTCCCCAGTCTTTGCACATCCCAGTATCCTGAAAGATAGAAGTGGCTCAGAAGAAAACGTCTGTTCACTGTGATGGTTGTTCAAGTGGCGTTCAGCTAACTAGGCATGAGAGGGTGGAGGGAAACAATGTAGGATCTGCAGTAGTAACAGGAATGGTATTCTATATGTGGAATGGTATTTTAACAATGCCTCTTATAAAAAAAATTTAAGAGCAGTTTGAGGGTCACAGCAAAGTTGAGTGGAAAGTGCAAAGTTCCCATGTATACTCCTGTGCCCAATACCCAGTCTCCCCCACTATCAACACTGAGGGGCATGTGTGTTACAGTCCTTGGATGTTGACGCATCCCCCAAAGTAGCCAAGTTTTTGAAGCTGGTGAGGCTAGGAAGATCCTAGATACATGGAGAGGAAAGAAACAAGTGTTTGGGCTGTACGGGCCTTCTGCATGAGAATATTTTGTGAACTGTTAGAACCTGCTGAAATGCAACTTAATGCCTTATTTTACTTAAGCTCACCCAAAATCTTTCACTTTGTATAAGAGATCACCAGAAGGCTAACCAGCCTCATGATGAAACTATGGGCACCCAGGTTCCACTTAGGCAAAGATTGATCTCATGTAAGGACATCCAGTTGTAGCCTTCAAAGCTCTAGCTTTATTATTAGGTCATCCCCTCACTACCCTGGTCATAAAGTTTAACTGTCTGTTTGCACTCACTGGCTTTTAGCAGTGTTACCCTGGTCTTGGCTTATCTTTGAGGGTTCCTTTGTGGTAGATGATTAAGAGTCCTTCCTGGCTCTGGAGCCAAACAGCTTGAATTCATATCCGGCTTCCCTGTGGCTCAGCTGGTAAAGAATCCACCTGCAATGGGGGAGACCTGGGTTTGATCCCTGGGTTGAGAAGATACCTGGAGAAGGGAAGGGCTACCCACTCCAGTATTCTGGCCTGGAGAATTCCATGGACTGAAGTCCATGGGATCTCAAAAGAATCAGACACCACTGAGCAACTTTCACATTTCCACTTAATAGTTTGGAGTCGTTAAATTACTTCATCTCATTCCTTATCAGCAAAATAGGGGAAATAGTGGTAACTAATATAGAATTTCGGTGAAAAAGTATGTCAGGTCATGGAAAAGGCTTGGGGTAGTGCCTGGCCCAAAGTGCTAAGTAAATGCTATTTGCTATGTAACTTCAGCATTGAAGGGGATGTACAAAGGAAAATAGCTCTGCTTTCATGTGTTAGTCTAATGGGCAAAATAAAGATGGTGAGATAAGTGCTACACAAGGATGTCCCAAGATGTGACAGATTCTTGTGTCCTTGGAGACCACCACTTGGGGAAGATTGACAGCTTTATGCCCCTGCTGTTTTCCTTTACAGATTTGTAATCAGCCAGCCAAAATCTTACTCTCCCTTAAGTCAGTCAAGTTTTTAAGGTGGGCCTTTTTTTTTTTTTTAGATCCTACACAGTGCCTGACAGTTGACACTAAGTATTTGTTTTCTATTCCTGTAAAAAATTACCACAAACTTAAGTGACTTAAAGCACAAATTGTCAGAAGTTCAAAATCAGTTTCACTGGGCTAAATCAAGGTGTCAACACCCCTTCCTACCTTCTTAAGGCTCTAGGGGAAAATCAGTTTCTAGAAGCTGCTTACAATTCTTGGCTTGTGATCTCTTCCTCCATCTTCAAAGTATAGTCTGCTTCCATCATTTCTGGCCCTTAACCTCCTGCCTCCCTCTTCTGAGGACTCTTGTGATGAATGCTGGGCCACCTGGATACTCAGGATAATTCCACATCTCAAATCCCTTAATAAGGTAACATCTATAAAGTCTACATAAAGCAGCTTATTCAAAAGTTCTAGAAATTAGGGCAGGGAGATATTTGAGAGGGCTTCTTGATCCTTAGGCTTCTCTGATCGCTCAGTCTGCCTGCAATGTGGGAGATCCAGCTTCGATTCCTGGGTTTGGGAGATCCTCTGGAGAAGGGAATGGCAATCCACTCCAGTATTCTTGCCTGGAGAATCCCATAGACAGGAGCCTGGTGGGCTACAGTACATGGAATGGAAAAGAGTAGGTCACTGAGTGACTTACACACTCCTTGATCCTTAATTTATGACTCAGCTATATTTTCTTTTGTTTCTCAAATGACAAGCTTCTAATGTACAGTTTTGGCGCTTGGGATCTTATGTCTGGGACATTGAGCCATGAGATCTGTATACTTGGCTTTTTCATTTTGGAAAAAGATATCAGACATATCTTTTTTGTATTTCATAGCGTCTGTTACTATCAGAAATAAATTTTCCATTTACTTGTTACCTGTTGCTTAACCCAGCCACTTTCATGTTTGAGAATAATCAGGTTTGAGTCTTAAATCCTCTGTTCAAGCAGTTAGAACAGTGCCTGGTGCCTTGCAAGTCCTTTGCTTTTAGATTGACAAGCCTTTTAAGTAGCCATTTGATGATGAGGGGAGGGGGAGGCGGGCAGTAGCAAACTCAAAACATACCTTTTAATAGTAAGCATTTGACACGTTAAGCAATAGTGTACATTTAATACACATTATCCTGAGTGTGTGGTTCTCCACTGTCTGAGTGCAACCCCAGAACTGAATTCTTAATTGATTCAGAGTTGGGCCTAGGCTTTTCCCCTTTAAAGTCTCCATATTATTTTTAATGTGCAGCCTATTAAGTATACCACTTTTTTGTTGTTCAGTCACTCAGTTGTATCCAACTCTGCAACTCCGTGGACTGCAGCATGCCAGGCTTCCCTGTCCTTCACCATCTCCCAGAGTGCTCAAACTCACATTGAGTCGGTGATGCCTTCCAACCATCTCCTCCTCTATTGTCCCCTTCTGCCTTGGTTCTTTCCCAGCATCAGGTGGCCAAAGTACTGGAACTTCAGCTTCAGCATCAGTTCTTCCAATGAATATTCAGGATTGATTTCCTTTAGGATTACCTGGTTTGATCTTGCTGTCCAAGGGACTCTGAAGAGTTCTCCCGAGCTATGGTTCAAAGGCATCAATTTTTCAGCACCCAGTCCTTTTATTGTCCAGCTCTCACCTCTGTACATGACTATTGGAAAAACCATAGCTTTGACTATACAGGCTTTTGTAGGCCAAGTAACATCTCTGCTTTTTAAGATGCTGTCTAGGTTTGTCATTATCCCCATATTTTAGTCAACCGACTGATAACCTTCCTGACCCCCCGGATCACACAATGAAGGGGTTAGGTTCCAGGTGTAATATGAGTTGGTTTTCTTAATCAGAGGAGCTAGGAAAGATTAGTATCGAGCTTAATGAAAACGGAAAAGTGGTGTGCTGAGAGCAGTTTCAGTTTTGTGGAATCCGAAGTCCTCTTACCAGGGGTAAACTTGGAACCCTAGTGGAGAGGTCAAGAAATGACAGGATTTACAACTCGCCAAGACCCTCTGCAAGTCAGGCTGCTAGGCTTCACCGCCGAACCTTCCACCAAAGAACCTCGACAAAGGAGGCGTAGAATGCAGAATTCTTGAGGGCACGGTGAGGGAAACGGGAACCGAGTCACTTACCTCAGAGACTGGCTAGTTAGGTACTGCTGGTCTAGACTCATCAGTACTCTGGAAAGCCTGGTTAGTTTGAATCTTAAAATGCAGCCCAGAGAGCCTCACCTCACCGACCTTGTCCAAGTGCCCACTACCCACCCCGTCTATAGAACGTGGCACCGCTTTCATGCCGCACTGCTGTCGGGACAGCCTCGTTTCCGCAGCCTCCTCCCACCCCGCCCCCTGCAGCCGTGATCCCGCAGGCGGCGGTACCCTAGAGTAGTTGTCCAGGGAGACCTAGCTGCCTCCCCGCCGCCCATGCACCATCCTGGCGCTGCACCCTGACATCCCGACCCCCGCGGCACGCCCTCAGGTGACCGCCCGCCGGGAAGCTCCCGGCGCCTAGCAACGGGCGCGCGTCGCGGGCAGGCGGGGCGGCAGCCGCATCCCCCGCATCCGGGCCCCGCAGGGCGGGGCTGAGCGGCGGGCGCGACGCCCTCCGGAGCGTCGCCGGGCTGCCGGCCGCCGAGCATGTTCGCCCCGGGAGCGGCGCCCAAGCGAGCGCGCGGCCACCCGCCCCGCCCCGCCGCCGCGGCCCGCCCCGCAGCTCGGCCCGTCCCGGCCGGGAGTTCGGCTCGGCGCCGGGCCGCCGCTGGCTCCAGCGCGGTTCGCTGCCCCCGCTGACGCCGCTGCGGGAGCCGCAGACCTGGGCGCCGCCGCCGCAGTCCGGGCCGGCGAAGAAGCCCCTCCCGTCCACGGCCGAGCTGCGGGGACAGTGAGTGTCGCCGGCCCCGGTGTCGGGGAGCCCCCGCCAGGGACTTCCCGGGGGTGGGGGCTGGCCTAGAGGTAGGCCTGCAAGGGAGGTGGATCGCCGAGGTCAGCGGGTCCGGCCCCTTCCCATCCAGGGGAACCAGCCTCCTGTCGCATGTGGATAGCCCCAAGCATCTCCTGATGCCCTTCGAGAGGGGCTGGCCGGGGACCGGGGTTGAGGACCTGTCGGAGGCTGCGGGCGGGATGGGTGCAGAGAGACGTGCGACCAAGATAGGGCGAAGAGGCCTTCCTGCAGCATCGAGGCCTTCCCGCCCTCCGGCGTACTGGGCCAGCACACTCAGCCGCCCCTCGAGTGGACACACCCTTACCGGTTCCCCCTCCGATCCTCCTAGGACTTAAACTGAGGAAGGGATTGAATGTGTTTATATTTTCTTTAACTGCCTCGGCATCTCCCTTCCTCCCCCAGTAGCACTTGGGATGCTGACCGTGTTAAGTCACATAGCTCTGGCCCGCTTTTCGTTGCCATTTTTCCTTGTCACACTTCTGCTTTACCTATATAATTTGTGTTTATAACTTTTTTTCCTCAAGGGATTAAAAATGCTAGAAAAGATTTGTGCGATGCAGGTAGTCTGTTCTATTGTACTGGTCATCTCATCCTACAACCTACATCTACCTTCTACAGCCTAGGGTCATAGACGTGGAAACTGTGGAGCTCCTCCATAGATAAATGAAAATTTGCAACCATTTTCAGGGCTTCCCTTGTGGCTCAGCTGGTATAGAATCCGCCTGGAATGTGGGAGACCTGGGTTTGATCCCTGGGTTGGGAAGATCCCCTGGAGACGGGAGAGGCGACCTACTCCAGTATTCTGGCTTGGAGAATTCCATGGAATGTCTAGTCCATGGGGTTGCAAAGACTCGGACTCGACTGAACGACTTTCACTTACTCACTCACTCAGTGTATTGTACTTTCTGAAGCACAAGAATCCCTGTTATCTTTATTTTACCTACATTGTTTTTTAAATTAATTTTTGTTGGATCATGGCCTTCCCTCGTGGGTCAGACGGTAATTCATCTGCCTGCAATGCAGGAGACCCAGGTTTGATCCCTGGGTCAGGAAGATCCCCTGGAGAAGGGAATGGCTACCCACTCCAGTGTTCTTGCCTGGAGAATTGCATGGATAGAGGAGCCTAAAGTTGCTTTACAATGTTGTGTTAGTTTTGGCTGTAGAGCAAAGTGAATCAGCTATAGGTATACATAAACTCCCTCTTTTTTTTGGATTTCCTTTCCATTTAGGTCACCACAGAGCACTGAGTAGAGTTTCCTGAGCTATACAGTGGATTCTCATTAGTCATCTATTTCTTATATAGTATTCATAGTGTATGTATGTCAATCCTAATCCCACAGTTCGCCCCCATCTACATTTTTAATGGTGAGTTTGAATCTTACATGACATGGCATTTCTTATAAAATACTTATGACATTTTTTTTTCAAATTCTTACATTTTTGAAATTGAGTTATAATACAATTGTATTTATTTAAACAGCACAGAAGTATACAGACTTAAAGGTGAAAGCCCTTGGTTTCTACTCCTTTACTTTCCAACACTTCCTGGAATTAATTTAGTATTTATTATTTCATTTTTTTTACATTTATTTTTTTGATCATTAATAAAATCATATGGATTCTTTTGAGAAACTGCCTTTTTTAAGAAGATATGGAAAATACCTTTCATATCATTTTGCATGCATGCTAAGTCGCTTCAGCCATGTCCAGCTCTTTGCAACCCCACGGACTGTAGCCCACCAGACTCCTGTCCAGGGAGTTTCTCCAGGCAAGAATACTGGAGTGGGTTGCCATGCCCTCCTCCAGGGGATCTTCCTGACCCAAGGATCAAAGCCATGTTACGTCTTTTATGTCTTCTGTATTGGCAGGTGGATTCTTTACCACTAGCACCACCTGGGAAGCCCCTTGATCTTCATTGAATATTTCATAGATGTGTCATATAGATGTATGACTGTATTGTATAGATGTAATTTATGTAAACATCCTGAAGATTGGTTCCAGTTTTTCCTTATCACAAACAATGCAACAGTGAACACTCTTATACATGGAAACAGTTTTATAAAGTGAATTCCTGGAAGCAGAATTACTGGATCAAATGTATGTACATTAAAAAAATTCTGGTGGAATCTTGCTTTCTAAAATGTCTTTACCAATTTACATGTCCATAAACAGGCTGTGGTGGATAAAAAACCCCAAACCTGTGGTTATTAGTATTTAAAAAATCATAGCTCCCACTTATTGAGTGTTTATTACTTGTCCAGCATAGTGCTGAGCACTTGGCATGCATTTAAAAATTTAATCCTCACAAACTCTATGAGAATCAGAGGCACTATTAATTTCTCCATGACCCCATGATTATGCAGCTTTTCAAGAGCAGGGCCAAGATTAGAATCCAGGTTCATTTAACTGCAGGGTTTGAATGCCTGGTCAGTAGTTGACTGGGAACTGTGTTTCATTGGGTGGTTTGAGGAGTCAATGAGATTATGTGTTTGGTGTTACATATTATTAATATGTAGTTTCTTTCTCTACTAACTCCTGTAGGATTGGACATGGTCCAGTTTTTCCCATGATTCTGGTTTCCCCTGGATTATTTCCCTCTCCAGTCACTTTTCTGCCTTCTCTTTATCTTCCTGCCCGGCATATATTTTAAGGGAGTCTGGCTTTCTTCTCTCTCGAAAATCTCCTTTGCAACTCTAATCCAATCTCTGTTCTCAGTTATCACCAGTAAATAAATAACTCTTAAAAACTTCATCTCCAGGACTTCCTGGTAGTCCAGTGGCTAGTCTGCCCTCCCAATGCAGAGGGCCTGGGTTCGTTGCCTGGTCAGGGAACTAAATCCTGCATGCTCCAAGTAAAAGATCTCCAGTAGTGAGATGACGATGGGAGAACCCTCATGCTACAACCAAGATCGAAGACCCCATGTGCTGCAACCAAGACCTGGTGCAGCCAGGCAAGTAAATACTAAAAAGCAAAGCAGAACTTCATCTCTGAACCAGACCTATGGCCCTCAATATTTCTGTAGCTTAGATCCACATTATATATCTCCACCCCAATGTCATCTGCTTATTTTATTGCAAATGGAGCTGCTTGTTGCCCTCCACCCCCAGCCAGACTAGCACTTCCTCTGAATCGAATTCATGGTTCCGTAATTCTCTTGGTCAGCCTAGTTTACAACCTCAGTCATCTTTGACTCTTTTTATTTTTCTTTGCTAAACCTCTGAAATTCGATCAGTTGTCAGTCTTGCAGCACTCAAGTGTGTCTATGACCTTGCCCTAGTACTGAACCCTTGTCTTCACTCTCCAGGGCTCTATTCACATCTTTTTTTTTTTTTTTTTTAATGTGGACCATTTTTTAAACCTTTATTGAATTTGTTACAATATTACTTCTTCTTTTTTAATGTTTTTATTTTTATGTCCATGAGGCATCAGATCTTAACTCTCTGACTGGGAATTGAACCCTCACCCCCTGCCAGAGAAGTCCCCCTCCTTTCACATCTTTATCTTCTCCAGCAGCTCCTCTACCTGCATTTCAGCTGATCTAAATTATATCTAAATGTCATTTTCCAGTTTATTCAAGTCTTTTGTGAACCCCCTCATGAAAATTATATCTCCCTGCTCTGAACTCTTCTAATGTGAGATACTGTATATTTATCTGTCTAGCCTTCCCCAAGACCTTAATGTGGCACTTGGCCTTATATTATAGCTGTATGAGTGGCTACTGTCTTTCCTTCTGGGCTGGAGATTCTGTGAAGGCAGAATCTCTATTTCACCTTTATCATGCACGTGGCACTTTTTTCATGCATAGACTTGTAGATAGTATATGCTTAGTGAACATATTTGAGTAAGAGAGCCAATATATTCACCCTTGGGAATAAAAGATTGCTTGCATTTGATGAGTAATGAGTCACTTCAGTCGTGTCTAACTCTTTGACCACATGGACTGTAGCCCACCAGGTTCCTCTTTCGGTAAGATTATCTAGGCAAGAATACTGGATTGGGTTGCCATGCCTTCCTCCAGAGGCTCTTCCCAACCCAGGGATCTAACACATGTCTTTTATGTCTCCTGTATTGCAGGCAGGTACTTTACCATCCGAGCCACCAGAGAACCTTTATGTATTAGGGTATTGCTATAATGACAAATAGTCCCCAATATTTTTGATTTAATATATAGAAATTCATTTCTTACAGGACAGTTCCAAGGCAGATGTTCCTGATCATCAGGCCGCTTTCTTCTCATTGGTAGTAGGATTAAGGCTTTTCCATTCATTGGCTTGTCTGTCAGTTTAAGTGCAGCCTGCAGTGTTACACAGTGCAGTTCACCCGCATTCCAATCAAGGGGTGCTGGCCACTTTCTAGGAACAACTCTGTACTCCGGAGGAACAAGCGCTTGGGGCATCCAGCCTTCTCTGCCACAGTTCATTTCTGTTTCTCAAAATCCATGGGGCTTTGCTTGCAGATACCTTGCTCAAAAACAAAACCAAACTTGGGCTTCCCTGGTGGCTCAGTGGTAAAGAATCTGCTTGCCAGATCAGGAGACACAGATTCAATCCCTGGTTTGAGAAGATCCCACATGCTGCAGGACAACTAAACCCCTGCGCTGAAACTGCTGAGCCCACATGCCACAGCTGCAGAAGCCCATGAGCCCCAGGGCCTGTGCTCTGCAACAAGAAGCCACCACAGAGAAGCCCATGAACTGTAATTAGAGAGTAGCCCCTGCTCCCCACAACCAGAGAAAGCCCGCACGAAAGGAAGACCCAGCACAGCCAACAATAAATAAATAATTAAAACAAAACTCTCCTGCTGCCCTAATCTGGTTAGGTCAGCAAAAGCTCTGTTGTCCCACAAAATCTAAACACAGATTTACTATCAATGTGTATCATAATGAGCTGTAATTGTTTGTTTACTTTGTTCCCCCCAGTAGACTGTCCGCTTTTGCATCATAGTCATTTTTGTATTTCAACTCCTTACACAATGACTGACATTGTGGATACATAAATAATAGCTTTCTCAATGAATCCACAAGTTGCCTTTCTTTATGTTCACTTAATTATTTTGGTTTAACTAAAGCTAAAAATAAAGGTAATATTACCATCTGCTCTTTTGATGTTGGGCTGTTTTCAGTCTTTTTGCTTTTCTGCTATAAATTGTAGGATATGATATCCTTGAAGGTAAATATTTGGATGTATGATTGATCATTCCTTTAGGATAAACTCCTGGAAGCTGCATTGCTGGGTCCAAAGTATATTTCAAAAAAAAAAAAAAAAAAGCGACCTCATGAACTGTAGTCCGTCAGGCTCCTCTGTCCATGGGATTCTCCAAGTAAGAATACTGGAGTTGCATTTCCTACTCCAGTGGAATCTTCCAACCCAGGGATCGAACCCGGTCTCCTGCATTGCAGGCAGATTCTTTACCGTCTGAGCCACTCGGAAGCCCAAAATATGTAAAATTATAAGGACATATATATTGCCAGGTTGCTCTCTGGAAATATCACACTAACACTTCCAGTGAAATCTTATGAAACTACCTGCTTCCTTGAACCCCATCTTACACTGTCTCGTAGTAGAGGAAAAAAATCTTTACTATTTTCAGGACAGAAGTCATAGCTCATTATATTATTTTGCTTTTATTTGAATATTAGTGAGGTTGAACCTTTATTTGCCGTGTGTGGGTTTTTCTTTATTTTCCTGTGGGGAGTTATCTGTTTTTTAATAAACACACTGACTTGGGGTTCACTTGCTTACTGACTTTTAAGTACCTTTACATATAAAAGAAATTGAATTCTTCAGTTCTTTATGTCATTGTTTGAAATGTTTTTCTGGGAACTTCTGGCCAGTGTGGCAGAGGAAGCTGACATGGAAGAGACTCCACTTGGCTTCCCTGTATTTCCAATGCGGGGTAAAGTGTATTAAGATAATTTACGGGTGTGTGACTGAGCTAGAAACCAAGAGGAGGAAATCCCCAGGTGGCAGAAATGAAGGAAAGCTCACACAGGAAGGCAGTGTTGAGCGTCTGCTGGGAGCTAAGAGTCACAAAAGAGTACTGTTCCAGTTACCATGACTGCATCACAAACTTCTCCAAAACTTAGTGGTGCAAAACAGCCCTTTATTGTGCTCACGGATGCTGTGGGACTGTGCCGGAATTTGGACACGGCAGCGACAGCTTGCCTCTGTTTCGCCATGTCTGGGGCCTCAGATGGCAGATTTGAAGGCTTAGGTCTGGGAACACCTGCAGGCAGGCTCACTCCTCCATATGGTGGCTGTTCCTGGCTGTGGACCGAGACTTAGCTGTGGATATCAAATGGAACCTTTCTGTGGTGGCCTCTCCCTGTCACTTAGCTTCCTCACAAAATGGATTTTGTTGTTTAGTTGCTAAGTCATGTCCCACTCTTCGTGACCCCATGAACTGTAGCACGCCAGGCTCCTCTGTCCTCCACCGTCTCCTGGAGTTTGCTCAAATTCATGTCCATTGAGTCAGGGATGCTGTCTAACCATCAGATCCTCTGCTGCCCCCCTTTCCTTTTGCCTTCAGTCTTTTCCAATTGGTGGCCAGATTTAAAGTTGAGGGTTCCAAGAGAGAGCCAGTGAAAATTGTTATCATCTTTTATGACCTAGTCTTGAACATGACAGTATCACTTATACTACATTTTGTTGAGTGGGGAAGTTAGTTTCAGAGAAGGGAGCACAAAACCTCATCTCTTGATTGAAGAGTGTCAGCATCACACTGAATAAAGATCACGTAGAGGTGACATGTATTAGTACATCCTTGTTTGGGAAATACAACCTGCCACGAGTACCTTGACACAGAGATGATAACTAGAAAAGTATTCCCCATTGGCCTGGGGAGACTATAAGGAATCTTTCCATCCACTTGAACTGTGTATGTAGCAGAGAGTCGACTGCCAGACGTTGGAGCCACCTCTCCTGTACCAGCTCGTGTCTGAGGCCTGAAGTCATATTACTACATGGTTCAGGGACCACAGTTGAAGAAATTGGTGTATTAACTGACCTGATAGCTCTGAAACCCAGAGCCAGGCAGAGACTATTTGAGAGCACATGGAGACAGCTCAGGGAGCACTGGGGTCCTGTAGATAGCAATCTCTCTAAAGATGAGCTTGTAGGGGCTTCCCTGGTGGCCCAGTGGTAGAGTCACCTGCCAATGTGGAAGACTCGTATTTAATCCCTGGTCCGGGAAGATCTCACATGCCCTGGACCAACTAAACTGATGTGCCACAACTATTGAGCCTGTGCTCTTGAGCCCAGAGGCCACAACTACTGAAGCCCGGAAGCTCTTCACAAGAGAAGCCGACGCAATGAAAAGCCCACGCGCTGCAGCTAGAGAGTAGCCCTTGCTCGCTGCAACTAGAGAAAAGCCCATGCCGCAACAAAGACCCAGCACAGCCAAAAAAAAGAAAAAACCCAAACAAACCGGAATCCCACCTTCCAATGCAGGGAATTCAGGTTCAGTCGCTGGTAGGGGAACAAAGATCCCACATGCAGCTAAGTCTGCAAGCCACAATTGGAGAAGCCTACACACCACAATGGAGGCCCAGTGCAGCCCAAAACTTTTAAAAAATAAAAATGAGCGTGCAGTCAAAGGTTATCAATCATACAAGGAAATGGAACCACAAGGAAGAGGACCCAGTGGATCCAGCAAATGGGGGAGATCTGTGCCGAAAAACTGAAAATAATAGACATCTTGGAAAAAATTTTTATGGTATTTAAGGAGATGAAGGGATGAAAACCATAAGACAAGAGTGGGATAGTGTGAATAAGAACAGGAGAGGTCTAAGACTGCACACTTAACCAGAAGGGTAAAGAGGAAGAGTCAGTGAGTCAAGCAGTGCCTCCTGGACTCCAGGTGGTTAACTGGTTCTTGGCCTTTAATAATAATAATAATCACGATGATTATGATAATAGCAGCTATCATTTGTTTCTATATGTAAAAATACCTTCCAGTAGTCTGTCCTGAGATTCTTGTTTGAGAATTAAAGCAGTATACTGCTCATATTCTGCCGGACTATTGCTGAATAGTTCCTGTGTTTTATTATTAGACTTGTGTGTGTGCGTTAGCTCCTCCATCATGTCCAACTCTTTACAACCCCATGGACTATAGCCCATGAGGCCCCTCTGTCCATTGGATTCTCTAGGTGAGAATACTGGAGTGGGTAGCCATTTCCTTCTCCAGCGGATCTTCCCTACCAGGAATTGAACTCCGGTCTCTCACAGTGCAAGCAGGTTCTTTACCATCTGAGCTACCAGGGAAGCCCCATTATATTATCAGACTTGGAGGGAGATAATGACACATTCTCATTTTTACATAGTTACTTTGCCTTAGCCAGTGGGGCAGGCCTGCTAAGGTTTACTCACAGTGCCTATTCCTTCATCTTTCTAGTAAAAGGACCCCTGATTTTTTAGCTGGGTACATAATGCCCAGAGCAGATGACATTTTTCATGACCCTTTACAGCACAGTGTGTCCACATGGCTAAGTTCTGACCAATGGGATATAAGTAGAATTGTGTGTATGACTTCCCAGAAGTAACTTGAAAGAAAGGGAGAATGCCTTTCCCTTTTCCCTTCCTTCTCTCTGTAAGCTGGAGCTCAGTTTGGTATTTTTTCAGTTGTGGAGAATGCCCATCATATCCAAAGGTAGAAGAAGTTGGATAGTAAAGTCCCCATCTGCCTTTTCTTCGTTTTGTACCCTCACTACCATTGACCTAAACAATTGCAATAATTTCCTCATTGACCTCATTCCCATCTGCCTTCTAATATTACTCAAGTTAAAGCAACATTTTTAAATCTTTAGGTCTAATCCTTCAACAGCTCCCACTGTTTATAGCTATGGCCTCCAAAATGGGTGCATGAGCCCCAATATATAATCCATTTGAAAATAGAATTCCTGTTGAATATGTAATTTGCAACAGGAATTTATGTTTCAGAAATTTCACCTAGTAAGTACTCTGCTGCTGCTGCTGCTGCTGCTAAGTCACTTCAGTCGTGTCCGACTCTGTGCGACCCCATAGACGGCAGCCCACCAGGCTCCCCCGTCCCTGGAATTCTCCAGGCAAGAACACTGGAGTGGGTTGACATTTCCTCCAGTGCATGAAAGTGAAAAGTGAAAGTGAAGTCACTCAGTCATGTCCGACTCTTGGTGACCCCGTGGACTGCAGCCTACCAGGCTCCTCCGTCCATGGGATTTTCCAGGCAAGAGTACTGGAGTGGGGTGCCATCGCCTTCTCCAGTAAGTACTCAGCAAAGGCTTATTGAACGAATTAGAGGAGGGGCTGACCAACGCTAGTAAAATATGTATAGTAAATATTTTAGACTTTATGGGCCACTGTTGCAGCTACTCACCCGGGCTTATTGTAGGCCAAAGGAAGCCGTAGAAAATAGGTAAATGAACGGACACTTGTTTCTGTGTTCCAGTGCACATTCATTTACTAAAACACATCGCAGGCTGTTGTATTTCATTCAACATATCCAAAGTTGTCATTTTAACATAAAATCAACATGAAAATTCTTAGATGTTTTTGCATTCTTTTTCTCTGCATGTGGTCTTTGAAATCGGGTGTGTATCTCTCACAGCACAACTCAGTTCCAACTGGCCACATTTCAGGTGCTCAGTAGCCACGTGGGTGGTGTCTGATAGACAGCGCAGGTGCTGACACACATCTTTTTTCTGCCTTTGAACGTGCCAACCTCATTCTGGTCTGTGGGCCATCTGCACTCACTTTCTGTGAAGAGCCCTCTCCCTCGCTCATCATCTGCACACACCTCTGGCTACCTACTGCCTGTTCAGATCTCAGCCTGAAATCACCTCATCTAAGAAGCCTTCTCTACCACCCGATCTGAAATATTCCTGCCTCTTGGCATACTGCCGTGATGAATTCCAGTCAGTCCTCATTATTCATGGATTCCATTGTTTGCTAGTTCTCCCACTCATTAAAACTTATTTGTAATTCCAAAATCGATACGTGTGCATTCCTGCTCGTTTGCAAACATGTGCAGAGTGGCAAAAATCGAGGTTGGCTGACGTGTAATTCCTAGTGGAGGTCAAACAAGGCACTGCTCTGTCTTCTTGTTTCACCTCACACTACACACAGGTGTCCTTTCCCCTGTCTATTCAGGGTCATATTTTTCACACTATTGTGCTTTTCGTTGATTTCACTATATGTGTTGTACTCCAGTGCTGGATGTTGTTCCTAAGTGCAGGAAGACCATGCTGCATCTTACAGAGAAAGTATGCATGTGTTAGATAATCTTCCTTCGGGCCTGAGTTATGGTGCTATTGGCTGTGATTTCAGTGTTCATGAATCAACAATATATATATTAAACGAGGTGTCTTTAACAGAAGCATACTCAAAAGAATGTTGTGTATTGATGGGTTGCTTTTTCTGTATGGTATAAGATAAGGGCTCAACTGCATTCTTTTGCACTTGGATATCCAGTTTTCCCAATGCCATTTGTTAAAGAGACTATCCTTCCCCTGTTGTGTATTCTTGGCACTCTTGTCAAAAATTAGTTTGCTATGTATGAATGGGTTTATTTCTGAAGTCTACTCTGTTCCATTGCCCTATATGTCTGTCTTTATGCTGGTATTATATTGTTTTACTCACTTCAGCTTTGTGACGTCTTTTGAAATCAGGAAGTTTGATGTCTTCAATTTTCATCTTCTTTTTCTGGATTATTTTGGTTATCTGGGGTCCTTTGTGGTTCCATATTAATTTTTACTTATTTATTTAAATTGAGCTACAGTTGATTTATAATATTGCATTAGTTTCAGGTGTTCAGCAAAGTTATATATATATATCTCTTTTTTCAATTCTTTTCCATTTTAATTTATTATAAGATATTGAATATAATTCCCTGTGCTATACAGTAAATCTTTATTGTTTGTCTATTTTATATATGGTAGTGTGCATGTGTTAATCCCATATTCCTAATCCCCCCCACACCTTTTCCCCTTTGGTAACCATGAACTTGTTTTTTTTTCTATATCTATGAGTCCGTTTCTTTTTTGTAACTAAGTTCATCCATACTTTTCTTTCGGATTCCACATACAGTGATATTGTGTAATATTTGTCTTTGACCTACTTTAATACTTAGTGTGATAGTCTCTAGGTCTATCCATGTTGCTGCAAATGGCATTCTTTCATTCTTTTTATGACTAAGTGGTATTCCACTGCATGTATGTTCCGTGACTTCTTTATCCATTCCTCTGTTAATGGATGTTTAGTTTGCTTCTGTGTCTCTGCTGTTGTAAATGGTGCTACTGTGAACACTGAGGTGCATTTATGTTTTCAAATTAGAGTTTTCTCCAGATATATGCCCAGGAGTGAGATTGCTAGATCACATGGTAACTCTGTTTTTCGTTTTTTAAGGAGCCTGCATAACTGTCTTCCTTATAGTGGAAGGAAGGAGGTGGCTTCTAAATGGCCACTAAGTGGCTGCTTCTAAGTGGCCACTAAATAGTGGCTGCACCAATTTACATTCCCACCAACAGTATAGGAGGGTTCCTTTATCTCCACACCCTCTCCAACATTTATTATTTGTAGACGTTTTTAATGATGGCCACTCTCACCTGTGTGAGGTCATACCTCATAGTGGTTTTTATTTGCATTTCCCTAATAATTAGAGATACTGAGCACCTTTTCATATGCATGTTGGCCATCTGTATGTCATTTTTGGAAAAATTCCTACTTAGGTCTTCTCCTCATTTTTTAATTGGATTTTTTTTTATATTGACTTGTATGAGCTGTTTGTATATTTTGGAAATTAAGCCTTGTCAGTTGCATCATTTGCAAATATTTTCTCCCAGTCCATGGATTATCTTTTCATTTTGTTTATGGTTTCCTTGCTGTGTAAAAGCTTATAAGTTTGATTAGGTCCTATTTATTTACTTTTGCTTTTGTTTCTATTGCCTTGGGAGACCAACTTCAGAAAACATTGCTACAAGGTATGTCAGAGAATAATTTGTCTACATTCTCTTTTCCGAGTTTTACAGTGTGATGTCTTATATTTAAGTCTAAGTCATATTTGGTTTATTTTTATGAATGATGTGAGTGTTCTAACCTCATTGATTTACAATCCATATGAATTTTTGAATTGTTTTCACTACAATTTTGAATTGTTTTGCATTGGAATTTTGATAAGGATTGCATTGAATCTGCAGATCCTTTTGGGTAACATGGATATTTTGACAATATTAAGTCTTCCAGTCCACAAACATGGGATGTCTTTCCATTTGTTTGCATCTTCTTTGATTTCTTTTATCAATGTTTTAGAGTTTTTCAATGTACAAATCTTTTACTCCCTTAGTTAAGTTTATTTCTAAGTATTTTACTCATTTTGATGCTATTATAAATTGAATTGTTTTCCTAATACCCTTTTCAGATAGTTTGTTTTTAGTGTATATATATGCAAATGATTTTTGTTTCGTGATTTTGTATCCTGCAACTCTCCTGAATTCCTTTATTAGTTATAACTTTTTTTTTTCTGGTAGAGTCTTCAGAGTTGTATATGATCATGCCATCTGAAACAGGGACAGTTTTACTTTTTTCTTTCAAATCTGTATGCCTTTTCTTTATAATTGCTAAGGCTAGGACTGCCAGTACCATGATGAATGGAAGTGGTGAGACTGGGCATCACTACCTCGTTCCTGATCTTAGAGGAAAGCATTCAATTTTGACCTCTGATTATGATGTTAACTATGGGCTTTTCATGTATAGCTTTTTTTTAATGTTGAGATAATTTCTCTCAGTTTCTAGTTTGTTCAAAATTTTTATCATGAAAAGATGTTGGATTTTATCAAAAGTTTTCATGCATCTATTGAGATGATCGTGTAATTTTTAAAAAATCTCTCATTTTGTAATGTGATATGTCAGTAGTCAATTTTAGTATATCAAACCATCCTTGCATCTCAGAGACAAACCACATTTGGTCATGGTGCATAATGGTAATATTTTTGAGAGAATCCCAAGCATTACGTTGTCTTGTAGATGATTACTTGGTGTTGATGGAGAAGGAAATGGCAACCCACTTCAGTATTCTTGCCTGGAGATTTCTAAGGACAAAGGAGCCTGGTGGGCTATAGTCCATGGGGTGGCAAAGAGTTGGATGCAGCTGAGTGACGACACACACTTGCTGTTGGATTTTAAATTTTTTATGTTGCCAAATACCTGTAACCTTGAATTTGAAAGAATTCATTAAAATATTTAGAAGAAAAAAGTCTTACAACTTATTTTAGCTATATTCTTGAAGGCCTCTTGCTTTAAAATCCGAAGGATCTGTATTTACATGTTATAAGGAAACTTTTCATTTAAATCTATATTAGCATTTACTTTGTATGATGGAAAACAAATTAGAAAAATGTATCTCTCTGAAATACCTTTTTTTTTTCTTTCATATTTTGTGTCCTGAATCTGATGCAGCGTCTCACTTTCATCAGCACTGTTGAAAGAAGAAGAAATAATGCCAGTGCTGTCTCCTGAAATCAAATTTGAGCCTTCTAATGTCACCAGAAATACCCTTGATGGTTGTTTTCTCTTTGAGAGTAGTTGGAGGAAAGCAGTGTTAGAAACACAAAAGATGAGGAAAGGTAACTTCCATATTTATTTATTTTACTTAATAAAATATAAAAGTTGTACCTTGAATTTACATGTACATTTTTAAGCAGTCAAGAGACATTAAATGATTTCTGTAACATTTATGTAAGAAGGATAGTACCTTAGGCTTATGGAAAAGAGAAACAGAAGCAGATAGAAACAATTTACTGAAGGTATTTCTGTAAATCATGATAGAAACAAATTCTGAAGATTTAAGCTTGGTTATCAGTGTAGTACTATCTCTGTTGGATCATACTTCTTTTTATAAGTAGTGTTTATTTTTAAATACCTCATGTTGTTTTTTTAATATTTTAAGAAACCCAACATTTTAGCAGAACCTTTTTGTATTAATAATTCTAACCAAAGTTTTACTTTTTGAGTGAGTTATGTGGAAATTTTCTTATATCTTATAGTTGCTCAATAAAGACTAAACTGAGAACTTTCAACCTGTATACGAATGTAAAGCTTCCCCCTTAATTTCAAATATAATTGTACTTCCTATTTATCCTGAATTCTTCTTTCCCCTTTATTAATGGAGATATAATTCTTGAAAACAGCAAAATTCAAACTTTTTTTGTGTATTGCTATATTTGTCAACGTTTCTGCTCGTGTCCCAGTAAAGGTACTCAGAAGACACCAGTCTGTCTGCTCTCCTACCTCCACATCTGATTGCTGAAAAAAGACTATGATTTTTGATGAAGAGAAACTATTTTTTTTCCAAAGAAAAAAAATCAAAGGTTACAAAATAGCATTTTGAGCATATAACTCCAGTCCCATTAAATACTATTTCTATTTCTGTGCTAGATTTACTTAGTAGAGAAAGCTTAAAAAATGATTCTCTATGTTTAAAAATCATCCAAACCTTTAATCTCTTAATCTGCTTTTTCCACTCACTATCATCATTTTGAACTTTTTTGCTGTTAACATTTTGACAACCTATTTTTACCAGTGATGCATGCAGTCAGTAGAAGAAGCCATCTTGATACTTTCTGACTTCACCAAGTACGGAGTCTCTAGGTCCATCCACCTCTCTACAAATGACTGTTTCCTTCCTTTTATGGCTGAGTAATATTCCCTTGTATACATGTATCACATCTTTAAACATTCTGCTGTTGATGGACATTTAGGTTGCTTTAATGTCCTGACTATATACTGCTGTGAATATTGGGACTCCATGTATCTTTTTGAATTATGGTTTTCTCTGGTTATGTGCCCAGTAGGGGGATTGCTGGGTCTTTCTTTAAAAATTTTTAAGGAAGCTCCCTGCTGTTTTCCATAGAGGCTGTATCAATTTATACTCTCACCAACAGTGTAAGAGAGTTCCCTTTTCTCGATGACTTCTCCAGCATTTTTTTGTTGGTAGATTTTTTGATGGCCATCCTGACCATGAGGTGATTACTCATTGTAGTTTTGGTTTGCGTTTCTCTAATAATTAATGGTGTTGAGCATCTGCTCATGTGTTTGTTGGCCATCTGTAGGTCTTCTTTGGAGAATAAGCCATCTTTCCATGTGAAGGCATCTAATATTCTGGGAATTCTGGTGGACCAAAATAATGAAGGCAGAGGACAGTGATGACTCTGGGAGATCTGTGAAGCTCTCCTTCCTTCTTCTAGTATTTAGCCCCGTAATGAGCCCTTTTCTATTGTCCCTACCCTAGGAATTGAAACATATTCTCTTGGGAAAGATGCTAGCTCAATTACAGTAGCTTAATTTTATTTTCTTAATGACTGATTTAGTATATGTATTATGTACTTTCATTTATAGTAAAAGAAGTTACATACATTTAATCAAGAAATAATACAGATGGTTATAATACTATTTTAAATTAGAATACACCGCAGCGTTTGGTCTAGAAGAATTCAAAGAATGTGTCAAAATGCCGTATTTACCAGGATTGCACAATTGCCAAAAGAGTGTAAGTTCCACTCCACTAGAGTTTCATAGAAGACTCCTGCGTGCTGAGACCAAGATACCTCCTGTCAGGTAGGTCGTTTCTACTTGATTTTCTTTTGTTGAATATTTATTTGAAGTAACACTACTGAATATAGAGATTTTTCTGGCTAGTGAATCTAATTTTTTCTTGCCAACTTTTTTTTTTGCATAAAGGATTTAGTTTCTCAAAATCTCAATTAGCAATTTTATTCAGTTTGACCGTAGGTACTTTTTTCTGTTTTCAAGTAACATTGCCAGAAAGAATTTAAGAACTATTTAAAAAAAAAAAAAACTATTGCTCTAGCATAGATTGCTCATGAGAATATTGAAAGTTTTAGCAATATAAATAAACAAGCTCTCTACAATAGTAACTGCTTTCTGTATCCTGAATAGAGAACCTTGTTTCATTTCTAGTTTGACTGAAATGGTGTGAGAGGAAATTCTGAATGAAAATTCAGTCTAATGTAGACCTTGTATTGCTACCAGATGAAATGAGTTTGTCAACCATAAAAGTCCCACTGACTTTGAATTCTGGCATTTAAAAACATTATTATAAATACCTTTCCTTCTACAAATCAGATAGCATTAAAAGAAAACTGCTTTCTCCAAAGGGACCTATAAATTAGTTAGTAAGATAGTCTCATACCCCATTTGATTTCTGCTTTTATTTATTTTTTCATGAAGTATGTGTTGAATGTGTAGTACTTATCCACTTTCCCAGCCTAAAAAAGATGAAGCATTTTCTTTTGTTGAATATTTATTTGTAGTAACATTGCTGTAATGAATCTGATTCTGTCTTGCCAGTTACTCTCTTTAGTGGAAGATGTAGATTTTCATATTTTCTCCTGTTGTAGTGAGCTTTAAAGACATCTAGTTATACATAGCACACACATAATTGGAATTTTAGAATATATATCTCTTGAGTTTTCAACTAGTGTTATTGGTCTTATTAATTACTCTTTAAATAAATTTTTATAATATAAAGAACTAGAATGTACTAAAAATGAAAATAGTTTATATCTGAATTATGAAAATAAATAATTTGAATTTTGTAGAAAATCTGGAGAAAAAAATAAAAACAATCATTTGATAGCTTACCTATCCTAACATACCCATTTTTATTTTTAGAGCTTCTCTTCTATCATCCTATATTTTCATGGATTTTTATTTGAGTTGTGATTTTAGTATAATTCCAATTTTTTATTCTTCCCCTTTTTACTTAATATTACATGTGTACAGTTTTTCCTTATTACTACATAATCTTCAAACAGTCCTTACTGGCCACATTATAAACTATTTCATTGTTAGATTCATAGTTTATTTAATTTTATTTAATTTTCCTTTATTTAAATTTCCTAAAGTCAAATTTAATTTGACTTTTTTCACTTTGTAAATGACACCATAAATGAACAATAACACACATAAAGCTTTTGCCATTATTTTTAATATCATCCGAGGACAGACTGTCAAGCTATAAAATATAAAAACCAAAATCGTTCTTTCTGAAGTGAGATTATAATGAAATAAAGCAAATAGAGAAGGACGGGGAAGCCTGGCATGCTGTAGTCCATGGGGTCACCAAGAGTTGGACATGACTTAGCAACTGAACAAATGCAGAATCAGAGATGGTAGAAGAGAGACGATGAGTTGCTAGTAGAGCAGATGGTAGCAGTAAAAGAGGATGGAAGGAGGGGATGTAGAAAGAAGAGAGACCATTGAAAACATGCATGTGAGAGCTACTTAAGGACAGTGGGTTTCTTTTATTATTGAGATACCATTTCCCTGACACTCAGCTCACTCTTGTCTTTGAGTATAAGTGTGTAGGGCTGCCTATGGTCATGGCCTTGTCTCAGTACAGACCAGTCTTACTACCCTTCTTGAAATCACATGACCATCTTAAGGAAACTGTGAACCCAGAAAGCATCCCCTGAGTTAACCCATTTGATCTTTAGATTTTAAGTCTTCATTTGGCTTCCTGCCTTTTTCATCAGATTTCAGTTCATTATTTTTTTAATTTACAATTTGGCTGTATGTGAAATGATTCTTTAATATTTTACATTGACTTGAGTGTGAATTTACTTACTCTAATGAAGAATAATTTGAATATATTGTATTCATGTTATGACAAATGTTCTTCAGACACAGAACGGAAGAGTGGTGGCTAAGAACCATGCTATTTACAAAGTGCTTGGCAGACGTAAATGTTCTTTCTTTCTCCTGTGTCTTTATTTTAGCCATTCTACTGAGAATATGTCAAGTTGCCTACAAGTATTTTATTCTCCTCTACATATTGCACAACGCCCTGTGAAAGAACAGTCTTGGCAAAGCAGGAAAGTACTCATTTTTGTCTGTCTTGTATACAATCCCTTACCCTTAAAAAAAAAAAAAAGCTCTGTATATATGGATATTTGATTTTATACTTTGATAAAAGTTTAATGTATTTTTAAGTTTCTTTAATGATAAAATTTTTCAGTGAATTACAAGGAGATGTACTTTAGTAATGTAATTGAAAATAGTCCTAGAGGTGAAGTGCATTAAAAAGTTACAGTTGACTATTCTGCATATGATATGATAAACTGCCACCAACTGTCATGGTAGCAGACCTGAAACAATGATTTGTGAGTTTAATTCCATTAAATTAATATTATGAAACTGACACAATATAACCTCTCAACTCACCAGTGTTATCTTTAAAGTTCCATGCAGCCAAGCACAAGATATTTGTTCTGATATTGGATACTGTTTTTTTAAAAATGGATGTTCTGTGTTTTTTGAGGATGTGGTGCTAGTGGTAAAGAACCCATCTGCCAAGGCAGGAGACGTAGGAGATGCAGGTTCAATCCCTAGGTCAGGAAGATCCTCTGGAGAAGGGTATGGCAACCCACTCTGGTATTCCTGCCTGGAGAATCCCATGGACAGAAAAGCCTGGTGGGCTATAGTCCATAGGGACACAAAGAGTCAGACACAACTGAAGCAACTTTGCACACACATGCACAAAGCCCTTCACACTAAGAAGGTTAATCATAGAATTTCAATTATCTCTCAGTAGGTGCAAGAGAATCTGAGTATCCTTAGTGACCACTAAAAGCTTATTACATAGCAGTCAGTAAGGCTGGTCTTGAGTTCCAACCTCAGTGTAAATACTAGGTATACTTATCTTGACTGTACCCATATTTGATGTCTAGGAGCGGTGATGTTGCCTCGGTAATAAGTTGCTAGGATACCTCCAAGCAACCAACCATGTAAGCTGACTTGTTTAGTGTATTACATGGATTAAGAATGAATATATGTTTTGATTAGATAGAGAAAAAAAGTTATACTGATTTGTAAGTTTAGTGTACTTACAAGAAATTTGGAATGTGTATAGGTTATCTTACCTAGAGCCAATTTGATCATGATATATTTCCTCTAATAACTGACTCATTATCTAGGGCTATTCCAGTAGGAACAAAAGTTGATTATGACAAAATTCTGATTGTGGTAATTAATAGGTAAAAAGAGCACAAATAACTGATAGTTGGTATCTAGCTTAAAAAGAGTGAAAAGTCTGACTTAAAACTCAACATTCAAAAAACATGGCATCTAGTCCCATCACTTCATGGCAAATAGATGGGGAAACAATGGAAACAGTGAGAGACTTTATTTTCTTAGGTTCCAAAATCACCACAGATGGTGACTGCAGCCATGTAATTGAAAGACTGCTTGCTCCTTAGAAGAAAAGCTATGACCAACCTAGACAGCACAATGGAATATTACTCAGCCATTAAAAAGAATACATTTGAATCAGTTCTACTGAGGTGGATGAAACTGGAGCCTATTATACAGAGTGAAGTAAGCCAGAAGGAAAAAACAACAATACAGTATACTAACGCATATATATGGAATTTAGAAAGGTGGTAACGATAACCCTGTATGCCAGACAGCAAAAGAGACCCAGATGTATAGAACAGTCTTTTGGACTCTATGGGAGAGTGCAGGGGTGGGATGATATGGGAGAACGGCATTGAAACATGTAAATTGTCATATGTGAAATCAATCGCCAGCCCAGGTTTGATGCTTGATACAGGGTGCTCAGGGCTGGTGCACCGGGATGACCCAGAGAGAGGGAATCGGGAGGGAGGAAGGAGGGGGGTTCTGGAAGGGGAACACATGTATACCCATGGCGGATTCATGTCAATGTATGGCAAAACCAACACGATAATGTAAAGAAAATAAATAAAATAACAACAACAATAAAAAATAAAAAGCAGAGACATTACTTTGCTGACCAAGGTCTGTCTAGTCAAGGCTATGGTTTTTCCAGTAGTCATATATGGATGTGAGAGTTGAAACATGAAGTAAGCTGAATGCTTAGGAATAGATGCTTTTGAACTGTGGTGTTGGAGAAGACTTTTGAGAGTCCCTTGGACTGCAAAGAGATCCACCAGTCCATCCTAAAGGAAATCAGTCCTGAATATTCATTGGAAGGACTGCTGCTTAAGCTGAAGCTCCAATGCTTTGACCACCTAATGTGAAGAACTGACTCATTTGAAAAGACCCTGATGCTGGGAAAGATTGCAGGCAGGAGGAAAAGGGATGACAAAGGATGAGATGGCTGGATGGCATCACCCACTTGATGGACATGAGTTTGAGCAAGCTCCAGGAGTTGGTGATGGACAGGGAAGCCTGATGTGCCGCAGTCCATGGGGTCACAAAGAGTGGACTGAGCGACTGAACTGAACTGAACTGGTATCTGGCATATCTAAATATTATGCTAATTAATCTTAAGTCCCTTCCTCTAGCATTCCCTGAATCATGATTAGTGATAAGTTCAGATAAAGGTGGGAAAAGGATGACATAGCACTCACCCATTGGTAAAATTTATTAGCAAAAACCGAGATACTAAGTTGGTTTATATCTGCTTCTGATGGGGTTATTTGTAATAGGAGGAGTTTCCTCCCTTTAATGTTTATTTAATTTTTTTATGATGTCCTTCAACAAGTGAATTTCACTGAAAGCAAGCTTCTTGTCTCAATGTATTTTAAAAAATTGATGTACCCTGGATTTATATAAAAGTGAATTTATGGTAATATATAATTTTAGGTTAAAGAAGACTAAATCCACATTCAGGACACCACTTCAGGAGAAATCAAAAGGTAAGCTGAATCATCTTTTTCTCCTACTAGTTGTCTTATGAAGGGTGTGAAAATACTTACCTTTTTTTTAAAACTTCCTTTCTTTCCACTGACTTAATTGTCTTTGTTTTGTTAATTTTTCTTTTAAGCTGTGCTTATTTTATAAACTTAAGTGCATGTTGTGTTAAATATATACATGCCTTTATCATGTCATGTTGGAAGATGGAGCGAATAAACAATGCCTCTCAAAATGAGAAGGCACCTTGAGACCAAAACCAAGACAGACAGTGCCATTTAATCAATGGGTTATTATATGGTAACTTGCTCACAAGGGTGGGAGTTCCAGGGGGAACAACGCCTTGGAAACATCTGTAGCTGCACTCTGCATTACAGAGGGGCCGTTGGGACAAATTTATAGTTAACCTAGCATATGGGGGTATGTGCTTAGAGACAGGAAGAACATTCCTAAGTCAAGATTTATGAATGGGTAACTATTCTCATGGGTGCCAGGAGTATGTCAGGGAAGATCTTCATCACTGTTTGGAGACCACCTGGTCCTTATGATTTGTTGTTGTTTAGTCACTAAGTCATGTCTGATTCTTGCAGCCCCATGGACTGTACCCCGCCAGGCAGTATGGAAAACAGTGTGGAGGTTCCTCAAAAAATTAAAAATAAAACTATCATGTAATCCTTCAATCCAAGTACTGGATATATTTCCAAAAGAAATGAAATCCATATCTCAAAGAGATATCTGAACTCACATATTCACTGCAGCATTATTCACAACAGTCAAGATATGGAAACAACCTAAGTGTCCATTGACAGATAAATGGATAAAGAAAATGCTTTAGGAATGGAATTGCCAATGGAATATTATATTGCCATAAAAAATAAGGAAATCCTACGTTTGTAACAACGTGGGTAAGTTCACTTGTAACACTTTATACAAGTGAAATGAGTCAGACAGAGAAAGACAAGTACTACATGGTATTACTTATATGTAGAATCTTTTAAAATGTCAAGCAGAAACAGTGTAGAATAGTGGTTATCAGTGAGTGGGGACTGGGAAAAATGGGGAGATGTTTTGGGGATATAATGTACAGCATGGTGACTAAAGTTAGTAGTACTTTATGGTGTATTGAAGTTTGCTGAGAGAGTAGAATTTTAAGTGTTCTCATCTCCTCTCCCCCTCAAAAAGGTAATCAAGTAAGATGATTGATGTGTTAATTAACTTAATTATGGTAATCATTTTACAATGCATATGTATCAGGTCATCAGTGAGTGAGTGAGTGATAGTTGCTCAGTCGTGTTTGACTCTTTGCAATGCTATGGATCATAGTATGCCAGGCTCCTCTGTCCATGGAATTCTCCAGGCAAGAATGCTAGAGTGAGTTGCCATTTTCTTCTTCAGGGGATCTTCCCAACCCAAGGATCAAACCCAGGTCTCCTGCATTGTAGGTGGATTCTTTACTGTTTTACCAGGGAAGCAATTCGTCAGTGGTATATTTTAAACATACACAATTTGTATCATATATGCATCAATAAGGTATCTGAGGTTATTGATATTTCTCCTGGAAATTTTTATTCTGGCTTGTGCTTCCTCCAGCCCAGCGTTTCTCATGATGTACTCTGCATATAAGTTAAATAAGCAGGGTGGCAATATACAGCCTTGACGTACTCTTTTTCCTATTTGGAACCAGTTTGTTGTCCCATGTCCAGTTCTAACTGTTGCTTCCTGACCTACATACAGGTTTCTCAAGAGGCATATCAGGTGGTCTGGTATTCCCATCTCTTGAAGAATTTTCCACAGTTTATTGTGATCCACACAGTCAAAGGCTTTTGCATAGTCAATAAAGCAGAAATAGATGTTTTTCTGGAACTCTCTTGCTTTTTTGATGATCCCCAGAGGATGTTGGCAACTACTCTACACATGTATAATTCTAATTCCAGATTAAGAGGAGCAAGAGAAAGTGAGACAAGCAGTATTTACTTACTGGCTGAGAATTTCCCAAACTGACTGAAAAATATCAAACAGTGGATACAAAAATTCTATGAACCTCTAGCAGAATAGCGACAAAGAAAATCACAGGTAGTCACATCATAGTAAAAAGGCTAAATATAAAAAAAAAAAAAACAGAAAAAAGATAAGTTGTCTTCCGGAGAGCAATGGTAAGACATACAACTGACTTTCCAATGGAGACAATGGAAGCAAGAAGACAAGGCAGTGGTATTTTCAAGTGCTGAGTGACAGTAAGTGCCAAACTGGATCTGTATACACAATGAAAATATCCTTAAAAGTAAGAACAAAATAAAGACATTATTATTCAAATGGAAGTTGAAAGATTTAATTGTCAGTAGAGCTACACTGAAAGAAATATTAAAGAAATGATGATACAAGATGAAAGCATGATAGCTTGTTCAGGAAAGAGAAGCAGTAGCAGTAGTATTGTCTTATGAAGTTTAAAGTATATGTAGAGATAAAATACTGACAACAATACCACAGAGGTGGAGTGGGGCATACATGGAGTTAAGATGTTGTAAGATCCTTGCATTATCTGAAATATAGTAATTAAGTTAAAGTAGATTGTAGGGACTCCCCCTTGGTAGTCCAGTGGTTAAGACTCTATGCTTCCTGACTGGGGAGTTAAGATCCCACACGCCACATAGCACAGCTAAAAAATAACATTTCTTTTAAAAAGTCAATTGTAATATGTCAAAGAGATGTAATAAAATCTGTATGGTGACCACTAAAAGAAAATGATACAAGTAACAAGATTATAGGAAAATAAAAAATATTTAATCATCTCAAAGCAAGAAAAAAGGGAAAAAATATGGAATAGGACAAATAGAAAACAACTAGTAATATTAAAATTAAACATACAATAAATACATTGGATATAAGTGGACTAAATATTTCAGCTAAAAACAAAACCCATCAGACTAATAAAAATAATTATATGCTGGTTTTAAGAAGCATGGGCTTCCCTGGTGGCTTAGAGGGTAAAGCGTCCGCCTGCAGTGCGGGAGACCCGGGTTCAGTCCCTGGGTGGGGAATATCCCCTGGAGAAGGGAATGACAACCCACTCCAATACTCTTGCCTGGAAAATCCCATGGACAGAGGACCCCAGTAGGCTACAGTCTATGGGGTCACAAAGAGTTGGACACGACTAAGCGACAACACGTACAAGAAGCACACCTTAAAAATAAGGGCAAGAAAGATCAAAAAGAAAAGGATAGAAAAATATAAACCATGTAAATGGTAATTAAAAGAAAGCTTGTTATAGCTACACTAACATCAAACAAAATAAACTTCAAAGCAGGAAGTATTATGCACAATAGAGTGATATATCATAGTAACAAAAGGATTAATACAACAGAAAGGTTTAACCATCCTAAATTTGTATGCTCTATTAACATAAAATACATAAAGATCAAAGGAACGTAATGAAAAGGAAAGTAGACATTATAGGAGATTTTTAAACAAATATCAAATAAGTGAAATCATGTAGCACATATTCTCTGACTGCAGTGGAATTAAGCTAGAAATCAGTAATTAAAAATATTATAAAATCCCACAGAGGTTTGGGTATTAAGAAATGTACTTTTAAGTAACTTGTGAGTCAAAGAAGAAACACAGTGGAATTTACATATTAGTTTGAACTGAATGATGATGAGAATATGATACATCAAAACTCCTTGTGTACACTAAAAACATAGCTTTTAGGGAAACTTAAAACATGAAGTATGTGTATTAGAAAAGATAAAAGGCTTAATAAGCAATGATTTTAACATTCATCTCAAGAAGTTAACAAAAGAACAGCATATTAAATTCAAAGAAAATAAAAGGAAAGAGTAATCAAGAGTAAAAATCAACAAAGTAGAAAACAAACATTCAATCAAGAAAAATTAACAAGAGCCAAAAGTTAGTTTTTTAAAAACGTGAATAAAATTGATAAATGTCTAGCAAGACTGACAGGAGAGAGAGAGATTTTCAGTATCATATGATAAAAAAAGAAGAAACCACAACCTAGCAGATTGGCACTGGTCAATTCTTCCAACATTTATATATTTATTTTTAATTGGAGGATAATTGCTTTACAACTGCTGTGTTGATTTCTGCCATACGACAACACAAATCGGTCAGCAGTATACACATGCCCCCTCCCTCTGGAGCCCCCCTCCCACCCACCCCTCATCTCACCCTTCTAGGTTGTCACACAACACTGGGTTGAGCTCCCTGTGCTGTATAGCAACTTCCCACTAGTTAGTTTTACACAAGGTATATATGTCAATGCCCCTTTCTCAGTTTGTCCCGCCCTCTCCTTTCCCCACTGTGTTCACTAGTCCGTCCTCTACATCTGCATCTCTATTCCTGCCTGCAAATAGGTTCATCAGTACCATTTTTCTAGATCCCATATATATTATGTGTTAATATAACGATATTTGTTTTTCTCTTTCTGACTTACTTCACTCTATAACAGGCTCTAGGTTCATCCATCTCAGTTCAGCTGACTCACATTTATTCCTCCATATGGCTGAGAAATACTCCATTGTATATGTGTACCACAACTTCTTTATCCAACATTTAATTTTAAAAAGCTGTGTAATATAAGTTATTCCAGAAAATAGGAAAAGAAGGAACACTTGAAGGGCCATTTTATCAGGTCGCTAACCTTGATTCTAAAACCTAGCTTTGACCTTATAAGAAACTTAGTTATAAAGTTTCTTACTTTATAATTGGTTAAAGTTATAGACCAATTTTTCTTAAGAAAATAGAAGTAAAAATTCTAAACAAGACTTATCAATTCAAATTCAGTGATGTATAAGAAGGATAATGCAACATACCATGTCAGATTTATCTAAGAAATGTGAGATTGATTTAACATTAGAAAAGCAATTGATATCTATCATAATGTTAATAGGATAAAGGAGAAATTGCTTTATGTTCACTTTAATCATTGTAAAAGATATTTTAGTAGGATTCAATATTCATGATTAAAAATATTTTTATCAAACTATGAGTAGAAGGAAACTTTCTTAATTTGATAAAGATGGTCTTTAAACCTACAGTAAACAGTACACTCAGACAACTAATGGGTCAAAGAAGAAATCACAAGGGAATTTTGAAAATATGTGGGGACAAATAAAAATTTAAAAATGCAACGTACCTATAGGTTGCAGCAAAAGCAGTGTGCTAAGAGTGAAATTTGTAGTGGCAAACACATTAGAAAAAGGAAAAAGATCTTGAATGAACCACATAAACTTACACCTCAAGGAATTAGAAAAAGAAGAATAAACGAAGCACAAACTTAGCAGAAGGAAGAAAATAATAAACATTAGAGAAGAGACAAATGAGCTTACTTGGTGACTCAGTGGCGAAGAATCCACCTGCATTGCAGGAGATGCAGGTTCGATCCCTGGGTTGGGAAGATCCCCTGGAGAAGGAAGTGGCAACTTACTCTGGTATTCTTGCCTGGAAATCCCATGAACAGAGGAGCCTGGTAGGCTACAGTCCATGGGGTTGCAACAGAGTGGGTCATGACTTAGTGACTAAACAGCAACAACAACAAAATGAAACAGAACAGAAAACAAATCAAAAGGACCAAGATTTAATTTTTAGAAAAGATAAACAAAGTTGAAAAATCCTTGGTTACACTAGAAAAAAACAGAGAATACACAAATAGTTAAAATTAGGAATGAAAGAGGAGACATTATAACTGATTACAGAAATAAAAAGGATTATAAGAGGCTACTATGAACAATTATGTCAACAGATTGGGTAACCTAGAAAAAATGGGTAAGTTCATAGAAACATACAACCTACCAAGACTGAATCATGATCAAGGGACAAACTGCAGAGCTATAGTAGAACTATTGAGGAGATGGAAGCATTTATCAAATACATCCCAACAAAAACATAAGTCCAGAAATCTAGGATAAGAGGACTATGATTTTAAAATTTGCACATTTGCTCATACCTTATTGGTTCACACTCACTAACAAAGCTATACTTAGCTCTAAAGCAAGCTGAGAAAGGTAAATCTCTGCCTTTTAGCTGACCTTGTCCTCAGCTAAAATTCTGTTTTGGAAAGAGTAAAAAGTTTTGAAAAGATCATTAGTAGTCTGCCATAATTCTTTTACAATTAAAATTTATAGCTTTCTCTTGCAGATATTTGGAAATGTAGTTAATGTTTGCCATTTGATCTTATAGTCATCCACCTTGCTAAAGTCTCTTGTTATTTCTTGGTTTATGTTTTATATTGTGTATATATATTAATATATTATATGCAATATATATAATTTTTTTAGTTCTTTATGTAGATTACCATATGTGAATAGTGTCAGTTTTATTCTTTCTTTCCAAAGGTTTTTCCTACCCCCCACCCAAGCTTTTATTTTTCTGATTTTACTAAGCTGACTAGAACCACCAGTTCAATGGTGAATAGAAATGAAAAATAGGCATCTTTGACTTTTTTCTGATTTTAAAGGAAACTCCCTTAATGTTTTCTCATAAAGAATGATATGTAGTGTAGGTTTTGCGTAGATATCCTTTATCAAGATAAAGAAGTTCTCTTTAATTTGCTCAGAGTTTTTTATTTTAAAAACAAATGAAAGTTTAATTTTATCAAATATTTTCTTCTGAATTGGTTGAAATGATCTTGTGATTTTCTGTTTAATTTTCTAATGTGAAAAATGACATTTGTAGATTTTTTAATGTTCGGCCGCTTTTACATCCCTTGGATACCCACATTTAAGGCATAATTCATTATCTTTTTTGTGTACTACCATATTTAATATTTTGCTAAGTTTTTAAAATCTATCTTAATGAGTGAGATTACCCCTAATTTTCTCTTTGCCTGAATTCAGATTCAAGATTATAATGCCCTCATGAAATAAACTGGGGAGTATTCTCCTTTTTCTGTTCTCTGAAGGATATGATCCAAAATTGGAATGATTTCTCCCTTGAAAGTCTGATAGTGTTCATTTGTAAAATTATTTGGATCACTTGTTTTCTTTGGAGGAATTTTTAAATATTAATTCAATCATTTTAATTTTAGGATGCTTAAGGCATTGTAATTCTCCTTCCATCAATTTTGGTAAGTTATATTTTCTAGAATTTTGCATTTTGTCTACATTTTCAAATTTATTGGCATGAAGTTTAGTTTTTGTTCTATTGTACTTCTCCTAAGGTCTTCTGATTTTTTTCTCAATTAATTGAACCAGAAAATTTCCCTTTTTTATTAGTTTTTTTAAGGAAGAATTTTTATCTTTTTAAAAATCTTTCTTTTTGTAAGTTTGTTTTCTACTTCATCGAATTTTCTTTCCTGTATTACATCCTTCTTCCATATTCTTTTGGAGAAGGAAATGGCAACCCACTCCAGTATTCTTGCCTGGAAAACTTCATGGCCAGAAGAGCCTGGTGGGCTACAGTCCATGGGGTTGAAAAGAGTCGCCCACAACTGAGCGACTGAGCACATCCATATTCTTCGGGTTGTTCTTTTTCTAATGTGTGTATTATATTGAGCTTATTAATTTTCAATCTCCCTTTCTAAAACTGGATCTTAAGGTATAAACTTTTCTATGTACAACTTTTGCTACATCACACGAGTTTTGCAATTTTTTCTTGATCAGTTAGTTACAAGTATTTTTAAGTTCAGTTCAGTTGCTCAGTCATGTCCGACTCTTTGCGACCAATGAACCGCAGCACGCCAGGCCTCCCTGTCCATCACCAACTCCCAGAGTCCACCCAAACCCATGTCCATGGAGTCGGTGATGCCATCCAGCTATCTTATCCTCTGTCGTCCCTTCTCCTCCTGCCCTCAATCTTTCCCAGCATCAGGGTCTTTTCCAATGAGTCAGCTCTTCGCATGAGGTGGCCAAAGGATTGGAGTTTCAGCTTCAACATCAGTCCTTCCAATGAACACCCAGGACTGATCTCCTTTAGGATGGACTGGTTGGATCTCCTTGCAGTCCAAGGGACTCTCAAGAGTCTTCTCCAACACCACAGTTCAAAAGCATCAATTCTTCAATGCTCAGCTTTTTTATAGTCCAACTCTCATATCCATACATGACCACTGGAAAAACCATAGCCTTGACTATACAGACCTTTGTTGGCAAAGGATTTTTAATGTTTATTACAATTTAGTTTTGATGAATGAATAATTTAGAATGTGTATACCTTTCTAAATATTTGAGAATTTTAAAATTTGCTGTTAATTTCCAATTTAATTGCATTGGTCTGTATGATACCAGTTCTTTGAACTGTTTTGAGGTTTGCTTAATGCTTGCTCAGTGGTTAATCACTCAGTCGTGTCTGACCCTTTTTGACCCCGTGGACTGTAGCCCTGTTTTCTCCTCTGTCCATGGGATTTTCCAGGAAAGAATACTGCAGTGGGTTGTCATTTCCTTCTCCAATAATTCTTAGAATCTACTTTTTGTGGCCAGAGACTCTAAGTGTCTAGTTCATTGTATTGCTAAGAACTGGAATCCTGCTCATCTCTTCACTTCTACTCTTTCAATGAAATTTCCACTCTCATTATACACTGAAATAAAACAAACAAAAATACCAGCCACATTGGAGAACTGAAGACAGTTTTTATTTTTGGCACTTGAAACTGAAGTTAAATAATAGTATTTTAAAGAAATATGGATCAGTCTATTACTATTAAAGCCTTGTATGTTTCTAAATAGAAGAATTTATGCATATTACATAGGAACTTTGAATTGGCGGATCTTGATTTAAATCCTGCCTCTAATAATTTCTAAGCTCTATTTTAAAATCTGTAATCCAAGATAGTACTAGTTACTGACTTCATAGTATTGATGTGTGGATGATATAGATAAAAATTACTTGACATACAAGAGAGCATTCAATTAATGTTATCTATTATTATTATTATTATTACTTTTCTTCTATAATAAAAACTTCATTACTGCTATTTCAGTTAGTGAGTGATTTATTTTATAATTTTACTCTTTTACTTCACTTGGCATTTATGAGAAATGGTTTCATTTGGAGATAATAACAAACTCTGATTTAGTTTTATATCATTAAATACAGGCACTGAGCATTTTTGAGTTAAATATTTTTTGGATTACTTGTCATCCCTGTGGCTCAGATGGTTAAAAATCAGCCTGCAATGCAGGAGACCCAGGTTCAATTCCTGGGTCAGGAAGATCCGCTGGAGAAGGGAATGGCAACCTACTCCAGTATTTTTGCCTGGAGAATCCCCATGGACAGGAGATCCTGGTGGGCTACAGTCCATGGGATCACTAAGAGTTGGACAGGACTGAATAACTGAATGCTTTCACTTTGCCATCCCACTCACTTAGAAAGTTAAGTGGCTTTCATTTCTGCTTCAACGAATGTGTTATATGAAGAACTAGTGGTGGTTAATGGTCATTTGAGGAAAAGATATTTCGTTTGTACTCTAAAGAGTGTATCACACCATACACAAAGATAAACTCAAAATGGATCAAAAATCTAAGCATAAGACCAGAAACTATAAAACTCTTAGAGGATAACATAGGCAAAACACTCTCTGACATAAACCAAAGCCGGATCCTCCATGACCCACCTCCCAGAATATTGGAAATAAAAGCACAAATAAACAAATGGGACCTAATTAAAATGAAAAGCTTCTGCACAACAAAGGAAACTATAAGCAAGGTGAAAAGACAGCCTTCAGAATGGGAGAAAATAATAGCCAATGAAGCAATGGACAAACAATTAATCTCAAAAATATACAAGCAACTCCTGCAGCTCCATTCTAGAAAAATAAATGACCCAATCAAAAAGTGGGCCAAAGAACTTAACAGACATTTCTCCAAAGAAGACATAAAAATGGCTAACAAACACATGAAAAGATGCTCAACATCACTCATTATCAGAGAAATGCAAATCAAAACCACAATGAGGTACCACTTTACACCAGTCAGAATGGCTGCCATCCAAAAATCTACAAGCAATAAATGCTGGAGAGGATGTGGAGAAAAGGGAACTCTCTTACACTGTTGGTGGGAATGCAAACTAGTACAGCCACTATGGAAAACAGTGTGGAGATTCCTTAAAAAACTGCAAATAGACCTGCCATATGACCCAGCAATCCCACTGCTGGGCATACACACCGAGGAAACCAGAATTGAAAGAGCCACGTGTACCCCAATGTTCATCGCTGCATTGTTTACAATAGCCAGGACATGGAAGCAACCTAGATGCCCATCAACTGACGAATGGATAAGAAAGCTGTGGTACATATACACAATGGAATATTACTCAGCATTCAAAAAAAATTCATTTGAATCAGTTCTACTCAGGTGGACGGAACTGGAGCCTATTATCCAGAGTGAAGTAAGCCAGAAGGAAAAACAAAAATACAGTATACTAACGCATATATATGGAATTTAGAAAGATGGTAACGAGAACCCAGCATGCGAGACAGCAAAAGGAACGCAGATGTATAGAAAAGACTCGTGGACTCTGTGGATGAGGGCAAGGGTGGGATGATATGGGAGAATGGCATTGAAACATGTTAATTATCATATGTGTAATCAATCGCCAGCCCAGGACTGATGCTCGGGGCAGGTGCACCGAGATTTCCCGGGGGAAGGGAGGAGGGAGGGAGGAGGGAGGGGGGTTCTGGAGGGGGAGCATATGTAAACCCATGGTGATATCATGTCATTGTATGGCAAAACTAATAAAAAAAAAAGAGTGTATCATTCATGTGTGCTTAATTCAATTGTAATAAGTGTTTTTTGTTTGTTTGTTTATTTACAGGTTCTGGCTTCAGCGATCCTCTTGCTGGAGCACCATCTCAGTACTTACAGAGACTTTCCAACATGGCCATTTTGGAGTATGACACCATTCGTCAAGAAACAACCAAAAAATTTAAAAAGAGCAAGAAACGAGAGCTTCGAGACTGCTGATTATCACACACTGTGATGCTTCCTTCACTGACTTTTAAAGTTTATATTTTTCCTTTCTTTTCTTTTTTGATATGTGATATGATGTGCAATGATTTACATAAAAATAGAAATGTAAATAGGAAATAAATGTTTTCTGTTATATACGAAATATATTTTGTTAGTCTCACAGAGACACTAAGATAATTATTTTTATAGTTGATACACATAAGCATAAGAAAAATTTTAGTCTGTCAATTTTATGCACATCAGTTGCACCTTTGGATTCTATTTGATAAATGCTTTTTGAGTGTCTGTCTGTATGATGAGCTTTGCTAGAAGCTGCAACAGACTGGAGAGTGAATCTTTATTTTGGGGGTTAGAGAGCACCCAGTGAGATCCTCACCTTGTCCCTGCGTGAATTTGGAAGCAGTTTTGAGATAAATATTCAAGCAGATGAAAAAGAGAATATGCGCTTTGTTTGCTGATAAAACTTGGAAAGGAAATGCTATCTTAGATGTATGACAGCAGTGGACTTCCTAGCACTGAACGTGAGAATTGAGCAAATGCACCCTCTCAGGTATCGCTGACAGCCTCAGGCTCACCTGCTCAGTCAGGCCTTTACTGCCAGGCAGAACAAGGCATCTCTCCTGCATACACAAGGCATCCCTGAAAGGAAAGGGGGTGGAAGAGAGACCCGCTGTATCTCTGGGGGAGGAGGAAGGTCTAGGTTCCTCAAGATAGCCTGAGGAAGGACTTGCCTGGCAGTCCAGTGGTTAAGACTTGAACTTTCAATGCAGCGGTTCAATCCCCAGGCAGAGAGCTAAGATCTGTGTGCCTTGCAGCCAAAATGTCAAGACCAAAAAGAGAAGCAATATTATAACAAATTTAATAAAGACCTTGAAAATGGTCCACATCAAAAAGAAAAACATAAAAAGAAAAAAGAAAGCCTAAGGAGCTGGGGAGAAGTGTTTGTCAATACACTTCCCTGAAAAAAAGGGAAAAATCAAGGATACCAATGACTGATCAGTGGAGAATGAGAAGCCGGCCATAAGAGACCCAGGGAGTGTTAACAGAGTTTCAAAAATGAAGCAGTAACTAACACCCAGCAGGGAAGTCAGAGAAAGCTTCATGGAAGATGCAGTATTGGAAATGGGCCTTAAAGACATGGAAGGTGGATGGAGAGGGCATTTCTAGGAAAATGGAATAACCTAAGCAAGGCCATACTATGCATTTGGGAGTGAGGTACTTGGCTGGAGTGTCAGGTAGTACAGGGGAGACTTCATCAATTCACCTGCCTACAAACACCGAGCCAGCAGCACACTGAAGTCACCAATCAGATGAAGGCTGTGGTGAGCTGGGGCATGTTTTTCCATTCATGAATGGGCACTCACTGCTTAGCTTCAGTTCTCCTGTCACGTGAGAAGCCAGAATCTGGAGTTTTATGTCCTAGATGAAAATTTCCTGGAATGTAGTCTATTCTTTAGAAGGTACATACTCTATTTTTTCTACATTTGGGGGAAATTTTTTCTTTCATTGCATCTTTGAATATTCACTCTTTCTGTCCCATATGTTTGAATTCTCTACTTCAGGAACACCAAATATGCTTGAGATCATCTTTATCTGTTTTAAATATCTGGAGTACTGGAAACTTAAGATTTGTCAATATTTTTCTCTTTATTTTCCAATGAATCTGTGGGATTGTTTTTTCTCACCCAGCTGTGCTGGTAGTTGATGATTTTAGTGTTTCTTTCAGGTCAACAGTTCTCCACTGTGTCCGGCAAAGTGAGGGTATTGTTTTCCCATTTCATAGACAGAAAAATTGTGATTTAATAACTTACCCAAGTTCCTAGAGCTCTCAGGTTCCAGAGCCTGTATTTGAACCTGTGCTTTCCTGAATCCCATGTCCCTGCTTTCTCCATCACAGTAAAGCTTCTTTGAAAATGTCATCTTGAATGTCCTTCCAGCTCAAAAAATGCTTATGGGCAGGTCCATACCTGCCCTACTGAGACTCACCCCTCAACAGCATTTAATTGATGGGCAATTTGTGTTGGGCATTTGATGAGAGCTATGTGGACAAGTCAGTTGTCCCTAATTCCTCCTTCCTCACTCCATTTAGGATGTGAAGCTTCAGAGGAGAGAGAGTCTAGCTTTCCCACCTCAGAAGCAGTAGAAATATTATAAACCCTAAGGTATAGTTAAAAATTTAAATAATCACTGGCATCTTTGTAGTGATTTGTGGTTTCCAAAGCACTTACACTCACATGATCTCATTAGTGCCTTGAAAGATGAGGTTACATGGGGCTGTTATGTATGGACAGTTTCATTGATGACGACAGTAGGGGGTTCCCATGGTTCCACGTGGCTGCTGACAAGCAGCTCCACAGCACCTGGTCATCAGGATTACTTTTTAAAGCTCCTTTAGGTCCATTGTAGACCCATATAATCAGTCGTATAATTTCAAACTTAATATGTGTTTGTTTTTTTCTATCCAGATTTTTCTCCTTTGAAAATAAGGGTGGACTTCCCATTGGAATTATGAACTAGCTCCTATTGGAATGGGTTTGGGGTGTTGAATGGATGACCACTGTCAGCAGACAGCTGCTTTAGAATAAATATTTGTGATTCCTCAAGCGATTTTTTCCTCTTAATGTATGGCTTTTTCAGAATGCTTATGGTCTGTATCCTGATTGATGCCTGTGTTTAAAGAAGTATAGAAATTTCCACCAGAACCTGATGATTCCACCAAACTGTTCAGCTAAACACAGGGAATGTGTGAGTTCACATTTGATGGATACAACTTACTTTCCTTGGAATATAAGTGGATACCTATATAAAATGGACAGATAAGGGGAAGAATGCTTTTGAGGCATGGAGTGCTTTTCTTGGGTCATTTGTTAATCTGATACTAAAGAGATATCAGCCTGTAATTTTTCTACAACTCCACAAACTTGAGAATAATCCAAGATAACATGCACATGAAGAGAAATCAAAAACCTACCTCCCAGAAACGACCTGGTGAAACAATGCCATCAAGGAGCTCATCCTAAAGTTGATAATTCAGGGATGTGACAGACTTAAAGTCTATACTTATAGAGCATTGTTTTGGCAACGATAAAAACATGGACAAAAAGAAAGGACATTCTGACCCATGACAAGTTGATGTAATTTAATACAAATATATTTTAGCAGATTCAGTCAGTCAGTTCAGTCGCTCAGTCATGTCTGACTCTTTGCGACCCCATGAACCACAGCACACCAGGCCTCCCTGTCCATCACCAACTCCCAGAATCCACCCAAACCCATGTCCATGGAGTCAGTGATGCCATCCAGCCATCTTATCCTCTGTCGTCCCCTTCTCCTCCTGTCCCCAATCCTTCCCAGCATCAGGGTCTTTTCCAATGAGTCAACTCTTCTCATGAGGTGGCCAAAGTATTGGAGTTTCAGCTTCAACATCAGTCCTTCCAATGAACACCCAGGACTGATCTCCTCTAGGATGGACTGGCTGGATCTCCTTGAAGTCCAAGGGACTCTAAAGAGTTCTCTCCAACACCACAGTTCAAAAGCATCAATTCTTTGGCCCTCAGCTTTCTTCACAGTCCAACTCTCATATCCATACATGACCACTGGAAAAACCATAGCCTTGACTAGATGGACATTTGTTGACAAAGTAATGTCTCTGCTTTATCATATCAACCTAGATATGCTATCTAGGTTGATCATAACCTTCCTTCCAAGAAGTAAGCATCTTTTAATTTCATGGCTGCAATCACCATCTGCGTGATTTTGGAGCCCCAAAAACTAAAGTTTGACACTGTTTCCACTGTTTCCCCATCTATTTCCCATGAAGTGATGGGACCAGATGCTATGATCTTAGTTTTCTGAACGTTGAGCTTTAAGCCAGCTTTTCTACTCTCCTCTCTCATGTTCATCAAGAGGCCTTTTAGTTCCTCTTCATTTTTTGCCATAAGGGTGGTGTCATCTGCATATTTCTCCCGGCAATCTTGATTCCAGCTTGTGCTTCATCCAGCCCAGCATTTCTCATGATGTACTCTGCATATAAGTTAAATAAGCAGAGTGACAATATACAGCCTTGACGTACTCCTTTTCCTATTTGGAGCCATTCTGTTGTTCCATGTCCAGTTCTGATTGTTGCTTCCTGACCTGCATACAGGTTTCTCAAGAGACAGTTCAGATGGTCTGGTATTCCCATCTCTTTGAGAGTTTTCCACAGTTTATTGTGATCCACACAGTCAAAGGCTTTGGCATAATCAATAAAGCAGAAGTATATGTTTTTCTGGAACTCTATTTCTTTTTTGATAATCCAGCAGATGTTGGCAATTTGATCTCTGGTTCCTCTGCCTTTTCTAAAACTAGCTTGAACATCTGGAAGTTCACGGTTCATGTATTGCTGAAGCCTGGATAGGAGAATTTTAAGCATTACTTGCATGTGAGATGAGTGCAATTGTGCAGTAGGATTAAATACATTCAAAAATTGATTTACATTTCAGAAGATTTGGCACATAAACTTGAAACGATTTCAGGTAACTATCCATCCCCCCACTACTGGTCCTGTTTGGACTATCCCTCTTGAGATCCAGCCCAGGGTCAGGGAGGTGGTGTGAGGGGCCAGACTGAAGCCCCACATGGCCAGTTGGTTGCTAGATGTCACATGTGTTGCTATCAGAGTAGTTGGGATTGTGGAGTAGATCCTGGACCTTAGATCTTCTAGTCACATAGTGAGTATCTTTGCCCAGCCAGATGGAGTACTGCGAGTCAGGTTAGAATACAGGCTAACCACTTGGGTTCTGATGTTAGGCTGTGTGCGTACTAAGTTGCTTCCGTTGTGTTTGACTCTTCGCAACCCTATTGACTGTAGCCCCCCAGGCCCCTTTGTCTGTGGGATTCTCCAAGTAAGAATACTGGAGTGGGTTGCAGTCACTCCTCCAAGGGATATTCCTGACCCAGGAACTGAATTCACATCTCCTGGAAGCCCCTGATATCAGGCTGCCTGGGGTCAAATCTCCACCCTGAAACTTGTTAGCTGTTCAACTGTGCTCAGGTTTCTTTGCCTCCCCAAGTGTCATCTAGAAAATTGGGATGTAAAAAAGAAACCACACAATACTACCAACACCTCCTTCTTGGGGGTGTTGGGAGTGTTAAGGAAATAATGTGTATAAAGCTCTGAACCCCATGTCTGCCACTTGGAGTTTAATCATGTTATTTTAACCCTTGGGGATGGTTCCCATCTTGGTGTGTGGGAAAGGAGGGAGTAGGAAACAGACGCTCTACAGAATAGTTCTGTAAGTTGAGAAGGGCTGATCAAACACTCTCCCCAATTTGGAAGGGGTTGAGTGAGATACAGTCACAAATTCCTGATTTTCTTTTCAATCTTGGCAGAAAAGGTATAATTTTAATAAGATGAAAGGGGGCTTGCAGGCTCCTGACAACAAAGGAAATCACCACTGTGTGTTTGAGCCTTCTCTGAATAGACTTCGGAACCGGATTAAGGAATCTGGAGTGAAGGGGGACCCCGGTACTCCCCACTGAGACACGGTTTGCCCTCTGGGGTGCAGGGAGCAGAGAGGAAACCAACTGGAGTCCTCTTTTGATAACTGCTGAGGTTAAGATGGAGATGGTGGTGCAAGTGCTTTAAGATTTTTCCCAACATTCCTGAGCTCTCCTGCCAGACTGGCGGCTCCGATGTCTTAAATGACCTGTTCACAGTTGTGAACTTAGGGGAAAGTGAGTATGTCCCTACTCCATTTTTGAAAGATGATAAGTAAATACTCATATCAGAGTTCAAATGTTGATACATATTCTCTTAAGTGAATTTTTATATTGGACGTTTTCTTTCTCCTTCACCTTCCAAGAACAGCTATATCCAACTCATGTTATTTTGGTTCAAGAAAATAGCAGAGGGACTTCCCTGGTGGTCCTGTGGATAAGACTTCACCTTCCAATGCAGGGGGTTTGGGTTCTCTCCCCAATTGGGGAGCTAAGATCCCACGTGCATTGAGGCCAAATAAATAAATAAATAAATAAAACAGAGGCAATATTGTAATAAATTCAATAAAGACTATAAATATGGTCCACATCAAAAAAAAGAAAGAAAAAAAAATGGCAGAGACTCTGATTACTTCACATACACTCCTGCCAGGCTGTCTCCTCCTTTCAGTGTTTTCCTTTTTTTCTTTATTCACAGCTCTGTTGCCCAGTGTTTAACATGAATGCAGGAAAAACGCATATGAACAATGCACTCGAAATGTCTGTCATGACTTAACTATAGTGTTCTGCTTCCATCTTGAAAACAGTAGTCTCCGCTCTCCTCCCCCACTCCCTTAGTTGCCGAGGAAGTATAGAAGTCTGAGAACAGTAAACTGTAAAAATTGTTACCTGCTAAGAGGAAGTATGACATCTCCATGGAGACCTGTGAACTGAGGATGGATACAAAGCAGGTGACATTTAGAGGATGCACAGATTAGTAACAGATGCACAAATTAGTAATTACCATTGTTGTCTGCCCTTTTGATGTCAGATACTAAACATTTAACCAACATTGTTTCATTTATTCCTCATAGCAGCCCAGTGAGCCAGTTATGATTGTTATCATTATTATTCTCATTCAGTGACCCAGTTAACCAGGGCATCTAGACCAGACATCCTGGAGTGTGAAGTCAAGTGGGCCTTAGGAAGCATTATTGTGAACAAAGTTAGTGGAGGTGATGGAACTCCAGCTGAGCTATTTAAAATTCTAAAAGATACCTATTAGGGAAATAGTGAAGGACAGGGAAGCTTGGGATGCTGCAGTTTATGGGGTCGCAAAGCGACTTAGTGACTAAAGAACAACAAGTCAATATGTGGGATCTTACTTCTCCAACCAAGGATTGAACCCCTGCCCCCTGCATTGGCAGCACAGAGTCTTAACCACTGGACCACCAGAGAAGACCCTTTTCCTGTTATAGTTTAAACCCAGCTTCATATCAATAAAATCAGGGAAGAAAGCATGAAGTATGATTTTCATGATCACTCTTTTTAGAAAAAGTTTTATCTTTCCAAATATTCAAGAGCATAATTACTCCATTGAGTCATGGCGAATTTCTGGCCATTGAGTTCCCCACTAATGAAGGAGAGGAATCCTCTTTTTGTAATTATAGAGGCAACCCTTATAAGAAATGTCTCTGGCAAGTGGAGGTGGGATTTTTGAATATTTCCTTCATCTTGGGAGGAAAGAAATTTTAAAAACACTTCAAGATAAAATAGATAAGAGAAAGTAAATTCAATTAGGGATTTTTTTCTTTACTCTTTATCATTCAAATAACTTCCATGAGTTAGTGTGTGCCATGCGAAGAATTCACTGGAAAACTATTTGTGGCTATTTACAAGGTCATTCTATTTCATAATTATAAGCTTTCAAATGGATGTTAATAATGAATACCAGATGCCAAATAAAAAACTTACTGCATGTCATAATTCATAGGGCTTCCAGTGCATTCCAGTCTTTATATCCACTACTCAATTAATGATGCCATTAAGCAAGTTAGAAACTACTGCAAAAAAAAAAAAAAGGAAACTTACTTTGAGGATGCTCTTTGGGATAATGTTAGGTCTGCTGAAAATTCCCTGGATGGAAAAAATAGTGGAGGTTCTGAAACCCCCAGGACATCTCCTCACAAAGTTTGAGCGATTTGGTGCTTTAATATTATGTTTGGTTCTCTGAGCCTCTCCCAAAGGATGAGTTCTGTCCAGTCCTGGCTCCTGACCCATTCGGAAAGGTCTCTCAGAGAAAGAATAAGTTTCTGGAATGAAAGAAAGACAGTTGCAATTCAACCTTTCTTCTTTGGTGATCAGCATAACAGGCAGACCACAATGCACGTGTGCCAAGTTGTTTCAGTCATGTCCAGCTCTTTGCGACCCCATGGACCGTAGCCCACCAGGATTCTCTGTCCATGGGATTCTCCAGGCAAGAATACTGGAGTGGGTTGCCATGCCCTTCTTCAGGGGATCTTCTGGACCCAGGGATCAAACCTGTGCCTCGTCCATCTCCTGCGTTGGCAGTGAGTTCTTTACCACCACTAGCGCCACCTAGGAAGTTCAGTCCACAATACTCCTAACAGAACAATTTCATTTAAGGTACAAGAGGAGATGATGAAACAGAAATACAAAACCATAATTCCAATTCCAAGGAGAGAAAAAAACTAGCATCAATTTCCCACTTAGAGCCCTTCTGTTTAACAGAGTCTGAACTGCCTGAGGAATCACAGGGCTGGCCATTATCTTGAAAAAGGAATTTGTTAGGCGCATAATGATGTGCGTTCTCAACCATTTTGTGGATTTTGGTTTTCAATGCCCCTCTTTCATGTTCTCTCTCTCAAGTTTTTCTGGGCCAACATCTCTCCATCCTGCATGGCCAAATTCATTTGACATTGGATGACAAACTGCATTTGAATTTGCAAGGTTGAAAGGTCAAGGCTGTTCTCTGTGAGTCAACCAGTCTCCCTGCTAGGGTCTCAGTCATGGGGCTCTGTTGGAATGTTCTCTGAGCTGCTGCCTTCTTCAGTTATCATGAATACCTAATTCTGAACTGACTTAGATTCCTAATTATTGGCTCCATCTGAAGGAAGGGATAAAATAATGCCAGGGGATTGACAAAATAAACCTCAGGGCCTGCGTGCATGCTAAGTCACTTTAGTCCGACTCTTTGCGACACCATGGACTGTAGGCCGCCAGGCTCCTCTGTCCATGGGATTCTCTAGGCAAGAATACTGGACAAGGTTGCCATTTCCTTCTTCAGGGAATCTTCCCAACCTAGGGATTGAACCCAGGTCTCCTGCATTGCAGACAGATTCCCTTTACCATCTGAACCACCAAGGAAGCAATAATGAGGTTTTTTTGGGGGGATGGGACAGGGGAAATGGGAGGGAGGTTCAAGAAGGAGGGGACATATGTGTACCTACACCTGATTAACTTTGTTGTACAGCAGAAACTAATGCAACATTGTGAAGCAATTATACTCCAATAAAAGTTTTTTAAAATAAATTTCAAAAATGAGTTTTCATAGACCCTTAGTAGTATATCAGAGATTATAAGTAAAATACTCAGGAAATTTTTTCCCAAATACTTATGAGCTCTAGCAGACAGACAAACAACTGAAATGCTAATTCAAGTGATTTTTACATAGTAATTTAAGGAGAACCTTTCAAGACATTTGCTGAGTTGTACTAAGATCTGCTTCTTCAGCTAAATAGTTATTCACCCCTTCTTTTCTTTTCAGCCTATGGCACTGATTTCCTTAAATAGATTTTCAGAAATGTCTGTTGATAATTTTGTCAAACATTATGAGAGTCATCACGTGTAGTTTAGTTATTAAATGTATATTAGAGTAATAAATCTATAATAAAAATTCCATAATTCAAACTTTTCCCTTCATTAAGTATTTAATAATTGCTATCATTTATTAAGCCCATATTTTATTAGGATGCTAAATGCTTTATATCCATCATTTAAATTTTTTTTTCACCAGACCTGTGATGTCAGTATAAATATGACATTGCAGAAGGGATTCAGAGAAGTTAAGTAACTTGCCTCAGCTCACTCAGCAAGTAAGTGGCAGAGGTGAGATTCAAACACAAGTCCTCCTGATCCCAAAACCAGGACTTTTAACCACTGTGATGTATCACAGTCATGACATGGTTAAACTCGTGTCTGAATGGGTAGAATTTTTACTGACCATGTCTATGCCCTCCAAGGCCTGGTCTCAATTCAGTCTTTTAGCAAATACTTGCCCTGCCCTCATGGACACGTTACAATGAAAGGAGAACCAAGGTTAAAGTCAAAACAAAAGGTAATATAGCTGTGAAAAGAAGAAAAGCCAAAAGAAAAGGAGAAAAGGAAAGAAATACCAATTTGAATGCAGAGTTCCAAAGAATAGCAAGGAGAGATAAGAAAGCCTTCCTCAGTGATCAGTGCAAAGAAATAGAGGAAAACAACAGAATGGGAAAGACTAGAGATCTCTTCAAGAAAGTTAGAGATACCAAGGGAACATTTCATGCAAAGATGGGCTCAATAAAGGACAGAAATGGTATGGACCTATACAAGCAGAAGATATTAAGAAGAGGTGGCAAGAATATACAGAAGAACCATACAAAAAAGATCTTCATGACCCAGATAATCATGATGGTATAGAGCCAGACATCCTGGAATGTGAAGTCAAGTGGGCCTTAGGAAGTATCACTATGAACAAAGCTAGTGGAGGTGATGGAATTCCAGTTGAGCTATTTCAAATCCTAAAAGATGATGCTGTGAAAGTGCTGCACTCCATATGGCAGTGAATTTGGAAAACTCAGCAGTGGCCACAGGACTGGAAAAGGTCAGTTTTCATTCCAGTCCCAAAGAAAGGCAATGCCAAAGAATGCTCAAACCACCACACAATTGCACTCATCTCACATGCTAGTAAAGTGATGCTCAAAATTCTCCAAGCCAGGCCTCAACAATACATGAACCATGAACTTCCAGATGTTCAAGCTGGTTTTAGAAAAGGCAGAGGAACCAGAGATCAAATTGCCAACATCCGCTGGATCATCCAAAAAGCAAGAGAGTTCCAGAAAAACATCAATTTCTGCTTTATTGACTATGCAAAAGCCTTTTACTGTGTGGACCACAATATATTGTGGAAAATTCTGAAGGAGATGGGCATACCAGACCACCTGACCTGCCTCTTGAGAAACCTATATGCAGGTCAGGAAGCAACGGTTAGAACTGGACATCGAACAACAGACTGGTTCCAAATAGGAAAAGAAATACATCAAGGCTGTATACTGTCATCCTGATTATTTAAATTCTATGCAGAGTACATCATGCGAAATGCGGGGCTGGATGAAGCACAAGCTGGAATCAAGATTGCTTGGAGAAATATCAATAGCCTCAGATATGCAGATGACACCACCCTTATGGCAGAAAGCAAAGAACTTAAGAGCCTCTTGATGAAAGTGAAAGAGGAGAGTGAAAAAGTTGGCTTAAAACTCAACATTCAGAAAACTAAGATCATGGCATCCGGTCCCATCACTTCATGGCAAATAGATGGAGAAACAGTGGAAACAGTGACAGACTTTATTTTTGGGGGCTCCAAAATCACTGCACATGGTGATTGCAGCCATGGAATTAAGTAGACGCTTACTCCTTGGAAGGAAAGTTATGACCAACCTAGACAGCATATTAAAAAGCAGAGACATTACTTTGTCAACAAATGTTTATCTAGTCAAGGCTATGGTTTTTCCAGTAGTCATATATGGATATGAGAGCTGGACTATAAAGAACGCTGTTCACCAAAGAATTGATGCTTTTGAACTGTGGTGTTGGAGAGGACTCCTGAGAGTCCCTTGGACTGTAAGGAGATCTAACCAGTCCATCCTGAAGATCAGTCCTGCGTGTTCATTGGAAGGACTGATGTTGAAGCTGAAACTCCAATATTTTGGCCACCTGATGTAAAGAACTGACTCATTGGAAAAAACCCCTGATGTTGGGAAAGATCGAAGGCAGGAGGAAAAGGGGATGACAGAGGATAAGATGGCTGGATGGTATCGCCGACTCGATAGACATGAATTTGGGTAGACTCTGGGAGTTGGTGATGGACAGGGAGGCCTGACGTGCTGTGGTTCATGGGGTCGCAAAGAGTCAGACACGACTGAGCGACTGAACTGAACTGAACCACAGGAAAGACTTGCTAGCAAGTTTATCAGATTTTGATAGTCAAGTATAAAACAAACCCCTAGATCCTGCTTGCTTTTGTTGGAATGTGAAAGTACTCACTAAAAGACTTAGCAGTTGTTGTTCATACTTTTGTAGAAGGCAGAAGACTTTCATTACAGCGATAATTATGGTGAATGTGCAACCATCTTATTTGTTCATTTTTCCATTACATTTTTATTTTTATTTATTTATTTTGGCCATGGCACAAGACATGTGGGATCTTAGTTCCCTGACCAGGGATGGAACCCACACCCTCTGCAGTGGAAGCTCAGAGTCCCAACCACTAGACGGCCAGGAAAGTCCCTTATTCATTTTTTAAAATGACACTTTAGTTCATACTTTAGTCAAAGTGAAAGAGCCTAAACCTTTCCTTTAAAGTTTTCAGATTACAGATCCTAATAAATTCATTTTAATTGATCTAAATCTGTTCTTTGCGCTTCCCTGGTGGGCTTAGATGGTAAGGAATACGCCTACAATGCAGGATCCCTGGGTTGGATGCTTCCCGGTTGGGAAGATCCCCTGGAGGAGTGCGTGGCAACCCACTCCAGTATTTTTGCCAGGAGAATCCCCATGGACAGGGAAGCCTGGTGGGCTGTTTAGATACATTTCATATATGAAGATGTGGGAAATTCAATTCTTCACATATTTCTTGATAGTCTACCTATACCATTTCGTGAGATGGATGCTGGAGATGTTTTTCTTTAGGGACTCATAGGTAGTAAATCAGGTACATGCAATGAGTCTGGAATGGAAGTTTTTAAAAGATGGTTATGAACATTATGACTCATATAAAAACGTTGACCTGAGCACTATCATGCCAATATTTGGCACCAACGGTGAGAGAATAATAATAAAAACATGAAGTACTTTCCTTCCTTCTGCTCGCTTGAGTTTGATTTATTCTTCTTTCTTTAGTTTGTTATATAGTTGAAAGTTATCTTATTGATTTGAAATTATGTTTTTTTCCCATTTTTTATTTTCTTATATAAGCATTTTGTGCTATCAATTTCCCTCTAACAACTGCTTTAGCTATGTCGCTCTGGATTTGGGATGCTACAGGATTTTTTTCATCTTAATAAAAATATTTTCTGATATCTCTTACTAATTCCTTTTTCAACCAAGGATTATTTACAAGGAGATTGTTTAAGAAATATTTATTGATGTTTCTGAATGTGATTCTGTTGATTTCTAGTTTTAAACTACTGTGGTCAGAGAACAGACTTTTTGAATAATTTTTAAATTATTAAAATTTAAACAACATTTGAATAATTTAAATTTTAATAATTTAAATAATCATTTAATTAATAATTATTTAAATAATTTAACTTTTAATAATTTTTTAAAAATCATGGAGGCTCTTTTCAGGACATGGAAGCAACCTAAATATCTATCAACAGATGAATGGATAAAGAAGATATGGTAATATATACAATGGAATATTACTCAGCCCTGGAAAGGAGTGAAGTTGGGTCATCTGGAGTGAAGTGGATGGACCTAGATTCTGTCCTATGGAGAGAAGTAAGTCAGAAAGAGAAAAACAAATATCGTGCACGAATGCATATATACAGAATCTAGAAAAATGGTATAGACAAACCTATTTGCAGGGCAGGAATGGAGAAGCAGTCATAGAGAACAGACATGTAGACATGGGGGGTTGACGAGGAAGTCAGGACGAATTCAGAGAGCAGCGCTGACACGTATGCACTATCGTGTGTACAATAGCTAACTGGCAGGAGGTGTTGTGCAGCACAGGATGCTCAACTCGGCGCTCTGGGATGACCTAGAGGAGCGGAGTGAGGGGGTGGGAGGAAGGCTCAGGAGGGAGGGCACATGCGTCTACATCTAACTGGTTCACTTTGTTGTACAGTAGAACCTAACACAACACAGTAAAGAAATGGTACTCCATAATAAAATAAAATGAAAATCACGGAGGCTTTTCTAGGACTCAGAATACAGTCTATCTTGGCATATGTTTCATAAGTATGATAGGTGACTGTGTATTCAGATGCTGTTGGTTAACATGCTCTCTAAACGTCAGTTAGATTAGCTTGCTTAACAGTGTTAGTTAATACAGTCTCATTGATTTCCTGTCTGTTGTCTATCAATTATTGAGAGAGAAGTTTCAAATTTTTCAGTTATTATTGTGTGTATATATATATATATTTTTCCTTTTTGTTCAATCAGTTTATGCTTCAGATATTTTGAAGCTCTATTAGGTGCATTAACACGGAGGATCATAATGTCTTTTTGATGAATTGACCATGTTGTCATGACACAACATCTCCCTTTAACATTGGCAATATTCCTTTTTTTTGGGGTCTGAAATCCACATCATCTGTTATTAACACACTCACGTCTGCTTCATTTTGAGTAGCAATTCCATGGCATATCTTTTTCCCCACTCTTTCACTTTGAACGAGTTTGTGTTTTCCTATTTTTAAAGTGGGTTTCTGGGACTTCCCTGGTGGTCCATTGGTTAAGACTTTGCCTTCCAATGTAGGGGGTGCAGGATTAATACATGTTTGGGGAGCTGAAATCCCACATGGCTTTTGGCCAAAAAAAAAAAATAACACCACACACACACACACACAAAAAACAGGAGCAATATTATAACAAATTCAATAAAGACTTTTAAAAAAAGTCCCACATTAAAAAAGAAAGCTCTAAAAAATACCAAAAAATGAATTTCTGATGGAAAGTATTAATATATAGTTGGCTCTTGCTTTTTATCTGACAATCTTAGCTTTTTGCTTCAGCTTTAGTGCTACGCCTGTACCACTAAGAGGGCCTTTCTCTGGTCTCTTGCTTTTTCTCCAATCTTTCTCATCAGCACCAGCTACAGGTCAGTGGTAAAGAGCTTGCAAGTGCAGAATTCTCCTGTGTCTTATGGTCCTATCTACTCCAAACCGATCAGCAAGCCCACACCAGCTTTTAAGAATATGTCAAACTGTTAAATAATGTCTTTCTACCCACTTGAATGGCAGCCACCTCTTCCTTCCTTACTTGGAACAATATTCGTATCTCTACTGTGCCTTGTGACCTCAATTCCTTGATGTGTTCAAGAAAAGTTATGATTGTATAGATTATCTGCCATTTTCTCATTGTTGGGGAAGCTATGTTCTCTTGCATCCTAAGTGCAAGCAGAATCTTCCTGGAGAGTTTTAAGCAGCAAAGTGATGCTATCTGATTTACATTTTAAAAAGTGCTCTCTGGCTGCTTTGTAGAGAAAGCATTGAGGGCAGGTATGAGTGCAAGTGGGGAAACCATTGAGGAGGCAAGCAAAGCAGTTTAGTCATGAGAATGGTGGCCTGCACAAGGGTGGTGCCAGAGGAGAAAGAGGGATTTGAGACATAGTTTAGAAGCAAGCTGAGAGGATTTGATGATGGACAAAGGGCAGAACTCAAGGATGGCTCCTAAGCTTTGTTTGACCAAAGGAGTAAATGTTGGGGCCACTTATTGATAGGAAAACAGATCTTGGGGTGGCAAGTCGAATTCTATGCTGGAAAGGTGAAGTCTTCAATTAAGGAGAGGGGTCAAGTCAGAAGCTGGATACTCAAGTTCAGAGTTCAGAGGAGAGTTCTATGTTGACCATGTTCCTGTAAGAGTTAACAGTGTAGAAATGAAAGTCCTGGGACTGACTGAGATTGCCCAGGGAAAGAAGACGACAGAAGATGTAGCCCATTTGGCATAGGATGGAAGAGGGAGCATAAAGCAGACAGAGAAACAGTGGCCAAGGGCACAGAGGGAAAATTTTTAATAAAACCCCTGGAAGGAAGATTTTAATCTAGACTTGGTAGGAATCTGTAAGTCACACAAACATTTTTTTCATTCAAGAGAAACTTGAGACAGTGAAGCTCTATTCACTCATTTGCTTGTTAGGTAAATAAGACTGCCGATTGCTTTCGGAATCTTGGGCCCAGGCTCTTCCAGTGATCCCAGGTAGGAGTCTGCCACTGCTAGGAGGCATACAGGGCGCTCAATAATGTTTCTTATAGTTCCATGTGTCCCAGGTGGTTCAGTGGTTAAAAACCCACCTGCCAAAGCAGGAGACACAGGAGATGTGAGTTCGATCCCAGGGTTGGGAAGATCCCCTGGAGGAAGAAATGGCAACCCACTCCAGTATTCTTGCCTGGAGAATTCCACAGACAGAGGATCCTGATGGGCCACAGTCCATGGGGGTTGCAAAGAGTCGGACACAGCTGAGTGGCTGAGCACACAGTTGCATGCTGGGGTATCTGACTGAAACTCTATTAAACTTTGCAGGTAAGGTGCATACGTCAGAGGCTTGATCCTCCTCTTTAAATTTTAGTCTCTCCTTTTTCTCCCTCTGAAGCAGATGCTCCCTGGCTGCATCACAGATTCCTTCCTTGGTCTTTGCATGTGTTATTGTGAAATCTAATGCTTCTTCAGAGGAGACACGCTCTATTAAGTAAGAGAAATGTGGCTAAAGGAACATAATAATGAGGCTGGTTAGATGCTTTTGTTGGTGGTGACCTTTCTACTCAACCCTGAGAATGTGTTGTTTTGAGTTTTAAAAATAAATCATAACTCTCACATTTCTTTCCTTTGACCTCTGAATCACATGCAGACTTGCACTGTGTAACACAGCTTAGAGAGAAAAAAATGATTGGTATGAGTCTGGATTATTTTTTTCCAGGCAGTTGAGAACAATATTACGCCCCTCTCAAACTTTCTGATTGAGACGATGAGACGAACTGGATGGCGCAGGTGGGGTTGTTGTCTGAGAACACTAGTAGTAGGATCTAGTGTGCTCCGTCGTGTCCGACTCTTTTGCAACCCTATGGACTGTAGCCCTCCAGGCTCCTCTGTCCATGGGATTCTCTGGGCAAGAATCCTGGAGTGGGTTGCCATTTCCCTCTTCAGGGGATCTTCCTGACCCAGGCATCAAACCTGTGTCTTCTGTGTCTCCTGCACTGGCAGGTGAGCACTAAACACCATGAATTCTGCTTCTGTTTCCCAACAACTATAAAAGGCCACTGTTCCAACACACACCTAGTGTACAGCAGTCTACCTCAAGCACCTGTTGATAAAGACATTAGAAATGAATTCTGTTTAGACTACCAGGCACTGCTCTATAGTCCAAGTTATCAGTTTTTCCTCCCTGGAGATAGACATCTGAAACTCAATTTGATCTTTATCCCTTCCCTCGGCACCTAGAATGTCATTTATTTTCAGAGATTATTTTTGGTTAGTTTGAGTATCTCTGTCATCTTGTGCCATCATAAGGAGCTTGGTTCTCTCTGCTAACTCCAGTGAATGGACCACCATACCAGGCTGGTTATAGGTTTCATCCATACCAGCAATTAATTTCCCAAGATGCTCTTCTTCTCCCCATTCTGTCTTTCCATTTCTGCCCAGGAGGGTGAGCCAGAGATGCACCCAATAGGACTGTAACATAGACAGTAGGACCACAATGGGGAGCATTTTTCTCTTCTACAGAATCAAGATGCTTTACTCATTCTTTTGTGTATTGCCTTTCTTAGTGTTTTATTTGTTTTGGTTTACTTGGTGTTTTTCTTTTTTTTCTTAATCTGTGAGAAAAATATGAATAATTAAAAGCAAACTATGATCACTAGCAAAAGTTTTATCACTTGGCTCTTTTTCTAGGAGCCAAGAAAAATTCTTTTTCAACTTCTTGGCTGAAGTTGGAGTTTGAAAGAAAAAGCATTTCAGATTTTATGGAACTCAGATGTCCAGCTTGGTGGGGGTGGGGAAAGGTGGGAAGGGCAATTTCCTGTCCCATCTCTTAAGAGCTCCTTGAGTTCGGCTTGAATGTTATGGAACTCTGTTGCTCTCTCCCACAGTGTACAAATTCCCAGGGAAACAGGAGACAGAGTGTCTTCTGGCTCCTCATTCTTGCTTCTGAACTGGCTCAAGTTGAAGGTCTTCTTGCCATCTGCGGGTGTTATTTTTGTTTTGTGCTGTGACAACACAGACATAGAACTTTGCCCCTTTCTTTTGCTCACACATATGAGCGTGTACACACACACACACACACAACCACTTGAACAAGACAGGTGAGTGAGTTGCAGACTGAACATGTTTGATTGGAGTAGAGATAGACTTCAGGGCAGTACAACTTCACGTTTAATATTAAACATCCTGGTTGTATTAGTCAGGATTCTCCTAAGAAACAGAACCAATAGGGTGTGTGTGTGTGTGTGTGTGTGTGTGTGTGTGTGTGTGTGTGTGTATGTGGAGTATGTGTAGAGAGAGAGAGGAAGAGAGAGATCGATCTATATCTGTAATCTATATCTATATCTTAATCTACCTATCTAGAGATTGATTTTAAGGAATTGGCTCATGTGATTATACAGGTTGACAAGTCCTAAGTCTGCAGTTTAAGTCTGAAGGCCAACAGAATGGAAATGGAAGAAAGATCTCGGGTGACAGTTCAACAGCAAAGGCCACCCACTGGCAGAATTTCCTCCTGTTGGGGTGTGTGTGAGGGTGTGTGTGTCAGCTTTTTATTCTAGTCAGATCTTCAACTGATTGAATGAGGCCCACCCAAATTATGGTGGGCAATCTGCTTTCCTTAAAGTCCACTGATTTAAATGTTAGTCTATCCAAAACACCATCACAGAGACATCACAGAACAATGTTTAACCACATATCTGGGAACCTCATGGCCCAGCCAAATTGACATAAAATTAACAGACACCCCCATTTTCAAGTCTTTTCCCACTGCACTGAGTTGGTTAATAATCCCAGTCTCTGCTCATCTCCCACTCCAAATGCCTGCTTTATAACCCTGTGAAGTCTGGCCACTTCTCTTGCTTACTTGAATCTTCAGGGTCTCATCTTCCATGCCCAATGGCTTATCCATGTATTTCCTTGAACAAAAATTATTTCCTCCCTCAGCTTACTGGGGCCAGATGGCAAAATGACCATTTTCCCCACTCAGTTACATCTATAAAATTGCAATCCATGTAATGGCCATTTAAAAACCTTTAAGAATGTCCTCTTTTAAAGAAACTGAACAATCATTTGCATTTAATAAAACTGTAATAATTTGTAAGGAGCCTATAAAAAGAATTCCCATGTGCATTTAAAACATAACAGTGTATAAAGTTTGGTTTCCCTGCAATCTCTCAGAACACTGATAATTTAAAAACAGTGACAACTAAAGTTTGCCTCTTATCAAGCAAGAATTCAAGGTGCGCAGCCTGAAAGCTCAAGTGCCCTCTTGTGCTTTGCTTCTACACTGGGTCAGCTCTGCCTCATGCTCACAGCTAAAAATACCTTACTCCTGGCCAGCCCTAGAGTGGTTGGGGATGTTAACTACTTAAAGGCAAAGATTTTTTTTTCTATTATTTTGCTTTTTTAATTATTACTCACATATATATATTGAGATGATAACAGCCAACACTTTTGGGTGCCTGCTGTGGGGCAGGGCCCTGCATTAAGTACAGTATATGCTTTATTCACTTGATATTTACATGTCACTCTTTTCAAAAAAATACATTTTATTGAAGTATGGTTGACTTACAGGGTTGTACTAATTTCTATTTTTCAACAAAGTGACTCAGTTATACATATATATGTTAGTTGCTCAGTCATGTCCAACTCTGTGACCACATGGACTGTAGCCTGCCAGGCTCCTCTGTCTATGGGATTCTCCAGGCAAGAATACTGAAGTGGGTAGTCATTCCCTTTTCCAGGGGATCTTCACAACCCAGGGATCAAACCCGGGTTTCCTGTTCTTCAGGTAGATACTTTACCAGCTAAGCCACCAGGGATTCCCCATACATACACATAGATTCTTTTTCATATTCTTTTCTGTTATGGTTTATTACAGGATATTGAATATAGTTCCCTGTGCTAAACAGTAAACCTTTTTTTTTTTTAAATCCATTCTGTATTTAATAGTTTGCATCTACTAATTCCTGTCTCCCAGTACTTCCCTCCGCCTTGACAACCGCAGGTCTGTTCTCTATGCTGGTGAATCTGTTTCTGTTTCATACATAAGTTCATTGGTGTCACGTTTTAAATTCTATATATAAATGATATGTAATATTTGTCATTGTCTGACTCACTTCAGTTAGTAAGACAGTCTCTAGGTCCATCCATGTTGCTGCAAATGGCATTATTTCATTTTTTTGTATGACCAGTATTCCATTGTGTATATGTATGTGTGTGTGCATATATAAAGAAAGGCAATGCCAAAGAATGCTCAAACTACCACACAATTGCACTCATCTCACACGCTAGTAAAGTGATGCTCAAAATTCCAAGCCAGGCTTCAGCAATATGTGAACCATGAACTTCCAGATGTTCAAGCTGGTTTTAGAAAAGGCAGAGGAACCAGAGATCAAGTTGCCAACATCTGCTAGATCATCAAAAAAGCAAGAGAGTTCCAGAAAAACATCTACTTCTGCTTTATTGACTATGCCGAAGCCTTTGACTGTGTGGATCACAATACACTGTGGAAAATTCTGAAAGAGATGGAAATACCAGACCATCTGACCTGCCTCCTGAGAAACCTGTATGCAGGTCAGGAAGCAACAGTTAGAACTGGACATGGAACAGCAAACTGTTTCCAAATCAGGAAAGGAGTACATTAAGGCTGTATATTGTCACCTTGCTTATTTAACTTATATGCAGAGTACATCATGAGAAACACTGGGCTGGATGAAGCACAAGCTGGAATCAAGATTGCCTGGAGAAATGACAACCTCAGATATGCAGATGACACCACCCTTATGGCAGAAAGCGAAGAAGAACTAAAGAATCTCTTGATGAAAATGAAAGAGGAGAGTGAAAAAGTTGGCTTAAAACTCAACATTCAGAAAACTAAGATCATGGCATCTGGTCCCATCACTTCATGGCAAATAGATGGGGAAACAGTGACAAACTTTATTTTTGGGGACTTCAAAATCACTTCAGATGGTGACTACAGCTGTGAAACAGTATGGAAGTAAGTAAGCAGTAAGTAACAGTAAGTAAGCATACTTACTCCTTGGAAGAAAAGTTATGGCCAACCTAGACAGCATATTAAAAAGTAGAGACATTACTTTGCCAACAAAGGTCCATCTAGTCGAAGCTATGGTTTTTCCAGTAGTCATGTATGGATGTGAGAGCTGGACTATAAAGAAAGCTGAGCACTGAAGAATTGATGCTTTTGAACTGTGGTGTTGGAGAAGACTCTTGAGAGTCCCTTGGACATGAGGAGATCCAACCAGTCCATCCTAAAGGAAATCAGTCCTAAATATTCATTGGAAGGACTGATATTGAAGCTGAAACTCCAATCCTTTGGCCACCTGATGGGAAGAGCTGACTCATTGTCAAAGACCCTGATGCTGGGACAGATTGAAGGCAGGAGGAGAAGGGGACGATGGTTGGATGGCATCACCAACTCAATGGACATGAGTTTGAGTAAACTCAAAGTTGGTGATGGACAGGGAGGCCTGGTGTGCTGCAGTCCATAGGGTCGCAAACAGTCAGACATAACTGAGCAACTGAACTGAACTGAGCTGTGTATACACATACACACCACATCCTCTTTATCCATTCATCTGTCGATAGGCATTTAGGTTACTGCCATTATCTGTTGTGAACAATGCTGCTCTGAACATTGAAGTGCATGTATCTTTTTGAATTAGTTTTGTCTAGATATATATATGCCCAGAAGTGGGGTTGCTGGATTGTATGACAACTCTATTTTTAGTTTTTTGAGGAACTTCCATACTGTTTTCCACGTGGCTACACCAATTTACATTCTCACCAACAGTGTTGTCTCCAACAGGTGAGTTGACTCACCAACAGGTGAGTCTCCACCCTCTTTCCAGAATTTGTTATTTAGATTTTTAAAATCACTCTTGTTAGGTACTTTTATCAGCTTCATTTTAAGGTTGAGGAAATGGATATTTGACTACTGTTTACAAGATCACTCGGCTGTTTGATCTTGGAGCTGGGATTTGCATCCAAAAGAATCTGCCTCTAAACTTAGTCAATATGCCAGGCCCTCTTTTAGCCAGTGTGGCTACGCTCCAAGCTCTCTCTGATCATGTGCTGAGTATTCTGCTGGATTCTGCCCATAGCAAATCTTCTGGTTTTGCAAAACCTTAGCGATTCAATCAAATCACATACTTATCCATTTTGTAGAAATTTACAATAAAATTAAGAATTTCTTTTTCCTCTTCGATCCCTTTTTGCAAATCAACTTTTAGTGTGTGGAAGGGATCCCCTCAGGGGGACACACCTCTTAAGGCTCCAGCCTGCAGTCTTGTGGGACAAAATTTGGCCTCTTTCAGCAGCTTGGGGCCAGTGTTGGCATTAGCGTGGTATTGTTAACAGCAGAGGTAGAGGCATCATTCTCCAAGGCTGCCACCTGCTCTTGTTTCTCAGTGGGTGTTATCTGTCTTGTTCTGAGGGACTTTTAGAAGAGAAGATTCTTGGACAACTTCCTCAGAAGTTATTCCAGAAGCTTAGACTCTTAAGAGTCCTTTGGAATGCAAAGGTGTCAAACCAATCTAAATTTCCTAAAGGAAATTGACCTTGAATATTCACTACAAGGACTGATGCTGAAACTGGAGCTCCAGTAGTTTGGCCACCTGATATGAAGAGCCGACTCACTGGGAAAGTTCCTGATGTTGGTAAAGATTGAGGACAAGAGGAGAAAGGGGCAACAGAGGATGAGATGGTTAGATGGTCTTACCAACTCAATGAACATGAATTTGAGCAAACTCCAGGAGATAGTGGAGAACAGAGGAGCTTAGCGTGTTGCAGTCTATGGAGTGGCAAAGAGTCAGGCTAGACTTAGCTACTGAACAAAGCAAAGTGAACAAGAATTATCAAAGTTAAGACAAATAGTAAAACATAAGATAGAATGACTAGAAGAACATCCAGAATGTCACACCAGAGAGGACTTGTGATGATATCCATGATATCTACAGAGAAGAGAAAAATAAGAATTGTCACTTGGTATTTCTCTTGTTGCCCCCACAGTAGGGAGCACCCAGTGGTTTGGCCGCAGTACTGCCGAGCTCCTTTGAGCTCTTGGGAGATTGAGAGGAGGTGGATGCATTGCACAGAAAGTATCTAGGCTGGAAGTGAATGATCCCAGTGTTGGGGATAAGAGTAGCCCTCCACTGCCCTGGAGAGAGAATACCGGCCACCACTGAGGTGGGAACCTGGGCCCACTGGACTGAGAAATTCAGCAGCAGCTCCAGCAGCATCACAATTCTCTTTCCCACCAAGGAGCACAGGCAGCTAGTGATCTGCAGGACACACTGAAGGGCAAGAGAGCCCTCTGCTCAGCACTTAGGAGACTAATCAAGAGCAATCAGAGCCCAAGAAAGCTGTAGCGATCACCACAGCCTAAGGGTGGAGGGAGCCCGGCTGGACCACGCTCCTCCCTTCTCCATGCAGATGTTGGTGAGGGAGGCTACCAGATGGGCAGGGGCAAATTGAGTTTTAAAATTTCTCTTAATAGTTTTTTCCCCCTTGTTATCCAAGTAAAACACAATGATTGCAAAAGAAAAGAAGGCAGGAAGAAGTAAGGAATGTAAGAAGTTGGGGGAAGGAAGGAAGACAGGAAGGCAGAAAAAAAACAAGGAAAGAAAAAAGGGGGTTGCCACTGGGGGAAGCTGGATAGAGGACATGTGAGCCATATTTGCACTATTATTTATAACTCCTGAATCTATAATCATTTCCAAATAAAAATGAAGAAGGAAATCCCGTAATTCCACCCCACAGAAATCACCACCATTACTATTGCAGCGTGTCTTTGGTTAAGTGTGCCTGTTATAATGAAACAAAGCATGATAAACTGAATGAGAGCTACTTACAGAGCAGGAGTTAAGTCACTCAGCAAATGTTTTGACTCTTTATAAGGTTTCCACTTTTCCTCCGTATAAAATGACCTAGCTCTGAATTGAGAGGACCCCTCCTGACATTAAAGACTGTTGCTTCAAATGGATAAAACTTCCATAAGCAGCCCCCTTAGGCAATTCTGCCTTAAAATGTGAATTTCTCTTTGGGTATTCTATCATTCTCAGTTTCCCCCAGAAAATATTGCATTGAGCCTGGGAAAACTTCCCATTTAGGTTGGAAACAGTACTTATACAAAAGCGCCTTGTATAGCCATTGAAGAATGACATAGCATGAATAACAGGATTATAGAAAGAGATTTAAAAGAAACCCATCTCCTTAAAACAGAAGATAAAAAAGAGGATGCGGTGAAGGGTGTGTGGAATAGGCCTGAAAGAAGCCAAGTATTATGTGCCACCTTAACATCTGAAACCAGAGGGCCTTGACTGGCCTAACCACAAGTTCCTCCCCACTCTGCTCCATGAATAACGTGCCTTAGCCAAGCCACCCTCCAGGGTACCAGCCACAGTGCCTGCTTATCCCAGGGTATTTATCCCAGGCTTCTGCGTTTCCTGGCACACCACAGAATTATTCAAACAAGTCAATCACATCCTCCCTTGGGAACCAGGCAGACACCCCGTTCTCTTGATTCTACAAAACCTGCCTCCACAGCCCCTGCTAATTCATTCTGTTCTAAGAGTGACTCGCCAAGGGCTTCTGTGTGACGGAGTCCTCCTCCCCTGGGCTGTGAGCATAGGTGACTAATTAGCCCCTGCCCATCTCCTCTATCCAATGTTGCTACTGAGTGTTTGGCTCTCCCCCAAACCCTAAGGCGGACCTGATCCTTCACCAACGGGTCAAAGAACCAGGGATCAAAACAGGGTGGGGTCTGCATCAGTTGTGGGAGTCTGGCCTATTCAGATTGGCCCTGGGCAACATGCTCCATGTATCTGTGTATGTCCCAAACATAAACCAGAAGCTGTTGGAGATTGTTGAGTCACTTCTGCTTGCTTGATTTACTAACATTTCCTCCCTTTGTAGAAGAAATATCAACAAATCCAGGGTTTACCTTTCAGGGACAGCTCGGCCAGGGTGGGGAGAGCCACTGCGGCAACCTGCTGGGTGTGGGGGCCAGGGGCGGGAACCTCTAAGGGACAGCAGAATAGCTAGCTGGGCTGCAGAGCTGGAAGTGACACATGAATACATCAGGGCCACAGGAGGAAGGCAGCTCATTATCCCTGAGAGTTCCTACTTTCTCATTAGTGAGGTTTTTCCACAATAAATGTGTAAAAGGGCACGATCACAGGCATGCTTTGGAGTTCTAGGCATAGCTGAGTAATTCAGAACAGGCGTTTTCTATCTGAAGGGGCAAATAAAAGAAAAAGGCTAGGAAAACAAGCTGCTGGGATTATCTTTCCTTCAAGAACCAAAGGAATGAGAGTAAATAACTTCACTAAAGAGGAAAATGTCCTCAGCTGTTTGGAGATCATTAGTCCCATCTATCCTTTCAGAGACCTTCATATTTTTTTGGCGGGGGTGGGGTGGGGTGGGTGGTGTCTCCCTTTGATTGTTTACAATAATCCCACAAGGTGTGCCTGCTCAGTCGCTCAGTCATGTCCAACTCTTTGCGACCCCATGGACTGTAGTCCACCAGGCTCCTCTGTCCATGGAATTTTCTAGGCAAGAATACTGGAGTGGGTTGCCATTTCCTTCTCCAGGGGATCTTCCCGACCCAGGGATCAAACTTGTATCTCCTGCGTCTCCTGTACTGGAAGGCAGATTCTTTACCACAGTGCCACCTGGGAAACCAAAGACATTTTCCTGACTGGGGATCAAACCTAGGCCATGGCGGTGAGAGAACCGCCACTAGACTACAAGGTGTAGCAGCAAGTTAATATTGGTTGAGGACAGTGGGAAGCAGCACAGACATTGTTCTCAGATACCAGATAGGCTAACGGCATAAGCAGGAGACCTCCAGTTCCCCCATCCTACAAGGATGCATGTGGTGCAGGTTCCTTTGTGGACAGTGCCAGTCACCACTGCGTGAGCGACGGCAGGAAGAGATGTCACTGGGAGAAGAGGAAGGCTGGTCCTCAGGCAGGGTCTCACGGACTGGTGGTGCCTTGGGGTCACACGGGCCAAGAGATTCAGATGTGCAGTTTCAGAAACTGTTCAGGCCGAGGAGCATCCCTCCTACTCACCAAACTTACAAAGACTGACACATCAACCAGATTTCCAACTGCTTAGTTCACCAGGCGATCCATGGCTGCCAAGTGGTGTGGATGTGTTTGTCAATTATACAGTTTTAAGATGCATTTCCCTCCTCATGTTTTAACATCACTGACACAAGTTTCATTCTACAAGTGCTGTCAACCTACAGCAGCTCCAACATAGTTGCTGTTGCCTGCAAGGAGATGAACTTGGTTACTATTTCTTGTGATGTGCCTGGAGAACTGTAGCCATTCATACTTCAGTCAGCAAACCAGGGAGGACCTCTTAGGAGAAGGGATATGAGTCATGATTCTTTTGTTGTTATTGTCACTTTGGGTTTTTCCCCTTTCTTTTTAAAATATATTTTTTATTTTATTTTTTTGAGTCATGCTTCTTGTCTGAAAACTTCTACTGACGTCTGTCTGGTAAGATCTAGAAAGCACTGGGATCAAACCCCTCCAAATTGGTGTTGACAGCTTGAGGAAAATTGGAAGAAAATCTGAGTGGATTTCTTAGTAGAACACATTTTTTTCTTTCTCATAACATTTTATTTTGAAAATTTTTAAACTTACAAAAAAGTTTTAAAAATTATTTGGTGAATACACAGATACTTTCCCCCTAGATTTTCTTATTGATATAATTTAGAGACATTTGTCTTGATCTCTCTCTGTTTTGGGGGTTGTTTTTGTTTGTTTAATTGCTTGCTGGATCATTTTGAAAGCATGTTATCTTTTAGGAACAAGGACATTCCTCTAGATAACCACATACTGTTATCATATTCAAGAAATTTAACACTGATATCTTAATATTATCTGATATACAGCCCATGTTCACATTCCTAGTGGAAAAAATAAGTTTATTAGTTTTATCCTCTTTTAAGAAATGCTACATCACCTACATTGTTGAAAGGTAGAGGATGACTGTGTAGGAAAAACCAGAGACATCGAAGACTTTGAATCTAAAAATGATTCAGAAAATTAGACAGCAAATACAAAGAAGTCTTCGGAAGCCATTTTGGCCATGTTATTTCCCTTCCATTTTACTTATCATGGATGCACAAGACTTAATGTATAGTAAAATCTGTATCTCAGTAAGTCAGAAATTCTTTTTTTTTTTTTCAGAAATCCTTTAAGTGATTATATGCTGAAGTAATATGAAAGCATCACATAGTAATGTAATTGACAAACTTGTTTTTTCTTTGTGGTAAAGCCCCGATGCTGACAAAGATTGAAGGCAGGAAGAGAAGGAGATGACAGAGAACGAGATGGTAGGATGGCATCACTGACTCAATGGACATGAGTTCAAGCAAGCTCAGGGAAAGAGTGAAGGACAGGAAAACCTGGCATGCTGCAGTCCTTGGGGTCGTGAAGAGTTGGACACAACTAAGGGACTAAGCAACAACAACAACACAAAGAGGATGTAGCAGACAGCCTCTCAACTGTCTCCCCTCAACTCCACCATCCCTGGCCATAAAGACATGGGTACCTAGCCTGGGCTGAGCCAATGGGAGAATTCCAGGTTCCTGTAGCCTGACCCAACTAAGGTTATTCAAAATCCTCCTGCAAAAATCACTCATGTTCTCAAGGTGGTGGAAGAGAGAAACTCTCCTTCCAAAGGGGTTTGTTATTGTTGGATTATGTAGATCTGGAGATGCCAGCATCATTTGATTTTGCCCAGAGAGAGAGGGTAATATTTCTTCAAAATAAAGGCAAGGATGGAGAGATAGAAGGAAACAGGTAGAGATGAGAAACAAAAAGAAGTTTGGTGGTGCGGGGTCCTCTGTTCCTGAAGGTCCTCTGTCCCTGGTTTCTACAGAAACTCTTCCTTTGATAGTATGTGGTAGATTCCACCCCTCTTTAAAAATCCAGCTTTAGTTGGTTTCCGCCACTTGCATCCAAAAGCATCTTGACTAATGCAGTCATTGTATCCACTCACCAAGTTAAACAGCGGTATCTGTGCACTGTCAGGGACACTCTGCTGTAACTTTTGTTTGAATTCAACTTTGTAGTTTCCCTCTAACAGTTTTTGCCCACAAATTATATTTATTTTTAAACAACTGAAAAGACAAACAGAAACTTTGCTCCTAGTCGGTATTTTTTTTATTTCACCACTGCTGTGACTGGTGCCTTCATTTACACACATGTAGGCCACACACATACACACACACACACACACACACACAGCACACAGAAACAACATGTTATTAGGTCTAGATCACAGGTTTCAAGCTCAAATAATTACAGGGGTGAAGCATGTAATATCAAATGAATGAGGAGAGGCAGATGGACAGTAATATAATATACTGGTAATATAAGGGTAGTGGAAAGGCAGCAGCAAACTGAAAGGAGGGTGCCCTGTCTGAAGGCAGCTAAATTCAAAAGAAAACAACAGCAGCAGCAGCACATGGGTCAAAGTAACCAAGCCTGTGATTCAGGCTGCAGGCCACCATCTTGCAACTCCCAGCCTATACTGTAATTACTTATCTCACTCTCTTAGAGGGCATTTGGTCATTAAGAACAGAATTTCACTCAAGGTAGCTCGTGTGAATGGCTATTGCTTAGAAGAGTAGAGCAGATAATTCATTGAACACAAGATCCAAATTATTACCCAGCCTTATGGGAACAGGAGTGGACATTGTTTAGCACCAGGATTATTCTCTATTTCTGATTACTGTCTGTATAGGGTACTTCAAAGCCTCAAGAGAGAGTTGATTGGCTGCTGGCCAGTGGACCAGACATCCATCCCTTGTCTGACAGTCCTATGTTGGAGAAGAGGTCATGTACAATCTTGCGCAGCTAAGCTCTGTCTTCAGCAGAGGCTCTGGATGGGGGTAGAGCTGGGGCTGGGCTGGGGCAGGCAGTTAAACATGCCTCATACAGTGGCTTTGTCCCTTCAGGCATCAACGCCAAAATAAGTTCAGATTCAGGGCATTTGCTAACTTTGCATATTTTCTTTATTTTTTTTTTCCAATCTGATAGAACATGTGGGGCTCTTTAAAAAGTGTTTTTTGGGCCACGCCTCGTAGCATGTGGAATCTTATTTCCCCAACCAAGGATCGAATCTACACCTCCTGAATTGGAAGCACAGAATCTTAACCCCTGGACCGCCAAGAAAGTCCCCATGTGGGGCTTTTAATAGAGAATATGTATGTATGTGTACCTTCTATTAGTCATCAGCAAACATTCTTCTGGACTTACACTGGGTGAGCTCTTACAGCCTCTTTTCTCTGTCCCCTTGGTGATCATACATCTCTTCTCCACTTATCCCCACAATAGTCCTGCCTCATATTCTGCACAGATTAGTATAAAATGTCTAGTTTCTTCTACCTTAGGACAAACCTGAATATCATCTCTTAATTAATCTTTTCAAAGAGCCACTGCAATTATATCACTCTTCTCTTGGGCATGTACTATGGTTCCCTACTAGTTTTTAGTCCTAGAAAAGTGAATTAACATCTCTGAATCTTGTACTTTATTATAAAATGGTACAATAATAGCAGTCTAGTCGAGCTATGGTCAGGACTAGAGACAATGTCCCATATGTCCAGGGTGGTGCTTGACAGAGTACAGGTGTTCAATCAACGTTTGTTCAGACTTCACACTTTGGTTCCTCTTTCCTGAGTCTACATCCTTTCCACTAAGACCTCAAGCTCCTTTAGAACATTCTCTTGCTTTCCTCCCCTTTATTATCTACAGCCTTGGAGCCTCTAGATGGAGCAGTCTGGTCCCCGGTCCACACTCAATGAGGCTCAGGCAATGAAGCTAAATGAAAGCTAAGTGAAAAATGAAAGTGTTAATCACTCAATTGTGTCCAACTTTTTGCAACCCCAAGGACTGTGGCCCACAAGGCTCCTCCAAAATGTGGTGAGACCAACATTTATAGGAGAAGCAAGAGGGAGTGGGGCCCTGTGGCCAAGAAGCAGGACTGTTTGGTCCATCCCAATGCCAGGGGGTGGCGGGGGGCGAGGGAGAAGCCTATTGTTTCTGAGCCTGCAGGTTGACTCCTAGGCTCTGGTAATGTGCCCCGTGGTTTCCTGACCCTGCTCAAGGTGCTTCTGTGGCACCCTCCATAGACTCGTGGCCCCAGGATGAGGACTTTGGACCCTCATACCTCAACCTGGGTTCCATCCTTGAGTTGAGAAGATCCCCTGGAGAAGGGAATGGCTACCCACTCCAGTTTTCTTGCCTGGAGAATTCCATGGACAGAAAGAGTGGGACATGACTGACCAACTAACATACACACGTCTCCTCCCAAGACAGGACTAGGAAACTGCATGGCGGGAGATGAAATAGCAGTCAGTAAACTGCCAACAAGTCTGAGTTTGCATCAACAAATTCCCACTGTGGGTTGGCTCCCTGGATACCTGTATGTGTTCATTGTCCTTCCTGGGTTACTCACTTGACTTCAAGGGCACTGTTGTAGGGACACCATGGAAATAAGGACAAAAGAACCTCTGCCACAGGGCCTAGCCTTCTGGACACCACAAAGAGCTGGGGCTCACCCAGGATGGATGTGGTTTGGGAATGGAAAGGTCTGGGTTATTCTGATGCCCTGCAAGTGGTATGAGTACCCCTTACCATGCCCAGATTGTTCTGTCTTCGTTTTTCCAAATAGTTTTTTCAACTTCCGCTTCTTCCTTCACTGTTCAAGTCTTTTTTATGTCTCCTGTTTCAGCTTCTCAATTATTCAATTTGAGTAATTTACAAGGTCATTTTCATTCCTAATGGCAGTTTTGCCCCAAACAACACCACAGGTGGCCCCTAGGTCCTGAAAGGGTTGCCCCAGATCTAGTGCCCACCGATCCAATAAACTGGCCAGGGTGAAGGGGTCCCAGGCAGCATGAAGGCACCCATGGGGACCACAGAGAGGGAGTGGGTCACAAACTCCCAGAGGGTTTGTGACTCAGGACTCCCTATTTCTACCCTTGTCCCACAAAAGACATAAAAAAATAGTCAAGACTTACGGAAACTACATTGGTTAGGGAAACAAGCTATTTCTTTTTTTGAAACCATCCTGAATTTTATTGCTTCCCCTTTTCAATTCAAGCTCCACAGGACTGCTACTGCTATATACTCTTTGTATATGCAGATTACATCCCATCAAGAAAAAACCTTGCATTTGTTTTCCATTACCTTCAAGCTGAAATTTTAACTCCTTGTTATGGCATTCAAGAGCCTTATGATCTGCTTACAGTCTATCTTGCTGGTCTTATCTTGAGACCACTTGTATTCTCCACTCCCCACAGTACACACCTACACACACATACGCGGTGCATATAAACATCTTTTGTTCTAACCATGTCCAAATTTTGCAGGCCCCTGAATGTATGGTATCCTTCCATGTCTGGAGGCCTTTCTAGAATACTCTGCCCTCTGTCTCTCTGGTTTCACACTTTGGGATTCAAGTTTCTCTCTCTTTTATAAAATAATTTTCTTTATCTATTTATTTATTTGGCTGTCTTGGGTCTTAGTTGCAGCAAAAGGAGTCTTGGTTCTGTCATTGGGGGCCTTCTGTTGCGGTGCAGGAGCTCCCTAGATGTGGCAGGTGGGCTCCAGAGCACGCAGCCTCAGTAGTTGGAGTGCCTGGGACTAGCTGCCCTGTGACATGTGGGATCGTAATTCCCCGACCAGGGATCAAACCGGAGTCCCCTGCATTGCAAGGTGGATTCTTAACCATTGGACCACTAGGGAAGTCCCAGGGTTCAAGTCTCTTAACAGAATCTTCCCCTATGGTCCAGAGTTGACTGGGACGCCTTCTGTCATGGACCCGTAGCCTATGACCCTGCCTGGAAAAACTCACCATACTTCTTTGTAGCCATTGATATACTTGTTATATTCTCTACTGAATTACAGATTCACTAGAGTCAGGAGCTATATGTTATTCACCATGATATCTTCCCATTTTGTGGGAGCTCAAACTTTTTTTGAACGAATGAATTTCCCCCCATTTAGGTTCCTGTTGCAAAAGCAATGAGATGAAATTTAGAACAAAATCTTTGGAGTCTTGAGTCCCATCTCTTCCACTCTCTAGCTGAGGGGCCTTGACCTCTGAGGGTCCTGCATTGCTTGTTGGGTAGAGTGAAGGGTTAGGGATTGCGGGTATGGCCTGAAGTCCTAGTCTCTGAGCTCTAGACTTCCAAGGACCTGTGTCCACGCAGGGCCAACCATCAGAGCCTAAACAGACCTTCCTGGCTCAGGGCAGCTAGTCACCAGAGATAGGACAAGACATTACTTGTCATTCCTCTCAGTATGAATGACATCACCCAGTACTGCTTCTCTTTGGCATTTTTGTGAAATAGTACCTTGACTCAGTTTGTTTTCCGTAGTTGGCCTTTAAAAAGGACAAGCTTTGAACTTGGCGACTAGCAAAAAGTGAAAGAAATGGGACTCTGTCTACCGATCTATACTCTCTCCTTGTACCACGCATAACTCTCACAATTGATTCCCTTTTTCTTTAAAACGTTTCTTTTGAAATATTTCTAGATTTTTTTCCACTTGAATCCTCTCTTTGATTTGGAGTTTGTCTGAGCCCAAGAGTGTCCCAAGGGCTTTCTTCTTTTTCATGATTGTATGAAATTTCTGAAGGATCATGAAATAAATGGATCACCCAAAGCGCATGTGTTCTAGACAGGGAGCAGTTAAAGCCACCCGTTGCCACGTCTGTTACCCTGAAAATGTTGAACCGAAGCCCAAGCAAGTGATTTCAGTTAGATGTTGACTTCAAACTCATTGTCTTTCAAGTTTAATATTGGTCCGCCTGGTCACGGTGGCCAAGAGCACTGAATAGCAAATGAAGACGAGGTGGATTACTGGCCTCCAAGTGCCCCTTAATGGCAAACGTTGCCTTTGATTTGTGTTTTTATGTGGCTATTCTCTGCCATTACGGTGTTCAATACCCCTTTCCCTGCTTGCCAGAGTTGAGTTATTGGTGGGGGAGTGTTCACTCCCCTTCTGGGGATAAGCTTTTAATCACCTACAAAGAGCAGTTGGCTGCCTCTAAAAACACTTCAATAAAGTGGGATTCAGCCGTCGGCCGGCTCAGCCCTTGTCGGCCCCAGGTTGCCTTGTGCCAAGATGCATCAAAGCCAGAAACGAAGGTCAAAAAGTTACTAAGGGTTGGCACGTTTTGCTGGCTGGCTTGTTTGGTAGATCCTTATTAAAACATAGGTGAAGGTTGGCTGGCTTCTTTATCGCTTTTATAAATACTGTCCTGTCCATTTTCATTCCTTTCTTCGCTGCCCACTTTGGCCGAGATGATTGTGACGGGGGATGGACGAGCTGAATGCATCGGTACAGCTGTCAGCTTAGAACAGGGATTTCGAGCGTCCCACACGATTAGTGCTGATGGTGCACATCAAGGGGGTGGTGTTATGAGATCACCTGGAATCTGGCCAGATGGACCAGAACAGTTCTGGCTAAACCCTTCCCTGGAATCCCGCGCTTCTGGAGGGCTCCGAACAGCGGCTAAACTCTGTGTCCACTAGATGGCGCAGTGATACTGGGCTCGCTCATCCTGGAGAGTCTCTGGGTCTCCTACATGCACTGTTCCCGGCTTGATCTCCTCTGACGAAAGTTGGGAATCAGTTACGGCAGGGAGCTGGGGACAAACTCCCTGAAGTTCTAGATCTTGGATCCATTTCTTCATATACCCATTGTGAGAACTGTGTGGATTTCGTAAAACTCTGGACAATAATTAATGATGAAAGTGTAAGTCACTCAGTCCTGTTCAACTCTTTGCGCTCCCATGGACTACACAGTCCATGGAATTCTCTAGACCAGAAAACTGGAGTGGGTAGCCGTTCCCTTCTCCAGGGGATTTTCCCAAGCCAGGGATCAAACCCAGGTCTCCCACATTGCAGGCAGATTCTTTACCAGCTGAGCCACCGGGGTAGCCTATTCCTTCTCCAGCAGATCTTTCCCACCAGGAATCCAGCTGGGGTCTCCTGCACTGCAGGCAGATTCTTTACTATCTGAGCTACTAGGGAAGCTCTAATTAATGATGAGGAATCATAATACCTAAAACGCTGGATTGTGTAGGAGAAATGCCATATAAGGATCTAGCCATCTCTGATACTTAGAAAACACGTTCTAATAGTTTTGCGGGAAACATGTGGCTTAACTAACTCTTGTGTTATCCCAGGTAGTAAGTGTTTTATTGGCATTCATTCTGTTAATCTTTATAATAATTTGTGTGTGTGTGTGTGTGTGTGTGTGTGTGTGTGTGTGTGTGTGTGTGTGTGTGTGTGTGCTTGGTAATTTCGGACTCTTTGTGACCCCATGGACTGTAGCCTGCCAGGTTCCTCTGTCCAATGAATTTCTCCAGACAAGAATACTGGAGGGGGTTGCCATTTCCTACTCCAAGAAATCTTCCTGACCCGGGGGTCAAATGCAGATCCCTTGTGTCTCCTGCCTTGGTAGGTGGATTCTTCCCCACTGTACCACCTGGGAAGCCTATAATAACTTTATGAGGGAGGCGCTATTAACATACTCATTTTACAGACAGGAAAATTGAGGCACAGAGAGGTTATGTTACTTGTGTAAAGTCACAGAGCTAATAAGTGCTGAAGCTGAGACCCAAACCTTGAGGGTTTTAGCTCTGAAGTTCATGCTCTTAGAGACTAGATTTCACAAAAGAGAATTCTAGGGAGCTCCACCAAATAAGCTTTTATGCTTTCTCATGTCAAAGGAAAAAGCTTAGGTTCTAAGCACCTTCTTCCCTATATCTTCTCTTTAACGTTACTGCCCTGGGACATCAGTACTATGCATCAACGTATCTGTATTTTCATGTTCTGATTCTACAGCCAATGTTGTCATCCTTATACAAATTGTGCTGCAATAGCATAATTTTTTGGCTTTCTATTTGGAATGTTGCTTAAAAAAAATCTTACTGATTTTCATTCTGACTTTCAGTTTCAGACAGGAAAATTAACATGCAAAGTCATTTCTCCGCAAAAGGATGCTTAGGCTACGACTAGGGAATTTATTTACTCCTTCCTCTATTCATGCCTCCATTTATTCTATGATGCTGACAGAATGTGTGCAGTGTGCTTGGCCTGAGTTTAGAGCAATAACTCAGGCAAGTTTGCCGCCTCCACAGCACTCATAGTTTGGTACGGGAGGCAGATGTGTGAACACACCATGAGAAGCAACGCCTTTGACACTGTAACGGAGCTTTGAACAGTTAAGGGGTGGGGGGGTGCCTCAGTCTTTGGGGCAGTAGGACAGCCTTCACAGAGGACAGGATACTTGGGTGGAGGCATGAAGGATAAGCAGGGCTCCTCTAGGTAAACACAGCATTCCTAGGGAGAAAGAACATGTCCCCAATGCCTAGACCCTGAAAGAGATAAGCCTGATAAATTCCCAGAGGCTGGTCACCAAAGTTCCCTGTGAACCAGTCAAAGGTGGAACTTTATTCTCTAGCTGATGGAAAGCCACAGTGAGCTCTCCGGGAAGGAAACGATACCATTAGATCTGTGTTTTGGGCAGAAGACTCTGGTCTGAAGGATGGACTATAGGTTAGAGGGGCAGCAGCCACAGGATTTGATAATAAGAGGAATGCAGGGGCTGAGGAAGAGAAAAGAATCCAACAAGAGGACAAGTGGATGGGACTCCCATGGTGGCCCAGTGGTTAAGAATCCACCTGCCAATGCAGGGGACACATGTTTGATCCTTGGTCTGGGAAGATTCCACATGCCACGGGGCAACTAAGCTTGTGTACCACAACTATTGAAGCCCATGTGCTTCCCTCACGCTACAATGAAGACCCAACACAGCCTAAAGAAATAAATGAAAAAATCATTTTTGTTTTTAAAAAAACGACAGTGGGTGAATGGGGTGTCATTAATCAACACGGAAACTGAAGGGCAAGAAGCACATGCTTAAGAGGATACCTAAGTTTCATTTCAAATGTATTGCATTTGAAGTGGACAGTGGAGTGTTTCTAAGGATCTGTACCCTGTGGGGAAAGTCAGGGATGGAATGGTAGAATTTGGAATTATCTGCACTTTGGTGGGGGTTTCCCAGGTGGCACTCATGGTAAAGAACCTGCCTGCCAATGCAGGTTAGACCTAAGAGACACGAGTTTGATCCTTGGGTTGGGAAGATCACCTGGAGGAGGGTATGGCAACCCACTCCAGTGCTCTTGCCTGGAGAATCTCGTGGATAGTGGCGCCTGGTGGGCTGCAGTCCATGGGGTCGCAGAGTCGGATACAACTGAAGCGACTTAGCATGTAGCACCCACATTGGTGGAGGCTGAAACTGGGGGTGGGGGGAGTAGGGCCGGCGGGGGATGGATGTCCATTACAGCGTCTGATAGAAAGTATGAACCATTTCATTCAGGTTTCCAGTGTTCAAGTATTTCATATCTCATATATCTCTCTGCATTTTTTTTCATCTCTCATCGCAATGGCGATTTCTTTGGGCTTGCCTTTCTTTCCACACAAAGCCTGTGCACATTCCAAGTTCTTCCCAAGATGTAGCAAAATCTGGCACGGAGGGAGAAGACCCTGAGCTTTCAATCACATCACTTGCAGACAGTACTCCACCTCCAGCCCCTGAGTGAGACTCCGCCTTTGTGAGGAAATGGAAAGAACATGCTTCATTGGCAGGTGAAGAAAGGGAGGGAGCTGGAGCCAGCTTCAGGCTTGTTTTATTTTAAAACTGAGTAAATGTTTAAAATGTGATGTGTAAACTTGCTTTCAGGCCACTTTTCACGGTAAGCAGCCTTGACAGTTAACTGTTAGGCTTCTCTGGGTTGCTGGAAATGTGTTCTTTTGGAGAGCACAGCAGAAAGTTGCTTGCTAGAGAGCATGAGGGGCAAGGCTGGTGGGTTTGCCATCTGCTTTCATCTTTGGAAAATGAAGGAATTGAAGGCAACTGTGCTAGCACGTGGGAGAAATTAAACAGGAGATACTTGATTCCCCCAGTCTCAGGGTTTTTGTCATGGTTGGTGTTTAGTAGCGAAGTTGTGGCTGACTCTTTGCAATCCCATGGACTGCAGCCTGCCAAGGCGCCTCTGTCTATGGAATTTCCCAAACAAGAATAGCAGAGTGGGTTGCCATTTCCTTCTCCAGGGGATCTTCCCAACCCAGGGACTGAACCCACGTCCCATGCATTGGCAGTCAGGCGCTTCACTACTGAGTCACCAGGGAAGCCCAAATTCAGTGGCTTATGAACATTGACTTCTCCATTGTATACTATGGAATGGACCCAGCCCTGTGCGAAGCTGTGGACTCGCTATGGGTTGACTTCTAGAATCTTCCTGTTCTGGGACCCAGGTTGCAGGAGCAACTCCTATCTGCAACATGCCATCTTGTGGCAGAGAGCAGAAACACCAGAGCCAAGCCATGCACTCTCCCTTCGATCCATTCCTCGGAAATGGTGTGCATCGGGCCCCACTTGAATTTTATTGGACAAAGCAAGTCACATGGCCAAACCCAAAGGGTTGGGTCATAAGAAAGGAGGAAGTGAATGCTTGGGCACAGTAATGATAGCTGCCAGAGGTATTCATTCTTTCACCAAATATTTACTGAGTGCCAGCATTGTGCTGGAAATTGATCTGTGGAAAAATATCTGTTCCCTGCCCTCATGGAGATTACAATCTTGCTTGGGACAAAAATTATGACACCAGAAATAACAATGAAGGTTGAGCCCCGTCCCAGATTTCAGACCCCTCACAAGGGGAGTGGAGGCTGCAGAGGGCACAGGATGATGGCCATAGGATGAATTACTCCAGAGTGGCGTCTCTAACAAGGCCCAAACCATATTTCTCCCTGGATGGGGTAGGGAGAGGTTGAAAGATTCTGTTCTTGAAAAGTCAACTCAGGCCACCAGCCTTCTGAGACCCCATAAGGCCTTCTTTGCTGAGATAGTGTCAGGTAATCTGGCAGGTTATGTGCCTTGACATCCTTTGTCCCACCTGCCTCCTGTAAACCCAGCCCCACCTCCCTTCCCAGTCTGGTCAGGTCCTGAATCAGTAAGCACTTAAATAGATCCAGCTTTGTGTTTGGATGCTGAGGATCAAGTTGTTGTTCAGTTGCTCAGTGGTGTCCAACTCTTTGCGACCCCATGGACTGCAGCATGCCAGGCTTCCCTGTCCTTCACGATCTCCGGGAGTTTATTCATACTCATGTCGTTTGAGTCAATGATGCCATCCAATTATATCATCCTCTGTCACCCCCTTCTCCTGCCCTCAGTCTTTCCCAGCATCAGGCTCTTTGCATCAGGTGGCCAAAGGATTGGAGCTTCAGCTCCAGCATCAGTCCTTCCAATGAATATTCAGGGTTGATTTCCTTTGGGATTGACTGGTTTGATTACCATGTTCCTAAGCTTTCTCTATAACCTTCCAAATTCATCCATACCATCATGTCCATACTTCTCTGACCCAACAACCCAAGACTCCAGCCTAGTGATTCCCTTCATACCTGTTGGGCCCTGAGTCCCAGGGTTCATAAACACCATCATTCCCTCAGCACCCTCACAGAGGCTGTCTCTCTGAAGACCCTTTCCTGTGGGTGCCACTTCTGCAGGACTGGGACACCGGGGAATGTTCTCCTTACTCCCCAGTGTGGCTTCCTGTACTCTGGTGTGGCATTACACGCATGTATATGGCCCCACTGGGATCTAGGGAAGACCCTAGCAGAGGCTGACTGCTACTTTTCCTCATATTCACTACTTAGTGTGACCAAAATGTTGTGCAAGGGACTTCGTTGGTGTTCCAGTTTAAGAATCCACCTGTCAATGCAGGGGACACGGGTTCAATCCCTGGTCCAGGAAGATTCCACATGCCACCAACAACCAAGTCTGTGCACCACAGCTGCTGAGCCCATGTGCTCCAGAGCCTGGAACCACAGGAGAAGCTACCAAGATGAGAATCCCATGCAGTGCAACTAGAAAGTAGCTCCTGCTCACCGCAGAGAAAGCCCATGCACAGCAATGAAAACCCAGCACAGTCAAAAATAAAAATAAACTAATAAATGTAAAAAGCACTGTGCAAGTATCAAGAGGTGGGTTCATGCACACAGCACACAGGTGAAGACCCAGGGAGGGGATAGTTTTTAAATCTGGTAGTTCAAGAGTTTCCATCAATGACTGGCTCAAATTTACCTTTCATATGAGTTCTTGGCATCAAGAACAATAAGCCTGAGTGTTGGGATCCAAGGTCACAGGTGAATATAAATATATTCTAGAGAAATTACACAGGTCTAGTTAAGCTGAAATTAAGCCCGCCAAGTGGGGAAGTACCTCAAGCACCCTTCTACAAAGCTTTACTAAGATTTATTTGGAAAGTTATGGTCTCTCCTGAAATGAATCCACAGATTGCCTTGCTCTGATTACAAGAAGAACATTGAGGTCTTTATGAACAGTCATCATTGGATTCCTGCCCTCCTTAAGGAGATTAATTAGGTAAATTTCATTACGGTAACACCAACTTTCTTGGAAAGAAACCATCCAACTTTAGAATGACTCTGAGTTTATATCTGGAAACTAAGCAATGTTAATGTTTACAGTTGAGAATGTGAAACATTAGGTTTTAATAGATGTTGATGTCATTCTTGGCATCCTGTGATGATATAAACTACTCTGCAAAGAGGTAACACATTGTTAAATGTAACCAAAATGCAAAGAAAGAAGTTGAAATGTACACACACAAGGTTCAATTCTGCCTCCCACTTTCCCACCCTGCAGCTGCCATCTGAGCTGAGCCAGAAAGTGGCAGTTGGCACGCTCCATCTATCACAGACATGTAGATAGAGAGATGAAGGAATCTCTCCCATTTGGTTTAGTGGTTTGCTACTCTAGTATTTTCAAAGACGGCCAAAATGGCCAAGGAAAGAGAAATCAGTTTTAGTCCTGGTTCTGCCACTCACTCGTTACATGACCTAGGACTGTGGTCCCTGTCTCTTGACAGTTTCCCTGTGCCAAAAGTGAGAAGTCTAGAATCCCTGGCCTCCAATGACCATCATAGTACTCTGTTTCAAAGGTCAACCTTCTGCCACTTGTGTAGATTGCTGTATATAGATTTTTGACCACCCTACCCCCTTAAACCCCAAGGGAATCTGGGAACTTAGGGGCTGACCTTAAACCCTGAAAGTGGGCCCTTGTGTCCTTGAACTTGCCTCATGACAGCCAGGGGTTGGGATATTTCTGAGATGGCTTCAGAAACAGACTGTATGTATAAAAACTCACTCTACCTCCCACCTCCCTCTGCCCTCTGTACAGTTTTCAAGGGGTGCATGCTAGGTCACTTCAGATGTGTCCAGCTCTGTGTGACCCTATGGACTGCAGCCTGCCAGGCTCCTCTGTCCATGGGATTCTCCAGAAAAGAATACTGGAGTGAGTTGCCATTTCCTCGTCTGGGGGATCTTCCTGACCCAGGGATTGAACCTGCATCTCTTACACCTCCTACATTGGCAGGCAGGTTCTTTACCACTAGCGCCACCTTTCAAGGGGTATATATTAGTGCATTCTCACACTACTGGCAAGGCGAGTACGGCAGGCTTCTTACACGTAATTGCTGGAGGAAGCTCAAATGTGCTCAGAAAATGAAATTTTGGGACACAGCATAGAATTTCTTTCTTAGAACTGGAGAGAGGGTTATCTCTATGATTTTTGTTAGTGTCCTTAAAGTCATTCCACATAACAGCCTCCCGTAAGTAGGCTACTTTGGTAGGAGTTTGCAGGAGTGGCGGCTGCATGGCACAGGAGCAGCTGAGAGGAGATACCCCACATCCAATGTCAGGAGCGGTGGCTGTGCTTTGCTGGAGCAACCGTGAAGAGATAGCCCACGTCCAAGGTAAGAGAAACCCAAGTAAGACTGTAGGCGCTGAGAGAGGGCATCAGAGGGCAGACAGACTGAAACCACAGTCACAGAAAACTAGCCAATCTGATCACATGGACCACAGCCTTGTATAACTCAATGAAACTAAGCCATGCCATGTAGGTCCATGCAAGACAGATGGGTCATGGTGGAGAGGACAGAATGTGGTCCACTGGAGAAGGGAATGGCAAACCACTTCAATATTCTTGCCTTGAGAACCCCATGAACAGTATGAAAAGGCAAAAAGATAGGACACTGAAAGATGAACTCCCCAAGTCCATAGGTGCCCAATATGCTACTGGAGATCAGTGGAGAAATAACTCCAGAAAGAATGAAGGGATAGAGCCAAAGCAAAGACAGCACCCAATTGTGAATGTGACTGGTGATAGAAGCAAGGTCAGATGGTGTAAAGAGCAATATTACATAGGAACCTGGAATGTTAGGTCCATGAATCAAGGAAAATTGAAAGTGGTCAAACAGGAGATGACAAGAGTGAACATCAACATTCTAGGAATCAGTGAACTAAAATGGACTGGAATGGGTGAATTTAACTCAGCACCATTATATCTACTACTGTGGGCAGGAATCCCTTAGAAAAAATGGAGTCACCAGCATAGTCAGCAAAAGAGCCTGAAATGCAGTACTTGGATGCAATCTCAAAAACGACAGAATGATCTCTGTTCGTTTCCAAGGCAAACCATTCAATATCACGGTAATCCAAGTCTATGCCCCAAACAGTAATGCTGAAGAAGCTGAAGTTGAACAGTTCTATGAAGACCTACAAGACCTTCTAGTACTAACACCCAAAATGATGTCCTGTTCATGATAGGGGACTGGAATGCAAAAGTAGGAAGTCAAGAAACACCTGGAGTAACAGGCAAATTTGGCCCTGGAGTACAGAATGAAGCAGGACAAAGGCTAATAGAGTTTTGCCAAGAGAACACACTGGTCATAGCAAACACCTTCTTCCAACAACACAAAAGAAGACTCTACACATGGATGGACATCACTAGATGGCCAACACCGAAATCATATTGATTATATTCTTTTCAGCCCAAATGGAGAAGCTCTATACAGTCAGCAAAAACAAGACTGGGAGTTGACTGTGGCTCAGATCATGAACTTCTTATTGTCAAATTCAGACTTAAATAGAAGAAAGTGGGGAAAACCACTAGACCATTCAGGTATTACCTAAATCAAATCCCTCATGATTATACAGTGGAAGTGAGAAATAGATTTATGGGACTAGATATGATAGAATGCATGATAAACTGTGGATGGAGGTTCGTGACATTGTACAGGAAACAGGAATCAAGACTATCCCCAAGAAAAAGAAATGCAAAATGGCTGCCTGAGGAGGCCTTACAAATAGCTGTGAAAAGACGGGAAGTGAAAAGCAAAGGAGAAAAGGAAAGATATACCCATTTGAATGCAAAGCTCCAAAGAATAGCAAGGAGAGATAAGAACGCCTTCCTAAGTGATTAATGCAAAGAAATAGAGGAAAACAATAGAATGGGAAAGACTAGCAATCTCTTCAAGAAAATTAGAAATACCAAGGGAACATTGCATGCAAAGATGGGCTCAATAAAAGACAGAAATGATAGGGACCTAACAGAAGCAGAAGATATTAAGAAGAGGTGGCAAGAATACACAGAAGAACTGTACAAAAAAGATCTTCACGACCCAGATAACCATGATGGTGTGATCACTCACCTAGAGCCAGACATCCTGGAATGCGAAGTCAAGTGGGCCTTAGGAAGCATCACTACAAACAAAGCTAGTGGAGGTGATGGAACTCCAGTTGACTATTTCAAATCCTGAAAAATAATGCTGTGAAAGTCAGCAAATTTGGAAAACTCAGCAGTGACCACAGGACTGGAAAAGGTCAGTTTTCATTCCAATCCCAAAGAAAGGCAATGCCAAAGAATGCTCAAACTACCACACAATTGCACTCATCTCACACACTAGTAAAGTAATGCTCAAAATTCTCCAAGCCAGGCCTCAGCAATATGTGAACCATAAATTTCCAGATGTTCAAGCTGGTTTTAGAAAAGGCAGAGGAACCAGAGATCAAATTGCCAACATCTGCTGGATCATCGAAAAAGCAAGAGAGTTCCAAAAAACATCAATTTCTGCTTTATTGACTATGCCAAAGCCTTTGACTGTGTGGATCACAATACACTGTGGAAAATTCTTAAAAAGATGGGAATAGCAGACCACCTGACCTGCATCCTGAGAAATCTGTATGTAGGTCAGGAAGCAACAGTTAGAACTGGACATGGAACAACAGATTGGTTCCAAATAGGAAAAGGAGGACGTAAAGGCTGTATATTGTCACCCTGCTTATTTAACTTACATACAGAATACATCATGAGAAACTCTGGGCTGGAAGAAACACAAGTTGGAATCAAGATTGCCTGGAGAAATATTAATAACCTCAGATATGCAGATGACTCAACTCTTATGGCAGAAAGTGAAGAAGAACTAAAGAGCCTCTTGAAGAAAGTGAAAGAGGAGAGTGAAAAAGTTGGCTTAAAACTCAACATTCAGAAAACAAAGATCATGGCACCTGGTCCCATCACTTCATGGCAAATAGATGGGGAAACAGTGACTGACTTCATCTTTTTGGACTCCAAATCACTGCACATGGTGATTGCAGACATGAAATTAAATAGACCCTTACTCCTTGGAAGGAAAGTTATGACCAACCTAGATAGCATATTAAAAAGCAGAGATGTTACTTTGCCAACAAAGGTCCATCTAGTCAAGGCTATGATTTTTCAGTAGTCATATATGGATGTGAGAGTTGGACTGTGAAGAAAGCTGAGTGCTGAAGAATTGATGCTTTTGAACTGTGGTGTTGGAGAAGACTCTTGAGAGTCCCTTGGACTGCAAGGAGATCCAACCTGTCCATCCTGAAGGAGATCAGTCCTGGGTGTTCATTGGAAGGACTGATGCTGAAGCTGAAACTCCAATCCTTTGGCCACCGGATGGGAAGAGCTGACTCATTGGAAAAGACCCTGATGCTGGGAAAGATTGAGGGCAGGAGGAGAAGGGGACGACAGAGGATGAGATAGTTGTATGGCATCACTGACTGAATGGACATGAGTTTGGGTGAACTCTGGGAGCTGGTGATGGACATGGAGGCCTGGCATGCTGCAGTCCATGCAATTGCAAAGAGTCGGACGCAACTGAGCGACTGAACTGAAGTGTCAGGTTCCAGAATGACTTGATTTTCCCTCAATTTGATTGTCTAGTGGAGCACTAGGACCTGGTCAACCTTTTGTAATGAACTGGTACTAAACTTGACCCCCTTACTCCCCAAGTTATAGGATGTATTTCTGAGGTCCTTCCTACATTATCTCTTATCTGTAATGCTGTGCACAACCAAAGCCCCCAGAACAGATTTGCTCAGGCCTGGAGAGTTCAGAGGGACCTGCATACCAGGTGAGGGTCAGTCCTCCCAAGAAAGAAGGAATGTTGAGCATTTTTGCACTGACTGCACACACCCTCCAGATAGCATCTTCTGTTCTGGACTCCATGACTTTAGAGTGATAGGAAGAAACAGCACAGAAGTTCAGAGGTGAGCCGTGATGATGAATAGATTGGAAAGTGTTACTTTATGTGTGAAGATGAAAGAAGTGGGTACATTTACTTTGGGGAGAGTAGTGGAGGAGGAGGATTGGGGTTCACCTCCAGGCATATAAGGATTATTTTATAAAGACCAGAGGACATTTGCTGTTCACAAAGGAAGGAGCAGGAGAGGCAGACATGCGTTCAGGCCTGGGTGGATTCAGCTGAGGGGAGGAAGGTTAGTCTTAGTGCTCAGGACTGGATGAGATCAAGAAGGCTGTCACATGCCCTCGTCTGGGAGCCGCCTCTTTCTCATAAAGTTGAATTCTCTGACAGCAGCAGAGGGACTAGATGAGACATACACTCACCCCAGTAACTCCGCTTTTTCACCAAAGGACAACTAAAACTGACCTACAGGCTTTCCGGGTGGCGCAGTGTCCTGCCAATGCAGGAGACACAAGAGATGAGGGTTCGAGCTCCGGGTCTGGAAGATCCCCTGGAGAAGGAAATGACAACCCACTCCAGTGTTCTTGCCTGGAAAATCCATGAACAGAGGAGCCTGGAGGGCTACAGTCCATGGGGTCACAGAGTCAAACACCACTGAGTGAAGGACCACGAGTGAGCACAGACTTACAGAAAACAGTACTGTGTGAAAGAAAGAGCATGAGAAAAAAAAAAGAAATATTTTAACTGGCAGCTCCAGGAATTTTGAGTATGAGAGCTGGGGACAGGGCTGGGGCCTCAGAACCTGTGAACAGCCACTTTTGCTTCCCTCGAGTAGTTCTGAAACCACTGATAAGAGTGAGCTGGCTGTTTTTTCAAGCTTCCAGGATTTTAGGATCCTATCACTGTTTTGGAAAGAGAATGTTTAAGTTTGTCTATGAACTCTAAAGGAACAACTCTTCTGTTCCATTGGATGCTTGGAAAATGAGAACAGACTAGACTTTTCAAGGTCAAAGTTCTAAGCCAACAGTGAGAGTTACTTTGGCTGTGAGTTGCCTGATTTGTGAGCTTCCCAGGTGACTTAGATGGTAAAGTATCTGCCTGCAATGCAGGAGACCTGAGTTCGATCCCTGGGTCAGGAAGATCTCCTGGAGAAGGGAATGGCAACCCATTCCAGCATGGAGAGAGAAGCCTGGTAGGCTACAGACAGAGGAGCCTGGTGGGCTACAGTCCATAGGGTCGCAAAGAATTGGACACAACTGAGCGACTAACACTTTCACTTGCCTTACTTGCAATATGGCTAACTAATTTCTGTGTGTGTATAATAATAGCGGATGCCACTCTGAGTTGAGTTTCTTATCGTAGAACTGGTCTTGACACTCTTGTGTCCTTGGTCACACAGCGATGGATGGTGGGGTGAGCAATGGCTGGAGGACTCCTTCATCTGTGTTCCTGCCCCCCGTTATCACTAGGGACTGTGTCACTGTAGACAAGCCACCCAACTTTGAGACTTCCATTTTCTCTTCCTGTAAGATGAAACCAGTACAATAGACCTAGAAAAGACCAAGACTAGAAACGTGAGTGGGTCCTAAGTGTCAGGCAGTTTGTGATTAAAATGTCCTAACTTTACCCTCCAAATGCTACCTGCGCTCATATTCGTATTTATTGACATTACATTAAAATGAAATACAAATATTTCTTTATATTAACTCACTTCTAATTATATAAATCTATTTAAAAGGTAACTGTGTATCTTACCATACAAAGACAGCTACCCCACTTGCCATAAATAGAAAGTAAATACAATGAAAACAAAACTAAGGTATTACATTCTAGCTGGTAATGGCTGCTTGTCAAAGACTGAGCCCGAGGCTTGCCCTTTCTTTATTAAAAAGGGAGATTAGCAAGTGTTAGAAAAATTTTAAAGATATATGAGTCCCAAACTAATACTTTCTCATTAACAGAATTATGAGGGTTGAAAGAAACTTGACTTTGGTAAGAAAACTTTCTATTTTGATATAATTTCAAACTTTCCCCCAAAGGTGTAAGAATAGTATAAAAAAACTCCAATAGAGTTTTTATCCACATTTACCAATTTTAAACATTGACCACATTTGCTTTATCGTTTACACTTCTCTATATACATTTATAATGTTTTTTTCTGAACCACTGAGTAGGTTGCATTTACCATGCCCTTTGTACTTCAGTATGTAGTCCTTAAGAATAAAGATATTCTCTGTTATAACCACAGGGAAATAATCATATGCAGAAAATTCAATATGGCTGCAACATTTCTGTCAAACTGCAGTCAATAATTTGACTTTGCCAATTGATCCAATAATGACACTTGTAGCATTTTTCCCCCCAGTATAAGCACTAGTTCAGATCACACTGTGCATCTAGTGGTCATTTCTCTTCCATCTTCTTTAATCTGAAACAATTGCTCAGCTTTTTCTTTGCATTTCATGATATTACATTCTTGAAGAATGCAAGCTAGTTACTGAATAGATTGATCCTCAGTTGTCTGATGGTTCTTCTCATTAGATGAGGAAAAGATGGGCATTTTTTTTGTTGTTGGAGTGTAGTTGATTTGCAGTGTTGTATTAGTTTCTACCATCCAGCAAAGTGAATCAGCCACACATGTCCATATATCCTCTCTTTTTTGGATTTTCTTCCTATTTAGGTCATCACAGAGCACTGAGTAGCGTTCCCTGTGCTCTACAGTAAGTTCTCATAGTGATCTATTTTATACATAGAAGGGAATGGCAATCCACTCCAGTATTCTTGCCTGGAGAATCCCATGGACAGAGGAGCCTGGCAGGCTATAGTCCATGGAATCGCCAAGAGTCGGACACGACTGAGTGACTTACACACACACAGTGTATATATGCCAATCCCAATCTCCCAATCCATCCCACCCCCCAAGATGGGCATAATTCTGCTTCTGAGGTATTTAATGCCATGTCCATGTTCTTATGATATGGTGTCTTTTATTTCAGCGAGAACCACCCACACTGACAGTGAGACTGAAAGAGATCAAGTCCACTGTTCCTTTTAGGACCTTTTCGTTTATATTTCTGAAGAAAGCCAGATGCTGGTTTTAAGCAAGTCACATTATCTATAATGGATCACATCATCTGCAGTATTTCATGTTGTTTCTGGTGCTACCAGATGTTGAATAGACAGCCAAGAATCTAAAGAGAAGTTCTTCATCCCTTTGTCTGTCTCTGACAAGGGTTGGTAATGCCTTTTATTTGAGAGCCAGGCATGGCTGGGAAAGAGAGTAAAGAGAGGGCAGGATGCATGAATTATATGCAGAGTGGGTGGTGGCAGCAGTAATTCCTGCTCAGTGTGAGCTCCATTGTGAACCAAAATGGGAAATAAATAATGGGGGAGAAATGGCCCCTGGTGAGGAGCTATTTGGATCAGAGTATAAGTCTTCACAAACACTTATGGAAGCAGACAACAGATGGTAGCCAAGGAGTATGATTCAAGTCTGCTGTCTCCTCTGCTATATGAATTATCTAATATGTAGAGTCAGAAAACCAACTCAAACTAGCATAGGTAAAAATAATTTATCAACTCACTGATTAGACTTCAGGAATGGCTAGATCCAGGAGCTCAAATGATGTTATAGGAAGTGTCTGTCAGTTCTGCTTTTTTCTATATTAGTTTCCTCCTCCATTTGATAGAAAAATGCCCTCAGCTAACTTGCATATGAGTTCTCCAAAGTGAACTCTACCCTGTGCTGTCCACCTGAAACTATCACAACACTGTTAATCAGCCATACTCCAATACAAAGTAAAAAGCTAACAAAACAAAACAAAGTGGACTCTGAATGACCTTGATTGAGTCAAAAGCCCATTATTGAGCCCATTATTGCATTTAGGAAAATGGGATATTCTGACTGGCCCAAGTTGTCCCATATACCTCACATTCACCAAGGAATCAAGGCATGTGATTGAAAATTCTAAGTGTCAAAGAGGCAGTTCACCCAAGGAAAGGATGTTATTCAAGGGAAAAAAATGAATGGATGTTCAGTACAAAGTTGGGATGTACTACAGAGGATGAGTTGTGAGCTCCCTGATGTTGTATGATGAAGAGTTGGTGCTTTGGGTCTGAATCCTTACTGTAAGTTCTATGGCTGTAGGCAAGTTCTCTATGAACCTTAGTTTCTTCTTCTATAAAACGGAGAAAATACTTTACCAGATGATCAGAGTTCTTAGTTGCAAACAAGAATTCTCTTGACTTAGTTTAAGCAGATAGTGATTTATTAAGAGACAGTAGATGAGCACATATATACAATGGAATATTAGCCAAAAAAGGAACAAAATTGTGCCATTTTCAGAGATGTAGATGGACCTAGAGTCTGTCATATAGAGCGAAGTAAGTCAGAAAGAAAAAAACAGATACCATATGTTAATGCATGTGTGTGGAGTCTAGAAAAATGGTACAGATAAACCTATTCACAAAGCAGAAACAGAGACACAGATGTAGAGAACAAATACATACACCAAGGTGAGAAAGAAGGGATGGGATGAATTGGGAGATTGGGATTATGAATTTTAAAATGAAGCTTTGTGAGTAAAAATTAAAAAAAGATAATAGATGGCCCATAGGAAGTCAGAGGTTCTAGAGAAATGGGCTCTGGGAGTATATTTCCAGGAATATCTCCCAGAATGATTCTCTCTCATGGACTTGATCAAGGTGTTTCTGTTTCCATCCCACCATTCTAGTTGCAGTGGTGTGGAGGTTCTGTCTACCCCAGAAACATCGTGCCTCCACTGGCAACTTTGCTGGCCAAGCAGAAGCCTCTTTGCCACACCGGTTTCTCTGCCTGGCTCACTTCTGAACCCAACTCTCTCAGGGGTGTGTCTGATCCGTGGAACCGTGTTGACACACAGGGTGGCTCTATGGTATGTGACCTGGGTGGGTCCATGCACAGGCTTCTTTCTCAGCAGGGGCTCATGTTTGATTTAATGGTCTGCTGCTGCTGCTGTCTTGAGATTCTGAATGATCTTATCTTTGAACTTAGCTTTGTGTGCGAAGTCTGATGGAGCAGTACAGCAGTTGGGTGTGCAGAGGAGAAGTGATGGGCAGCAGTATATCCACATATGGGCTCAGGAGTGAGGGACGTGTGTGCCCTGAGTGGTTGGCTTGGATGCCCAGCACAACCAAAAATAACTAATGAAACAAATAAAAATTTTTAAAAAAGCCACGTACAAGTCTACATGTGCATGTAGACATTGCAATAAAGCATACTAGGAAACAATTGGAATTCTTCAAAGAATTTAGAATCTCTGATTTTTAAAAATGCTGCAGCATCGCAAAGCCAATGGCAACAGGGTTAGAGAGGAAAATAAAATTTTTTAAGATTGTCATGTTTGATGGAAAAGAACATTCTTTTAATGTAAAGCTTTCGATGAACCAATTATTAACAAGGAAGATAATTTTTCTTTGTATATGAGGACACTGTGAGGGAATGTATAAACAGGTGTGTTTTGATTTATGCACAAATCTTGGGACCACTTTTGGTTTCCTGTATGATCTCAACAAGCGATAGGAATTGTCAAAGGAAACATCAAAATGTCATTGTATAAATTTGCATTTAAAATTAAATTCAGACTTACACAAAACTGATTTGTAAGAGGAGTTAAATCTTTTATAGAAAATTTATTTTGTAAGAATCAGCTCTAGATGTACTAAAATTTGGATTCCAAATAATTTATCAAAAAAATATATCCCAGTGTTGTCAGAAACTATAAACTACTCTCGCTCTGTGCTCAGTCATGTCTGACTCAGTGACATTTTGGACTGTAGCCTACCATGCTCCTCTCTCCATGGGATTTTTTAGGCAAGAATACTGGAGTGGGTTGCCACTTCCTACTCCAGGGGATCCTCCCAACCCAGGGATTGAACCTGTGTCTCCTGTCTTAGCAGGTAAATTCTTTACCACTGAGTCACCAGGGAAGCATATAAAATTATTCTTAGCAACTCCAATAACAGTGGCATCAGAAAAGTTCTCAAAATTAAAAATTATGAAAAGCTATTTGTGATCTTACATTTGCTAAGAGCAGCTGACTTCATTTTGATTATATTGATTGAAACCATGTTAAAAACATAAATTTTGAGAAGCTAATAAGTGAATTTTTAGGAAAAGAAGTTAGAAAAGTCTTAAAATTAGTCAAAATACTACACTAATAAAGTATTTTCCTTGTAACATTTAAAATTAAGGCACATTTTTGCAATTTATAAATTTATATTTTTATTAATGGATCACTATTTACCCCATGGTATATTTTATGAGTAATAAAATATTTTTAAAGAAAACAGATTATATTTTGATACTTTTAACTTTACCTTTCACTCCTACTTTTCAATAAAGGACCTTACATTTTCAAATCTCACTGGGCCCCACAGACTATGTGATTGGCTCTGGTTATATAACTTAGCTGTGAGTGAAGTTGGAAAGTAGAGTTTGGGGAGGTGGTTCCTATAAATATGTTGAGAAGGGCTTTTTAGGTGGCACAGCGGTAAGGAATCTGCCTGCCGATGCAGAAGACCTGAGTTTGATCCTTGGGTCAGGATGCTCCCCTGGAAGAGGAAGTGGCAACCCGCTCCAGTGTTCTGGAAAACTACTGGAGTATTTCTGGGAAATGCCATGGACAGAGGAGCCTGGTGGGCTATAGTCCATAGGGTTACAAACAATTGTACATGACTGAGTGAGCATGCATGCATGCCTTGAGGAAGACTTCATAAAGCAAGAAACCATCTAGTCAGAAATGACACATTATCAGCACCCCATCTTATTTATTTTCTCTCTTGGTTTGGGTGGCCCCAGAAAAGCCTAATAGAGGATTAGATCACAGAATTAATCCTGCCATTCAAAACGGGCTCAGCAAACCCCAAAGGCCAGGGTGGCGCATCAACCTGAACCTGGCTGTCTTCTAGCTCTGTAAGGAGTGGTTTCCCTAACTACGCATGGCCCTCTGGCTCCAACTCAGTTTTCTCCATGCCTCTGGGCACCTGCCTGCCTCCCAGAAGCTATTTTCGTTCATTGGTGCTTTCCTAATGCTGCTTAATGCACAGAGTGGATGAACAGGAAATATTTACCTTTCTCAAAGGTAACTTATTGATCTAAAAGGGTTAGTCATTTAGTCTGAAACCATTTGTATGTTCACCGAATGACTAAGTAATCCTAGAATTCGCCTCCACAAATATCCTGAGGAAGAGGAACAAGTTGTTCTAGGTTGAGGACTGAACTTGAACCTGTAAATCAGGAAACTCCTCTCTAACTTGGCCAAGATACACTCGCTGTCAGTGTGTGAGTCTTGCTTTTTTATGCCCCAAAGGACACCATGAATACATATGTGTGGGGATGGCCAGTTTCCTAAAATTGACCTCCTTGTGCCTCATTCCTGCCCAAAGATGGAGCACCAAGCTCCCTGGGAAAGCTTGGTGGCTGCGAAAGGAAGACCGACCGGTCTTGCACTCATGGAAGGAGGCCACCGAGGCACCATTTTTAGTGTTTTAGAGATGGCTGAGACCGGTTTCTCCAGTTTAGAGAGAAGAACCCTTGTTGGTTGGAGGTAAGAGTTGGGGGTCTCCTGAGTCCAGGTCGCATCTACTCCTTCCCCCACACTGCTTCCCCACTGTCAACATCAAGAAAACAGAAGTCCAAGGGCAAGCATTTATGGGCTTAGAGCATCCGTTCATCCTGCTCTGTGGTGACTTCTTAGCCTGACGCTATCACAGCAGGGAAAATAAAGAAGGAAAGCTCAAGACCTGAATACAGCCACTTAGATTTACAACAGGATCATTTTGGGGAGGTGGAACTGGGGTAGCTCTGAAACTTGCTTCAGGCTAAGATTGGGAAAGGAGGAAAGTGAATATGTATGCTATCTTTACATACGAGGGGGGAAAGTCATCTGACTTTGGCATCCCAAGAAATCTGTGTACGTGTTAATATGTGAGTGTGTGTGTATGTGTAGTGTACATACAGTTTTAATGACAGTTGTGGGATCACACTGCTGGAAGAAGCCCCAATGCCTCATTTACGTTGAGCCCTCTGAGCAAATCAATTCCTGCCGTCTTTCTAGGCTTCAGATTCCTTAGTTGTAAAGTGGGAGAATTTTAGAAGCTCTGTTATAGGGACGTTGTGAAGATTAAATGAGGTTATCAGTGCAAAGCACTTGGAACTGTGCTTGGCTGTTGGTAAGCGCCCCTTGGAGGTGTACTGTTATTTCATCAAACAGAAGCTGTGACCCATCCTTCTCTAGCTGTTGGTTTTCCCAGATGCCTGCCCACCAGCTATGATGCCTTGCTGTGCACGGAGCCAACACCTCCCATCTGGACTGCATGCCAGCACATTTGCACTTAAAAAGGACCAGCCCACCTAATAGGTTTTTTCTTTCATGGGACAATACCTGGTCCTCCCACCCCAACCTCAAATGTGCCCCTGAAAAGGGTTGACAGGGTCAGATGTCTACCAACCACAGCTTCTACCCCACCCCAAATGAAAAATATAGTCTTCTTCCCTCAATAAAGACTCTTTAAAAGAATGTTTATTTTATTTCAGTATAGTCGATAAATGCCTTCCCAGATGGATCAGGGGTAAAGAATTCGCCAATGCAGAAGAGACTCACATTGGATCCTTTAGTTGGGAAGATCTCCTGGAAGAGGAAATGGCAACTCACTCCCGTATTTTTGCCTGGAAAATTCCACAGACAAAGGAGCCTGGCAGGCTATAATCCATGGGGGTGCAGAGAGTTGGATACAACTGAATGTGCATGCACACACGTAGTTGATAAATAAGGACTCATGTCTGAATTTTCCTATGAAATAAATGAATTCTTAGAGCTTATTCCTTATAGTAGATTTTTTAAAATAAAAAGTATCTTTTGTACAACTAGAACAAGATCACTTCACTGAATGGAAGATTTTTGTCTATCCATAGTGTACAGAAAGCAATCTTGTCCCTTGATTCTTCTTTTTAATCACTTTATCAGCCTCCTGAATTTCCTAGCCTTTGTGCTCTGCAACTGTAGCTACTGAAATGTCTTGACAAATCCAGGCTGCTATGAACTGACTGGGTACCCAGAGTCCAGCCCTTCTGAGGCTCCATGTGGAGGGGGAACAGCAGAGGGCCAGAAGGCCTGGGGGTGTCTATGGCTTCAGGGAAGATTATAGCCTAAGGCAGGAGTTGACCTAATCACTTAAACAAGAAACTCTGAAGGGACAAAAGCCCATATTGAAAGATAGGAGAGAACTATACAGTCATAAGGGCTTCCCGGGTGGCGCCAGTGGTAAAGAACTGGTCTGCCAATGCTAGGAGATATAAGAGATGCAAGTTCAATCCGTGTGTCAGGAAGAACCCCTGGAGGAGGGCATGGCAACCCACTCCAGTATTCTTGCCTGGAGAATCCCATGGACAGAGGAGCCTGGCCGGCTATGGTCCATAGCACTGCAGAGTCAGACACGACTAAAGTGACTTAGCATGTTTATATATATATATATATACATATACATGAGATTCTATTGTTTCTGTTTCTCTGAAAAAAAACCTTGACTAATACAGGAATTCAGTCTCTGTTTTATTGTCCTCTTGAAGAATTTTGCATTTTATTAAAGAATTGTTATTGAGGTTTTTTAATGATAAAACACATGGCGTATTGAAAATACAAAGAGTACCAAGATATTCATGGTAAACATGTTGCTGAGAGCCCTCCTCTATTCGCTATGCCTGTGTTGGCATGTTTACCCTACAAAATTTGAATCATGAGTCTATATCCTGTCTTTTTTTTTTTTTTAAAAATAGCATTAACTGTAAGCACTTAAAAATGTCATTATAAAATATATGGAAAGCTGTTTAGGGGCTGTCCACTAGTCTGTTTTTGTTGGAAATTTAGGTTGTTTCCTATTTTCTGTCATTATAAATAGCTCTGCAAGGAAAGTTTTTGTACATAAATCTATGTCTGCCTCTCTGATTATTTCCTTAGGGAAGATTCCTGGAAGGGGAATTACTCAGAACTCTGGCCTCACAAATAAGAGAATTATGAAAAAGGGAAGGGGAAAATTCAATAAATTAAATGAATTGGGTTGCTTAACTCATTCTAACTGAGAAAATAAGAAACACCTGACATCCTCCAGGGCTGAACTCATAGTCGCTGACATTACTCAGGGAGGCCATGAGGCGTGGTAGAGAGAGGACCAATTAGCAGCCAGTTCTGGGCCCACTTTGTTTGTCTTCACAGCCAGGAGCTCTGCAGCAGCCTCTGACGTGTTCTGCTTCCAGTTTTTCGTGTCAAGTGGGGACATAATAGCTGCCCTGCCTACTTTCCAAGAGGCTGTGAAGGGTCGTTGATGGAATACTTGTGAAGGGCTCCGCTAGGTGGTGGCGTGCTGCTGCTTCTGTGAAGCTGGTTTCAACTTTCCAGTAAAGAATCTGCCTCCAACGCAGGAGATGCGGGTTTGATCCCTGGGTGGGGAAGATCCCTCGGAGAAGGAAATGGCTACCCACTCCAATATTCTTGCCTGGAGAATTCTGTGGACAGAAGAGCCTGTCTGGCTATAGTCTACGGGGTTGCAGAGATGGAAACACCTGAGTGACCAACATTTTCTATTTCGCTTTCACTTTCCAAGGATAAGTCAGTAGCCTTTACTCTAACACTTTCTCCCGGCTCTTTACTATTAATAGCATATGTAATGTTGAATTACAGTGATTTGTTTGTACTTCTGTTCCACAAGCTGAGTCTGAGTCTTACTCAGGTTTTGCCCCCCACTGGTACTCAACAGAGTGTGAGGCATACAGGAGGTGCTCAATTCATGTTGACTAAAAGAAATTGTAAAGTGCTAAACACCAATGATCTGTCTGAACTTAAGGTTCTCACATGACAGTGTGGGGGTGCATGCGTGTGCACTGAGTCGTGTTCGACTCTTAGACTGTAGCCCACCAGGCTCCTCTGTCCATGGAATTTTCCAGGCGAGAATACTGAAGTGGGTAGCCATTTCCTTCTCCAGGGGATCTTCCTGACCCAGGAATCGAGCAAGTGTCTCTTGTGTCTCCTTGTGACAGGTGCATTCTTTACCAGCTGAGCCACCAGGGAAGTCCCCACAGGACGGTAGAACAAATACTTTAAAATTTCACGTACATTTGCTAAGTGCCCAATTGCTTATGCAGCTGCGAAGTGCTACAGGAGCCATAGCTGAGGGGTGCTGCTCAGGAAGGCGTTCTTGGACCAGACCTGGGTTTCTGAGAAATATTGGTCTTAGATGAGCGGAGAATAAAAAGATGTTATCCCAGAAAGTGGGACTGTGTGAGCGAAGGTGGTCCAGGGCAGTGTCCTAAAATGAAGTCTGGTATATAGCAGAAGACCTTCCCAAGTGTCGCTAGTGGTAAAGAATCTGCCTGCCAATGCAGGAGACTTAAGAAATGCGGATTTCATCCATGGGTCAGGAAGATCGCCTGGAAGAGGGCATGGCAACCCAGTGTTCTTGCCTGGAGGATCCCATGGACTGAGTAGCCTGGCGGCCTACTGTTCATGGAGTCGCAGAGTCAGACACAACTGAGCATGCACACACTCATGCAGCAGGGACCCCATGAACACTTACTGAGTAAGTGAGTAAAGAAGACAGTGCAGCATCACACATTTTGAGAACAAGATGGCCAAATGTGCCTTTCAAAGGGATCATCTCTTCTATCAGTACAAAATTAAGATGTCACCCAGCAAATATTCTGGAGTGTCTGATCATCTCACCAGTTTCGCAATACAGGTACAAGTGCTGTTTAGTTAATTTTCCTCCATGCTGTGTGTAAATTCACCTTGGATCTTCAGCAGACCAGTGAGAAGGGATAGCTGCTCTGTCAGATCAGCTTCCGTGGGTAAGTGACCTGCAACCCTGAAGGGTCCTTCGGCTTAACCCACTGTTCCCTCGGAGAGATTTTAAAAAGTCACTCTGTCCATTCTGTTTCAGCTGATATGGTCCAAACTCTCTATGTAGAAGTCATATTGCTGGCCAAAGACCAAGAATCAGAGGTTGTAAGGGATTATCACAAAATCATCAGTAAATGGCCTAGTAATCACATTGGGTCACATATTTTGCCTTTCAGCCTCTTACTTTAGGTAAGATATTCAAACTATCTGGAAAAACTGGGTCAAAGAGTGACATTTTTCAGTTAAAATTAGATTCAGCTGGAAAGCAGACAACCCCTCCCCACCCCCAAAAGAAGTTAAACAAGATAGTAGTCTGATTATTTCCCATATATAAGGTTTCCAGGGTTTGTTGGTTGATCACATTGTCACCAGACAACACAAATTCTTCCTTACCCTACCTTCTTCCTTCACTTGGCTATGGCCTACTTCTTTATGTCCAAGATGCCTGTGCAATTTCAGCCATTTCAGCCACTTTCCAAATAGTAAAATGGAAGAAGGGAAGGGAGCAGATGCAATTTCTTCCTATTACAGAACTTCAGAGAAATTTCACAGCACACTCCTGCTTATATCTCATTAAGTTCAGTTCAGTTCGTGTCTGACTCTTTGTGACCCCATGGACTGCAGCACGCCAGGCCTCCCTGTCCATCACCAACTCCCAGAGTTTACTCAAACTCATGTCCATTGAGTCGGTGATGCCATCCAACCATTTCATCCTCTGTTGTCCCCTTCTCCTCCTGCCTTCAATCTTTCCCAGCATCACAATCTTTTCCAGTGAGTCAGTTCTTCATATCAGGTGGCCAAAGGATTGGAGTTTCAGCTTCAGCATCAGTCCTTCCAATGAATATTCAGGACTGATTTCCTTTAGGATGGATAGGTTGGATCTCCTTGCTATCCAAGGGACTCTCAAGAGTCTTCTCCAACATCACAGTTCAAAAGCATCAATTCTTTGGTGCTCAGCTTTCTTTATAGTCCAACTTCATCCATACATGACTACTGAAAAAACCATAGCTTTGACTAGACAGACCTTTGTTAGTAATGACTCTGCTTTTTAATAAGCTGTCTAGGTTGGTCATAACTTTTCTTCCAAGGAGTAAGTGTCTTTTAATTTTATGGCTGCAGTCACCATCTGCAGTGCTTTTGGAGCCCCCAAAATAAAGTCTGCCACTGTTTCCACTGTTTCACAACTATTTGCTATGAAGTGATGGGACCAGATGCCATGATCTTAGTTTTCTCAATGTTAAGTTTTAAGCCAACTTTTTCACTCTCTTCTTTCACTTTCATCAAGAGACTCTTTAGTTCTTTTTTTGCTTTCTGCCATAAGGATGGTGTCATCTGCATGTCTGAGGTTATTGATAATTCTCCAAGCAATCTTGATTCCAGCTCATGCTTCATCCAGCTCAGCATTTCTCATGATGTGCTCCACATATAAGTTAAATAAGCAGGGTGACAATATACAGCCTTGACATACTACTTTTCTGATTTGGAACCAATCTGTTGTTCCATGTCCAGTTCTAACTGTTGCTTCCTGACCTGCATACAGATTTCTCAGGAGGCAGGTCAGGTGGTCTGGTATTCCCATCTCCTTCAGAATTTTCCACAGTTTGTTGTGATCCACACAGTCAAAGGCTTTGGCATAGTCAATAAAGCAGAAATAGATGTTTTTCTGGAACTCTCTTGCTTTTTTGATGATCCACAGGATGTTGGCAATTTGATCTCTGATTCCTCTGCCTTTTCTAAATCCAGCTTGAATGTCTGGAAATTCATGGTTCACGTATTGTTGAAGCCTGGCTTGGAGAACTTTGAGATTTACTTTGCTAGCGTGCGAGATGAGTGCAATTTTGCGATAGTCTGAGCATTCTTTGCTATTGCTTTCTGAACTGAATGAGACATAAGCAGGAGTGTGGTATGGAATTTCTCAGAAGTTCTGTAATAGGAAGAAATTGCACCTGCTCTCAATATGTCTCATTGGCTGGAGCTTAGTTGGATGGCCACACCAAACTGTAAAGGAAAATGGGCATTTAGCTGGATATCAGTCCCCAGCTAAAATCTGGGGCTCAGTTCATTTGTAACAGAATAAGATTCATATTTGTCAGACAGCCAGTGATCTCTGTTGCAAATTTGATTGTACTTTTCTCATCCTTGACTTGTTTGAAAAAGCAAACAATGATCCAAATTAGTGGAAGAATGTTGCACTTGGGGAAAATATTTAATACAACTTGTCTTCTGAATCTCAGGCTCTAATATTTCAGAAACACCAGATGAGAAGCTTATGGCCCTAGTGTCTTGTGTGTTAGCCCGTATATGTATAAAAAATATAAAATATACTTATGTTTATTTAGTTAGGGTGCTAATATTTGAATAGGTACCTTTTGTTTAGCAAATTTAACAATTATTTATACTTGTAGTTATATTTTTTAGATTCAATGATTTTAACCTTATTTGTTGTGAAATATAGCACACATATAGGAAAAATGTATAAGGTATAATGTAATTCATTTTTTTGAGTTTTTTTTTTAATGTGAATCATTTTTAAAGCCTTCATTGAATTTGTGTCAATATTGCTTCAGTTTCATGTTTTGGTTTTTTGGCCACGAGGCATGTGGGATCTTAATTCCCCAATCAGGGATGGAACCCACATCTGCTGCATTGGAAAGTGAAGTTTTAACCACTGGACCACCAGGGAAGTCCTGCTTATTTTTTAAATAAAGCTTTTGAGTGCTTCTACATCATTATTTAACTTGACTTTCTCAATAGTTGTGTGAGGACAAAAGGGGAGCCATCCATACTGTTACCCAATTTTGTTAAGAGAGAAACTAGGACAGATCATTTTCCCAAGTTCAAAGCCAGTGGTGGATGCAGGACTTGAACCCATGTTCTGCCCCCAGAGCCCGTGATGGTCGGATTCACATTTTGAATTTATCTGATTTAGCATTTATCCAATGTTGCCTCTCCCAGAGGCTGTAGAGATCCTGTGAAATTTGTCAGAGACAGAAAAATGTTGAGTATAAAGTTCTGAAAAATGATTGGTAAGTAAAAACGAACTGGAAGAAGTGGTAGCTGCTGTAGGTGTTTAAACATAAGCGATCCCGAGAGCTATGGAGTAAATGCAGCATGAATTACCCTTCGAGATAAACAGTGTCTAGTGGACGGGACGTGAGAAACCACTCTCATAGATTTAAGATTTTACTATAAATGAAATAAAGAGGGGGGGGAAGGACACACATCCTTGGCAACCGTTCCTCCTTGTCACTATTTTTGGTTCCCTGTCCAAAGAAAGTTCTCCAGATTTCCTTGTAAGGACAAAAGAAAAAAAAAATCACGATGTGACCTCCTGACCTGAGCAGAAACAACCATGAGTGAATATTCTTTTCTCCAGTGGTTGGAAAGAATTGGTTGCAGACTGGAAAATGTTCCCACCCACCCACAAAGGGCATAAACTGACAAAATCGCTTCAACAATCTCGAAACATGGTCTCTTGGAATCATCATGCTCTCCATTTCAGATATGGAAAGCACCCCAGGGTTTGCAGAAAGGGAGCACCCTAAGACAGAGGCTGCCTTTTCTTCCTTAAGTAGACATTGGATCTGAGCCCTTAGGAGAGATGTTTGGTTATATGTATTTCTCATAAGCACTTTCATTTGTGGAATGTCTTCTAGTTGGTGGAAAGAAATGATAAGGAGAATGTCTTGCTCCCATGTATTTGGAGCTGGGTTTTATTGTGTGAACAGGTTGCTGAGCAATAGAAATAAAGAGTAATTCTTTTCCCACAAAGGAATGTTCAGTGGACCCAGCTTATTTATTTATTAAACATACACTTAAATAATGTTTATCAGAGTGCCAGCTGAGCACTGGACAAATACTAACTCATTTCACGCTCCTAACAACCCTCTGAAGGAGGTATAGTTTTACTGGTGAGGAAACTGAGGCACACAAAGTTTAATCAACTGGCCCAAGGTCATAGAACTTGTTAGTGGGCACAGGGCTATGCCCTGGAACCCATGAATGCTCCATCTTTCTGTTTAGAGAAGTCCAGGAAAAACAGATAGAATAACTTGGGAGCAAAGTTTATTGTAAGATGTTTATCGAATTCAGTGCCCTGTATTGTTTTTGTTCAGTTTCTTGGTCATGACCAATTGCAACTCCGTGGACTGCAGCATGCCAGGCTTCCTTGTCCTTTACCGTCTCCTGGAGTTTATTCAAACTCATGTCCATTGATGCCATCCAACCATCTCGTCCTCTGTTGTCCTCTTCTCCTCTTGCCTTCAATATTTCCCAGCATCAGGATCTTTTTCAATGAGTTGACCCTTTGCATCAGATAGTCAAAGTACTAGAGCTTCAGGTTCAGCATCAGTCCTTTCAATGAATATTCAGGATTGATTTCATTTAGGATTGACTAGTTTGATCTCCTTGCTGTCCAGGAGACTCTCAAGAGTCTTCTCCAACATCACAGTTCAAAAGCTTCAATTCTTTGGCTCTCAGCCTTCTTTATACTCCAACTCTCACATCCATACATGACTACTGGAAAAACCATAGCTTTAACTATACAGATCTTTGTTGGCAAAGTAATGTCCCTGGTTTTTCATATGCTGTCTAGGTTTGTCATAGCTTTTCTGCCAGGGAGCAAGCATCTTTTAATTTTATGGCTGCAGTCACCATCTGCAGTGATTTCGGAGCCCAAGAAAATAGACTGTCACTATTTTCCATTGTTTCCCTGTCTATTTGCATGAGGAAACATTTTTTTTTTTTTACCATTGAGCCATCAGGGAAGCCGCAGAATTTCTCTTAACCCCTTCAGTGAAGGTTTTTGTGGAGGCTTCATTACAAAGGTGTGATTGACTAAATCGTTGGCCATTTGTGATTAACTCAGACTCCAGCAGCTCCCCCCACCCCACCCCCACCCCGCCACCACCACCACTCTTTCTGGAGGCAGGGTTAGGAGGGGAGGAGCATGCTGAAAATTCCAGCCCTCTAAGGAAACCAGCCTTCTACCTACCTCCCCTATCCTTCGGGGCTGTCCGAAAGTCAGGTCATTATCATAAACACTGGTGTGGTGGTAAGGGACTTATGAATAACAAAAGATGTTCTTTCCACATTATTGCTCTGGATCTGTTTTGGGAGCCAGGGATGAAGAACAAAGTATATTCTTATTTGATCACAATATTACCATGGCAGAGTATTCAATTAGTGGTTTTTGGAAGGAAGGAAGGGAGGGAAAGAAAGTAGAAAGGAAGGAGGGCAGGCAGGTGGCAGCATCTTTAGATACCAGGAAAAGAACACTGGTTTGAGCCTTATCTCAAAACAAGAAAAAATGGTGCTACTGAAGATGAAGCTATATCTAATCCGCTTTCCTCATCTCTTTCATGAGGATTATCACAGCTAACTTGCATTTGTTTGTCTGATATAAAGAAAGAAAGTGAAGTTGCTCAGTCATGTCTGACACTTTGCAACACCGTGGACTGTAGCCCACCAGGTTCCTCCATCCATGGGATTTTCCAGGCAAGAGTACTGGAGTGGGTTGCCATTTCCTTCTCCAGGAGATCTTCCTGACCCAGGGATTGAACCTGGGTCTCCCACACTGTAGGCAGACACTTTACCATTTGAGCCACCAGGGAAGTCCTTGTTTGATATAAATATACATCAAATCAGATAATACCTGTGATGTAAGTACTTTTAAAAAACAGAGTGATAGGTACATGAAGCTTTGTTGAAATTATTATGACCAGACCAGCTCACTTGTTTTTGTTTTCAATTTTTCCTTACACCACTCTTCATTTGACTTTGGGTGAAAAAAGAAGACTCAAGAAAAAAAAATTCTCATGTTCTCCAAAAGTCATTAAAACTAGCTACTAATCTTTTTCCCTTTGGCTGAACATTCCAAATATGACACCACTTCCTCAAATGCAAAACATTCATTATTTTAATGATACTTTTATACAGGAAACATTTTCTGAATGGCATTCATCCAAAATCTTAAAGTACACTAATCTTCAAGGCTTGAAAGTGTTTTACTGGCTTGCAAACTCTTAAACTTTCTGTTTATAGTGAAAATAAGATGACACACCTTATGATTATCTGCTATCTCCAATGGAAGAGTGTTATCTACATGAAGCTTCATTCTTCTATGCCCTTTCCATACCAGTCAGTTATCACTTAATCATAGTCACATCTCCTTTGAGGTGTCACCTGTCTCTACCTGGGAGGGTTTCAACTACGGACTTTAAGGGCACATCTCAGGAAGTCTAGGATCAGAGTGGGGACTGTCTGGATCTCTGAAAGAATATAAGCTTTCTATGGTGTCTACGTTCAAAGTAAAATGTAACTTTTGAGCTTATCTCTTTTCGTGTGTTTCACCCACATTTCTCTCTGTCCTCTCAGTGTGGATAACTGAGATTTAGCCACATTTTAAATCCTTTCTTCCCTGTTCATTCCAACCAGAATTACACCCCTACAATTTTATTGAAACTGCTCTTAGTTGTCTAAGTCATTAGATATATTTTAGAACCTGGGAATGCAAAGACAAACAATTAGGCCTTGACTTTGAAGATGCTGTTGACCCTGGATTAGAAACATGGGTAAAGAAACAGTGTAAGACACAGTAAGGGCTTTGGCAGGTGTTTGGGAACAGAGTGGACATCAACTGACCATCTGTGGTGGTTGAGATGGGCGGGAAAGTTCTCTCGACATTTTCTGTTCTTTTGGTTTCTAGAATAATGCCCCTTGGTTTCTGTCTCTCTGATTACTGTGTCAATCTCTTCACAGTTCTGCTTCCTCTCTTCACCCCCTACATGTTGTTATTACTCAGGTGTCTGACCAAGGCTCCTGTTCTTATTCTTTGGGCTTTCTTAGGGCAATCTTATCCATAGTTCTGACTTCTGCCCCAATAAGCTGGTGACATCCACATTTCTGTTTTCCACTGTGTATCTCTCTTTTTGGCTCCAGATTTACTTGTCTGTGTGTTCACCTAGGTCTCCCACAGGCATCTCAAACCCAACACATCCCAATCTGAACCCATCATCATAAACCTTCTCTCCTCTGTTGCCTATTTCACTGAATGGCACCACCATCCACCCCTCCCAGTTACAAACCTGGGAGTCATCCTTGACTCACACAATCACCAAGTCCCATTGGTCCTGCCTCCTTACTGCCAGATGAGCTGCCAGATGAGCTGTGCTACATGCCTGTCACACTGTCCACAGAATCAGAGTCCTGCTCCAAACAGCTTTCTGGGACTGGCACTCAGGTGTCTCCTTCAGCTGTTTCCCTGATAACTGGGCCATCACCTGGTAATGCTTCTTGGTGAGAAGTATTTCCATTTTGGATGGTAATGTGATCAGATAGGCAATGGGGACCCGCTCTTGTCGCGGGGTGGGTGGGGGTGGGGAGTGTCTCCTACTTTCTGGGGCTGTAATCTTTCTCTGATATCTGTTCTTAAATGCCCTGTTATTAGCAGCCAAGTCATAAAATGGAAAAATAAATCTTAATCTCTTCCTTAAGAGGAATGAGGAAAGTATTATTGAAATGGAAAACATGATAGAGGAATAGCTTCAGATTGTTTCCGATGTTTGGGAAATTCTGACCAGGGCAGAGTAGAGGATATTTGTATCATTTTTTTACATTTAAAAAAGTTTAAAAATAAACAATGACTGTAAGATTTTGAAAGAAATTTCTTTGCAGAGACCAGAAAGACTGGGCCTCCTGTAGTGTTATTTAGAAACTTGAATCCATGATACAAGTGTGTGGTTGAAAAAAGGGAAACTATATTTGCAAAGATACTACTTCTCATTGTGTTTGGATCTGAGTTAGTTATGGGATTTTTAAAAAAATTTTGTTAGGCATTGCAAAATTGGCATAGAGGAAAACTAGACCTGTGGGGTTGAATAATTTTTTATAATGAACAAATAATTCCATACAATTTATATAATGATGAGTCAGATGAACAGTTAATTACCATTTAAGTGAGCAAATTCTAGTCCCTAAAACAAATGTATTCTATAGATTAAATAAACAATTCCCTGTTTTACATGCCTTGAAATTTAAGTTTACATTCCAGAAATATTGTATTTAATGTTGAAGACCATCCCAGGTAGAAAAACCCTTAAAGAACTTATGAATATTTCAGGAAACTTCTTGTTTCTTCTTAGGAAACATAGCAGTGGTCATAGCTCATACCATTCAAATATAAAATAAACATAAATAAGAAACTCCTTGTTTCTTCTTAGGAAATATAGCAACGTGTCATGGTGCATGTCATTTTTCCTCTGTCTGATTTCTTTGTTCTTTATACTGCTGAGATTACAGGAATGAACAGTTGTTCAGACCACCTGTCTATTAATGACTAGTACTTGACACACTAGGATTTTGCCCCCAAGATATCCAATTGATGCTAACCTATAATTTCTTTCCATTTTAGACAAGATAGAATCAAAGTGTTTATGTCTCTATTTTATCATCATTGTATTTAATCAGTTGTTGTATTTGAAAGTTATATCTTTTCCCACTACAAAAATGATCCTTCCTCCCTTTGTTTCTTTCTTTTTTCTTCCATTTCTCCCTCCTGCCCTCCATTCATCCTTTCTTTCTTGTCTTCAACAACTATTATCTGAGCCCCTAATCTATCATACAATGGGTGTTGGAGATGAAAGAATAGTTCAGACATAGATTCTCACAGAGGAGGCTAGTGTAAGTGGAGAAAGCAGATATGCAAAGAGAAAGTCATAAAAGAAGTAAGTGCAATGATCAAGACACATACAAGGAACATAGACAAAAGCCAAAATAAAGGGTAGTTGGGACTTCTCTGGTGGTCTGGTGGTAAAGACCTGTCTGTCTTCCAGTGTAGGGGATGAGGGTTCAGTCTCTGATCAGGGAACTAAGATCCCACATGTTGTGGGGGCAACTAAGCCCGTGCACCACAACAAAGAGCCCACATGTCACAACAAAGACCAGACACAGCCATATAAAGTAATTAATTAACTGATTGATTAATTAAATAAAATAAAAGAAAGTTGAGGATCCATCAGGAACTGCCTCCCAGCAATGCAAACCTGAGCAGGTAAAGGAGGGTTGTTTGTAAGAGAGAAAAGTGCTCAAGGCTTTCTGGTTAGTGAGCTTGGGACAAGCAAAGAACAGAAATCTGAAATCATAGAGTAAGTTCAGAGAAGAAAACCAGGTCATCGTATCTAGAGTGTGAATTGTGAGGCAGGAAAGAAACAAATGAAGTTAGGAAATTGTTCAGCTGCCAGATTATGGAGACATATTAAAGAACTTGATTCAATAGAATAAAATAGACTTGTGGGATCTAAGACTGAAGACAGAAAAAACAATGAAGAGATGATCACATTGGTCCAGGAAAGGTAAGAAAAATTGAGGTCCCAGACTATGGTGATGATGAGGGAAGAGAGCCCAGAAATATTTAGAAAATAAAATTGGCAAATGTACATGCTTGTTGGACACCAGGGGAAGTAAGTCCATGGATGGAATCTAACTTATAGGTTTCTAATTTTTGTGATGGAATAAAGGGTGTGTTACCAGCTAAGGTGGGGGGTTGGGGGAAAGGCAGATACCCTGGTTTAGAAGAAAGCATAGTGAGCTGTATTTTGGACATGTTGAGCTCAAAATGTCAGTGGGGTATGAGGTAGATGTGTTCAAAGGTGGTTGGGTATATAAGCCTGGAGCTTGAGAGAAAGATCTGAAGATTTAGATTTTTGAGTGATTGGCATGGATGTAGTATTTAACATCCAAAAATATAATAAAATCATCAGTGACTGCTCTGGCAAAGTATGGAGGATAAGAGAAGCAGTTGGATAAGGGAGAGACCTTAGAAACAGCAATATCTGAAGAATTGTTAGAGCAAAAGAGTGCCTGTAAAGAGGACAGGAAATAATGGTCAGAGGAGCATGACAACAACTGAAGGAGACATCATGGACAGTACAGGAAGGAAATGTCTCAAGGAGAGTGATAACAAGACTCTACAATTGAGGGATTTCCCTGGTGGTCCAGTGGCTAAGAATCCACCTTGCAATTCGGGGGACTCCGGTTTGATTCCTGGCCAGGGAGCTAAGATCCCACATACCTCAGGGGGACAAAGCCAATGCCTCAACTAGAGAGCCCATGGGACACAACGAAAGATCCTGTATGCTGCAACTAAGACCTGAGCAGCCAAAGAAACAATTTTTTTTATGTAAATGGACTAAATTAAAAAAGAAAAAGACTATACAATAGAGGAGAGGCCCATAAGGTTTTGACAGTTAGAACTTCATTGGAGAGAGAGAGTTCAAGAAGGGGATGAGGAGAGTTGGGAGAGAGGTTTAAGAGGAAAGGGATACATGTATATCTATGGCTGATTCACACTGATGTATGGCAGAAACCATCACAACATTGTAAAGTAACTATCCTTCAATTAAAAATAAAATAAAAAGCTTTTAAAAATTAAATTAAAAAAGAAGACATATATATATGGAATTTAGAAAGACAGTAATGAGAACCCAACATGCGAGACAGCAAAAGGAACGCAGATGTATAGAATAGACTCGTGGACTCTGTGAATGAGGGAAAGGGTGGGATGATATGGGAGAATGGCATTGAAACATGTTAATTATCATATGTCTAATCAATCGCCAGCCCAGGATTGGTTCTCGGGGCTGGTGCATCGGGATTTCCCAGGGGGGGAGGGAGGAGGGAGGGGGGAGGGAGGGGTTTCTGGAGGGGGAGCATATGTAAACCCATGGTGATATCATGGCATTGTATGGCAAAAACAATAAAAGGGAGAAAAAAAAAAGAAGAAGAAGAGAAGCAGAAGTCACACTAAAATGCCTTGAGAGGGTGGGAACAGGAGCTGACACTTAGCATCAATGAATGCATATTCACTGATTGTAGAGAGTTTGGATGAGAAAGAGAGAGAGAGATCTGATAGTAATCAGAGGGGAGCTTGGAGTTGAGAGAGATGCTTGAAGAACTGGTGTGGTACAAATGAAATTTTGAGAGAGCTACTTTGTAGAGAGAGTAGAATATTGCAACTTAAGATTTCTGATATGAAAACAGTTCTAGGTGATAGTAAGATTCATGGTGGGGCCCTGGGAATATATAGATCATTTAAGTTAAAGAAATCATTAAAGTTAAAAAGTAATGTTGTGCCCAATTGCGATCTCCACAAACCACCAGGAGGCCATTTACCGATGCAAGTGTAAAAGGGAGTTTATTGCAGACCCGGGTCTGGACCGCACGCGCGCGCACACACACACACACACACACACACACACACACACACACACACACAC
>ML661885.1:15195965-15313781 GCA_007570785.1 Antilocapra americana | reverse complement strand
CACACACACACACACACACACACACGCATCGGAATGAGGGCGGTGGCCCGAGCTGCATGGTACAAGGCTTTTATAGGGAGGAGACAAAGGGAAAATGGCTGCAGGTGGGGTGATGTATCTTGGTGCTCTGTGATTGGTCAGGATAGGAGGGGAGGTCAGGAGTTTTACCCGCGCTAGCACCTGATAGGTATATTTAACCACAAACAGCTCCCTGGTTGGTGTATTTTTGGCACTTCCCCAGCGCACTGCAATTGGTCATGTCTAGGGTGATGACATGGGGTGAGGGTGGGATTATTCTGTGGTTTTTCCAGGAACTTGGGCGTTGTCCTTTATCACAAGATGGCGGTTCTTTTTCTAAGATGAGTCACTTAGGCTCTACAGTATAGGACTGTACAAGCAAGGACATTGTATCTGCAATGCACATACAAGTGTCCCAGGTTCCTGAGACAATTTGAATGTAATAGGAATCTGTGAACCAGACTCCGAAGACTTTAATGATGGTAATTGCATATCTTAATCAGGTGATGTGTTTCTAGGGACTGCTGTAAGTTCTTTGTATATATTTAAACCCTGTGGGACTGATGTTGGGGAAAGGAAAGGCTTCTCTCATGAGGTCGCACTTGAGCTGTGTCCTCGATAAAGATCAGAAATCAGTCACAGGAAGATCCCAGGGAATAGTATTTCAGACAGAGGGAGCAGAAAGTTTAAGAACTTCAAGGTGAAAATCATCTTGGTATATCTAAGAGACACAAATGAGACCAGTGGACGAATGAGATGAGACTGGAAAAGTAGGAAGGGGCCAGGTCAAGTCACCCTCCTAGGTTATGACAAAGCAGGGTTGGATATTATTCTAGTGACAGAGGAAATCCATGGAGCGTTGTGAGCAAGGGAATGACTGCTAGGAGACATTTATCAATGGATTCCTCCCACTCCTGCTTGTTTGAGGTCTTCTGAGCCAAGGCATTTACAGCCATTGTTTGTATAAGCAGATCTTCCAGGATAGCAAAGCTTAGAGAAAAGCTTCTTTTCTCTGGAGACATCCCAGAATAATAAAGATAATGCTCTTTTCTTTTGCTTCCTGGAGGAGTTTGGCTTATATTCCAAGGTAATGAGTAATCTCTCTCTTTAAGGGGAGGATGGGCAGGTTATTAACAGCCCTATTATAAAATCAGATTTTCCTGACTTCAGAGTTCCTCTCCTTTGATACACTCCACTGCATGTGCAGGTATTGTCTGCCTTGTCATGTTGAAGAACCAAAGCAAGATATAGCTCTGGCTACTGCTCCTGCTGTGAGTAAGAAATGATCTTTTTCTCTGAATCAGAGATACAGAGATACAGTGGTCTCATGTCTTCTGTTAATGTAAGTCGATAAACCTGTGATGTGGTAGGCTAACTTGTTAGCTCTCAAGTGGGGCAAAATCTCAGACCCTCCACAGTGTCTGATTTATCAAGGACCTAATCCAATTTGCATTGGGAAGGGATTTTATAATATCAAAAGGAGATGGAGGGTTAGAGAGCTGAGATGCTTTGCCTGAGATGAGGTAGACCAAGGTTTTCATTGGGACTTTGAACACGAGAGAGTTTTGTAGGTGCTTTTTTGGTGCTTTTCAGAAGAAACCATCTTAGCTACTCTGAGTTTCTCTTCTGAACCCTCCAGGTATGTCATCATATAGTTCCTGTTTACGGATTATTCATACCAATCTTCTGAAAGAGGGCTATATTCTCAAAAGGTGATTCAAGTAGACTCAAAGAGATAGAAAGAAAACTTAGGGTTACCAAAGGGAAAAAGGAGAAGAGGATAAATTAGGTATTTGGAACTAATATATGTTATTATTAGTCTGTGCTCAGTCACTCAGTTGTGTCCAGCTCTTTGTGACCCCACGGACTGTAGCCTGCCAGGTTCCTCTCCATGGGATTTTGCAGGCAAGGATACTAGAGTGGCTTACCATTTCCTTTCCCAGGGGATCTTCCCAACCTAGGGATCAAACCTAGTCTCTTGTGTCTCCTGCCATGGGCAGGCAGATTCTTTATCACTTAACACCACCTAGAAAGCAACATATACACACTACTATATATAAAATGGATTAACAACAATCTACTGTATAGCACAGGGAATTATATTCAATATCTTTAATAACCTATAATGGGAAAAATCTGATGAAGAACATATATATGTATATATTTAACTGCATCACATTCCTGTACATGTGAAATGAACACAGAATTGTAAATTCAATTTTAAAAATTCAGATTAAAAAAGAAAAAATCTTTACTGGGTTTTTCTGGTGGCTCAGTGGTAAAGAATCCACCTGCCAATGCAGCAGACATGGGTTTGATCCCTGATCCGGGATGATTCCACATGTTGTGGAGCAACTGAACCTCTGCGTGGCAATTATTGAGCCTGTGCTCTGAAGCCTAGGAACTGCAACTACTGAAGCCCATGAGCCTAAAGCCTGTGGTCTGCAACAGGAGAAGCCACAGCAATAAGAAGCCCTCACACAGCAACTGAAATGAATGTGCTTACTCGTTCAGTGGTGTCTGACTCTTTTCGACCCCATGGACTGTAGCCTTCCAGGCTCCTCTGTCCTTGGGGATTCTCCAGGCAAGAATACTGGAGCGGGTTGCCATGGCCTCTTCAAGGGAATCTTCTAACCCAGGGATCAAACCGAGGTCTCCCATATTGCAGACAGATTCTTTACCAGCTGAGCCACCAGGGAAGCCCAAGAATACTGGAGTGGGTAGCCTATCCCTTCTCCAGTGGATCTTCCTGACCCAGGAATCAAACCAATGTCTTCTGCACTGTAGGTGGATTTTTTTTTTTTTTTTTCACCCGGGGAACCCCCCAAGACCCCCCAACTCCTTTTTGGGGGGAAGGAGAAAGAACCAGCACAGCCAAAAATAAATAAATTTATAAAACAAACAAACAAAAAAAAACTTTTGCTGTTAAAGGGTAAAAAAGGGGGGGGGGCAGGATTCAAAAAACAGCCCAATGGAAGGCACACACAGAAAGTCAGGAAGTTCCACCATGGACTTTATGGAAAACAAGGCTAATAGACTAGTCCTAGGATTCTTTTAGAAAAGAAGAGGATGCCTGATGAATTTCTGTTTGAACTGAGTTTACTGAGAAAAGGAGTTCATGTAAACCCGTCCTCACATTGTATGAAACCAGAATCTGAAGATTCAGTGAAAACCTTGCCACTCTTCTCTCTGTCCAGGACCGGATGCCTCCAGCCCACGCATGGCAGAACTGCCTCCCTCCAGATGGAAGGCTCAGCTGGTGTGGGAGGCTGTGTTCATTTCATGTCACCTGGAAAGAGAGCAGTCAGACAAGGGAGACTCTCTGGAGACCTCTTTTTCTTTGTTTTGACTATGTGTGTTGAACACAAAGCAAGTGACACCTTTGATAAAACTTACCATTTCCAGGTCCTACTGAACATCTGCTCTCTAGTAAAGAGCACTATTTGGATCCAAAACCAAAACAACAATCCTCCTTAAGGAAGGGAATCTTGTACCTTCTTTTGCAGGGTCCTTTCCCCCCTTATTGATCTCTAAATTATCCTGTAGTCTTGGGGTTTACAGTTGGTATTTCTATCGTGGACTCATATCTTCAAAGGAATTTGTTACTTTCAAATTTGTTCTGCATTATGCTGCCCCTCACTGCAATGGTGTGCCCTATTTCAGAAATGGGGAAACTCCTAAGAACGATCTTTTGGACAAATTACAGTATTCTCTGGGTAGCCATCAGGGCAACGGTTCTCAAGCTTTTTTATTGAACTTCCTACCAGTTATGGGGTGAAACAACCTTGTTTTTTGTTTTTAATTTTGAATTAGTTTATTTATTTTAATTGGAGGCTAATTACTTTACAATACTGTAGTGGTTTTTGCCATACATTGACATGAATCAGCCATGGGTGTACATGTGTTCCCCATCTTAAACCACCCCTCCCACCTCCCTTCGCATCCCATCCTCAGGGTCATCCCAGTGCACCAGCCCTGAGCACCCTGTCTCATGCATCAAACCTAGACTGACGATCTGTTTCACATGTGATAATATATACGTTTCAAGGCTGTTCTCTCAAATCATCCCACCCTCGCCTTCTCCCACAGATTCCAAAAGACTGTTCTTTATATCTGGGTCTCTTTTGCTGTCTCACATATAGGGTCACCATTACCATCTTTCTAAATTCTATATACATGTATTAATATACTGTATTGGTGTTTTTCTTTCTGACTTACTTCACTCTGTATAATAGGTTCCAGTTTCATCCACCTCATCAGAACTGATTCAAATGCATTCTTTTTAATGGCTGAGTAATATTCCATTGTGTATATGCACCACAGCTTTCTTATCCATTTGTCTGCTGATGGACATCTAGATTGCTTCCATGTCCTAGCTATTGTAAACAGTGCTGCGATGAACATTGGGGTACACGTGTCTCTTTCAATTCTGGTTTCCTCAGTGTGTATGCCCAGCAGTGGAATTGCTGGGTCCTATGGCAGTTCTATTTCCAGTTTTTAAAGAATTCTTCACACTGTTCTCCATAGTGGCTGTACTAGTTTGCATTCCCACCAAGAGTGTAAGAAGGTTCCCTTTTTTTTGCACTCTCTCCAGCATTTATTGTTTGTAGACTTTTTGATAGCAGCCATTCTAACTTGCCTGAGATGGTACTTCATTGTGGTTTTGATTTGCATTTCTCTGATAATGAGTGATGTTGAGCATCTTTTCATGTGTCTTCTTTGGAGAAATGTCTGTTTAATTCTTTGGCCCATTTTTTGATCGGGTCGTTTAGTTTTCTGGAATTGAGCTACAGGGGCTGCTTGTATGTTTTAGAGATTAATTCTTTGTCAGTTGCTTTGTTTGCTATTATTTTCTCCCATTCTGAGGGCTGTCTTTTCACCTTGCTTATAGTTTTCTTCATTGTGCAAAAGCTTTTAAATTTAATTAGATCCCATTTGTTAATCTGGCTTTTATTTCCATTACTCTGAGAGGTGGGTCATAGAGGATTCTGCTGTGATTTATGTCAGAGAGTGTTTTGCCTATGTTTTCCTCTAGGAGTTTTATTGTTTCTGGTCTTATGTTTAGATCTTTAATCCATTTTGAGTCTATTTTTGTGTATGGTGTTAGTGTTCTAGTTTCAATCTTTTACAGGTGGTTGACCAGTTTTCCCAGCACCACTTGTTAAAGAGATTGTCTTTTTTCCATTGTATATTCTTGCTTCCTTTGTCATAGATATGGTGTCCATGTTGCTGCTGCTAAGTCACTTCAGTCTTGTGTGACTCTGTGCGACTCCAAAGACAGTAGCCCACCAGGCTCCTCTGTCCATGGGATTCTCCAGGCAAGAATACTGGAGTGGGTTGCAATTTCCTTCTCCATCAGGTGTCCACAGGTGTGTGGATTTATCTCTGAGCTTTCTATTTTGTTCCATTTATCTATATTTCTGTCTTTGTGCCAGTACCATACTGTTTTGATGACTGTAGCTTTGTAGTTATAGTCTTAAGTCAGGCAGGTTGATTCCTCCAGTTCCATTCTTCTTCCTCAAGATTGCTTTGGCTATTCGAGGTTTTTTGTATTTCCATACAAATTGTGAAATTATTTGTTCTAGTTCTCTGAAAAATACCATTGGTAGCTTGATAAGGATTGCATTGAATCTATAGATTGCTTTGGGTAGTATATTCATTTTCACTTATTGATTCTTCCAATCCATGAATATGGTATATTTCTCCAACTATTTGTGTCCTCTTTGATTTCTTTCATCAGTGTTTTATAGTTTTATATATATAGGTCTTTTGTTTCGTTAGGTAGATTTATTCCTAAGTATTTTGTTCTTTTCATTGCAATGGTGAATGGAATTGTTTCCTTAATTTCTCTTTCTGTTTTTTCATTGTTAGTGTATAGGAATGCAAGGGATTTCTGTGTATTAATTTTATATCCTGTAGCTTTACTATATTCATTGATCAGCTCTAGTAATTTTCTGGTAGAGTCTATAGGGTTTTCTATGTAGAGGATCATATCATCTGCAAACACCGAGAGCTTTATTGCTTCTTTTCCAGTCTGGATTCCTTTTATTTCTTTTTCTTCTCTGATTGCTGTGGCTAAAACTTCCAAAATTATGTTGAATAGTAGTGGTAAGAGTGAGCACCCTTGTCTTGTTCCTGATTTTGGGGGAAATGCTTTCAATTTTTCACCATTGGGGATAATGTTTGCTGTGGGTTTATCATATATAGCTTTTATTATGTTGAGATATGTTCCTTCTATTCCTGCTTTCTGGAGGGTTTTTTTTTTATTATAAATGGATATTGAATTTTGTCAAAGGCTTTCTCTGTATCTATTGAGATAATCATATGGTTTTTATCTTTCAATTTGTTAATGTGGTGTATCAAATTGATTGATTTGTGAATATTGAAGAATCCTTGCATCCCTGGGATAAAGCTCACTTGGTCATGATATATGATCTTTTTAATATGTTTTTGAATTCTGTTTGCTAGAATTTTGTTAAGGATTTTTGCATCTAAGTTCATCAGTGATATTGGCCTAGAGTTTTCTGTTTTTGTGGTATCTTTGTCTGGTTTTGTTATTAGGGAGATGGTGGCCTCATAGAATGAGTTTGGTAGTTTACCTTCCTCTGCAATTTTCTGGAAGAGTTTGAGTAGGATAGATGTTAATTCTTCTCTAAATTTTTGGTAGAATTCAGTTGTGAAGCCATTTGGTCCTGGGCTTTTGTTTGCTGGAAGATTTCTGATTATGGTTTCAATTTCCATGCTTGTGATGGGTCTGTTAAGATTTTCTATTTCTTCCTGGTTTCAGTTTTGGAAAGTTATACCTTTCTAAGAATGTGTCCATTTCTTCCAAGTTGTCCATTTTATTGGCATATAGTTGCTGATAGTAGTCTCTTATGATCCTTTGTATTTCTCTGTTGTTTGTTGTGATTTCTCCATTTTCATTTCTAATTTTGTTGATTTGATTCTTCTCCTTTTTTTTCTTTATGACTCTGGCTAATGGTTTGTCTATTTTATTTATCTTCTCAAAGAACCAGATTTTAGCATTGCTGATTTTTTGCTATGGTCTCTTTTGTTTCTTTTTCATTTATGTCTGCCCTAATTTTTATGATTTCCTTCCTTCTACTAACCCTGGGCTTCTTCATTTCTTCTTTTTCTAGTTGCTTTAGGTGTAGAGTTAGGTTATTTGTTTGATTTTTCTCTTGTTTCTTGAGGTAAGCTTGTATTGCTATGAACCTTCCCCTTAGTACTGGTTTTACTGAATCCCATAGGTTTTAGGTTGTTGTGTTTTCATTTTCATTCATTTCTATGCATATTTTGATTTCTTCTGTGATTTGTTGGTTATTCAGAAGCGTGTTGTTTAGCCTCTATATGTTTGTATTTTTAATAATTTTTTTTCCTGTAGTTGACATCTAATCTTACTACATTGTGATCAGAAAAGATGCTTGAAATGATTTCAGTTTTTTTAATTTACCAAGGCTAGATTTATGGCCCAGGATGTGATCTACCCTGGAGAAATTTCCGTGTGCGCTTGAGAAAAAGGTGAAATTCATTATTTTCGGGTGAAATGTCCTATAGATATCAATTAGGTCTAACTAGTCCATTGTATCATTTAAAGTTTGTGTTTCCTTGCTAATTTTCTGTTTAGTTGATCTATCCATAGTTATGAGTAGGATATTAAATTTTCCCACTATTATTGTGTTTCTGTTAATTTCCCCTGTCATACTTGTTAGCATTTGCCTTACATATTGCAGTGCTCCTATGTTGGGTGCATATATATTTATAATTGTTGTATCTCCTTCTTGGATTGATCCTTTGATCATTATGTAGTGTCCTTCTTTGTCTCTTTTCACAGCCTTTATTTCGAAGTCTATTTTATCTGATATGAGTATTGCTACTCCTGCTTTCTTTTGGTCTCCATTTGTGTGAAATATCTTTTTCCAGCCCTTCACTTTCAGTCTGTATGTGTCCCTTGTTTTGAGGTTGATCTCTTGTAGACTGTATATATAGGGATCTTGTTTTTGTATTCATTCAGCCAGTCTTTGTCTTTTGGTTGGGGTATTCCACTAATTTACTTTTAAGGTAGTTATTGATAAATATGATCCCATTGCCATTTACTTTGTTGTTATGAGTTTGAGTTTATACATCTTTTCTGTGTTTCTTGTCTAGAGAAGATCCTTTAGCATTTGTTGAAGAGCTGGTTTGGTAGTGCTGAATTCTCTCAGCTTTTGCTTGTCTGTAAAGTTTTTGATTTCTCCTTCATATTTGAATGAGATCCTTGCTGGGTACAGTAATCTGGGTTGCAGGCTTTTCTCTTTGATCACTTAGAGTATGTCCTGCCATTCCCTTCTGGCCTGAAGAGTTTCAATTGAAAGATCAGCTGTTATCCTTATGGGAATCTGCTTGTGTGTTATTTGTTGTTTTTCCCTTTCTGCTTTTAATATTTGTTCTCTGTGTTTGATCTTCGTTAATTTGATTAATATGTGTCTTGGGGTGTTTTGCCTTGGGTTTATACTGGTTGGGACTCTCTGGGTTTCTTGGACTTGGGTGGCTATTTACTTCCCCATTTTAGGGATGTTTTCAACTATTATCTCCTCAAGTATTTTCTTGTGGCCTTTATTTTTGTCTTCTTCTTCTGGGACTCCTATGATTCGAATGTTGGTGTGTTTGACATTGTCCCAGAGGTCTCTGACGTTGTCCTCATTTATTTTAATTCTTTTTTCCTCTCTGGTTCATTTATTTCCATTCTGTCTTCCACCTCACTTACCTTATCTTCTGCCCCCATTATTCTACTGTTGATTCCCTTCAGAGCGTTTTTTATCTCAGTCATTACATTATTCATTATTGATTGACTCTTTTTTATTTCTTCTAGGTCCTTGTTAAACATTTCTTGCATCTTCTCAATCCTTGTCTCCAGACTATTTATCTGTAACTCCACTTTGTTTTCAAGATTTTGAATCATTTTTACTATCATTATTCTGAATTCTTTTTCAAGTAGACTCCCTATCTCCTCTTTTGTTTGGTTTGGTGGATATTTATCATGCTCCTTTACCTGCTGAATATTTCTCTGCCTTTTCACCTTGTTTAAATTGCTGTGTTTGGGGTGGCCTTTCTGTATGCTGGAAGTTTGTGGTTACTCTTTATTGTGAAGGTTCCTGCCTGTGGGTGGGGTTGGACTAGTGGCTTGTCAAGGTTTCCTGGTTAGGGAAGCTTGCATCGGTGTTCTGGTAGTTGGAACTGGATCTCTTCTCTCTGGAGTGCAATGAAGTGTCCAGTAGTGAGTTTTGAGGTGTCTATGGGTTTGGTGTGACTTTTGGCTGTTCCTGCATTGTTGGAGAATTAGCTTGGTATGTCTTTCTCTGAAACTTGTTGGCTCTTGGGTGGAGTTGGTTTCAGTGTAGGTATGGAGGCTTTTGGATGAGCTCTTGTCGATTAATGTTTCCTGGAGTCAGGAGTTTCCTGGCGTTCTCAAGTTTTGGATTTAAGCCTCCTGCCTCTGGTTTTGGTCTTATTCTTACAGTATCCTCAAGACTTCTCCATCCATACTGCACTGATGATAAAACATCTAGGTTAATGGAGAAAAGATTCTCCACAGTTAGGGACATCCAGAGAGGTTTGCAGAGTTATATGAAGAAGAGAAGAGGAAGGAGGGAGATAGAGGTGACCAGGAGGAGAAGAGCGGAGGATCAAAAGGGGAGAGAGCAATTTAGCGAGTAGTCAATTCCTTATGTGCTCTCCACAGTCTGGAACACCCAGAGAGGTTCACAGAGTTACATAGAGAAGAGAAGAGGGAGGAAGAAGATAGAGGTGGCCAGGAGGAGAAGAGGGGGGATGAAAAGGAGAGAGACAGATCTAGCCAGTAATCAGTTCCCTAAGTGTTCTCCACAGTCAGGAATACTCAAAGAGATTCACAGAGTTGGGTAGAGAAGAGAAGGGGGAGGGAGGAGGTAGGATTGACCTGGGGGAGGAAAAGGAGAGTCAAAATGGAGAGAGGGCAATCAAGCCAGTAATCACACTCCTAAATAAAAATGGGTACTGAAGATTGGATTCTTAAAGTACAAAATTAATAACAAAGACCAAAAAACAAAGATTAAAAATCTAGAATAGAGGTTAGACTCTCAAAAATACAATATAAAAAAACAAAACAAAATCACGAAAATTATAAACAATATATATGAAATTTGCTTTAAGATGTGGATCTTTTTTTTTGCAGGGTAATAGTAGGTTATAAAAATGAAAATTAAAGGAGTAATAAAGAACTTAAAAATAAAAAAACTTTAAAAATGATTATAGTAAAATATATCTAAAAGTTTCTCTGGAGCTTTTGAGGGCAGTGTGGGGTCAGTTCAGTTTCATATAGTTCCTTGTTCTGGCTTACACTTCTTCTTAAGGTCTATAGGCCCCTCCCAGTGTAGTCAGTGCTAACTACAGGCTTTTAATCTGTTGCACCTATCACTTCCAAAGTGGTTCCCTCTTCTTTATTTATTTTGGCTTCATCTGTTTGAAAGTCTCTTCAGTGTCTGACACAAGGGAGTGAAGGTGGTCACTTATTTAGGCTCACTTTTTCAGTTGTTCTGTGAGGAGGGAGGAACACTGCAAACAAATATCACTGGCATGTGTGGGGAGTGCTCGCAGTGTCTAGGCCACACTGGGTTTGCCCTCACTCATGGCGTGTGGTAACAACCTTGTTTTTATTATTGTGGAAGCAAAAAATTCTACTTTTTCCAAAAGTGTATTTCTATATTGACATGCATTCTGTCAGTAGTTCAGAGCTTTTATGAAAACACTGCACAACACCCAATTACTTCATAGAACCAATTTACAATCTGTTGATCCCAGATTTGAAGAAATTATACCTTGGAAATAGGTGTTTGGTGACTATGGCTTTAGGTAATTGACATTTGATCTGGGCAACTCGAAAAAATGTTAACCTCATTTATTTTATTACTGGGACTCTTTATGCGGTATTCTGGTAGTAAATTTGGTAGGCTGCAAGTGCTGTGATCTTATATGCAAATTCTTATTTTTTTTCTTTTTAAAAAATTCACAGTAGTGCTATTTATAATAGCCAAGAAATGAAAGCAAGCTAAGTGTCCACCAACAGATGAATGGATAAAGAAAATGTGGTATATATGTAAATATAGTGGAATATTACTAAGCCATAAAAAGAATGAAATAATGCTATTTCTGTGACACAGTGGCAAAGAATCCGCCTTCCAATGCAGGAGACACAAGTAATGTGGGTTCAATTCCTGGGTTGGAAAGATTTCTTGGAGTAGGAAATGGAAACTCACTCCAGTATTCTTGCCTGGAAAATTCCATGATAAAAGGAGCCTCGGGGACTACAGTCCACGGGGTCGCAAAGAGTGGGACATGGCTAAGCAACTGAGCATACATTAGCAGTAACGTGGATAGGCCTAAAGATGATCATACTAAGTGAAGTAAATCAGACAGACAAAGGCAAAAATTATATGATATCACTTTTAAATGGAATCTAAAAAATAGTACAAATGAACTTATTTCAAGAGCAGAAGTAGACTCACAGACATAGAAAACAAGCTTATGTTTACCAAAGAGGAAAATTCAGTTCAGTTCAGTTCAGCCACTCAGTCGTGTCTGAATCTTTGTGACCCCATGGACTGCAGCACGCCAGGCCTATCTGTCCATCACCAACTCCTGAAGTTTACCCAAACTTACGTCCATGGAGTCGGTGATGCCATCCAACCATCTCATCCTCTGTGTCATCCCCTTCTCCTCCCACCTTCAGTCTTTCCCAGCATCAGGTCTTTTCAAATGAGTTAGCAAAAAGGAAGATGAGAGGGATAAATTAGTCATATGAGATTAACAGATACATGTGCTGTGCTATACTTAGTTGCTCAGTCATGTCTGACTCTTTGCAACCCCAAGGACTGTAGCCCACCAGTCTTTTCTGTCCATAAGGATTCTCTAGGCAAGAATACTGGAGCAGGTTGTCATACCCTCCTCCAGGGGATCTTCCCAACCCAGGGATCGAACCCAGGTCTTCCACATTGTAGTTGGATTCTTTACCGTCTGAGCTATTAAGGAAGCCCCAAAATACTTGAGTGGGTAGCCTATCATTTCTCCAGGGGAACTTCCTGACCCAAGAATCGAGTTGGAATGTCCTGCATTGCAGGCGGATTCTTTAGAAATTACTGAACTAAGGTTGGTACTTAGTTACTTCCTTCTCCAGGGCATCTTCATGACCCAGGGATTGAACCCGTGTCTCCTGTAATGGCAGGCAGATTCTTTACCACTGAGCCACCAGGAAAGCTCAGCTTATGGATATAAGCATTACTTAAAAATGGGAGGATCCTTGTATATTAGAACACATTACTTAATGACATGTTTCCTTTATACCTGCAGAAATCTTTCTGCAAATCTGAAGCAGTTGAAACACAGGGCAGCATCCCATGGATGTTCATGTTTGATCCCATTCAGAGAGGACCACCAAGTCAGAAGGAAGCTAACCCAGTAGGAAAACGTGATTCCAAAACTTAACATTTTTACCACTCTGTCATACTGTGTTCAATCAATAAGCATTGGGTCATGATAAAATAAAATACTTGGAAGGAAAACAAGACCAGTTCTGTATCTTCATGTTATTTAATTGTATAAATTCCTTTTCCAAATCTACCATATCTATAAATCATATTTATAGATTTATAAATATGAATTACCAGCTGAACTACCAGGGAAGTCCTAACAGATACACACTACTATATATACAATAGATAAGAAATGAAGATTTCCTGTGTAACACAGGGAAATATGTTCAATATCTTGTAATAGCCTATAATGGAAAAGAATTTTAAAAAAGAATCTATGTATTTTATATAACCAAATAACTGAAAAAAATATAAATGACATATAACATTGTATTAAAATGTACAACATCATGATTTAATATATGTAAATATTGCAAAATGATTACCAAAGTAAGTTTAGTTAACATAAATCATTGTGAAATGCATACAAATTTTTTTTCTTGTGATGAGAACTTCTAAGATTTACTGACTTAACTTTGAGTATACATACAGTACTATTAATTGTAGTCACCATACTGTACATTGCAGCCTTGGAATTTATTTTATAACTAGAAATCTGTAGTCTTTGACCCCCTACAACCATTTCATCCACTCCCCAGTGCCCCTTCTTCTAGGAACCACCAATATATTTTGCTTCTATGAGATTGGGGTTTTTTTTAGATTTCACATATAAGAGAGATCATATAGTATTTGTCTTTCTCTGTCTGACTTATTTCGTTTAGCATAATGCCTTCAAGATCCATCCATGTTGTCCCAAATGGCAGGATTTCCTTCTTTTTATGGCTGCATAATATTTCATTGTTTCACATTTTCTTTATCCATTCATCCATTGATGGACTCAGGTTGTTTCCATGTCCAAGCAATTGTAAATAACACTACTATGTACAGGAGTGTAGATATCTGTTCAATATAGTGTTTTTGTTTCCTTGAGATATATTCTTAGAAGTAGATTAGCTGGATTCTCAGTCTGGATTTTAGTACCAACATTAATTCTGTTATTTCTAAGGATTCTCCAACATGAACCTCCTTATTCAGTGTTTGCTTATGCCAAATGAGCACAGAAAGTGGTTCTTGAAAATATGATTCACAAGGTAGATGATTCTTGAACAAATGTTCAGGAGCTGAATTATTGCCTATTCGAAAAGAACAGAAAGCAATGAACTGAAATCAACAATTGATTTGATTTATGGCATTATATATTTCAGTTCAGTTCAGTTCCCTGAGATGTGTCTGACTCTTTGCGACCCCATGGACTGCAGTATGCCAGGCCTCCCTGTCCATCACCAACTCCTGGAACTTACTCAAACTCATGTCCATTGAGTCGGTGATGCCATCCAACCGTCTCATTCTCTGTTGTCCCCTTCTCCTCCCACTTTCAATTTTTCCCAGCATCAGGGTCTTTACCAATGAGTCAGTTCTTCGCATCAGGTGGCCAAAGGATTGGAGTTTCAGCTTCAACATCAGTCCTTCCAATGAATATTCAGGACTGATTTCCTTTAGGATGGATTGGTTGGATCTCCTTGCAGTCCAAGGGACTCTCAAGAGTCTTCTCCAACACCACAGTTCAAAAGCATCAATTCTTCAGTGCTCAGCTTTCTTTATATTCCAACTCTCACATCCATACATGACTACTGGAAAAAGCATAGTTTTGACTAGATGGACCCTTGTTGGGAAAGTAATGTCTCTGTTTTTTAATATGCTGTCTAAGTTGATTATAGCTTTTCTTCCAAGGAGCAAGCATCTTTTAATTTCATGGCTGCAGTCACCATCTGCAGTGATTTTGGAGCCCCCCAAAATAAAGTTTCTCACTGTTTTCATTGTTTCCCTGTCTATTTGCTGTGAAGTGATGGGACCAGATGCCATGATGTTAGTTTTCTGGATGTTGAGCTTTAAGCCCACTTTTTCACTCTCTTCTTTCACTTTCATCAAGAGGCTCTTTAGTTCTTCTTTGCTTTCTGCCATAAGAGTGGTGTCATCTGCATATCTGAGGTTATGCTACCTCCCAGAAACCTTGATCCCAGTTTGTGCTTCATCCAGGCCAGCATTTCACATGATGTATTCTGCATATAAGTTAAATAAGCAGAGTGACAATATACAGCCTTGACATACTCCTTTCCCGATTTGGAACCATTTTGTTGTTCCATGTCCAGTTCTAACTGTTGCTTCTCGACCCGCAATACAGATTTCTCAGGAGGCATGTCAGGTGGTCTGGTTCCCATCTCTTTAAGAATTATGTATTTAGTATGGTGTTATGTATGCAGATATGATTTATAGATGTGGTAGATTTGGAAAAGGCACTTATACAATTAAATAACATGAAAATACAGAACTAGACTTGTTTTCCTTCCAAGTATTTTATTTTACCATGACCCAATGCTTATTGATTGAACACAGTATGACAGAGTGGTAAAAATGTTAAGTTTTGGAATCACGTTTTCCTACTGGGTTAGCTTCCTTCTGACTTGGTGGTCCTCTCTGAATGGGATCAAACATGAACATCCATGGGATGCTGCCCTGTGTTTCAACTGTAAAGACAAGCTCCAGATTTGCAGAAAGATTTCTGCAGGTATAAAGGAAATATTAACTAATGTGTTCTAATATATAAGGATCCTCCCATTTTTAAGTAATGCTTATATCCATAAGCCAGGTTTTCTTGGTGGCTAAGTGGTAAAGAATTCTGCCTGCCATTACAGGAGACACAGGTGCAATCCGTAGGTCATGAAGATCCCCTGGAGAAGGAAATGGCAATCCATTCCGGTATTCTTGCCTGGAGAATCCCATCGGCAGAGGAGGCTGGTGGGCTCCAGGGGTCAAAAAGAGTTGGACATGACTTAGCAACTAAATAACAACAACAAATATCTATAAGCCACTGCATCTGTGGGAATTTGTTATAGCAGTGATAGAAAATGAATATGCTTTTTATGCATCAGAATACCTGACAGGCTGATTAAACTCCAGATTGTTGGGGTTGATTGCCCAAAGCTTCTGACTCAGTAGGTCTTAATTGATTGAGGCTTGAGAATTTCAATTTTTAATAAGTTTCTAATAAGGAGATGCTGATACTGGTGGACACTTTGACAATGTCTGCTTTATCTCACTGAAGCCTAAAACTGCAGCAGGTTATTCAGTTTTGAAAATGTCCCATTTTATTAATTCATACCTTTTAGTTTGAGAAATTTTAGAGTGAGAAGAGGACTTGAATGCATGTGGAGAATGAAGCAATGACCACACTAATCATGCACACAAGTTTGTAAAAGTCAGTTTCATTTCCTGTGGCATGAGTTTGGGGATAAGATCAGTAGTGGCCTGTGTAAGAATGTAACTAGACAACTCAACTAGAAAAAAGACCAACAACCCAACCGAAAAATGGGCAAAAGACCTAAATGTCTTCTTTAAAGAAGATATACAGATGACCAATAGGCACAAGAAAAGATGCTAAACATCTCCAATTATTAGAGAAAGCAAATCAAAATTACAATGAGGTATCGCTTCACACTGGTCAAAATGGCCATTATCAAAATGTCTACAAATAACAAATTCTGGAGAAGGTGTGGAAAAAAGGGAACCTTCCTATACTGTTGGTGGGAATGTAAGTTGGTGCAGTCACTATGAAGAACAGTGTGGAGGTTCTTCAGGAAACTAAAAGTATAATTACCATATGACCCAGAAGTCCCACTCCTGGGCATATATCCAGAAAAAACTACAATTTAAAAAGATACATGCACCCTTATGTTCATAGCAGCATAATTCACAATAGCCAAGACATGGAAAAAAACCTATGTGACCATCAACAGGTGAATAGATAAAGATGTGGTACATATATAGAGTAGAATACTACTCAACCATAAAAAACAAAATAATGCCATTTGAAGCAATGTGGATGCAACTAGAGATTATCATACTAAGTGAAGTAAGTTAGAAAGAGAAAGATGAATACCATATGTTATCACTTAAATGTGAAATTTAAAGTACGGCACAAATGAATCTACCTATGAAACAGAAACAGACTCACAGATATATAGAGAACAGACTTGTGGTTGCCAAGGGGGAGGGAGGGTGGGGTAGGGATGAATTGGGAGTTTGAGGTCAGTGGATGCAAATACTATGTACAGAATGGACAAACAACAAAGTCCTATTGTATAGCAACATCCTGGGGCAAATTATAATAGAAAAGAATTTTAAAAAGAATGTATATGTGTATATAACAGAGTCACTTTGCTATACTGCAGAATTAGCACCTGGTAAATCAACTATACTTAAATAAAAATAAAAATTTAAAAAGAGCATAATTAAGGGTAACCACTTTGGTCTGCGTCATGTTCTTTGTGGTTCAGAGTTGGACTCCACAATCCCATCACTCAGCATGGCCTTAATCCCCAGCATGGATGGAGCCCAGTGAGTCCAGAATGACAACACTGATCTTGATTTTCACCTGAGCTCAGGGCTTACTATTTTCTCAGGTTTCACTACTACATGTCTACTATTGCGCCATTTCTTCAGCTTTTCTCATTCTCAGTGGGCCTTTTAAAGCTCAAAAATAGTATTAGTTCTATATGATGAATGGAGTCTTCAAACCAAAGCCAGGTTGGTTGACAAGGGTGACTGAAGAGACTCCTTATGGTCACTGGGCATCCTCACCTCACTTTGAGAGCAGGAGCTTGGCAAGAATGGACAGTCATACTCTGGGTTATTTTTCAAAGCACATTCACATCTTTTATCTCATTCTGCCTATCACAAACATTAATGACAAAAATCAGGAAGGGAATACAGATTTCCTGATCTTTACCCCATGTTCTGTACTGCTTATGCTGCTGTGACATTTTATCTCTGCCTCTAGATCAATGTCCAAAATGCTGTTGTATTTATAGGGAAGACAGAGCTAGAGAGAGAGGAGGGGAGGCAAAGACAAAGAAAGAAAGAGAGAAAAGGATACACACTTACACACAAAGAAGCAGAGAGGGAGACAGAGACAGAGAGAAGGAAAGAAAGAGACAGAGAGAGGGAGAGACAAATAGAAAAAGAAGGAGGGAGAGGAAGGGAGAGAACAAAAGGAGTAAAAGAGGAGAAGGAAACAGAAAATAGAGTAGAGAAAGAAAGTAGAAAAGAAATAGATAGTGAAACTCCTCAACAGTTGGGAAATATAACTCTCCATGTCTGTGAATGGGATTACAGGTATCCTTCGGCATCCATGGGGGACTGGATTCAGGACATTGCTCACTTCCAGCTATACCCTATACTCCCTAACCTCCCACCCCTGCTGTCTATCACTGCAAATACCCAAATCTATGGATGCTCCAGCCCCTTATAAACATACACACAAAAGCCTGGTACAGCTGGCCCTGCACACTCACCTCCTCCTTTCCCTGGTTGGCAGGATCTGAGACAGCATGTTGGCAGCTTACCTGTGGTGTCTGCAGGCTGTACTGAGTCAGACTGGGAGAAGGATGAGGCTAGGAAATGACCTGGACCCACTGACCATCCCGGGGTTCTCAGGAGTCCCATAAAGTCCCTGAGATTACTCTCACATAAGACCAGATGGAAATAGGAGAGAACAAAAGTTGGGAAAACAACTCTCCCCATTCTTTTTCAGTGTTGTCTTAACTATTATAAGATTAAGGTCAAGAAACCTTTCCACAGGGAAAGATTAGTGTTGACCAACATAACACTACTTGAATGGTGGAATGACATTTTTCAGAGCATAAAATAAGACCAGTTCTGAAGGCTTGCTGGCCAGTTTTGGGGTCTGGGAGGGGCAGAGGTGGGGAGGATGGCAAAGTGGGAATTACTATCTCATGTTATGGGTTGCCCTCTTTTGTTTTGACTCAGCATTTAGAACCATCTCACTTTTTGTCTGACCCTCATCTATACTATCCTGTTCTCTATGCCACAAACTTGCCTCCTGAGGTCCCTAGGCCCCTGGCACAGCAGCTGGCACATTGCAGGTTCTCAGTGGGTGAGGGGTGTGTAGAAGGCAAAGAGATTCTGCTCCGGGGAGGGCTAGGGCCTAGGGCACTTGCCCCTCATTTGGTGGAATGTGGGAGTCATGGGTAAAATGGATAGTCAGACAACATGACTTTAGGGTGCCTCAAAACTCTGAACTTCTGTATTTCTTGTGTACTTAGAAGACTTCAACAATACCAATGTCTGCACCGGAAAAATATTTATTAGATATATATATTGTGACTTCACTGGTGGCCCAGTGGTTTGGAATCCACCTTCCAATGTAGGGGACACAGGTTTGATTTCTGGTCAGGAAACTGGGATCTCTTATGCCATGGTGCAACTAAGACTGTGCACCACAGCTGCCAAGCCTATGTGCTCTAAAGCCCCTGCTTGCAACAAGAGAAGCCTGAGTGCCACACAAAGACCCAGGGCAACCAAAATTTTTAAAATAAATTTAAAAAAACAAATAAAAATAATAAAATCTTTATAAAAAGATTGATAGTAAATTTTTTTGTCAGAGGCTTATAAATAACATTATTATTTGCCTTGAACATAAGGCCCCAATTTTCTATTTTCCTCTTTACTTAAATTAGATATCATAAACCCTAATGACTCTTACTACTGTCATATCTTCTTTGCAAAATTGAATGGGCACATTTTTAGAATTCTGAAAGAAAGGTAGATTCTTCAAACGGAATATATATATATAGCAAAACAGTGGGCAGGAATCCCTTAGAAGAAATGGAGTAGCCAGCATAGTCAACAAAAGAGTCCAGAATGCAGTACTTGGAGGCAATCTCAAAAACAACAGAATGATCCTTGCTCGTTTCCAAGGCAAACTATTCAATATCACAGTAATTCAAGTCTATGCCCTGACCAGTAACACCGAAGAAGCTGAAGTTGAACAGTTCTATGAAGACCTACAAGACCTTCTAGTACTAACACCCCAAAATGATGTCCTGTTCATTATAGAGGACTGGAATGCAAAAGTAGGAAGTCAAGAAACACCTGGAGTAACAGGCAAATTTGGCCTTGGAGTACAGAATGAAGCAGGGCAAAGGCTAATAGAGTTTTGCCAAGAGAACACACTGGTCATAGCAAACACCTTCTTCCAACAACACAAGAGAAGACTCTTCACATGGGGATCACCAGATGGTCAACATCGAAATCAGATTGATTATATTCTTTGCAGCCAAAGATGGAGAAGCTCTGTACAGTCAACAAAAACAAGACTGGGAGCTGAGTGTGGCTCAGATCATGAACTCCTTATTGCCAAATTCGGACTGAAATTGAAGAAAGTGGAGAACACCACTAGACCATTCAGGTATGACCTTAATCAAATCCCTTATGACTAAACAGGAGAAGTGAGAAATAGATTTACAGGACTAGATCTGATAGAATGCCTGATAAACTATGGATGGAGGTTCGTGACATTATACAGGAGACAGGAATCAAGACCATCCCCAAGAAAAAGAAATGCAAGAAAGCAAAATGGCTGTCTTAGGAGGCCTTTACAAATAACTGAAAAGACGGGAAGTGAAAAGCAAAGGAGAAAAGGAAAAATATACCCATTTGAATGCAGAGTTCCAAAGAATAGCAAGGAGAGATAAGAACGCCTTCCTCAGCGATTAATGCAAAGAAATAGAGGAAAACAATAGAATGGGAAAGACTAGCGATCTCTTCAAGAAAATTAGAAATACCAAGGGAACATTTCATGCAAAGATGGGCTTGATAAAGGACAGAAATGGTGTGGACCTAACAGAAGCAGAAGATATTAAGAAGAGGTGGCAAGAATACACAGAAGAACTGTATAAAAAAGATCTTCACAACCAAGATAATCATGATGGTGTGATCACTCACCTAGAGCCAGACATCCTGGAATGTGAAGTCAAGTGAGCCTTAGGAAGCATCACTACAAACAAAGCTAGTGGAGGTGATGGAACTCCAGTTGAATATTTCAAATCCTGAAAGATGACGCTGTGAAAGTGTTGCACTCAATATGCCAGCAAGTATGGAAAACTCAGCAGTGGCCACCAGGACTGGAAAAGGTCAGTTTTCATTCCAATCCCAAAGAAAGGCAATGCCAAAGAATGCTCAAACTACCGCACAATTGCACTCATCTCACACGCTAGTAAAGTAATGCTTAAAATTCTCCAAGCCAGGCTTCAGCAATACTTGAACCGTGAACTTCCAGATGTTCAAGCTGGTTTTAGAAAAGGCAGAGGAACCAGAGATCAAATTGCCAACATCTGCTGGATCATGGAAAAAGCAAGAGAGTATGAGAAAAACATCTATTTCTGTATTATTGACTATACCAAAGCCTTTGACTGTATGGATCACAATTAACTGTGGATAATTCTTCAAGAGATGGGAATACCAGACCATCTGACCTGCTATTTGAGAAACCTGTATGCAGGTCAGGAAGCAACCGTTAGAACTGGACATAGAACAACAGACTAGTTTCAAATAGGAAAAGGAGTACGTCAAGGCTGTATATTGTCACCCTGCTTATTTAACTTATATGCAGAGTACTTCATGAGAAACACTGGGCTGGAGGAAGCACAAGCTGGAATCAAGATTGCCAGGAGAAATATCAGTAACCTCAGATATGCAGATAACACAACCCTTATGGCAGAAAGTGAAGAAGAACTAAGGAGCCTCTTGATGAAAGTGAAAGAGGAGGGTGAAAAAGTTGGCTTAAAGCTCAACATTCAGAAAACTAAGATTGTGGCATCTGGTCCCATCACTTTATGGCAGATAAATGGGAAAACAGTGGCTGACTTTATTTTTCTGGGCTCCAAAATCACTGCAGATGATGACTGCAGCAATGAAATTAAAAGACACTTACTCCTTGGAAGGAAAGTTATGATCAACCTAGACAGCATATTGAAAAGCAGAGACATTACTTTGCCAACAAAGGTCCGTCTAGTCAAGGCTATGGTTTTTCCAGTGGTCATGTTTGGATGTGAGTGTTGAACTATAAAGTAGCTGAGCGCCAAAGAGTTGATACTTTTGAACTGTGGTGTTGGAGAAGACTTTTGAGAGTCCCTTGGAGATCCCACCAGTCCATCCTAAAGTGTCAGGAAGCATTTGTTGGAGGCTTCCTCTGTGCTGTTTTCTGATTTCCCTTATTAATTCCTGAACATTCAGAGATGAGTGGAGAGGGAAATTTCTCCCAGGGGCTAAGGAATGCCTACATTATTAAAGTAAAAGTAACTATTTACGGCTTCTTCCCTTTCTGTTATGGAAAGTGAGTTTTAAGACCCCCCTCTCTTTCAGATGGATTCTAGCCTTTTGTTTCCTGGATAAGTTGTAAGATTTTTGATCTTTATCTTTGCTGAAAAGGCTATCTTGTAAGACAATATATATATGCCCACATTATGTCTACTCCATCAGAGTCTTGGTCCTCATGTCTCTATTCATTTCTCTCTTTCTCTCCTTTCTTTCTTCCTATATTTTCTAATCATCAACTCTGCACCCCCAAGCCCCGGCCCATTAACGGGCCATAACACTAAAGGAGATCGGTCCTGGGTATTCATTGGAAGGACTGATGTTGAAGCTGAAACTCCAATCCTTTGGCCACCTGATGAGAAGAGCTGACTCACTGGAAAAGACCCTGATGCTGGGAAAGATTGAGGGCAGGAGGAAAAGGGGATGACAGAAGATGAGATGGTTGGAGGGCATCACTGACTCGATGGACATAGGTTTGGTAATGGACAGAGAGGCCTGGTGTCCTGGGGTTCATAGGGTCGCAAAGAGTTGGACACAACTGAGCGACTGAATTGAACTGAACTTAACTGAACTGAAGGTTTCCTTGGTGGCTCAGACTTTAAAGAAAGTGAAAGTGAGAGTCACTCAGTCGTCTGTCCGACTCTTTGAGGACTATAGTCCATGGAATTCTCTAGGCCAGAATACTGAAGTGGGTATATAGTCCATGGAATTCTCTAGGCCAGAATACTGAAGTGGGTAACCTTTCCCTTCTCCAGGGGATCTTCCCTACCAAGGAATGGAACCGGGGTCTCCTGCATTGCAGGCGGATTCTCTCAGTTGGTAAAGAATTCGCCTGCAATGCAGAAAACCTGGGTTCCATCCCTGGGCTGGGAAGATCCCCTGGAGAAGGGAATGGCAACCCCTTCAGTCTTCTTGCTTGGAGAATCCCCATGACAGTGGAGCCTGGCGGGCTACAGTCTGTAGGGTCACAAAGAGTCTGACATGATTGAGCCACTAACACTTTCACTTTCAAGGAGTATATTATAAAGTATCAAAAGTTGGTTTTTTCAAACTTTCCACAATATCATCTATCAATTCTTAAGCTCTGGGAGAGCATATAAAGCTTAAATGCTTCCCATGGTGATAGTGTTTGGTTGTAAGCAAAGGAAGGAAAAATAGCTGGAAGTTCTACAGAGAAAAGAGAGATGAAAAGGGGAAAATAATCACTGTGAGATAAAATGAAAATATTTGACTTTGATCAACTATCAATGCTTTGTGAAAAACAAAAATCCAAACATCCAGTGTTACCAATTTTGCAAGATTTGCCAGCTTTGTGTTCTTCTTTTTTTAGGCTGTGCTAGGTCTTCATAGTTTTGAGAGCTTTTCATAGCTTTGAGAGCTTTTCTCTGGTTGTGGGGAGCGGGGGCTACTCTCTAGTTGCGGTGCATGGGCTTCTCATTGCCATGGCTTCTTGTTGTGGAGTACAGGCTCTAGGGTATGACAGCGTCAGTAGTTGTGGCTCCTGGGCTCTAGGGCACAGGCTCAATAGTATGGCACGCGGGCTTAATTGCTCCCCAGCATGTGAGATCTTCCTGGGTCAGGGTTCGAACATGTGTCTCCTGCATTAGGAGGGAGATTCTTTATCCCTGAGCCACCAGGGAAGCCCAAGCTTCTCTATTATTGAGGAAGAGAGAGAGGGACTTGCTAAGAAGCTTGTAGCATACTCCAGAAACTGAATTCACACTAAAGCAAAAACCACCCAGACTTGTGTAGGAATTTCCATATCTATCACATTTCCTGGAGGCTGGGACCTGTTCAGAAATATTTAGATGTTTCAGAAAAGAACTTTAAAGAAATAATATTTCAAGTAAGAAGTTACATAAACTCAAGCTTCAGCTAATTTTTCAAAATCTACTTTCAGCCAAACTATTCAGCCATACTAAGGATGATGGCAAAATAACGACATTTATTTTCTTGGGCTCCAAAATCACTGCAGACAGTGACTGCAACCATGAAATTAAGGCATTCCTTGGAAGAAAAGCTATGAAAAACCTAGACAGTGTATTAAAAAGCAGAGACATCACTTTGCCGACAAAGGTACATATAGTCAAAGCTATGGTTTTCCCAGTAGTCACATATGGATCTGAGAGTTGGGTCATAAAGAAGGCTGAATGCCAAAGAATTGATGTTTTCGAACTGTGGTGCTGGAGAAGACTCTTCAGAGTCCCTTAGCAAGGAGATCAAACCAGTCAATCCTAAAGGAAATCAATCCTGAGTATTCATTGGAAGGACTGATACTGAAGATGAAGCTCCAAAACTTTAGCCATCTGATGAGAAGAACCAAGTCACTGGAAAAGACCCCAATACTGGGAAAGATTGAGGGCAGGAGAAGGAGGCGACAGAGGATGAGACGGTTGGATAGCATTATTGACTCAATGGACATGAGTTTGAGAAAACTCTGGGAGATAATGAAGGACAGGAAAGCCTGGTGTGCTGCAGTCCAGGGGGTTGCAAAGAGTTGGACATGACTGAGCAACTGAGCATGCACTGACACTAAACAATTTAGGGATAAAATAGCCTTTAAAATACTTCTGCTGGTTTTTCTGTGGGCATAGTATCAATAACTTCCCTTCTTGGTTGCATTAGCTCAAACTCAGTTTTCCTAACAGTATGTTTGAATGCTGATGGCAGTTTTCTAGTGGAGAGGAGAAAATTGATGATTCAGGGTGGGGGAAGGGGTGACTTCTGGGGAAATGTCCCTGAGAGGCAAGATGGTGTGTGACTAATCCAGGGCTATCGACTCAGAGGGACCCTTGGACCCAGGCCAGCCTATAAAGTGTTTGTTGACAAGGTAAGTTCAGAAGTTGAAAGTATACATTCTAAAATAGCAATCTGACAGAGTAACTTGATGCCCACTAACTCTTGTCATTTTAAAATGAGGCTTATAAAAAAGATGGGTTTTCTGTTACTTATAACTGGTGTACTATTTCTTACTTTGCCATCACTGTTTCTGGACTTCTTAACCCAAGTCTTAGATGGGTTATATCTAAGACAACCATTGTTGAACAAGGGAATTGCCCACAAATATACACATAAATATATTCATGCATGTATCATACATGTGTCACACACATCTGAAGATAACTTTCATCGGATGCCTGTAGTGGTCCATGACCCACAAAATGCTGAAGCAGCCTTGCCCCAGGGTTGCCTTAGACGAATCCTCTATACTCTCCTTTGACTTGCCTGTGTGGATACTTTCTTTCCCAGATTTCCGAGTCTTAAACTTAAATGCCAATTCTCAGCCCTACATATTTGTGTGGCCCCATCACTGATAGTCATTTAAGCACAAATGTCTGGTTGTCCCCTCCTCACTCTGCCAAAAAGGAGCTTTGAGGCTGAACCTTACAAGGAAACCAAGTTTCCCCCTTGATGACCAAGCTCCCTCCCACCCATGGTGGGGGAGGGGGCACTGGGAGAGCCCTTCTAAATCCTCAGGCTTTCACCCATCTTGGTCCTTGGGACACAATTCTTTTTGGCTTGGCTGCTCACCACACGATTCACTGTTTAAACAAATTCCAGAAAGCACATCAATTATTACTAATGAATTCCAAATCAAATCATCCAGAACTACAAAGGGCTGCCAGATGTTTAGGGCAAGGAGTAAAGAGCCAGTGGGAGGCGTGGGGAGAGAGAGAATTCTTTCCCACAGCTCTATTAACTTGGATCTGAAAGCTATAATTTATCAGGCACCTGACATAAAGAAGGATCGCACACATTTTAAAATATTTCTTGGAGATTGTCCAAACATTAATTTTATTGTGGAATATTGCTTTGTATTGATGTCGTGTCTAGCAAAAACTTTTCAGACCTCTTTTTGCATTTAGGTCTAATTTTATCCTTATAGTGTCTGAGTGAAGAAGCAAGGGTATGACAAGTTCTTGTTTTCTAGATGAGCAAATTACAGCAAAGTTTTTTGGGGTTTGTTTTATAGTAGGACTATGTTTAGAAACCAGATGTTCTGAGAATAGGACATTGCCATTTCCAAACAACCAGTGAGCTAATAGACATGAAAACTGCAAGGTATAAAGTTGCTAGGGCTTACATGAAAGGCTCACAACAGGTTTCAAGGTGTGTATCTGAATAAGATATAACCAGAAATAGGAGTCAGCTCTGCAGTGGTAAGTCTCAGGTTCAAAGTCAGAAAGTGGGATGGCCATGGGCAGTTGAAGGTCCCTGAGGTTGGGGCCCCTGACGGGGGGAGAAGGAGCAGAGATCCTTTAAACACTAGGATGCCATCAGCAAAGACATGGGAAGGCTTTTGCATCGTGCACCTATGGTCAGGTGTCAGCAGTAAAGTGCTGCTGAGCTGGTCCCTCTCTGAGAAGTTTAATTTCCTCCAGAAGCATTCTCTATCATTAGGCTGATGTCAGGATTTCCAGTGGCATCTTTGGGTCTAAAGCAAAACCCTTCAAATGGCTGTAATCAGTCTACTGCAAAATATGGATGACTTTTGAGGTGGTTAATGGATTTCAGAGTAAGAAAGAGGGAATCATGGTGTGTGAGACCAAGAAGGGAGGCTTTTTCAGGTGAAGGACCTGGGATGCAGATAGGATCAGAAATTCACCAAGGATCTACACTTTTTTTCTGGATGTTGAGGTGATTGTCAGCTTATGAATTGCTTTCTTCTGCTTTAGTTTCATTTTTATGTCCATTCGAAATACTTTTACTTCCAGTGGGTTTTGTGGACTTCCCTGGTGGTTCAGATGATAAAGAATCTACCTGCAATGCAGCAGACCCGGGTTCGATCCCTGGGTTGGGAAGATCTCCTGGAGAAGGGAATGGCTACCCACTCTAGTATTCTTGCCTGGAGAATCCCATGGACAGAGGAGCCTGGCAGGGCTATAGTCCATAGGGTTGCAAAGAGTCGGACACCACTGAGCAACTGACAATTTCACTTCCAGTTAGTATTACATATTTAAAACTCGTGGTCTCAAATGTTGGAATGAATAAGAATTAAGTTTTGGTTTTTGTCTTTCCTGCTACATATTAGTTCAAATAACCAAATTTTCTTTAAAGGTAGATTTCTTTCTTCCTCTTCTTCCCCTTCCTCCTGCTTCTCCTCCTCTTATTTTTACAACAGCACATGTTAACTATCTCAAGAAGTGTTCATAGTTATAGCCTGGTGGAAAGAAAAGTCATAGCGGCTGCACTTTAGTTTCTGCTGAAAGGACTGCTGAATAAGGCTGGCTTTTTGTTTGCAAGTGCATTTCATGCCGCATTCCATCTCAACAATACATTTGATTTATCAACTCTAGAAATAAGACATGCTTTAGAGAAAAGATGTGGGCTTGGTCAGGGTGCAAGTAATGAAATATGAACAATCTCTTGCAGTCACTAACATTCCAAAATCATTTTCCATGGTGACCATCAAGCCAAGAGCTACCAAAACCATTTTCTTTCATTTGCACTGTACATATCAATGCAAAACAAAGAAGAAAAGAAAAACCCTACTTACTGAGTCAAGGACGTATTTGTTTTTTAACTCCAAGATCAACTTTCTAATCATCCATTTCTTTTAGACGCAATGGGATGATCATATAGTTAGAACAACACCTTGCTTCTTTTTCTTCCTTCTCTCCTCTTCTTGACTAGATTTTATTTTTATTTTTTAATTTTCAAAAGTTTTTGGCTACACTATGTGACTTGCAGAATCTTAGTTCCTCAGCCAGGGATTGAACATAGGTCCTCCACAGTGAAAGTACAAAGTCCTAACCACTAGACCACCAGAGAATTCCCTTGGCTGGATTTTAAATTAATTTTTACTTTAAAATAATACATAAAGATGTTCATTAAAATTTTTAAGTTTTAAAGGCTAATAATTATATGATATTTCTTAATGCAGAATCTAAAAAACCACACAGATGAACTTATTTACAAAACTGAAATAGACCCACAGACATAGAAAATAAACTCGTGGTTACTAAAGGGGAAAAGGCAATTAGAATAAATTAGGAAGTTGGTATTAACATATACAGACTACTGTCTGTAGAATAGATTACCAACAAGGGCCTACCATATAGCACAGGGAACAATACTCAGGATCTTATAATAATCTATAATGGAAGAGAGTATAAAATATATACGTTTATTTGTATATGTATAACTGAATCAGTTTGCTGTGTACCTGAAACTATTGCTACATCATAAATTAACTATATTTCAATAAAAATTGTAAAATAAATGTTTAATTAAAGCTGAAAGAATGTAAAAAAATTTTTAAGTACTTAGCATGTAGATTATTATTTTAAATTTTAAAAATGGGAGCATATCAAAGGGCAGAGAAAATTGTCTCTCCATCAAATTCTTTTCTGACAAGTATCACGACTCTCTTCATCTCTGTTGGTGCCAGTTGCCAAGTACCATGCCTGAAGTAACCAAAACCTGATGTTTCAGCAGAGTGATGGCTTTGAAGAACTGTGCCAACCCTTTTGAGAAACAGAAGTGCTGAATGGAAGCCCCACCAGACCTCCTGAATCATCAAAACCTTGTGCTGGAGGCTGACTTTCCAACAGAGTAGTCACTCAACACACATTTATCGGGTGTCAACCCATGTGCCAGGAGTCGAATTTCAAAGATGAGGGAGTCATGGTTGCTGTCTTACAGGAGTTTGCAGTCTTGGTTTCTTCCTCTGTGAAGGTGAACTGTGAGTTCCTAACCAGCAAGGCTGCTGCTGGAATTAAATGAGAGATGTGTCAAGATTGGCAACCAGCTCGTGATACTCAAAACAGGTAACTATTTTTTGTTGTCATTAGTCAGTCACTCTCTGGCCTCAAGATGACAGCCCCATACCCTGACATCTGGGGCTCAGAGTGGATTCCTGAATTCAGCGTGTATGTACTTGTGTGAGAGTGTGTGTGCGTGCATGCATGCATGTGGAGCACTGGGAAGAAAAAGACAAGTCAGTCTCTTCCAGAGATTCTCAGTCTTGGCCCTATTGGCATTTTCGACTGGATGATCCTTTGCTGGGGTGTCCTGAGCATTAGAGGGTGGTTAGCGGCATCCCCATCTTCTACCAACTAGATTCCAGTAGCATTGCCCCACCCTGTCATAAAAACCAGAACTATTCCCAGACATTGCCAAGTGTCCTCTGGGAGGGCCAGAACCCGAAGCTGAGAATCACTGCTCTACCCAGTGGCCTTTAACCCCTCTTGTTGCCAACCAAATACATCACAGAGAAGGGGATGATAATTAACCTGTGTTGATTACTGTTGCATTGAAGTATTCCAACATGTGCTGACTCAAACAGAGACCTGCTTCAAAGGAAAGACCTTGTCAAGGTTATCTGCAGGCTTTCACTCACACTCTGAGCAGCACAATGCTCTTGACTTTTTGAGTCCAAAATGCTGCTCCGGAATATCTCACTCTCCAGGCTTCCTGACCTGGGCACACCTCTCTTTTCCTGCTCACAAGCCCCCTTTCTTCTCTGCATTTGTGCACGTGACATTGTGACGCTCTTGTCGAGCTCCCTTTCTCATTTTTCCCAAGCAGACACACTCTTGACCTCCCGCTGGTTCCTCAGGATGTCTCTGTTCTCACCCCCACCGAGGCTGGAAGAGCCTCCCACATCCTTCCTGCCTGATCACCCCTGTCTCTTCCTTACAGATCCTTTTCCAGACCATACTCCACAGGGACAGCTTTCCTAACTCTCTGTCTAGCAATCTCTCTTCCCTCCAGCAACTTTCCCATGGACCATATCTATCCACCCATCGATGAAGCAGGCTCTGAAAAGAGCATCATTTGACAACAAGCCTAGTGGAATAACAGGCGATTTTATTAAAGGCGAGGAAACTTTTCACTGCTCTCTGCCCTTTTTCCTGAGCTGTATTTGCTTGGGTAGTTGTGAATTTCATAGTTGTCTCTAACATGTATCTTGGTCAAACATCCACGTGTTCTAGACCTATTGATATTTCAAAAATGAAAGTCTATATGCTAGATGCCTGGCTGTTTACAAAGTCCATTTAATATCAGGTGTGAACCACAGACTCAAATCCCTGAGCAATTTGCTTTCAACCTGTTCTTTGCCAGTTTTACTCTCTGCTTTGCTCCAAATCAATGTTGTTTTCCAAACTCCTTTCTATTTCCTGGCATTTAGTTCTCCAGTTTATGACAGTTTCTTATAGACTTCAAGTCTTGCCAAAAAGTTATAAGTAATTTTTAATGAGAGAAAAAAGCTTAAAAGAAAGGGATAGGGAGGAAGTAAAGGCATGGAAGTGGGTGGGGGAAAGACGGCTTTGGTGTGAATAAGGTGTATCTCATGCTGATGACTCACTCATATTAAAACATTTTAAAGTTTTTAGGTTTATTAATACATTTCATTGAGCCAATAATATCCTCAAAGGCTACTTATCATACTTTTGGGAAGAAGTTTGGGCACATCCTGTGCTTAATTATCCTTCAAGTAATAATAAATAAATTGAGAAAAAAAATAAAAAGTCATCAGATGTAACCTAAAGAAAACCAGGGCACCAAATTTGCTCACCAGGGTTTAAAAAAAAAACAACTCATCAATCTGTTCTATACTTAACACAGAAGAAAAAGTAAAAAAGTCAATCCAATTACACGGAGAAAAGCTTTTTTGTAACTAGATTCATTAAGCATGGATCAGTCATAGGTATACATATGTCCCCTCCTCCTTGAGTCTCCCTCCCACTCCATCCCACCCTCTAGGTTGTCACAGAGTCCCAGTTTGAGATCCCTGAGTCAAACAGCAAATTCCCACTGACTATCTGTTTTACATATGGTAGTGTATATGTTTCCATGCTACTCTCTCCTTTCATCCCATCCTCTCCTTCCTAGCCCGTGCCCTGGGTCCACAAGTCTGTTCTCTATGTCTGTGTCTCCACTACTGCCCTGTAAACAGATTCATCAGTACCATCTTTCTACTGATGACCTTTGAAATATTTGTTTATCTATTTGGCTATGCTGGGTTTTAGTTGTGGCATGTGGGGATCTATTAATAGTTCACTGACCAGGGATGGAAACTGGTCCACCAGCATTGGGAGCACAGAGTCTTAGCTCCTGACCACCAGGGAAGTCCCTATACCCAAAGACTTTTTTACCAGGCATTCAGTAGTTTCACCTATTTCCCTGATGGCAATGGAATGAACAGTCTTAGTTCTTTTCATGGAGTAGCTGGTTTTAGACCTCCTAAAGTTGTACCCCTATTCTTCATATGTCCTCTATCACTAATCCCATTCATTACTGAAAATTCTTCATTTTTCACTAAAATTTGTCCATTTTACCTACAGGGGTGGTTATTTTTGCCAACATCTATTTTGTAGATAAAATGTAAAGGCTCTCACATGCTGGCTGCTGTCTTGAGAAAGTTTTGTTCTGTACAAAATAGTTCATCTTCCTGTCTTCATAACCTTCAAAAACTCTGGAGTAAAAACCAACCTGGAAACCGTCTTTTAGAAACAGGGCAAAAATTTGAGCTGAGGACAGACTCAGTCTAACATTGTCCCTCTCCTGATGCCTGTAATCTGAATTGGGTTTAAATCCCAGCTCCACCACTTTCTAGCTAGAGGATCTGAAGCAAAGTCACCTAATGCCTTTTTAATCTTGGTTTTCTCTTCTATGAGATGTATTGCATTGAATTTTCATGATGATTAGATGAGTTAATAAAAGCTGTTGTTGTTTAGTTGCTATGTCGTATGTGACTCTTTGCAATCCCATGGACTATAGCCTGCCAGGCTCCTCTGTCCATGGAATTTCCAGGCAAGAATACCAGAGTGGGTTGCCATTTCCTCCATCAGGGGATCTTCCCAATCCAGGGACTGAACTTGTGTCTCTGGCATTGGGAGGTGGATTCTTTACCACTCAGCCACCAAGTTCAGTTCAGTTCAGTCACTCAGTCGTGTCTGACTCTTTGTGACCCCATGAACCACAGCACACCAGGCCTCCCTGTCCATCACCAACTCCAGGAGTTTACCCAAATTCATGTCCATTGAGTCGGTGATGCCATCTAACCATCTCATCCTCTGTCATCCCCTTCTCCCCCTGCCTTCAATTTTTTCCAACATCAGGGTTTTTTCAAATGAGTCAGCTCTTCACATCAGGTGGCAAAAATATTGGAGTTTCATCTTCAACATCAGTCCTTCCAAAGAACACCCAGGACTGATTTCCTTTAGGATGGACTGATTGGATATCCTTGCAGTCCAAGGAACTCTCAAGAGTCTTCTCCAACACCACAATTTAAAAGCATCAATTCTTCTGTACTCAGCTTTCTCTATAGTCCAAAACTCACATCCATACATGACTACTGGAAAAACCACAGCCTTGACTAGACTAGACTATTACTTTGTTGGGAAAGTAATGTCTCTGTTTTTTAATATGCTGTCTAGATTGGTCATAAATTTCCTTTCAAGGAGTAAGTGTCTTTTAATTTCATGGCTACAGTCACCATCTGCAGTGATTTTGGAGCCCAGAAAAATAAAGTTTCTCACTGTTTCCACTGTTTCCCCATCTATTTGCCATGAAGTGATGGGACTGGATGCCATGATCTTAGTTTTCTGAATGTTGAGCTTTAAGCCAACTTTTTCACTCTCCTCTTTCACTTTCTTCAAGAGATTCTTTAGTTCTTCGCTTTTTGCCATAAGAGTGGTATCATCTGCATATCTGAGGTTATTGATATTTCTCCCAGCAATCTTGATTCCAGCTTGTGCTTACTCCCAGTGTTTCTCATGATGTACTCTGCATACAAGTTAAATAAGCAGGGTGACAATATACAGCCTTGACGTACTCTTTTTCCTATTTGGAACCATTCTGTTGTTCCATGTCCAGTTCTAACTGTTGCTTCCTGACTTGCATACAGGTTTCTCAAGAGGCAGGTCAGCAAGGAAGCCTGTTAATAAAGGTAAAAGCACTTAAAACAGTGTCTAGCACATAGGAAACACACAGGGGAGTTCCCTGGTGGCTCAGATGGTTAAGAATATGCCTGCAATACAGGAGACCTGGGTTTGATCCCTGGTTTGGAAAGAGCCCCTGGAGAAGGAAATGGCAATCCACTCCAGTATTCTTGCCTAGGAAATCCTGGACAGAGGAGCTTGGTGGGCTACAATTCATGGGGTCACAAAAAGTCGGACCATTTGAGCAACTAGCACACACACAGCACATAGTCAGTACTCAATAAATGTGAGCCTGATTTTCCTATGGGGTTGGGATCAGAGGATGGCATCTCTTAGGGTAGGGTCAAGATGAAGGATAGAGTCAACATGCTGACCCTCACTGCTCCCCCCAAATTGGAAAATACTAACTGTGAATAGTTTTGTGAAGCAATAAACATCACCATTTTTTCTCTCTCTCTTTTTTTTGGCCACACCATGTGGCATGTGGGATCTTAGTTCCCTGACAAGGAATTGAACTTGCACCCTCTGCATTGGAAACCCAGAATCTTAGCCACTGGATTGCCATGGAAATCCTCAAACACCAGTTTTAAAAACTGAATTACAAACACCACCATTAAAATATGGGCAAACAACTTGAAGGCATTTCTTCAAAGAAGGTATACAATCGACCCTTGAAAAACATGGGTTTGAACTGTGGAGTCTACTTATAGATGGAGTTTTTCAAAAAAATAGATGCCTACTACAGTACTACATGATCTAAGGTTGGTTTAATCTGCATATGCAAAATCTCAGGGACAACTGTTCAAATGGCCAACATATACACACAAAGATGTTCAAAATCATTAGTCATCAGGGAAAGGCAAATCACAGCCACAGTGAGACATCACTTCACATTCACATTCACTATTTGGATGGCTATAACCAAATCAAAACAGAGAAGCAAACGAAAACCAACACTGACAAAAAGGGGAAATAACAGGTATCAGTGAGGCTGTGAAAGAAGTGAGACATGGTGGGACTGTAAAATGGTGCAGCTCCTGTGGAAAATGTTTTGGCAATCCCTCAACAAGTTCGTGTAGAATTGCCATATGATTCTACAATTCCATTCCCAAGGTATATACCCAAAGGAACTGAAATAGGCATTCAAACAAATACACGTGTTCATGTGTGTTCACAGCAGTGTAACTCACAATGGCCCAAACAGCCTAAATGTCCACCAACAGATGATTAGGCAAACAAAATAAAATATCTCCATACAATGGAATATTATTCAATCATTAAAAATGAATGACCTATGCATACATATTTTTACACAACCTGGATAAACCGTGAAAATACTAGGATACGGGAAAGAAACTAGATCCCTAAAAGTCTCACATAGCATGATTCCATTTACATGAAATACTCAGAATAGGTAAATCCACTGAGACAGAACACAGGTTGGTAGTGGCCAGGAGCTAGAGGTAGGAAGATTTAGGAGTAATTGCTTATTAGGTACAGAGTTTCCTTTTGGGATTATGAAAATGTTTTGGAACTAGATAGAAGTGATGATCTCACAATATCATGACTGTACTAAATACCACTACGACCTAGCTTTTATTACTCCATTACAGCCTCAAATATTCTGGTGGTAACTAAATGTTGTTCTTTTTCTTCATCATCTGTGCAGCTGCATAAAACCAAGTTGCATTGAGTCTTGCGTTGAGTTAGCCAACAATTCAGTTGGCTGAATTGTCTGTGTAAAATTGGTTGATTTTATGTTATGTGATTTTCACATGAATTTTAAAAAACTGGAGTGAGTTACTCACTTGCCAGTGAGGGTGATTTTTATAGGGGATTTAATACTTCACTGAAATGGAAGATGTATTTTCTAATGTATTTTAGTCAACATTAGAAAAGTTTGCAGAAATATTTTCTTTAAAAAGTGAAAATCCAAAACAAAACAGGTAGTAAACTGTGGATTTTAAGTGACTTCGCTATTCCCTCTGCCATGGCACAGCAGTACTGAGTATGTGGCCTCTCTTGCTGTGAGAGCTGTCGTAGCATTGAAATCTTCCCATATATTCTTAAGGTACGTATTGTAATAGACACACTGAGTGCTCTAATCCAGAAAGGAAACTGGTGGGGAGAATTTGTTTGTACATTTGTGAGGATGGGACTTTCCACTCATTTCCCACTCATTTCATGATGCCCTATTGGAATAGAACTGACTTAAGAACAATCATTAGCATCAACAGATGAACAGATAAAGAAGATGTGGCACATGTATACAATGGACCATTAATTAGCCATGAAAAGAAATGAAGTTGGGTCATCTGCAGAGATGTGGATGGCCTGAAGGTCTGCCAAACAGAATGAAGTAAGTCAGAAAGAGAAAAACAAATATCATGTATTAATATGTATATATGAAATCTAGAAAAATGGTGCAGATGAACTTATTTGCAGGTCAGGAATAGAGATGCAGATACAGAGAACAGACGTATGAACGTGAGGGGGGAAGGAGGTGAGTTGGGAGAGTGGGATTAACATATATGTGTGTGTGTGTGTGTGTGTGTGTGTGTGTGTGTGTGTGTGTGTGCTATCATGTATAAAATGGCTAGTGGGAACCTGCCGTATAGCACAGGTAGCTCAGCTTGGTGCTTTGTGATGACCTAAATGGATGGGGTGGGGATGGAGTGGGAGGGAGGTCCAAGAGGGAGGATATATGTTTATATATAGCTCATTCACTTTGTTGTACAGAAGAAACTAACGCAACATTGTAAACCAACTATACCCCAATTAAAAAAAAAGAACAATTGTTACCTAATCCATATGCCCCTTTTGACTGCCAACACAGAACCTATCAAATTTCAGTAAGATCTGTGGTTTTAACCTCATAAAGCCTCCCACTGTCTGTAGGCCACACCGTATTTTCCACTATGTCCCACCTCCAATTCATGTGTTGCTTCAGCTTAGTTGTCCTTTTTCACATTGAGACTTGCACTTTGCTATCTCCTATCTTTGGTTATTGTCCAGATTTTATGACTGCACTAAAGCCCAAATACTCCAGTGGTGAGTAAATGTTCTTTTCTTTATTATTTGTCCAGCTCAATGAAACCAAATTACACTGAGTCTGGCTTTGATGCCAGTTGACTGGCTCCTTTCCAGGTGATAATTATTGAAGAATTTGTCTTACTATTCTATATTAATTACTCTGTGTGGGCTTCAGTGGAAAAAATAGTCCAGAGATGGAATGTGACATTGGAAACAGGCCCAAATCCTGAATATTTTCCCCACCAGACCAGGGTATGCTGAGGTTTTTAACCCTGGGAGGAATGATGGAATGCTCATGGGTGCCTTTAGAAGACTTAAGAACCTAAAGAAAAAAATGGGAAGAGCAAACAGAGAAGGACCAAAGACAGTGAGTGGGTGTGGAGGACACGGGAAGGAGATGACTCTTGGAACATCACATGAGCAGTAAATGGTCACTTTACACTTGTTTGCTGTTAGGAGGCATAATGGTTAACATGAACTTGGGAATCAGAACATTATGGGTTATAACTGAAGCCCTACTAGATACTTGCATAAAGGCAGGTTATCTAACCCCTTAGATCCCTAGTTTTCTCATATGTAAGATGAGGGTAAAATTGACAATAACATATTTAAAAATTTTTTTTGGCTGCACCCCATAGTATGTGGTGGGAGGAGGAAATGTCACCCCACTCCAGAACTCTTGGCTGGAAAATCCCATGGACAGAGGAGCCTGGTGGGCTGCAGTCCATGGGGTCGCTAAGAGTCTGACATGACTGAGCGACTTCACTTTCATTTTTCCCTTTCATGCATTGCAGAAGGAAATGTCAACCCACTCCAGTGTTCTTGCCTGGAGAATCCCAGGGACGGGGAGCCTGGTGGGCTGCTGTCTGTGGGGTCGCATAGAGTCGGACACGACTGAAGTGACTTAGAGCAGCAGCAGCAGAGTATGTGGGATCTTAGCTCCCCGACCAGGGATTGAACTCATATCCCTTGAATTGAGAGGTGGAGCCTTAACCACTGAAGTGCTGGGGAAGTCCCTAGCATATCTTTATTATGAGGAATGCTTCAGCTAATGTATGCAGGATCCCACCACCTGGTAGGTGATCAATAACTGATGCCTCTTACTGTAATTATTGTAGTAGTTGCTGTTTGTGCAGCCATTTACCTCTTTTCTCCAGCTTTCTGGATAACTTGATAGAAAAGGAGCCTTGCTGAGGTACTTAAGATGACCTCTTTATTTAATTTTGAGCTATTAATACTGAGCTAAACAAGTATTCTTTTTTACATATTATTTATTTTTGGTTGCGCTGTATCTTTGTTGCTACCCACTGGCTTTCTCCAGTTGTGGTGAGTGGGGGCTACTCTTCATTACAGTGCATGGGCTTATTGCAGTGGCTTCTCTTGCAAAGCATGGGCTCTAGGCCACCTAACTTCAGTAGCTGCAACACCGAGGCTCAGTAGTTGGGGTTCCTGGGCTCTAGAATGCAGGCTCAGTAGTTGTGGCACATGGGTTTAGTTGTTCTGCAGTATGTGGAATCTTCCTGAAAGAGGGATCGAACCCATGTCCCCTGCATTGGCAGCTGGATTTATCCACTGGACCACCAGGGGATTCCTGTACAAGTATTCTTAAAACAAATGTTTGTTTTTGGTGTGCTGATTTTTTTTTTTTTTTTTTTTGCTTTCTTTTGCACTAAACTCAGTCTGAGTTCTAAGATGCTTGTCTGGAAAAAAGGGAAGGGATGAAAATGCATCTTGGAGAGTCACTGTGGAGCCAAGAGGCCACACAAGAGACTGGGCAGCAGACAGGTGCCCCAGAAGATGCCATGGAGGAGAAACAAGAGGTAACAGGATGGAGAAGTGGAAGGAATGTTGGAGCCTGAAAGATCCCCTGGGCAGTGGTCTTTAGGCTGAAACATGGTAATAGAAAAACTCAATTTTTCCTCTGTGTGTTTCTTCCCTGTGTGTCTTCCTTCTTGCTCACACAGGGCATTTCATTTCTGACACTTTGGTCACCAAATGTGTGGAGGGTTTTCTCCACAACAAGAAGCAAGTCTTCATGACACCAGCTGAGTGTCCCACAATTTAATCAATTCTGACACTATCTGCCCAGGGCATCATATTCCACAGGGTGAGGGTTCATTCCTAAAAGACTATCTGTCTCACCCTCTACCACACACATACACACACACACACACACACACTTCAGATGCCAATTGAAAGCCAAAGTTGTCTTCTGGGCTTTTGACCACCCAGCTGTAGATTCAAGGTTCTAACAGTCTCCTCCTTGGGTTTGATTACTTTGCTAGAGCAGCTCGCAGAATCCAGAAAAAGAGTTTACTTGACTCTTACCAGTTTATTATCACAGAATATGATAAAGGATATAGGTGAAAATCCAGATGGAAGAGCTATATGTGGCAAGCTAGGAGGGAAGTGTGTGTGCAGCATCTGTGTTCTGTCTGGGTACCACTCTCCCAGGTCCAAAACCTGTTCACCAACCCAGAAACTTCCTGGAACCTGTGCTTTTGGGATTTTAAGGAGGCTTCATCCCAGAGGCATGATCAGTCGTCACCTTTATCTGCAACCCTTCTCCTTTCTCAGGAGAAGGGGGAGCGGAGGGGCACTCCTCTCACCCAGGAAATGACAAGGGTTTCAGGGGCTCTGTGCCAGTAACTGGGGGCAGAGACAAATGTACATTTTTCCATTATTTCATAAACACATTACCCTGGAATATACAAAATCCTTCCAAGAGGCATGTAGCTCACAGATATCTCTTTTAAGAAATATTTATTTTGGCTGTGTGCAGTCTTAATTGTGGCATGTGAGTTCTTTTAGCTGGCACTCGAGCTCTTAGTTGCAGCATGTGGGACCCAGTTCCCTGACTAGAGATAAAACACTGGACCCTTGCATTGGAAGTATGGAGTTTCAGCCACTAGACCATCAGGGAAGTCCCGCAAATAGCTAAACCTATCAAATTCAGTCATCAACATTCACATATTTACTTCTTCATATGTCTTTGCCCAGCAAGGGACTTGTAGGCCAGAAAATACTCAGGCTACCTTCACATTTATAATTGTCCTTCATCCATTTTACAAAGGAAAGATATCATCCATCTCTAACCTAGCAACACTGCACCGTCCTGGGTCTGACAATCTCTAGAATATCTAACAAAGGACCTTTTGATATATCATATTGGCAATCATGGACTTCCCAGGTGGATCAGTGGTCAAGAATCCACTTGCCAATGCAGGAGACACAGGTTCAATCCCTAGGTCAGGAATTTCTGCTGGAGAAAGAAATGGCAACCCACTCCAGTGTTCTTGCCTGGGAAATCCCATGGACAGAGGAACCTGGCGGGCCACAGTCCATGGGGTGGCAAAAGAGTCAAACATGACCCAGCAACTAAAGAACAATGATTGGCAATGGTGTGGGAAAAGTGAGTGATTCTAACAATCAAGGGACACACATTTTCCAACTCAGATGGTTTCCAAATACTTACTTTCAACCAAATTGAAGGATGACCTTTTTCAGTTGTAAGCTGATGATAAAAAATAACTTTGATTCCAGAAGGCTCCAAAGGAGTTCAAAGAGTTGAGGGACTTTGCTATAACAAAGTATCTTTCATTTTCATATACTTATTTATATGAACATTTTCCCCAGTGCTCACATAAAAACAAGAATAAAATGTATACCGAGCCCATCTCATTATAGCAATATGGCTACATGAATGAATTTTTAAAACCCCCAGCTAAGTCATTATTAAGTGATATATTTAGGCTGCCTTAATTTTCAGGTAATCCACTCTGGTTCTCCTTAGCTTGTTCACACAGCTCAGTTGGATTAATTAAAGGAAGAGTTCTGCTTTTTCAGTGGAAAGATGTTATGTAAGTGGTCTCTTGAACAGTCAGAACTCGGTTAGTTACAAATACAAAATAGTTCAATTTTTCTTACCTAATTGTTCCCTTTAAAAATACTCTGTCAAACCCCCCACCCTCACAGTTTTTGGGTCATCTTCAGCTTTTAAAAAGTTGGATCAAGTTCAGTCCAAAATGCAGCCTCATATCCAAATTGGCTTTGTTCTGTGCTACTCTACTGAAAGTTTCTCTTTCCCATTAAATAATTCATTAAGAGACATACCCTTCACGGCTTCTTCCATCCTCAGATGAGGCCATGGGTACTCTGAGGCACTGGTTTTCAAAATGTTTGCTTAGGCACCCCCCCCCCCCCCCCCAAGGGACGTTTTAAACTTGGGGTAAACCCTCGTGTGTGTGTGTTAGTCACTCAGTCGTGTCTGACTCTTTGTGACCCCATGGACTGTAGCCCACCAGGCTCCTCTGTCCATGGAATTCTCCGGGCAAGAATACTGGAGTGGGTTGCATTTCCTTCTCCATTAAACCCTCATGGTTCAAGATAATTTGACTTCTAAAATTTTTTCTCAGTGATATAATTTGTTGTAACTGATACAAATTCTATTGTAGTATAAATATTGGTACTCAAACATACATTATTGTATCTTAACTATATTCATTGAACTATGAATACCACAGTTATTTTATAACCACTGTTGTTCATTTGTAAAACATGGAAAAACCCTTTTCTCATAGTGGGAAAGTTTGCAGTGTTCCTTTGCTTCCGTGAACTTTTATTTCCATTCCGCTTCTCCCATAGAATTTTATCTTATTATCTTGTTATGCTTGAAAGTTTAGGAACCACCCTATCACAATGTTTTATAATAAAAATATGTGTATAAACTTGAATATCTAGGTCTCTTATGTCTCTAAAACTGTAAGTGTTTAACTTTATTCGACAGTTTTCAAATATTATAAAGATTGATCAAAATGACATATACATGTTAAAATACTTAAATAAATAATATTGTTAAACATAAAACATACAATTCTATTGGAAATATATTTTGTTTATTTTTTCTCCTACTCCCCTAGCCCTATATTGCCCCACCCCAATCACTGATGACCACTAGTGTTTTCTTACATCTGGAGTCTGTTTTTGTTTTTGTTGTTGTTGTTATATTCACTAGTTTGCTGTAAATATTTTAGATTTCACAAATAAGTGATATCATGCAGTATTTGTCTGACTGGTTTTACTCAGCATAATGCCCTCCAAATCCTTCCATGTTCCATTTTTTTATATATTCCCAGGTGGCACTAGTGGTAAAGAATCTGCCTGCCAATCCAGGAGACATAAGAGACTCAGGTTTAATCCATGGGTCAGGACAATCCCCTGGAGGAGGGCATGGCATCCCACTCTAGTATTCTTGCCTGGAGAATCCCATGGACAGAGGAGCCTGGCAGGCTACATTCCATGGGGTCACAAAAAGATGGACATGACTGAAGCAAATTAGCACTCATGCACGCAAATATATACCACATCTTAATCCATTCATCTGATGAACACTTAGGTTGGTTTCATATCTTGGTTATAAATAATACTGTTATGAACATTAGGGTGCATGTATCTTTTTGAATTAGTGGGTTTTTTTTTTTCTTTCTTTTGGATTCCTGGGAGTTAACAGCTGGGTCTTATGGTGGTTCTAATTTAGTTTTTTGAGACCCCTCCAAAAGATTTTCCATAGTGGCTGCATCAATTTACATTCCCACCAATAATGTACAAGGATTCCCTTTTCTCCACATCCTCACCAATATTTATTAGTTGTATTCTTTTTGATAATAGTCATTCTGACAGGTGTAAGGTGATTTGTCATTGTGGTTTTTGATTTACGTTTCCTTGATGATGAGTGATGTTGAGCATCTTTTCATGTGCCTGTTGGCTATCTGCATTTCCTCTTTGGAAAAAAACATGAAACACACAATTTTATTGGAAATATGTTTTAGAGAGCTTCCAGCTACTTTCCCAGCACCATCCTGACCATGATGATCTGCAGACAGTGACGTAAATTCCAGGAAAAGAGCTTCTTTCTAATAACAGAGCTAAGTGGTGGTGGGCATGAAAAATTGTGCCCAGTCATGTCCCAGGAGCTACCTTCTTCTGTGAGTTACTGAACTTCTTTTAATTTCTGTTTCCCATCTTTGTAAACTGAAGGTAATACAATACATGCCCTGTTTCCTGCTCAGGATTGTAGAAAGGTTCACCTAGGATAATGTAGAAATGCCTTGTAAGCAAACGAAACATAATTGCTAATGACTGTTATTAGTAAAACAGAGAAATGCCCATCTCTGAAATGTTGGCCTCTGAGGCCTGGAATTTAAATTGCAGTTTTGATCACTATAATGCTCGCTTAAGCTTGACCTGTTTGAAGCTTATCAGTATACAAGATACTAAATAAATTAATGTTTCTAAAGAAAACTAAAAGAGTCCTTTAGAGATCTTCAAAATAATCTTAAAAATAAAATTTAAAAGATTTCTGTAAGCTGGAAAAAAAAAAAAAAACCAAGCCAGGAAGCCTGGTGTGCTGCTGGCAATGAGTCGGTCATGACGTAGTGACTGAACTACAACAACAAAAAGCCAAAATGCCTCAGGGTTCATGCTAGCGAGAAGCTGGCTCTGGGTTAGCCCCCAGCTAGGGCCTGGGACCCAGAAAAGCCAGCCACCCACTCCTCAGTCAGGAATGAACTGTGAATCACAGACTCAATACCCTGTGTGCACACAGCCCTGCAGCTTCTGGTTTTAAGGACCTTTCATCCTAGGCTCTTGGATGTGAAAGAGAGGGGTCTCTAAAGAGTAAACAGACAAGGAAATAAGCAAGTACAGGAAAAAAAAAAAAAGGAAAAGAAAAATACAGACAAGCAGCATGTTTGAAGTCTCCCATCTTGATTCCATCAGTGAAATCCCCCAGAGAACCTACAAAGTGAGCGGGCGGGCTGGGAGAGGAGGTGGAGGTGAGGTGGGGCCAGCACTCCTCTGACAGATCCCCCATCTCAGCTCCGCTTTGAAGTTGACCTGAACGATCCTTTCATCGGGTTCTCAATATCGCCGTGGCTATAATTTAAACTTGAAACAGGAACAAAGTGTTTGTACTATTGAGTAAATCCTCTGCTCCAAGAGCAGCTTCTCCGGTGCACCCCATGGCTTCTCTCTGCTCTTCTTAGGGGTGTGTTTTGCCTCCACGCTTCACACAAACAGCTTGAGGATGCTTCACTCTGTAGAGCAAGTGGACACATACGTCACGACTGAGCGTGGCGAACTAACAGCGAATAGTTAATGATAATTTTCTGAAGTTTTTCTTCCTCCTCCCTCTTTTCTTCCTTCCTTCCTTCCTGCCTCCCTTTCTTTCTTGCCTCTCTTGCTTTTCTTCTTAGGAAAAAATTGTTTTCAGTCTTTTGTTTTCCATACTAGCACAATTCTATTACAAACGTAGTGCTCATTACAAAATATTAGGAAAAATACAAACAAGCAAACACAAAAAGATCAAAACAAAACCATAGACTACCTCATGCTAAAGTAATCTCAATTAACATTCGGTGAAAATTCTTCCAGACCATCCATCTCCCTGTGTCTCTCTAACTGTGTGTGTCTGTCTGCATGTGTGTGTGTGTGTGCTAAGTTGCTTCAGTCATGTCTGACTTTTTGTGACCCCATGGACTGTAGCCCGCCAGGCTCCTCTGTCTGTGGGATTCTCCAGGCAAGAATATTGGAGTGGGTTGCCATGCCCTCCTCCAGGGGATCTTCCTGACTCAGGGATTGAATCTATGTCCCTTACATCTCTTACATTGGTAGGGGGATTCTTTACCACTAATGCCAGCTGGGAAGCCCTTGTATATGTGTATTCACCTATTATTGATTACTTGACTAGAAATGAAGTTTCTTTGGGGCTGATAACTTTTCTTCCTCTCATTTTGAGCTTTTAAAAATATTTTATTTATTTATTTGGCTGCCCTGGGTATTAGCTGTTGCAGGGATTTTATTTGTGGTATTCAGATTGTAATTGTGGCATATGTGACCTTCAGTTAACTCTTGGGCCCCATAATACAACATGATTTTCAGATTAAAGGATCTGAATAGATGTGAAAGTCAGAGCTTCCTGAACAGGGTTTGTCTGATCTCATCTATGTGGTATGATTTGAAAGTGTGAAGTAAGGGAGCCCCCAGCGAGGCCATCATAAATAGCCTTCTCCCTGACCCTCTCTTGTCCCTACACTTTCCAAGAGCCTGTCATTTTTGTGCTACAGGAATCCTGGGAAGATTCTCAAAGAGAAATATGCCTGCTTATAGATAGTACACCAAACTCTTGTCAGGCTTGTAGTAACCATCAGCTTCTGGGAGGAGAGGAAGGCTTTGATCAAGGTCTGGGTTGGGGTGGAAGAAGTGAGGAAGAAAAGAGAGTTAAGGGAGGGGAAGGTTAGGGAAGGGGCTGAGTCTAGAGACCTCCTCCAGTGTGATGGATGTTCCAACAGCAAGGAAATACAAAGATGCACATGTGCACACATGGGACATTGGAAGGAAGGATTAGAATAAAGATCCAATATTATTAGAACTATGAGGAAATAGCTCAGTTGGTAAAGAATCCGCCTGCAATGCAGGAGACCCTGGTTCAATTTCTGGGTCAGGAAGATCTGCTGGAGAAGAGATAGATTACCCACTCCAGTATTCTTGGGCTTCCCCTATGGCTCAGCTGGTAAAGAATCCACCTGCAATGTAGGAGACCTGAGTTCGATATCCCTGGGTTGGGGAGATCCCCTGGAAAAAGGAAAGGCTACCCATTCCAGTATTCTGGCCTGGAGAATTCCATGGACTGTATAGTCCATGGGTTGCAAAGAGTCGGACATGACTGAGTGACTTTCACTTTCATGGGGAAATGAAATGAAGTATAGTAGGTCCTGAGCAATTGGCAATTCAAGAACAGAGGTCCCTCTGTTTCTTTTGCCTCTCTTGTTCCTCTACCCCTCAGGCAATGTCTTCTAATCACTCCCTTGGCATTTGGCCCCAAATGGCCTCAGGCCCTAACATTATGACCATCCTAGTCCAGTACCCAGTACCACTGACAGTTGTTTCTGTGTCTCTCAATTCAAATTCCACAGGATGGTGGCTCTGAAATCTAGCCGACCACTGAAATCATTTGAGGCCTTGTAAACATAGATTCCTGGGGAAATCTGTCCTCAGTCAGCATCTCTGAGGAGAGAATAGGAGACCTACTGCTCTGACTCTGTCAGAGCTGCCGATGGTTGCCCTGGGGTCAAGTGTCCATCCAAGGACATTGAACTGTGGCCAGGGTGGGTGGGCTTCAGGACGAATGTAGGGCCATTTCAGGGTTGAGATCAAGGAAAACACAGTAACACTTCTTTGTGACTATGTTCCTTCTGATCCATCCTCTACTTGCCAATGGGAGTTTTTTGTTTTTTTTTTTTTAATTTATCCATCAGGTCATGCTCACAATCCTTCAGTGGATTTCCTACCTTTTTAAGATAAGGATCAAAATCCTTAACATGGCTCACATAGACAGAGGGGTGAGGGTGGAACAGAAACAAACAAAAACACCCAGGAAACACTAACTGCAAAACTGAATATCTTATGACCTAAATTCTGGCTTGGATTCTGCATGATTTTTTCAGTCCTATAACTTCTCTGGCCTTAGTTTTCTCACTGTAAGAGTGTGTGGCTGGATAAGATAATCTCTAACTTTCAACTTCAACATTTTGATATTTCTTGAGTTTGCACCACTGTTTGGGGGACAAGAAACCATTCTAGGGTTGGAGATAGGATCTGGTTGATGTAACATGGGTTGTGAGTACTTTCACATCATAATTGGGGAGAAGTAACAGTGAGAAGTCAGTGGTAATAGAGGACTCTGTTTACAAGATACTGACCAAGTCAAAGACAACAAACAAAACAAGCATATGCCTTCTGGCTTTTGAGGACACATTCAAATGATGAAGGTGAAAAACAGGGGTTCTGAAACTGTTTTTGCAAAAGACTCACTCTAAAGCCTGCTTATAAGTGTGTCCAGGTTTTAGCTCCAACAGTACACAGTAAATGCTGAAACAATTTAGTTTCCAAACTGAAGAATTGATACAGGAGGAAATGATGTGAAACTAACTACCAAGAGAAAATTAAAAGTCTCTAAGGGTGACTGGTCACATTGCCACTTGTAATAGTCATCTGTAGAATAGATGAAATAGTGTGTCAACAACTCATTGGTTGAATGATTATAATGACTCTTGTAAGCTGATGAAGAGGCTTGAGTTGCAATTTTTTAAGCAAGTTCAGAAGTACTTCATTCATTTCCTCTGGTCAATGTCCGTGTCCCTGAGGTCAAAGATGGCATCCATCACTTTAACATACTTGGGCCTTCAATAAATTCCAACAAATCCATAGCAGTAGATGGAGGCCAGTGGTTGGATGGAAGATGCTCAAAGACTCTTTCATCTAATATCCCACTTCCAAATCTTCCATCTACTTTTGAGATTGCCCCCAACAGTTCCCCAGTTTTGAAGAATGCCCTTCTCTTCTGTAGGCCAGCCTTTCTCTCTCATCATTCAACCTGCTATGAAGTTTTACCTTCATCAGGAATGCTGTCCTTGAGACTTCCCTTGTAGTCCAGTGGCTAAGGCACTGCACTCTCAGCGTAGGCGGCTTGGGTTCGATCTCTCGTCAGAGAACTAGATCCCACACACTACAGCGACTAACAGTTCCCATGTTGCAACTAAAATCCTGTGTGCTGCAACTAAGACCTGGGACATCCAAATAAATAAATATTTTTTAAAAAAGAAAAGAATAAGGTCCTTTACTAGATAGGTTGGGGATGATGCCTTCTGATTCTTAATGTTTAATTGGTGGCGCTAGTGGTGAAGAACTTTCCTGCCAATGCAGGAAACATAAGAGATGCCGGTTTGATCCCTAGGTTGGGAAGATTCCCCTGGAAGAGGGCATGACAACCTACTCCAGTGTTCCTGCCTGGAGAATCCCATGGACAGAGGAGCCTGGCGGGCTACAGTCCATGGGGTTGCGAAGAGCTGAACACGACTGAAGCGACTGAGCACACACCCACGTGCCATCTTCTGTGCTGCCACAGCATCTTATCAATACTATGGTTATAAGGCTGAGCGTGTTAGTTATGCCCATCTCTCCTCTCGGGTGTATGTTCCTTTACAGCAGACATCATGGCCACCTGTGTTTGTATTTCCCACATCTACCACAGGGCGTGCTTCGTGCTAAGTAGCTTCAGTCGTGTCTGACTCTTGACGACCCTGTCAGGCTGCTCTGTCCACAGGATTCTTCAGGCAAAGATACTGGAATGGGTTGCCATTTCCTCCCCCAGGGTATCTTCCGAACTCAGGGATCAAACCCACATCTCTTACATTTCCTGGCATTGGCAGGCAGGTTCTTTACCACTACTGCCACCTGGGAAACCAACCCGACCCCAGTGGCCAGCACACAAACAGAGGAGAATTGTATCAATGATGGAGCCGGTAGGGGGCGCTGGGAAGGAGCGGTTACCATCTCAAACGGACTTTTCTATCGATTTATCTTGAAACAGGTAACATGCTACACACGGACGATGAAAATAGAGCAGAATACAATACTGCCTGAATACAAGCGATTCAAACAGAAAAACGCTCTGTGGGAAATATTTATTTTGAATGTTAGTGCTAGGAAAAGAGAACAAACTGGTTTAAATAAATGAGAGTGAGGAAGTTAGGAGGTTCTGGAGAGAGATCCTGAGTGTTCTAGGGAGTCGCTTACATCTTCCCCCAGGTCAGGCTTCAAAGCACATGGCTTTCTTTTCCCTAGACATGCCCATTCTCTTTTATATAAACATATTCTTACATTTTAATGCTTGATGCATTTTTTTTTTTAATTTTAGGCCTCACCCTGAGCCATATTCTCCAACCTGGGATCTAACCTGTACCCCCTGCACTAGGAATGCAGGGTCTTAACCACCAGACTTGCGCAATCTTATGCGTTTCCATCGTATAAGATAATTTTCAGATTGACAAGGCAGGTAGAAGGAAGAACAGAGGAGAAAACGAGAGCTTAAAAAAATGCCTGAAGGGATCTGAGCAAGTTGGAAGGAAAGAGGAGGGAAGTCGCTGTGGGTTGAATTATGTCCCCACCCCTACCCCCAAATTCATGCACTGAAGTCCTAGTCCCCAGAACCTCAGCATATGCCCTTATTTGGAAATAAGGTCATTGCAGATATAATTAGTTAATTACTTAGTTAAGTTGAGGTCATGCAGGGGGCCCCCGAGCCAATGTGACTGGTATCCTTATAAAAAGCAGAAATTGGGACACAGAGACCCACCAACAAGAAGAACATCACATGACTATGGAGACGACCATCCACAAGCCAAGGAGAGAGGCCTGGCAAAGATCTTTCCCGCACCACCTCGGAAGGAACTAACCCACTGACAGCTTGATTTCTGACTTCGGGCCCCCAGAACTGTGAGAGATGATAGATGATAAATTTCTGTTGCTTAAGCCACCCAGTTTGTGGTATTTTGTTACGGGAAGCCCTAGCAAATTAATCTAGGGATGAAAGAGAACGTATGTATACACATAAAAGAACGATTTCTTGGGAGGGAATGAGCAGAACTGTGAACCGAGAAATAGAGAGGCAGAGAAGGACCACTGCTGAAAGCGGGGTCTGAAGAAAAGGAAACATTTCCTGGGGCTAGCCAGCAGATGGAGCTGTTGATTGGAACAGCTCGCAGGGGTAAGAGAAGCCCTGTCTTTACTACTTGTTGGACTTCTGCAAGTGGCGTAGCCCAGACCCGTAATTGCTGGACATGCAGACTGCTGCCAAGCTGTGTCCAGCATCTTCTGTGATTCTTGGGAGGCTGTGAACAAGGAATTGTGGGAAATATTTCTGATGGCTATAATTTAGACGGGCTGCTCCGAGTGGTATGTGTGCATGGAATTTAAACTTTTGCTGCATCTGACAAAAATGCAAACTCCTAGAGGCTTTGAGATAGTGGCTGCACCATTCTCTTTGCACAGAATCTTACACAAAATTAGAAGATGGTTGTTCATGGTAGTAATAATTTTATCCTTTTGAGTCTACTAAAAAGATCATTTTTTCCTTAAAAAATTACATTTTTAAGTCAATAGTATTTACATCTTCTTAAATCTCTGAGGCATGCTCTCCAGGTTACTTCTTCGAATATTAACAACTAACATTTTAATATAAAAGTGATATATATGAGGACTTCCCTGGTGGCTCAGTGGTTAAGATTCTGGGCTTCCAGTGCAAAGGGTATGGGTTCCATCCCTGGTCAGGGAACTAAGATCCCACATGCTGTGTGGCATAACCAAAAATGATAATAAATAGATAAAAGTTACTTATATGAAGAATCCCACAGTGACCAAGTAATAACAATAAGTGCTTACCAAGCTCTTTCACCCAAGGGCTCTGTTATCAAGGTAGATCTTATGGTTCCCGATTTACAGGTCAGGAAACTGAGCCTCATGGAGTTTAAGTACAAGTAGGGAGCAGCAAAACAAAAAACTCAGTTCTTCCAACACCAAAGTCAATATTCTGTTTATCTTTAATTAAATATTTAAGAATTTTAGGAACTGCTGGAAATACAAATCAAAACCACAATGGGATATGACAGTTGTCAAAATGGTTGTTATTAAGAAGAAAGAAGTGTGGGTGAGAATGAGGAGGAAAGATGCCCTAGTCCACTGTTGGTGGGAATGTAAATTGGTGCAGCCACTATGGAAAGCAGTATGGAGGTTTCTTAAATTAAAACTAGAATGGCCATATAGTCCAGCAATTCCACTTCTGGGTATTTATCCAGAGGAAATGGAAAGATTAACTAGAAAAGATATCTGTAGCCCCATGTTCACTGCAGTGTTCTTTACAATAACCAAGACAGGGAAGCTTCCCAGGTGTCCATCAATGGATGAATGAATAAAGAATCATGCATTCATGCTAAGTCACTTTAGTTGTGTCTGACTCTTTGTGATCCTATGGACTAGGGCCTGCCAGGCTCCTCTGTCAATGGGTTTCTCCAGGCAAGAATACTGGAGTGGATTGCCACGCCCTCTTCCAGAGGATCTTCCCGACCCAGAAATCGAAACTGTGTCTCTTATGTCTCCTGCATTGGCAGGTGGGTTCTTTACTATTAGGGCCACCTGGGAAGCCCAAATAAAGAATATGTAGTATATATTATATATACAGTGGAATACTACTCAGACATGAAAAAGAGGAAATGTCTGCCACTTGCAACAGCTTGGGTGGGCCCTGAGGGCATTATGCTAAGTGAAATAAATCAGAGAAAGACAAATACTATATAATCTCACTTATATGTGGCTTCCATGATGGATCAGACGGTAAAGGATTTGCCTGCCATGCAGGAGACCTGTGCTCGATCCCTGGGTTGGGAAGGTCCCCTGGAGAAGGAAGTGGCAACCCACTCCAGTATTATTGCATGGAAAATCCCATGGGCTGAAGAGCCTGATGGGCTATAGTTCATGGAGTCACAAAGAGTTGGACATGACTGACTGATGAAGCACTCACAGACTTCCCTGGTAGTCCAGCAGTTAAGAATCCTTCTTCCAATGTGGGAGACACAGGTTCTATCCCAGGATAGGAACTAAGATCCCACAAGCCTCAGGGAAACTAAGCCCATGCACTCTGGAATCCGTGCTGCAATGAAGGAAGATCCTTTGCGCTGCAACTAAGACCTGATGAAGCCAAATAAATAAAAAATTTTTTTTAGAAAAAGAAACTGAGCTCATCACTACAGATGATGGTTGCCAAAGGTGGAGGGTGGGAGGTAGGCAAAAGGCATAAAGGTGAGCAAAATGTATAAATTTCCAGATATAAAATAAATAAACCATGTAAATAAGGGATAGAATGTACTGAATGGTCACTATAATTAGTAACGCCATATGTACATTTGAAACTTTCTAAGGGAATAAATCTTAAAAGATCTCATCACAGGAAAAAAATTATAACTAAAACAAAAAGAGAGAGAATTCAAGGAACTAATCATTGAAAATAATACCACAGGGTTCAATGTCTTCAGTTATCTCATGGTCTAAGTATGCACCTTCCGTCAAGATATTTATCATAAAGAACCTAAGAAATTGTAATAGAAATCTGGTGTTGATTATATAATTAGTTCTCTGAGTAGAAAAAAATGTAGACTCTTGAATTGCACAAAACATGTTTGAACGTCTCAAGTTTGGGCAAGTTCTTTAATGCCATCAATCTTCAGTTCCTTTAACAGTCAAAAATAAGTAGTAATACTTCCCTCATAAGAGTCAATAAACCAAAATACAATTAAATATGTAACATGGTATGGTGGGCTTCCCAGGTGGCGCAAGTGGTAAAGAACCTGCCTGCCAATGCAGGAGCCATATGAGAAGCAGGTTCGATCCCTGGGTCTGGAAGACTCCCTGGAGGAGGAAATGGCAACCTACTCCAGTATTCTTGCCTGAAGAATCCCATGGACAGAGGAGCCTGGCGGGCTACAGTCCACGGGGTCACAAAGAGTGGGAATTGACTGAAGTGACTTAGCACACATGCACACGTAGTTTGTGGAACCAAGTAGGCCTTAATAAATGGCAGTTCCTTTATTCTCTGTAAAGAAGTGAGTATCTGGAGGCTTAGCATACAAAGAACACATTTTCTCTGTGGCAAATTTCTAGGCTCAAGGTCAAAGTCATAGTACCCAGCATGGACTGCCGCACACCCACACAGGGCTCCAGACTGCCCGTGAGCACACTGATTTCCCACTGGCCTCTTGGAACAAGTGGAGCAGGCACGCTCCTCTCCCTTGAATGGGGCACGTTTCTCTCTGGCTTATAGGGCAGGCACTTCTGGAGACTTTGTTTTTGCTGACTTAGTGGGAACTGTACACGTAGAAAGAAAAAAAAACAGTCCACTATAAAAATCCCCACGGTGGCTCAGAGAAGGTAATTTTACCGTAAAAGGAGTAAATTACTTGACTTCTTTAATGTTATCCCGATGGTTTTCTCATTTTCATTTTTTAAGCTTTGCTTATAATTCCACACTATTTCCTCGCAGCTCAGGCCCAACTTGGGCACAAGCCAGAACTTCAATCCTTGTCCTAAACAAGTAGTTCCAAGCAGGAGTTTTCTAACTGTGCCTTTTAGATTTCAGAATCACATTTTACATGAACCCGTTTCATGTGGAGGAATGCTATGTAGTTTCCAAAGTGTTTAAGGTATATTAATTCATAAGTTGTAGAGGCAGAGGTACTGAGTAGGAGTCAGACAGTCATTTTCTGTAAATACTCCGGTAGTAAATATTTCCGGGCTTCCCAGGTGGTGCTAGCAGTAAAGAACCCGCCTGCCAATGCAAGAGACATAAGGGACCTGGATTCGATCCCTGGGTGGGGAAGATCCCCTGGAGAAGGAAACAGCTACCCACTCCAGTATTCTTGCCTGGAGATTCCCCTATTGCCTGCAACTGCTCTGCCCTTGAAAGTGAAAAAAACTATAGACAATATATAAACAATGGGTGTGGTTATGTTCCAGCAGAATTTTTAGGGACACTGAAGGGTGAGATTCATTTAATTTTCACATGATAACAAAAAATCTCTACAAACATTTTCCCCTCAGTTCACAAGCTGTACAAAAATCAACAAAATTTGTCTAGCCCTGAACTAGACGATTATAGCTCACAGAATCAGTGTTAGATCCATGGAAGAGTTTAGGGTTTCTAAACTTTTAGAGTCTCTAAAAGCCCTTCATTTGATAGTTGAGATTCTGGAACACAGAGAAATAGTTTCCTCAAAGTCATACATTAGAGATTTATGGGCCATAATTCCCATCTCCTGATTCCTAAATCAGATTTTTTTTTTTTACTGTACTGTGGCATGTGGGACCTTGGTTGCCCAGCCCAGCCAGGGATCAAACCTATGTCACTTGCATTGGAAGGCAGAGTCTTAACCATTGGATCACTGGAGAAGACCCTAAATCAGATTTTTTTTAAGTATTTTAAAATTTTTATTTCATTTTTTTATATTATGACTGCACTGTGAGGCATGCAGGATCTTAGCTCCCCCTGCAGTGGAAGCTTGGAGTCATAACCACTGGACCACCTGGGAAGTCCCTAATTCAGACTTTTCAAAACCATGTCATTCTACAATAATCTCCATGACTCATACACACTCATGCAAACATCTGCAATGAATCCATAATTAATCTGTGGACATAAATGTCTGTCTCCAAATAAGCCCTTCTGATTTCAACTTGGAGAGTCTTGGACTCTGCAAAAGGACTTCTTCACCTGTGTTACTTGTAGCCTAGTATTAGGGGTAAGGAAAGCATATGAGCCCTCTCTGTTATGACTTATATCACTACCTAAGTTGAATATTAGTACTTTTGAGCTTAAAGGGTCATTGGATATTTTCTTGGCTCACACCTTCAAATTATTTAATAGAAATCAAGGTCCGGAGAGCTTAAATGAACTGCCCAAGGTCATTCAGCGGCAAGATTTGGAAGCAGTGAAGAGCTATTGCAATTGTACCTTACAGTCTGACAGCTTGTGAATATGAAATTGTTTATGAAAAGGAATTTTATTGCTTATAATTAAAGCATGTCTTGTGTTAAAGTTCAGAGAACACATATAATAATCACTGACTACCAAACTGTTCTTATATATCAAGAACTAAACTAGACATTATATAATCCTTTCCTTCTTTACCTTTTTATTTCATTTTGCAGGTCAAGAAGCTGAGGCTTAAAGTGTTTACAACTATCTATTCCATATTACGTAGTCAGTAAGTGACAGAACCACAGTTCAAATTTACTTTTCTCTTTAAAATCTGAACTCTTCACTTTCATGTCACCTCTGTTGGGTGCTCTTGTTTTAAGCCACAATTTCTTGTTTTAAGAAATTTCAACAAACTGGTATAAATTATAAGGGGAATTTATTGGGGCAGAGAATTGCAAGATGAAAATGTGACTTCAAATGTCATTCAGTCAGAGCCCTATAAGCCCTGGCTTTGTCTTCCCTGGCTTGTTGGCTAAGGTCTCAGGTAGCTTCACATAGGTCACATCTGTCCTCAAGCATATCCAGTGAGGATAAAGGTGAAACTAAATCATCTATGGGCCAACAAGCATCTCAATCCTGAGGCTCTGACTGCACAATCCCACGACTGGTCCACAGGTTGAGGATGGAATTAACCTCAGAACTCATCACTAGCACTCCAGGGGGTGTTAAGCCACCCAAAATGAATTGCTGTCACATAAGAGAGGGAAGAGTTACTTCCTCTGGAAGGGAAAATCTGGGGGCTGTTAAAAAAAAAGTGAAGAATGAATATTTTATAGGCAACCAGTGAATTTACCACCTTCATAGCCACCCTACACTTATTTAGTTGATCAGGTCAAAGATACAAAATTGGCAGCATAAACCTTGATAATGGTAACCTTGACTGCTTGCTATAAGGTGGTAGGGGAGGAACTGCTCAAGGTCCATGAAGCACATCAATCTTTAGCAAGCATCTTTGGATTCTTGCCTGCACTTTAGGCATTATTGAACAAATAGGTATCAGCTGATTAAGTTATACCTCCCAGGTATGTGAGGTTTTCCTGGGGGCTAAGTCTGCACTTTGCAGAGAGACAGCAAGGAAATAGTAATGATCCAATTCAATCTCCCCTTGCCGGCCCAGCTACCCTGTGAGTCTTCTCAGACACTCCCATCACCTCTTAGAATAGCTCTCATCACAACATGCTGTGAAGAACTGTTATAAGTCTACTGTTTCCATGATACCTCAGTCTCCTTAGGGAAGGACCAGTTTTTACCTAGCTTTGCCCAGCAGCCTGGAGTAGCATCTCACCCACAGGAAGGGAATGACTGCACAGACAGAATGACAACAGTGCTAGCCGTGAAAGGAGGCTCGACTTGAGCCCTGGAGTGCTGGGGAAGTAACTTAGTTCCTCTGAGCCTGCCATGCTGTGTGTGAGCTCAGTCTTATCCAACTCTTCAGAACCCCATGGACTGTAAACCTCCAGTCCATGGAGTTCTCCAGGCCAGAACACTGGAGTGGGTAGCCTTTCCCTTCTCCAGAGGATCTCCCCAACCCAGGGATCAAACCTAGGTCTCCCAGATTTTAGGTGGATTCTTTACCAGCTGAGCCACCAGGGAAGCCCAAGAGCACTGGAGTGGGTAGCCTATCCCTTCTCCAGGGGATCTTCCTGACCCAGGAATCAAATCAGGGTCTCCTGCATTGCAGGCGAATTCTTTACGAAGTGAGCTATCAGGGGCACAACAGTTGATGGTAAGCCACCTAATTGATGGTATTTTGTTATGGCAGCTTGAATATACTGAGACAATACTGCAATGCACCAATAAGTATGCCCCATATTTTAATCAATAGTGTTTTGTCTTATGTACTATATCATAGTAGTATAACATAAAATAATGGTGAATCTTACAATTAACTATGTCTGACTGTCAATAAAATATGGGTTTTCCTGGTGACTCAGATGATAAGGAATCTGCCTGCAGGGCCGGAGACCAGGTTTGATCCATGGGTCAGGAAGTTCCCTTGGAGAAGGGAATGGCACCCCACTCCAGTATTCTTACCTGGGAAGTCCCATTCGCAGAGATGCCTGGTGAGCTACAGTCCATAGGGTCACAAAAGTCAGAGACAACTGAGCAACTAACACTTTCGCTTTCAGATATCCATGCAGTCTTTTGCCTCTGACAAATGCCCCAAAGCCTGCCTAAGAATCAACTATTCTATTTCATGGTGGAATGTAAAAAAAAAAAAAAAAAAAAACCCAAAACGAAGGACTTTCCTGGTGACAGTGAGTAGGAATCCTCCTCCCAATACAGGGGATGTGGGTTGATCCCTGGTCCAGGAAGATTCCACGTGCTGCAGAGCAACTAAGCCCCTGAGTCATGATTACTGAGCCTGAGATTTAGAGCCCAAGAGCCACAATGACTGAAGCCCTTGGGCCTAGAGCCTGTGCTCCCCAGCAAGAGAAGCAATGAGCCCACATATCTTAAGGAAGAGTAGCCCCACTCACTACAACTAGAGAAAGCCCACACACAGCAACGAAGACCATTATAATCAAAAATAAATAATTTTAAAGAGCAAATAAATAAACATAACTAAATAGAAACAGAGACATAGATTACAGAGAACAAACAGGTGGTTGCTAGAGGAGAGAGGGCTTTGGGGGGGATTTGAAATGGTGAGGGAGATTAAGAGGTGCAAACTTTCAGTTACAAAATAAATGAGTCATGGATATGAAATGTACAATGTGGAGAATACAGTCAATAATTGTGTGATAGCATTGTAGGGTTACAGATGACAACTTGACTTGTGATGGTGATGGTTTTGAGATATATAGAAATACTGAACCATTACATCATTGAATATCAGGAACTAACATAGTGTTTCAATCAATTATACTTCAAAAAAAAAAGATGAAACTATTTGCAAAGCAGAAATAGAGACATAGATTCAAAGAACAAACGTATGGACACCAAGAGGGGAAAGTGGGATTGGGATAAACTGGAAGACTAGGATTGACATCTATATACTGCTTTATATAAAGTGGGCTTCCCTGTGGCTCAGACGGTGAAGACCTGCAGTGCAGGAGACCTGGAATAGGTAACTAATGACAGCCTACTGTACAGTATATGGAAAAACAAATTTATAGAAAAAGAGATCAGAATTGTGGCTACTGGAGGCAGAGGGTGGGGGAGGGTGGGGAATTGACAGGCAAAAGCTACAAACTTCCAGTTATAAGATAAGTAAGTACTCGGGATGTAATGTACAATATGATAAAGGTAATTAACACTGCTGTTCATTACATATTAAAGAAAGTAAACACCCTGAGTCCTCATCACAAGGAAAATTTTTTGTTCTATTTTTTAAATGTTGCATCTATATGAGATGATGGCTGTTCACAAAACCTATTGTGATAATCATATGATGATGGGTGTGGTCAAATCGTTACATTGTACACCTTAAACTTATCCACTGGTTTATCTCAATTGTCATTTAGTCGCTATTTTCGACCCCATGGACTATAGCCCACCAGACTCATCTGTTCATGGAATTTCCCAAGCAAGAATACTGGAGTGGGTTGCCATTTCTTCCTCCAGAGGATCTTTCCAACTCAGGGATTAAACCCGTATCTCCTGCATTGACAGGCAGATTCTTTACCACTACACTACCAGGAAAGCCCTGTATGTCAATTATATCTCAGCAAAACTGGAAGGAAGAAAAAAAGAATCAATTTTTCTATTTATCAACCTCAAGAGATTGCCTCCACAGCCCTCAGAGCATCCTGATGCCTTTTATGATTCCCTGTCCATCCATCTGGCATATATCCAAACCTTTCTGGAAATTATTTGTATTTTCATTTCCACATATTTAGTGCAGCACTCAATTTTATTTGTCCTTATGTTCCGTTACCCTCTCACCATCACCACTACCAAGCTTTAAGTAATGGGAAGAACTCTGCAATATTTTGGAAATACTTAGTTCAGGTCTAGTTTTGTCACTAATTAGCTAGATGTCTAATCTCTGTCATCTGTGGTACGGCGGTGCCAACATATTCCTCACAGTTGTGCAAGGTTGAATGAGATCATATATGTGGACATCCTTTGAAATGACTGCCTTCTGAAATCCAGTGAACAGAAAGGCCTCCTTCCCCTTCTGTAATTTTACCAGTCTTGGGCAACTTCCAAAAACAATACTTTAGAAGAAAGTGTCTTTTAAGGTGAGTTTCATGAATTCCTATACTCACCACACATTCACTGGGATGATTTCTGTTCTCCTAAGATCTACAAGACATGGAAAACAAAGTGACTGATTGTTGCATTCAACTGCATCCAGTTTCCAGTAAGAATGTGAACTCCACAGCTTTAAATGTCAGTGTCCCCTCGACTCTGCCTTCCGGCAAGAACTGCTTCCCTCGAAGGGGCCGGCTGGAGAGTCTTATCTTGATGGTTTCAAGGCAGGGCAAGATTTAACTTGAAATTGTGAGTTTCTTTCAATGCCACCTACCACAGATAAGCTCCTTTTTATGTTTGGTGATAGAAAGAAATTATTTACGTCCAGCTCTATGGACAGAGGAGCCTGGTGGGCTGTTGTCCATGGGGTCGCAAAGAGTTGGATGAATGCACACACACACAGTACTGGACTGACCAGTGGTTGGTTGAATCTGTGGATGCAGAGTCCGTGGGTACTGGGGTGGGGCGACTGTACTATGCCATTGTATTTAAGACACTGGAACAGCTGTGGATTTTGATATTTGCGGGAGAGAAGGGAGGCGGGGGTGTCAATCATGGAACCAATTCCCTTACCACCTGCAGACAGAGGGATGGCTATATTTGCAGTTTCTTCTTTTTAACTTTGTGCATCCCCCTACTTTGTGTGTTAGTTTCTCAGTCATGTCCAACTCTTTGCGACCCCACTAACTGTAACCCGCCAGGCTCCTCTGTCCATGGAATTCTCTAGACAAGAATACTGGAGTGGATTGCCATTCCCTTCTCCAGAGCATCTTCCTGACCCAGGGATGGAACACTGGTCTCCTGCTTCGCAGGCAGTTTCTTTACTGTTTGAGCTACAGGGATGTCCTTCCCCCTCTTTGCACACAATTAAAATGAGGGTTTGTCTCTTACTTGGTTTTAGGCTTTGAATGACGAAGTGGGAGCAGAGTGGGCAATAGGACACGATCTAATTGATATTTAATGACCACTTTGTTCTCAATTTACCCCCATCACCTCATTTCTATAGATAACACACAGCCATCTTAAATATTAGTATTTATTTGAGATGCGGACACTGGAGGCGAACTGTCCAACATCAGAACTGGACCAACCTTTCTGAGCACAGACTCCCAACTTCCTGTTTTTGATTTTAGATTTTGGGTTTTGTCTGGGTAGAAAAGGGGTGAAAAAAAGTATTGAGGAAGCATTGAGCATTGTATTTTTAATTCTCTTAAACCGGAGCTCATCTTCTTCTACTTTCTATATCTGAAAATGAACCTGTCAGTGGAGCATTTATGTTTTCCTGGAACAAGCTCAGATTCTTAAGACATTACAGAACAAGTCTCTAGCTAAAGGCATTCCATGCAGACAGCCTTAGGGAAGACGTGGGAGATATATTACATGAATGAGTTAGTATGAAGATGCTAATGAAACGTACACACACAGGTAAAAGCAGAGGGTATAATTTGCTGATAAAGTTATTTAATATCAACTACCAAGAACTAAAAATATTAAAAAGTAAATCTTTTAAAATTAAATTGCAAAAAGAGAGACTTACCTAAAGAGGAAAATAAGATTATTTCCAAGCCTGAGATTTATTAGTATAAATAATCACAAAGAAAAGATCTCTTTTTTATTTTAGAGTATGTTTTCTTTGGACAGAAGGGAAAAATTGCTTTGTACCCTTGTCAAACTTCATCTGTTATGAAGTCTATAAGATACAATTCTTATGAAAGATTAAATTTTTTTCATGTCACAGCTTTTGTGTGATTATTGTATTGTTTATTTTCTCAGCCAAGTTTCCCCACCATCCCCCTCCCCCTTTGTTACTTTTCTAGTCTCTGAAGAGTAACGGGATTTCTTTGAGAAGTCTTCATATTAGAAAGGAAAAAAATTATTCTGAAATTAATTGGATTTCTCAGATACAACTTTATGGTCTCAGTTTCTTACAAAAACCACGAATAGTTTAAACGTTTAAAAGCATAAAAGAAAATGAAACTTCCAGAACTTTTTGGTTAACAAAAGGAGTACAGAAAATATATTTGGAGAAAAGGGTGGAAGAAAAAGCGGAAATTAATTCTACAATACCATCAAGCAGAGTTTTTGGGGGGAAATCCGCTTTAGCAGAAAGCCGGGCACCATTGGTAGTCTATGTATCATTAATTGACTCTTCGGTGAAACAAAGTGTCATTTTCTTGGGGCATGAAAAACCCATTGCTGTGGGGAAAAAAAGACATTTCTTCCGTCTTATCTCTCAATTTAGTGGCCTGGGGAGGTTGTGGAGGGGAACTGGGTGTCCTGGAAAAAGTACATCGTGGCTTTCTGGGCTAAGTCTGGGCGAGCCGTGCGACTGAGCCCGGTTCGTGCCCATCGACTGCTATACGGCTCCTGGCGTCGGAGTCAAGCTGCCCACTGGCTAACCTGTCCCCAGAGGTCAGGAAGCAGAGTTTGGAGCCAGGAGATGTGGCCGCCCTGGCGGGGCGGCTGGCGGGCCCGGTCGCTCCGAGACCTCAGAGCACCTGCTCTTCCGCTGCCTCCCGGCCGTCCCCGCGGGCTGGGCCGGGGGCGCCGTGGGCCGGGGGCCGGTGTCCGGAGCGTCGATCGCAGGCGCCCGGGGCGGAGGCGCCCTCCCCGCCGGTCCCCGCCCGGCTCCCGACGGGCGCGCCGCCAGGGCTGGGGAGGGGCGGGGGCCAGCGCGGGGCAGGGCCGGGCCGGGCTGCTCCGGGGCCGGCGATCTCCGAGGAACCCCGGCACTTGCCCAGAAGGTGTGCAGAGCGCGCCATGAGGACGCTGTGGATGGCGCTGTGCGTGCTGGCGCGGCTGTGGCCCGGGGCCCTGGCCGGCTGCGCGGACGCCGGGCGCTGCTGCCCCGGCCGGGACCCTGCCTGCTTCGCCAGCGGCTGGAGGCAGGACCGGGTCTACGGGACGTGCTTCTGCGACCAAGCCTGCCGCCTCACCGGGGACTGCTGCTTCGACTATGCCAGGGCGTGCCCAGGTGAGTGATGGGCCCGAGGGTGGGCGGCTGGCAGTTGGCCCGCAGCAGAGGGGCGCAGGTCTCACACCGGGGACAACAGTCCCCGAGCCAGGCTTTCCTGGGCTCGTCTATTCCACCCTAGCCCCCCTCCCCCATTCAGTCTACCCAGCTCTCTTCCATGCTAGGGTCCTCCAGCCCCTGGCATCCAGGTCCACCCAACTGTCTTTGCCCCAGGGTTCTCAGCGCCCTCTCTCTAGGTATTCCCCAGACTCTCCATCCTAGGGTCCCCCTGCCCCTTCCATCCAGGGATCTCCAGTCTTCTGGATATACAGGTCCAAAGCACCCCTTCCTACCAGTGCCTGGCCACAGGGACTAGAGCCTGTGTTCTGGAAGGGCACAGGCCATCTCTGCCTAGTGAAGCCCTCCACTTGGGAACTCGAGGCCTGGTCCAGCCACCTCCTGCCTGGAGACATGGCGCTGACAGGTGCCAGGGGAACACCCCAGTCCAGGTTCCACAGCGTGCTTTCTGTTAACCCTTAGGTTTCAATCAAGAGGGGATAAGGGGAGGAATGTGGCACCAAGGCCTGGCTCTGGGAGGGTGCTTTCTTCTGGAGAAGGAGTTTCAGGAGGACCACAGTTGTCCTCACCTGCACTCCAGCCTGCTGCACAGCCCCTTCCTCCTACGAGGTGTTTCATATGTTCTTTGAATTCAATTGTATCTATATAACATGATTAAGAGTTTTATCTCAGGGTTCCTAGTATGTTTCATTCTTGCTAGTTTTCCTTTAGGTTCAGTCTTTTTGATCTTTAAACCTCACACAGTATAGGCTCCTGGTATAGACACATAAATGCCAACTTAATTAAAAGGTAAAGGAAGATGTGAGAATAGTCCTGAAGAACAAGGCATACTTGAGAAGAAGCCAGGTCTGGAAAGAAAAGTAGCCCTGCTCCCTGATAATCACAAAACCCCAAAAGCCATGCATGCATTAGGGCTTGACCTCAAGGATCCTGGTGTTGTGTGATCCTCAGCATGTTCCTGGAAAAGGAAACTGCAGGGCTGTTATTCCCCAGGTATCTGGATGCCTGAGCGAGAGTAGCACCCTTTCTACCTCTTTTTAGGCAGGGAGAGGCCACAGGTCCACAGCAGGATACTCACCCAGACCTGCTGTTGAAAGAACACGGTTGAAAAACCATGAAGGTTTTTTTTTTATTTTGATTGAAAGCTAGTGATACATCTGAGAATATAGATTTTTATTTTTTTTAAGCTGCTTTCCTGCTTCTGCACCAAAGCCAGGGCACTTTACTATCCAAGTAAGGTGAAGAGTCAATTACTTAGGAAATGCAGTAGCCTCTGGCCAGGTGCCCCTGCTCTTCACAGCATCCCTCCCAAACTCCTGTTTGTCTCGGTTCCCTGGATCACTCTAGCGAAGCCTTCCCACTATGGCAGTCTCTCGCTCCAAACTGTTTTTCTCTCTTGAGCATTCTACCTACATTTTAAAGGGAAATACAGAAATTCCTGCAGTTCAGATCATGGGACCCAGTCTGTGGTAAGCACAGTGAAACAAAAACCGTGAAGACACAGTTTCTGCCCTCCTGAAAGTTCAGAGCCCAGCAGGGAAACACACACACAAAACCATCTGCAACATGCTCAGCTCCAAATAATGGATCTGGGAGGCCAGAGAGGAAAAGCTCAGAAGACCGGAGGAATTCTAGGAAGGCTTCTCAGAGGAAGTAATGGGCAAGCCTAGTCACAGAGAATGAGCAAGAAGCCTCTAGAAGGGGAATGGGAGTTCTAGAAGCAAAGCATCCATGGCTGTTCAGTGTTACCTGTGGGCAGCAGCGTTTGGTGCCAGTGCTAGGCCAGGCCCTGACAGTCACCTGGTGAACAGGACAGACAGAGAACATGGCTAGATAGGTGAGTGTCAGGAGGAAAACTGGCCTTTTCATGCGCCCGAACAATGCTATGAGGAGTTCTAGAATCCTCCAAGTCTCTATTTGGTCAAAAATAAATCCCTCCTTTTTAGTCCAGGAAGTAGAAATAATAAACAAAGGCCTGTCATTTCAGAGTGAGGATTTTTTGGGAAGGTGATAGCAGAAGAGAGAAGACTTTAACATCTCCTAGAGAGAGAACTCAGAAAAATATCCTGGGCTCTTTGTGCTTAGGGGCGGCGGACAAAGAAACCCAAACCAGAAAAGGGAATGGGCCCTGATAGGATTTTTAAAGGAGTATTTTCAGGAACCTTAAATGCCCTTCCCAAGGGAGTTAGCAGAGGCTCTCCCAGGCCTAGGCAGAAACAGACTTCGGATGGAAAAGGCTCCTCTGTGATAGATTCTCTGCATCTGGAGTTTTGGGGGCAAGGCAGCAAGAAAATAGAGACAACTAGGGATTTCCCTGGTGGTCCAATGGCTAAGACTCCTCCCTTCCAGTGCTGGGGGCCTGGGTTCCATTCCTAGTTCGGGAACTAGATCTCGAAGAATGCTGCAACTACAATCTGGTGCAGCTAAATAAATAAATAAACATATTTTTTTAAAACAAGAAAGAAAATAGAAACAGTTGGAAGGCAGCCACTCTGTGAGCCCTAGCCTTTTCAGGCCTCAGAGCTGATGGAGAGTGAGCGGCAAAACGGAGCTGAGATGCTTGGTTTCCACAGCCCTGGCTCGGCATCACAGCCATGCTGTGTGTTTGGGGGAAAGGTGAGGTGGGCTTGTACTGGTGTTTCCCAGCTGTAGGAGCTGGGGTTTTCAGAGGGCTCTCCCATCACAAAGTTAACACTAGTGGGCAACAGAATGAGGTCAGAACCCACGACAGCCTGCTTTCAAGCTGCCGTCAGCCCCATCTGTCCGTGCCAACTCATAGCAATGATTTACTCCTGGATAAATCAAGGAGCAGCAGCTCAGGGCTCCCCGTGACTCAGTGTACAAAGAACTGCTCTGCCTCAGCATCTTGTTTTCTTCTTACCTAAGGATACATTACCTGCCAATGTTGCCAGAAGCAGTTTTGACTGAAATGACATTACATATGAATGAAAAAGGTAACTGTGTCAGTGGAACTTACCTCTCGCCCTTCTGATTTTTTCATCTTGATAAATGCACTATTATTATTATTATTATTATTATTATTTTGATGTGGCTAAGAGAGGAAATACTGGAAACTGTTTTCTAAATAGAAAGTTATTTTTTACTCGGTAAAAATAAGTTGACTCTAAAGACTGACTAAACTTTCAGATTTCCCTGGCAGGACAGAGGTTAAGCCTCTATGCTACCAATACAGGAGGTGCAGTTTTGATCCCTGGGCAGGGGACTAAGATCCCACATGCCCCACGGCATAGCCAAGAAAAAAAACAAAAACACAACAGACCCAGAATGACTAAGCTTTCCAACAAAAAATAAGTTCTGAAACTAATCATCTCAGAAAATCTCATTAGGGTGATGGCATTGGTTTCGACACCAATAATGTATGTCCATAATCACTCCACACCCCCAAATGATAGAAAATTCACCATTGGCTGAGCCTGACCAGATATGGGAAAAGGCCGAGGAGGGGGTAGATCCAAGTTACCGTGCCCTGAAAGAACTTCCTGGAAGATTTGCTTATCAGGCTCCTAATGCCCAAGCTCCAGCTCATCAGCTGTGTTCACAGAGTCTGCCTTCTAAGACCATAGAAGCAGTAAGTTGCACTAGATCTTGGATGAGCAACTTAAGAAAGAGTAATCATAAACTCAAGTGAAGCAGGACAAAGAAACGAGTAGCCTATATGTGCCAGTCTCTTCTGCCAGATTGATGGGGAATCTAGGAAACCAACTAGGCCTTCCCAGGTGGTGCTAGTGATAAAGACCCTGCCTGCCAATGTAAGGAGATGGAAGAGACCAGGTTCGATCCCTGGGTCTGGAAGATCTCCTGGAGGAGGAAATGGCAACCGACTCCCATATTCTTGCCTGGAGAATCCCATGGACAGAGGAGCCTGGCGGGCTACAGTCTGTGGGGTCACAGAGAGTCAGACACAATTAAAATGGCTTAGCACACAGCACTAGGAAATCAACTGGCCAAAATCTGCTGACATCTTAACTGGAGGGAGCAGGGGCATCATGCTGGAAAATACAGGCTCCCAAACTCACCCCCTAAAATGGATAGCACAGTCCACGATGATTTAGAAAGTCAAGACTTCACTGGAGCCGTCATAGCCTGAGAGACAGTGTGTGGCTTCCCCTGCCTTTGTCCTTGCGGAAATAACGAGCAAGGACTGGCGCCAGAATTTGACATGATTTGGCTGCAGCCCGGGGTCTGCAGTCCAGGAGGGGAAAGTCATCCATGCTTACCCAGCACTTACTCTGTGCCAGGCCCTCCTCTCTAAGGAGCCTCACAGCTCTCAATTTACTTATGTCTCACAACCCACCAAGCGATTCTCCATTTTGACCTCATTCTACGAATGAGCTAAAGAAGCACAGAAAGGTCAAGCAGTTTGTCCAAAGTCACACAGCTAAAAAGTGATGAAGTGAGATTTGAACCCAGGGGCTCTGGATCCAGAGCCCATAGGTTTAAATATTAGGTTTTCACTACCTCAGGGAAATGAGGCTTCATGACAAGCTGTGGACTTTGCAGAGCAGGCACCATATAAATACTGGTAGAGTGAGGGTTTTTTCCTGCATCAACTGTGTGCCTCTTGAGGGCAAGAAAATGTGTCCTGCTCCTCTTTCCAATCCCCTAAGAGTTATTGTGGGGCTTCCCAGGTGGCACTAGAGGTAAAGAACTTGCCTGTCAAAGCAGGAGACATAAGAGACAGCGGGTTCAATCCCTGGATTGGGAAGATCCCCTAGGGTAGAGCATGGTAACCCACTCCAGTGTTCTTGCTTGGAGAATCCCATGGACAGAAAAGCCTGGCAGGTTACACTCCATAGGGTCACAAAGAGTCAGACACGACTAAAGCAACTGAAGATGCACACACTCAAGAGCTATTGCAGTGTTGCTAACAAACAATTGTCCAAAAGAAATGGGACCACTCAGTGCCTCTGAGGCATATCCACATGTCCTTTTTAAAAATGATATGTTCCTTCCTTATCACAAAATATATATTTGTTGCAGAAAGTGTGGGAATGCACAAAAGGAGAAAAGAACTCACCTTAGACACTTACTACCTAGCAAAGTATCATTATCTTTTTTCTTTTTATCCCCTTCCCCACCCCAGGTTTGCACAGTGTCTGCAATCCTGTTTTTCTAAGGTGCCTTGCTAGCATTTCATAAACTTGTCCTGTTAATAGCTATCAGGGACCAATAACATGGTTTCTGCAAGAGGAAACAAATACTCGATCATTTTATTTATGCTTTTTGAAGGGCTCCATAGGCACTTGGGCAATTTTTATGGTCTTGTTTGACTTTCAGAGAAGCTGTGATAAGTTTCCTGGGAAAGGGGCACGTATGCACAAGGAGAGAGAAAAAGGCAGATGACATAAATTTAAAATTGTGTCACCCAGGGCTTCCTTGGCAATCAGTGGTTAATACCTCATCTTCCAATGCAGGGGGTGTGGGTTCGGTCCCTGGTCAGGGAGCTAAGATTCCCATATGCTTTGCAGCCAAAAAACTAAAACAGAAAACGGAAGGACTATTGTAATAAATTCAATAAAGACTTTAAAACTGGTCCACATAAAAGAAAAAGATCTTTAAAAAAATAAATAAAATTGTGGCACCCTGAGGAGTGTGTGTGTGTGTGTGTGTGTGTGTGTGTGTGTGTGTGTGTAAGGGACTGTTTTATTTTTCCTTCATAGCCTTTTTTTTTTTTCCAGTTTTTGGCTGTGCTGTGCAGCTTGTGAGATTTTAGTTCTCTATCCAGGGATTAAACCCAGATCCTCAGCAGTGAGAGTATGGAGTCCTAACCACAGCCGCCAGGGAATTCCCTTCCATAGACTGTCGAGAAACAGAAGCCAAGCATCAGTGCTGCTGCTGTGCATAAAGTGCAAAAAGAACATTTCCTTAGAAATGGTTAGGGCTAAGAACTGATTGGAAGTTAACAAAGTGAGGGAGAAAGTGCTTGATCGTGGGTGGCCTTCACCTTTTAGGTGGCAAAGAGCCAGGCAGGCAGGGCCAGATTACAGAGAGGAAAGTTTGAGTGTCTGATTAACCAAGGAGAGGCTATAGGAAGATAACCAGGCCTTACGTTAAGAAGAAATAATCCAGACTGTATTCACGAAATGAAGGAGCTTGCCTTTCAGCTCAGTTTGCTGCTGCTGCTGCTGCTGCTGCTGCTGTGTGTGTGTGTGTGTGTGTGTGTGTGTGTGTGTGTGTATTTGGCATCATCAAAGAAAAGCATTAGAAAAAAAAATTTTTTTTGATTACCCTTTGATACCTACAAGACTTCCCTGGAGGCTCAGATGGTAAAGAATCTGCCTGCAGTGCAGAAGACCTGGGTTCAATCCCTGGGTGGGGAAGATACCCTGCAGAAGGGAATGGCAACCCAATCCAGTATTCTTGCCTGGAGAATCCTATGGACAGAGGAGCCTGGCAGGCCAACAGTCCATGGGGTCACAAAGAGTTGGACACAGCTGAGTGACTAACACTTGACACCTACAGTTGAAAATAGTGTGTGTAATTCTCGTTTCCACCTCTCTCTAGACTAAGAATGGGCCTGGGGAAAGCTGAGTGGGAAATCTGGGAGGGAAAGCATCTGTAGAAAGATGGGCCCAAAAGCTGCAGGGCAGGGGTCTATTGGAACAGTAAGTCCACGAGTGGCTCATACGAGATACACACAGGGGTTTTCCCCACCATATTCTGAAATTCTCCAGTGAGGGAAATCAGGCTCAAATCAAAGGAAATACCACTTCACTCCACAGATAATGCTGAAAGAGTTTGTCATTTTCAAGATGTGGTAATGCCAGGAGATATAAACAGGTTAAGAAGGACTTGATGGACTGTGGTTGCTGGGAGAAACTGGATTCTACTTAACCTAAAGGAGCAGAGAAGCAGTGCTCCTTCTAGGGGGCACTCTTTGGGGCCACCATTGCCAGGAGATCCTAGGCAACTCTGGCCCTTGTTAGGAATTTCTTCTGTGTTTGGTTCTGGGAGTTTCTGACTTCATTCTTCTACTGGCTTTCCTTCACACCCTGGAGCCTCTGTCAGTCCTTTGGCTTCTTATTGGGTTGGGCAAAAAGTTCATTACAGAAAAACCCAAATGAAATTTTAACCCAACCCAAACTTATGATGTGAGCAGGCCAGAGTCTGTTTCAATGTAGAATTTAATTTAGGAAGGAGGAGGACCTGGTCTAATGCCATTTCATTCATCCATTCAACAATTTATGGAGCACCTGACATCTGCCAAGTGCTAAGGATGAAATAAAAAATGAACAATAAACAAAATAAATACATATGTATTCTGAATTATTGGCTTCCCTGGTGGCTCAGACGGTAAAGAGTCTGCCTGTAATGCCGGAGACCCAGGTTCAATCCCTGGGTCAGGAAGATCCCCTGGAGAAGAGAATGGCAACCCACTCCAATATTCTTGCCTGGAAAATCCCATGGACTGAGGAGCCTGACAAGCTACAGTCTACGGGGTTGCAAAGAGTCGGACATGACTGAGCGACTTCATTTGGTTGGTATTCTGAATTATGGAGATGCTAGAAGTCAGGAAACACTGAGTTCTGAGAGGAAATAATTTTGTGGGGTGTGTGTATGTGTGTGTGTGATAAGCCGGTCAGGAAAGGTCTCCCTGGAAAGGAAATAGTTCAGCTGGGACCTCAAAGATGAGCCAAACCCAGCCATGCCCAGTGTGGGAGGAACATTCCAGCAGAGGGAACTCACAGCCAAGGGTCCTGAAAAAGTGAGAGTGGGCGTGGCCAGGGGCGCGGGGCCAGTGTGGGCGGAGCTTGGAAAGAGGTGGTGGGGAGTGGGGGCCGGCTCCCGGTGGGAGTGACAGGCAGGCACAGGCGGGTCACCCAGGACTTGGTGGGCCACGCAGGGAGTTTGGATTCTATTCCAAATTCAATGGCAAAACCTTGGAAGTTTTAAAAGCCATTAAGAGAGAGAGAGAGAGAGAGAGAAGTGGCACATCTTTTAAAGTGATTTTACTTGGCTCCTACTTGTGTTCAGTCACTCAGTGGTGTCTGACTCTTTGCGACCCCATGGACTGTAGCCCGCCTGGTTCTTTTGTTCATGGGATTCTCTATCAAGAATACTGAAGTGGGCTCCCATTTCCTTCTCCAGGGAATCTTTCTGATCTAGGGATCAAACCTGCTTCTCTTGAGTCTCCTGCAATGGCAGGCAGATTCTTTATCACTGAGCCACCCAGGAAGCCCAATTTTACTTCGATATGACTGGCTATTCCCCTTAGAACATGGGGAAATATCCCCTACTGTTGTGTGAAGATTCATTACTAAACTGTATAACTTACTTTTCTGCTCTTGGCCATTCTCCCCGTGGCTGTGGTGGGGACATCTGATAACCAGAAGGCTCTGGAGGAAGGGACACAAGCTGGCGTATGGGGAAGGCTTGATGGCTCCTTCCACTCCGGATCTGTCCACTTGCCACTCCCCAGTGAGCCCAGAGCCAGAGGTGTTCACTGCACCCAAAGTAGAAGCTTAAACATCTGCTTCCTACCTCTGTTCTCTTCCATGTCTGATTCTGTCTCCGTTTCCCATTCCCTTATATATCCCAGGATCACTTCCCAAATAAATTGCTCTCAGTCAGATTCATGTCTGAGGGTTCACTTCTGGGGAAACTCAACCTGAATGTTATGTGGAGTTGAAACAAAGGAGAAAAAAAAGGCTTGCAGTGCTTCCAGGCATCCATTAAATCTAGGCTTCTTTCCTCTAAAAGGGGTAGGATGGTGTTATCAAATTCAAATTATTAAGACCCAGGGAAGCTGCAGTGAGCTTGGAGTGAGGAGCTCTTTCTGCTGGCTAGGTGAGAGTCTGCCAGATCCCGGTGACAGCCAGTGAAATGTGAAGGATGAGAAAGTCATATGAAGAAAGACTGTTTTGATATGTTGTATACAGATGTGAGTTAGGTGAGCTTTAGTGGGAAGGGAACAAGAACACTAATGGAAGAGTTCAAAAGGAAATTCGTGTCAAGCTGCTGAGATATATGACTTGTGGTAATAAATCTGTCAGAAGTTTCTGTTCTCCCAACCTCCGTGACCAAAGATTGCTTGTGATCTGTGACAAATTGCAATCCAAAGAATCAAAAGTTCACAAGTTAATTAAGATGAGAATCTTTTGTGCAGAACAGGAATAAATACTTCGGACTCATCTTCCAACTCAAAATATTTTGTGGAACACCTTTCTACTGGTTAAACTCTACATGAACATTTTTCACTTTGTCTGACAATGAAGACCCCAAGATGTTCTTGTTCAGGGCCCAGAACTTTCTGAGTCTCTTTATGAGGTTGTTGAAATTATAGATTAGGCTTCCCAGGTAGCTCTAGTGGTAAAGAACCCTGCCTGCCAATGCAGGAGACTTAAGAAACATGGGTCCAATCCCTGGGTTGGGAAGATGCCCTGGAGGAGGGCATGGCAACCTACTCCAGTATTCCTGCTCGGAGAATCCCATGGACAGAGGAGCCTGGCAGTAGGATCACAAAGAGTTGGATATGATGGAAGCCACTTACCACATACATACAAAGTCATAAATTAGGAAGAAAGGGCATAGCATCTTTCCAAGGACAAATATTAACAAATAGGAACAACAGTTGATTCAATGACTCTGTGATTTGAGGACTTTACCTATGATTCAAACCAAATAAAATAAATAAAGATTTATGAGACAAGACGTAAATGTTGAAGAAATACTGGGAGACTAAATTCATCCCCCCATATCAACTGTTACCCAATGGATAAAGTATTGTTGTTCAGTCTCACAATGGTGTCCAACTCTGTGACCCCATGGACTGCAGCACACCAGGCTTCCCTGTCCTTCACCATCTCCTGGAGTTTGCTCAAACTCATGTCCATTGAGTCGGTGATGGATAGGGTATAACCAAGGCCATATAACTAAGTTTTGGATTAAAGCCATGGCAAAACTGTATTTTATAGTGCCTCCAAATGTTTAATCTTTGAAACAAGTGTATATTTCTAAAGTGTATTATTAAGTATAGTTCAAGCACAGGACTAACTAAACTCAGGGATGAGAGATTTGGGGAAGAAAAAGAGTTATTAAAGGAATTAAGGACAGGAGGTGCCTAACCTGCAATCTCCTTAAATGCCTTCTGGTTCTATGGGCCAACTGAATCACAGGGCTGTGAAAATAAAAAGGGAAGGTTAACAAGAGATAATAAGCAGAAAGTGACCTGTTATTGATTTTCCAAAGGATGTGTGCATGGCAGATATTGGAAATGAACTCTCATGTGGCTCATTCTTGCTTCCTTAGGTTGTTGACATGTGTGATACCTATAAGGTTTTTTGTCTGGTTTTTAGATTCACAGAATTTTGTTTCATTTATTTATTTGCCACATTGCAAGGCGTATATGATCTTAGTTCCCTGACCAAGGGTTCAAATCCAGACCTCCTGCAGTGGAAGGAGAGTCTTAACCACTGGACCACCAAGGAAGTCCCAACCTATAAGTTTTTAAATGATTAATAAAAGCAGTTTTAGAGCAGTTTGACACTCTTTAGTTACTGACCAAACTTTATGTTGTATATGATCCTTTTCATGTCACGGGTAGTGCTACTGAATGATATAGCTTCCAGACACCACGAACCCTAAACTAGAGTGTGCTGAGAGGCAAAATGCGTTTTCAATTACAAATTGTCAGAAGTCCCATCAGATTTCAAAGAAGTTTGGGTGTTTTCTTGGTGAAGACTTTGAAAACTTGAATGTATGAGGGTGATTGGGAAAAGTCGGTCACATTTTGTGGGAAAGGAATTTTGGCACCCAGTTCAGGGTACATCTTCTGTTTCTTTGTTTTTCTCTTTCCTTATATCCCATTTCAAGTCTTCAAGTAATTCAATTTGAAAACTCAGTACAATCCTTTTAAAAGACTCATTAGGATTTTAAATGACAAAGTTAAATATGCAACCACATTGATTTTTACAGTCATGAGCAGAGAATTGAGAACCAAATTCATCCCCTGACTCTCTGCCCCTTCATGCCTCACCATGGGTATTCTTACCTTCTGTGGGCCCTGGTTGCTGATCTCTAAATGTCACCTTGTATAGTATATGAGTCCCTGAGCCATGGGGGTGAGAATAGAGCACCAGGAGAAACCTAGCAGATAGAGGTCATTGGCGTGGCCCTATGCCATGTCTTAAGGAGGCACATTTCCTGATAAGAATTGACCTGGGTAAGTGATGGGATGTTGGGAGAAGTGATTGGTGGGAGAAACACCTGTTTTTTGGTTTTTTTTTTCTGGCCACACTGGGTCTTTGTTTCTGCACGTTGGCTTTTTCTACCCTCTGGTGGGGGGGTCTTCTCATTGGGATGGCTTCTGTTGTTACTGCGCAGGGCTCTAGGGCCCAGAGGCTTCAGTAGTTGCCAGCTAGGGCTTGGCTGCTCTGCAGTATGTGGAATTTTCCCAGACCAGGGATGGAACCTGTGACCCCTCCATTGACAGGCAGATTCTTAACCACCAGACCACCAGGGAAGTCCCACCTTTTCTTTTTTAGAATTTATTTCCTTCATGTTTTCTACACTGAATGTGTATTACTGTTGTTGTTTAGTCGCTAAGTTGTGTCCACTCTTTGCGACCCCATGGACTGCAGCGCGCCAGACTTCCCTGTCCTCCACCCATGAATGTGTATTACTGTTGCCCTAAAAATACTCTGGACAGAGGAGGATAAAGTTACAATCAAAGGAAAACGAGGGCAAAGAGCTGATCTAAGACCGGAGAGTAAGAGGAAGTACCCTGAAGGCATCAATCTCTTACTGGTGGTGGGGCGGGGGGCTGGCTCAGACCCACCTTCACGATCTGGGAACATCCGCCCGCCTCTAAAGGATACGCATTTATCAGTTCACCATCAGGGCAGGTGGCGGGTGGCATCAATGGCAACGTTGTGCGTTCCTCCTGATCCACCTCCGGGTCCCGGCCCGATGTGTGCACAGCCTGAACTTGACTGTGTGTCTTGGCGGGAACGGCCTGGCAGGCGCTGGCTGTGCTCAGGCGTGCATCCCCGTCGTGCTGTTTTTCAGCTCGCCCGTGCATCGTTGGGGAGTGGAGCCCCTGGAGCGGTTGTGCCGGCCAGTGTCGGCCCACGGAGCGGGTGCGGAGGCGCGCGGTGCAGCAGGAGCCTCAGAACGGCGGCGAGCCCTGCCCGGCCCTGGAGGAGAGAGCCGGCTGCCTGGAGTACGCGACGCCGCAGGGCCAGGATTGCGGGCACGCCTTCGGTACTGCGCTTTCCTTAATTGCTGCCCCTGGGTGGTGAGCATCCAATCCGGGCACTGCAGGGAGCGGGGTGTGCCAGGCTGCCCAGAGGAGATAGGAAGCTCAGAAAGTGTTAGATAATGCCTTTATCCATCAGCTGCATTAAAGCCCTCTCCAACACCCGACCCAGCCCTTCCCATTTATTGCTTGTAGATGGGCCCCTCCAGCGCTGCAGGTGCCAGCTGTAAGGGACATGCACTGTGGTGTTTAGCAAACTCTGTCAAGCTGATCACAAAGGACTTAAGGTAGGATGAGGCTATCTCACACAGGATAAGACGCGTCCAGTGAGGATAACTGGATTTCACCTTTTCATCATCCCTATTTAATCAGCGACACTCGCATACCTGTGATAATAATAGAACAATTAGAAATTCCTGTTGTTGTTTAGTTGCTCAGTCGCGTCTGACTCTGTGACCACATGGACTGTAGCCCCTCAGGCTCCGCTGTCCATGGGATTCTCCAGACAAGAATACTGGAGTGGGCTGCCCTGCCATTTTCCGGGGGATCTTCCCGAGCCAGGTATGGAACCTGCGTCTCTTGCATTGCCCTCGGATTCTTTACCACTGAGCCACCTGGGAAGCTCAACAAATTCCTAAAGCATGATAAAATGATTCTCTTAAAAAACCTGTTTCTCTTCCCAAACCAACTGGATTGGGGCTGATGTGATGAGATTTGTGATTTGGAAAGATTGTTTTGGTTGTGGGCTGGCCCAAGAGACCCAGAGTCAGCTTGTTAATGAGTCGGGAGCCATAAGAAACTCACAAGAAATAAACAAAAAGGCCCAAATTGGTGTGTTGATAGGAGTTGAATCTGATAGAGCAAAACACTGACTTCTCAGGGTAGCAGAGATCATGTTTTTTCATAGGGACCTGGAAAATTCCATGTCAACGTGATCCTCCCTGAGCTGTTTTGCTCCTTTGTTCTTTCCACACACAAGTGTTTATTGAGAGTCTCTTGGATGCCAGGCACTGGGCTGGGTGCCAGTTACAGTGGAGAGAAAAGTTACTGTGGAACCTGCTGTCAGGTGGATCATAGTCTAGCGGGAGAAGATGATAAGCTGATCATCCTAGGAAAGTAGTCCCAGAGAATTACCACTGCAATTTGATCCAACAAGGTATGGAACAAGGGCATCCCCGTTGGCTCGGTGAGTAAAGAATCTGCCTGCAATGCAGGAGACACAGGACATGCGGGTTTGATACCTGGATCAGTAAGATTCCCTGGATCAGTAAGATACCCTGGAGGAGGAAAATGGCAACCCACTCCAGTATTCTTGCCTGGAGAATCCCATAGACAGAGGAGCCTGGCGGGCTACAGTCCACCGCGTTACAAAGAGTCGGATGCAACTGAGTGACTAAGCACTGCAAGCACGGGATATCATGTACAAAACAAGGGAGAGGTGTAGTGAGCTGTGAGTGTGTGTTGTAAATACCATCTGAGCCAACAAGGAGGTCCCATTGTGTTGTAAATAGACTTCTTGGTGGAGGAGGAGATCCAAAGAGGCTAGGAGGGGAGGGACTTCCCTGAGGATATGATGAGGCTGAAAAATGCAGAACCATCCAGGTAGAGGGAACAGCGTGGTGAGCCAGACACTCAGGTGTTTGGGGGGGGTGTTGAGGGATTTGGGGACCAGTCTAGGAAAACTCATGACCGCAAGAGGAAGTAATACAGAATGACCTTACAGGTAGTGTGAGAGAGGATGATCAACCATCCAGATGGTTGGCGACCACCATCCAGAGGGGGAACAGAAGAGTCTGCCAGGAGCTCATGTATCCAGTTGATGTCAACTAAGCAGCATGATTTGGAGTCAGTGGATGAAAGGGCTTCATGGGGCAGGTGTCATGGTGGCTTGGGGTCTTGCAACCATAAAGATTTACCTAATCAATGGCCAGCAGACATTGGGTATATTTCACAGGATATGCAAAATAAATAGGATCTAAATGGCTAAAAATCTGCTTGTTTGGCTATTTTTAAAACAATTGAAAGTATAAAAATTTTAGTTTAGTGCCAGTAGGGTTTTGTCTCATTTTGTTTATTTTTGGCTGTGCTCAGGCTTTCTCTAGTTGCAGAGAGTGGGGGCTACTCTCTTGTTGTGGAGCGTGGGCCCTAGGATGCAGGCTCAGAAGTTGTGGCACAGGCTTAGTTGCTCTGTGGCATGTGAAGTCTTCCCGGACCAGGGATCAAATCCATGTTCTCTGCACAGGCAGCTGGATCCATTAGAAAAAAACGACGGCACCACTTAGTTACAGGGATCGGCTGCTACAATGTATTCCTGCAGCACAGGCTGACCCTTTAGTGTGGCATCAGCCTGCTCAGACCGCTTCTCAGGCCTGGGTCTCTTCATAGCGGGACGATAATGCGTATCCTTCCATCTTTTTGTATTGTCTTCAATTTCCTTCATCAGTATCTTACAGTTTTCAGAGTGCAAGTCTTTCACTTCCTTGGTTCAGCTTATTCTTAGGCATTTTATTCTTTTCGAGCCAATTGTAAATGAGATTGTTTTGTTAATTCCTCTTTCTCACAGTTTGTTACTAGCCACAATATACTTTGTGTATTGAATTTCTGGATTGTACTGGGTCTCCATTGCTGTGTGGGCTTTTTTTGTGGTTACCTCAAGCAGGGCCTTCTCTAGTTGTGATCTGTGGGCTTCTCGTTGTGGTAGCTTCTCTTGTTGGCAAGCATGGGCTCTAGGGCTCGTGGGCTCAGTAGTTGTGGCTCCCAGGTCTTGAGCACAGACTCAGTAGTCGCGGCACACGGGCTTAGTTGCCCCACACCATGTGGATGTTCTCACATCAGGGGAACCTGTGTCTTCTGCATTGGCAGGCAGATTCTCTACCACTGAGCCACCAGCGAAGCCCCTGTGTATTGATTTTGTATCTTAAAACTTTACTGAATTCATTAGTTTGAACAGGTTTTTTTTTTTTTGGTAGAGTCTTCAAGGTTCTCTAGGTATTAGTAGTATCATGTCATTTGCAAATAGTATCAGTTTTATTACTTCCTTTTCGACTTGAATTTATTTTTAAAAATTTTTTCTTGACTCATTGCTGGGACTATGACTTCCAATACTTTGTTGAATAAAAGTGGCAACAGTGGGCATCTTTGTCTTACTCTTCTCTTAGGAGAAAAGTTTTCAGCTTTTCACCATTGAGTGTGTTAGCTGTGGGCTTGTCGTATATGGTCTTTATATGTTGAGGTACATTCTTACTGTATCCAATTTGTTGATATCAACATCATAAATGGATTTTGAATTTTGTCAAATGTTTTTGCACATCTACTGAGATGATCATATGATTTTTATCCTTTATTTTGTGAATGTCTCACATTGGTTGATTTGCAGAATCAATGAAACCATCCTTGCATCCCTGGAATAAATCCCACTTGATTTTGGTATATGATCCTTTTACTGTATAATTAAATTCAGTTTGTTAATATTTTGCTGAGAATTTTTGCATCTATGTTCATTGATATTGGCCTGTAATTTTCTTTTTCTGTAGTGTACTTGTCAGGTTTTGGTATCAGGGTAATGCAGGCTTCATAAAATTTGTTTGGAAAATTTTCCTCCTCTTTGATTTTTAGGAAAAGTTTGAGAAGGATATTAAATATTTTTTTAATGTTTTATGGAATTTGCCAGTAAAGCCATCTAGTCCTGGGCTTTTGTTCTTTGGGAGATTTTGTTTTTTCATTACTGTTTCAATTTCCTTGTTAGTTGTCAGCCTATTCAGATTTTCTGTTTCTTCATAATTCAGTCTTGTATGAATTTATTTGTCTAATTTGTTGATGTATAGTTATCTGTAATAGTGTCTTATGATCCTTTATATTTCTGTGATATTAGTTATAACTTCTCCGTTTTCATTTCTAATTTAACCTATTGGAATTGCCTCTTTCTCTCTTGGTGAGTCTAGCTAAAGTTTGTCTATTTGGTCTGTCTTTTCAAAAAACCAGCCCTTAATTTCATGGGTATATTCTGCTAATTTTTTAGTCTCTGTTTTGTTTATTTTCACTCTGATCTTTATTATTTCAGGAAGCAATGAAATAATATTTTTAATCCTCCTGGAACAAGGACTTGATAAACTGTGAAACAGCCTACCAAAATGCAGAAAACACTAAACTTAAGAGATTCACTCACAGAAAAACACCTTCTAGAGAAAAACACACTTGGTGTTGTTGTATTATTGCTGTTCAGTCACTGAGTCTTGTCCGACTCTTTTCAATCCCGTGAACTGCAGCACGCTAGGCTTCCCTGTCCTTCACAATCTCCTGGAGCTTGCTCAAACTCAGGTCCATTAAGTTGGTGATGCCATCCAACCAGCTCATCCTCTGTCACTTCCTTCTCCTGCCCTCAGTGTTTCCTGGCATTAGGGTCTCTTTCAATGAGTTGATTCTTTGCATCAGGTGGTCAAAATACTGAAGCTTCAGTATTGGTCCTTCCAATGAACATTCAGGGTTGATTTCCTTTATGATTGTATTAGCTTTTGTTAATACCTCAGAAAGCTGGAGGCAGTACATTACTACAAACTTAGTGATTTAAACAACACAAAGGTATCATCACACAGTTCTATAGTCAGAAGTCAGACATAGATCTTACTGAACTTAAACCATGGTTTTCAACAGGGCTGAATTCCTTTCTGATGGCTCTGATGGGAGAATCAGTTTCTGATGGGAGAATCAGTTTCTTTGCATTTTCTATCATATCAGAGGCTTCCTTTTGTTATGGTCCCCTTCCTTCACCTTCCCAGCCAGATCATAGCATCTTTCTGTGCCTCTCTTCAATCATAACATCTTCCTCTAACTCTTCGAAGGACCATTGTGCTTACATTCAACCCATCTGGCTAATCCAGAATAATCTCCCTGTTTTAAGTTCAATTGAGTAACATCTTTAATTTCTCTTTGCCATGTAACATAACATATTCACAGCTTCTGGGGATTTGGACATGGGCATCTTGAGGGAGGCATTATTTTGCCTTGATGGATATAGGACAGTGTCATCTCTCTGGGTTTACACATGAGGACACTGGAGCTCAGTGAGGTGACAGCATGACAGGTGATCTCATTGCCCTAAATTTTATGAGTTCCCCCCACCATCCCTTAATAGTGTTTTGCTTTTAAGCATTATCATTAGTTATGATTATTATTATATTGAAAATTAATATTGATAATATAAATTAATAAATTAATGTTATTGATATTAACATTCAACTTTATATTGATATATTATTATAACATGAATATTAATAATATATTAATGTTAATAATACTGATATATTATTATTATATTGGGTTGGCCAAAAAGTTCATTCAGGTTTTTCCATGGTATCTAACAGAAAAACCTAAACAAACTATGTGGCCAACCCAATATTTTAAAATCACAATTACAGAGTCTGATAACTAAGTAGGAATGTAAAGGCCACGCAAGGCCAGTGAATAAAATATGATCATGGCGACACTCTTATTAATGATCAAGTAGCCATTGGTGGCTCAGCAGCAAAGAATCTGACCGCCAAGGCAGGACACATAAGTTCGATCCCTGGGTTGGGAGGATTCCCTGGAGAAGGAAATGGCAACCCACTCCAGTATTCTTGCCTGGGAAATCCCATGGGCAGAGGAGCCTAGTGGGCTATAGTCCATGGGGTTGCAAAAGTGGTGAACACAACTTAGTGACTAAACTCACACACAGCCTTTGCTCTCTTCCAGCTTCAATTAATGTGTATGGTGAGTATACTTTTTTTTTTTATCATAAAAGCAAATCCAGAAGCATATATTATGTGTTTGTTGCCCATACTGACTATTGTTCATATGGGTTTTCCTTCTGCAAGATCACTGTGCATTATTATGAACTGTATGCTTCTAGGCTGGCATTATTTGTCAAATTTTCATTTCATTCTTTTTGACACCATATCTACAGACTTGTGGTTCTAAGCCTACTTTTGTGACACCCCATTGTGTCAGAGGGCTTTATGAAATTCTCAAGGCAAATTTAATTTACTTTCACGTTCAAAGTAAGTATGTGCGCTGCCGCCCTTTAGAAGTGGAAGTTGCTGTAAAAATGAACAATGGTAGGTTGATGGGATGCCAGAAAAGTTGGCAAATAATCTGTTAACAAAGAATCTGTTACACTGAATATTGTTGCCAGGAAGGGGAGGGGGGGGGGAGTGGGCGTTTATTGAAAGCTTCTGTCCTGGAGTACTAGCTATGTGCTGCCACACAGAAGTAGAAGGGAGACTGGAGGCAAAAATAATTTCTAAATTACTTACTGCTATTAGTGAAAAACAAAATTTGTGGGCGATGTTGAAAAATGGAGATAGTTCAGAGTCCTCCAGGTGATCTGGCTCTTGGCTTGTTTACTTTAGACTTGTGCGAAAGGGAAGGACACCCCCTTAGTAGAATGTGCCATCAACCAAGCCTGGGCTGGAGGGGCCAGGACACAGTGGAGACAAGGCCCAGGGTTACCTGCTTAATTCTGTGATGGGTCATAACCACAGAGACCCAACACTGAGTTTGAATTGTTATTGTTGCTCAGTTGCTAAGTCATGTCGTACTCTTTGCAACCCCAGGAACTGCTGCACACCAGACTCCTCTGTCCTCCACTATCTCCTGAAGTTTGCTGAAATTTGTGTCCAGTGAGTCAGTGATGCTATCTAACTGTCTTATCCTCTGCTGCCTCTTTCTCCTCCTGTCTTCAGTCTTTCCCAGCATCAGGGTCTTTTCCAATGAGTTGGCCCTTCGCATCAGGTGGCCAAAGTATTGGAGTTTCAGCTTCAGCATCAGTCCTTCCAATGAATGTTCAGTACTGATTTCCTTTAGGATGGACTGGTTTGATCTCTCAAGAGCCTTCTTCAGCACACAGTTCAAAAGCATCAATTCTTTGGCACTCAGCCTTCTTTATTGTTCAACTCTCACATCCATGCGTGACTACTGGAAGAATCATAGCTTTGACTACATGGACCTTTGTCTACAAAGTGATGTCTCTGTTTTTGAATAGTAGGTCTTAAAACTCAGACTTGATTGTCTGTACTGGGGCTCCTGCTTGGTCATTTACTATTTATTTTCCCTTAACTTCCATGAGCCTGTTTTGTCACTCATTCCCCAAGCCTGAGGGGGCTCAGAGTGTCAGGGCTAACCTTTCCCTCTTTTCCTTTCTCTACTCTCACTTCATAAAGGAACAAAAAGGGAAAATGAAACCAAATTTAAGCAATTTATCAGTAATATGCTATCATATTGAAACATTAATATTAATAAAGTAGTGAAACTTTGTCATCTGTATTGTAATAGAGTCAGACTGCCACACTTTTGAGCCTTGAACATGTTTCTTATGCTCTCTGGACCACAGTTTCCTCATCTGTTAATTGGGGAAATAATTGGACCTATTTCAAAGGGTGGTTGTGAAAATTAAATGACTAAAGAGATGGCAATACCAGACTACCTGACCTGCCTCTTGAGAAATCTATATGCAGGTCAGGAAGCAACATTTGGAACTGGACATGGAACAACAGACTGGTTCCACATTGGGAAAGGAGTACGTCAAGGCTGTATATTGTCACCCTGCTTATTTAACTTATATGCAGAGTACATCATGATAAATGCTGGGCTGGAAGAAGCACAAGCTGGAATCAAGATTGCTGGGAGAAATTTCAATAACCTCAGATATGCAGATGACACCACCCTTATGGCAGAAAGTGAAGAAAAACTAAAGAGCCCCTTGATGAAAGTGAATGAGGAGAGTGAAAAAGTTGGATTAAAACTTAACATTCAGAAAACTAATATCATGGCATCTGGTCCCATCACTTCATGGCAAATAGATGGGGAAGCAATGAAAACAGTGACAGGCTTTATTTTGGGGGGCTCCAAAATCACTGCAGATGGTGATTGCAGCCGTGAAATTAAAAGACGCTTGCTCCTTGGAAGAAAAGCTATGACCAACCTAGATAGCATAGTGAAAAGCAAAGACATTACTTTGCCAACAAAGGTCTGTTTAGTCAAAGCTATGGTTTTTCCAGTAGTCATATATGGATGTGAGAGTTGGACTATAAAGAAAGCTGAGCACTGAAGAATTGATGCTTTTGAACTGTGGTGTTGGAGAAGACTTTTGAGAGTCCCTTGGACTGCAAGGAGATCCAACCAGTCCATCCTAAAGGAAATTAGTCCTGAATATTCATTGGCAGGACTGATGCTGAAGCTGAAGCTCCAGTACTTTGGCCATCTGATGAGAACTGACTCATTGGAAAAGACCCTGATGCTGGGAAAGACTGAAGGTGGGAGGAGAAGAGGACAACAGGGGATGAGATGGTTGGATGGCATCACTGACTCAATGGACATGAGTTTGAATATACTCCGGGAGTTGGCAATGGACAGGGAAGCCTGGCGTGCTGCAGTCCATGGGGTTGCAAAGAGTTGGACAACACTGAGCGACTGAACTGAACTGAATGCATGAAAAACACTTACTCAGAAGTGCATCACTGGTAGCTGTTAGTTTTATTATCTCAGAACTTTTTCTTTGGATTTCATATGACAAACTGTAGTCATACACTTACCCTCTACTTCCTAACCAAGTATTTTTTCCCCTGAGCTATATATTAAGTGCATTGCCTTTGAACTTTTGTCATAGCATCCGCATAACAAATTAGGAGCTCAGGTAAATGTTTTGAGCTAAAGAAACATATCCTGGAAATGTTACATAGTTTGACTGCTAGGATGCTACGAGGATTTAGCAGTAGGTGCATTCTTTGCTTAGTGGCTAAATCCATGTGTGCGTCAAAAGAACAGAAATGAAAACAAGACATGAGAAAATGAAAACCCTTTCGATGTTTGTTTCTGATAATTAGGTCTAGGAGAACAGAAGGATTCACGTGTGCTTTTTGATTCCATTGGTGAATTTTGGAAGTTCCAAAGCTACAGTCATATTTAGAAAGAATGACATGTTCTCTTCGGAAAACAAACATGCTAGTTTTACATCAAGGAAGAGCCACTCAGCTGGGCGTGTAGGGCTTACACAAGATGTGGGTGATGTTCAGACAAGAGGTTAGACGCCCGGCCATGTGGAACAAGAATGCACTTACAACTCTTAAGACCAAGTGGCCATGCTTGTCTTAGGTTTCCATGTTATAGAAAAATGACATCTCATTCAGAAAATCTGAAGAATTCAGGCTGCCACCTTGTGGCCAGAAGGAACTTAGCAAGATGAACATACAGGCTTGAAGCGTCTGCTTTGCTGCTGGTTCCCCCATGCCCTTGTGCTCTTGTTGATGACTTGGGCATCTTACAAGCCAACCTCAGTTGGTATCTTCTCTTCCAGGGATGGTCTGAATTCGGAAATAAGAGGTCAGAAGGATAGTAGAGCTTTCTCAGCTGCAAGATTCAGTATAGGAACAGAAGACCTCAGGGAAATAGGACCCGTGAACCTCACGGCAGTTTCATGACTTCATGTATTCCTCCATTCATCGACCCATTCATTCCTTGAACACATATTTGTTGAGCATGTGAATATGTGAGGGCTACCATCAAGGAAAAACCCCATCTTCCTTGAATTGGCAGCAGGATGGAATCAAGAGATCGTCCCCAGGGGCTACACAGAGCAACAGATGCCCCCATCCCATACTTACAGATGAAATAGGAGGACGACAAAATAAGAGGGAAGAGGTGGAAGAAAAGTGTTTCTGGCTGTTTTTTTTTTTTTTCTCCGACCCCGAGTATCAGAAGTGGGGTTGCGAGGGGAGGGGGTGAGGGGGAGGGACCCTTCAAGACCTTCCTTCCCTGAAGTTGGTGTGGGGACAGCACTGTGCTGGCTGGCACCTGATGGTCACACCCTGGGCTGTGTGGTTGGTGGCGAAGCTTCCAGGCTGTGATCATCAGAAAACCTGGGAGCATTCACTCGTCCCTCCTTTGCTATTCCTGTTTTTCCCTTTCTCATTTAGTCTCTCTGGTTGCCTTTTTCTTTTTTTCTCCTTCTACTCCACTTTCTCTCTTGTCTTCTTCCTCTCACCTTTGTTCCTTTTCTCTCTCTTTATTCTTTCTACCTTTCACTTTTCTTCTCTATTTCTCTTTTCTTTAAAAAAAAAAAAACTCCCTTTCTCTATTACCTTAGTTTTCCCCTTGGTTCCCCCTACCCCACCCATCTTTCTATTATTCCCTCTGCTTCCTGCCCCCGCGCCCCCTACCCTGCTTTCCTTTGCACAGGATGAGATCACTGCAGACAAATGTGCCCCTCCCTGCCCAACTGAGCTGCATGAGGCTTTATGGAATTTGGTTCTGGGATCTCTGGCTTCACCTCCTTCACTCCTTGGTGATGTCCCATCGATTTAGGGGTGGAGGGATTTATTTTTTATTTTTTTAACACCCAAAACATTTTGTATTGGGGTATAGCCTCTGAACAATGTTGTTATAGCTTCAGGTGGACAGTAAAGGGACTCAGCCATACATACACATGAATCCATTCTCCCCCAGACTCCTCCCCACTCCAGGTTGGCACATAACATTGAGCAGAGTTCCCTGTGCTCTACGGCAGGTCCTTGTTGGTTATCCATTTTCAAGATAGCCGTGTGTCCATGTCCTTCCCTAAGTCCTTGACTATCTAGGACTGGAGGGCTTTGGATGGGTTTGAAACCAAGTTTGGGAACAGTTGCTCTGGGGACTTCAAGCTGCACTTGTTCAAGGTCATTCTCCTTTTCCAGTCCCTGCCTTTATAACTACCTCTGCATTCAACAAGGAGCGAACAAGACAGGCGGCCTCCCCACACTGGACCACGGACACAGAAGATGCTGGGTAAGTTGGTATTATTTGTTTTTCACTTATGTTTTTTCCAGTCGGATGGTCAAGTCAGTTCACGAAGGTAACTTGTTGGGGTGGAATTTCTTCTGTTATTGTTCATGTACTTTGAACAAATAAAATATGACTCTTTATCCCATAGCTGAGAAATACTTGTCCCTTCCCTGATTTTTTTGCAGAAGGGGCTAGAAATATTTTGTCTCTGATCCCTAAGAAGAAACATGCTGTATAGAAATGAGATGGTATTATTTTGTCATTCACACTAAGGATGCTCAGCTTATAGTCTTTATGGAACTGTGGACTTCAGCACCACCTCTGTTTCTGAGTTTGAACATGGCCCCCATCTGAGGTCTGAGCATTTCTATCAAGACCTAATGGCTCAGAAGGAACCTCCATGCTCATTAAAAGCCCACTCTTTTGCTGTTAGAATAGGGACACCAGATGGCTGCATGTTCAAATCCCCCACCACCTCTTACTGTGCCTCAATTTTCCCATCTTATAAAATGAGAATATTGATTCCTACCACATGGGGTTGCTGTGAGAATTTAATGAGCAAATATCCTTGAAAAGATGTCAGGGTTAAGCTGTCTAAAGCTGACTGAAGCTGCATCATAGATTCCCTACCTTAGAACCTTAAGGTACCAAATAACTTTACCTACCATCATTAAAGATCTTCTTTGAAACAGTCTCTCTAAACACTTTCCATCTAACTTATTACAGTTCATAGTTATATGAATTAAAAAACAAGAGCTCATTTTAGCATAGTTAGAACCTAAAATGCCATGTTGTTTTGTTTCCCTGAAGAGTTACAAAACTGGGTTGCTTTTAACTACAAAGCTCTGAACTATTCATCCATGTCTGAATGCACCCCTGGGGCCTTCAAGGTCTAGTCACATAATAAAACGTTAAGAGTTTTCCACAGCTCAGTGTAAGGTGACTCTGGTCTGTTACAGAAAAGCATGTCTCAGCTTCCCATGTCCTTTCATCTGTGATGTCCAGTATAACTTTGATGCTTGACTTCAAGTCAAAACTCATCTCATTGCCCCAGATTATGCAGGTGAGCCAGGAGAGCAGGTAGAGAGAGGGAGAGAGGGAAGGTCCCGGGAATGTTGGTGAGGCAGAAAAACACGGGTGCTGGCCTCGACACCCAGGACCAGTCTTTCTGGGGCTCACATGTTCTCAGACTCAAGCAAGCTCTTGTTCAATTTCTGTAATTCATTAAAATCTCTGCAAAGTTATCAAGGGCAATTTTCCTACTGAAATGTGTTTTTAGACATAATTTCACGGTCAAACTAGGCAGGACACGAGATAAAATTTGTGCACTATGGTGTTGACCAGATAATTCAACCATGGATTAAAAAAGCCAAAAGGTTCAACTGTCAGATGTTAAGAGTTCAGTGAGTGAGAAACTGGACCAGGCCTCTGTGACCTGTGACAAGGCAACACCCTACCTTCTCTGGGCTGTCAGATGTCCTTGGGAGTTCCAGCCTTCCTAAAACTTTCTACAGAATCAGGGCACTTCTTGTTGTTGTTATTGTTATTGTTCTTGCTGACCAAAAAGTTCATTTTGGTTTTGTCGTAAAGTGGTATGGGAAAACGCAGATGAACTTTTTGGCCAATCCAATAATTACAGCAAGTGAAATTGCTCCTTTTTTTTTTTTTTTTTTGCTCTAGATACTGTATGGAGTTCAAGACAGAGTCATTGACTCATCACTGTGCCATGGAAAATCGCCCCCTGACCCGATGGATGCAATATCTCCGAGAGGGCTACACGGTGTGTGTGGATTGTCAACCTCCAGCTATGAACTCTGTGAGCCTTCGTTGTTCTGGTGATGGCTTGGACTCTGACGGGTAAGGGAGAGAAACTGGTTGGAGGATTTTTCTTGGCCCTTATTTGGGGAGATATGTCCTTTTCATGTCATGCACAGCAGACCAGTTTGCGATTTGGGGAATCACAACAGTGGAGAGAAACTTCCATTTGGCTGTTCCAGAGTCCAGGACCCATTTCACACTCTAGGACTTAGAGGCTCCATACCAGAGAGATGTGGGTGAATTTGGATATTGGGGTTCAGACCAAGGTCTCAAGGGACCTTCAGAGACCTTCGCCCAAAGCACCCACAAACACTATGCAAACAGAAGAGCTTGTCTTTGTTCTAGTAATACTGTATTAATGCACACTAAAATTTCAATTTTATAGAATTTTTATGTATCATGAAATAATCTATGAATTGCTTTTAACTAAAAACATAAAAATCATTATTTTTATTACTATATTTTAAAAGTTGAGATAGAGTTGATTTACAATATTATATTAGGTTCAGGTGTACAACGTAGCAATTCAAAAATTTTATAGCTTATACTCCATTTCTGGTTATTATAGAATCTTGGCTATATTCTCTGTGCTGTATCCTTGTGACTTATTTATTGTATACATAGTAGTTTGTGCCTCTTAATCCCCCACCCCAGTTGTCCTTTGCCCATCCCTCTCCCCGCTGGTAACCATTAGCTTGTTCTCTTTATCTGTGAGTCTGTTTCTTTGTTATTTTCACTAGTTTGTTTTAATTTGCAGAATCCACATACAAATGATAATACACAGTATTTGTCTTTCTCTGACTCATTTCACCAAGCATAATACCCTGCAGGTCCACCCATGTTGTTGCAACTGGCAGGATTTCATTTCTGTTATGTCTAAGTTATAGTATGTATACCACATATTCTTTATTCATTCAACCATTGGTAAACACTTTCATGGTTTCATGTTTTGGCTATTGTAAGTAATGCTGCTATGAATATTGGAGTGCATGTATGTTTTTGAATTACTGTTTTCATTTTCTTTGGATATGTATATATACAGCAGTAGAATTTCTGGATCATATGTAATAATCATTCTTAACCTGTAGACTACACAAGGGGTGGGTGGGCTGGATTTGGCCCATGGGTCACAGTTTGCTGAACCCTGTCCAGATGCTTCATACACACAGCAAAATTTCAGAACCACTGTTCAGTGAGGCAGTCACAGTCATGACTAAGATAGTATTGGTGGGCTTAGTTTTGCAGGATCATAAACTCTTTTGATGTTCTAAGCACTCCTTTTTAATATGGGGGTGGGTGGGATTCCCTCTCACAACATGAAGCAATTCATGGGACACCAGGTTGACATCCAACAATTTAACTTAATTCTGACACTATCAGTCCTACAAGACTGCTCCCTCCTGCCACTCCCTTCAAATACCAGCTTCCAGCTCAGTCTGTGTTACCTGTTACCTGTGCTTCTGACTGACTGGCTATACACCAGAGACTCCATGATCTCTTCCTCAGGTCTGATTAATTTGCTAGAGTGGCTCACAAAACTCAGAGACACATTGATTGACTAGATGACCACGCACGTGTGCGTGCTAAGTCACTTCAGTTGTGTCTGACTCTTTGAAACCCTATGGGCTATAACTCACCAGGCTCTTCCGTCCATGGGATCCTCCAGGCAAGAATACTGCTGAAGTGGGTTGCCATACCTTCCTCCAGGGGGTCTTCCCGACCCAGGGATTAAACCCATGTCTCTTATGTCTCCTGCACTGACATGCTGGTTCTTTACCACTAGTGCACCTGGGAAGCCTGACTAGATGACCAGTTTATTGTAAAAGGATATAATTCAGTAACAGCCCAATGGGAGACAGGGAAGTGTTCCCTGTGTTCACCTAGACGCCCTCTCCATGTGTTCACTCACCTAGACGCCCTCTGAGCCCTGTCCTTTTGGCTTTCCTGGATGTCTCACTATGGAGGTGTCATTGATTAAGTCATTGGCTATTGACTGATTCAACTTCCATCCCCTCTCCCATCCCTGGATGTTGGATTGGGGGTGTCGAGCCATGAATTCCAACCTGCTAACCACCTGGTTAATTCTCCTGGCAACCAACTCTCAACTTCAGGTGCTTCCAAAAATCCGCCCATTCACATAACAAGACACATTTATCACTCTCAACGTTTAAGAAATTCCAATGCCTTTGGGGACTGTCAGTTAGAAACTGGACAAAAACCAAATGCACATGAGAAATTAAGTTTGGTCGCCTAAATGACCAAATATGTTTCTTGTAAATCATCACTTCAGTTCAGTTCAGTCTCTCAGTCATGTCCAACTCTTCGCAACCCCATGAACTGCAGCACACCAGACCTCCCTGTCCATTACCAACTCGCGGAGTCCACCCAAACCCATGTCCATCGAGTCGATGATGCCATCCAGCCATCTCATCCTCTGTCGTCCCCTTCTCCTCCTGCCCTCAATCTTTCCCAGCATCAGGGTCTTTTCCAGTGAGTCAGCTCTTCACATTAGATGGTCAAAGTACTGGAGTTTCAGCTTCAACATCAGTCCTTCCAATGAACACCAGGACTGATCTCCTTTAGGATGGACTGGTTGGATCTCCTTGCAGTCCAAGGGACTCTTCAAGAGTCTTCTCCAATACCACAGTTCAAAAGCATCAGTTGTAAATCATAATATTGCATAAATCTACAGAAATCTAGATTGTCCAAAAGAATTGACCCTTGAAAACATTTAACCTTTCTAAAAACCCATTCCAGTCCTGTACTTATCTACTGGTTAAATCCAATAACATTATTCATAACTAAGAGATGGGTAGAATTGTGATGGTATGGTTTATGGTTTTTAAAAATGTCAGATGGAATTGGTAAAAATATAGATTAGAAAGAAAAATGTGGATCTTTCTAGTTAATCATTATTCCCAGAGCATATTTTAATATTTAATAACCTGAATTTATGTTTATTAGTCTCTTATGTCCAACAGCCTCTATATTAGGCATGCACACAAAGAGTAAAGTGGGTAAAGAATTCACATGAAACAGAAACTTAATATGTAGACTTAATATTTTCCTGAATACTTTATCCATATTTTGACTTTAAAATGAATATTATAATTTAATATGTACCCATAAAGCACCTTCAACCCTGGCTGAAGTTCCAGTGACTTAAAAAAATAATAATTTCAATAATAGGGCTTTTTTCTTTTCACTGCTCACATTTTTCATTATGGAATCAAAAAGTTGGAAAGGATTACAAGGAATCATTTGGTTCAGTCCCTTCTAATTTAAATGTACAGAAAACAGTACCCAGCAATCCCACTACTGGGCATATACCCAGAGAAAACCATAGTTCAGAAAAACACATGCACTCCAATATTCATTGAAGCACTTTTTAAATAGTCAGGACATGGAAACAACCTAAATGACCATCAACAGAGGAATGGATAATGATGTGTAACATGTATACAGTGGAATATTATTCTGCCATAAAAAGTAATGAAATGTGGTCATTTGTAGAAATGTGGATGGACCTGGGGACTGACTGTCATACAGAGTGAAGTAAGTCAGAAAGAGAAAAACAAATATGATATATGAATGCATATATGTCAGATCTAGAAAAATGGCATGGATGATCTTATTTGTAAAATGCAAATAGAGACACAGACATAGGGAACAAAAATCTGGATGCCAGTGTGGGGAACCGTGGGAGATGGGATGAACTGGGGAGATTGGGATCGACATATATACACTATTCATGGGAGATGGGATGAATTGGGGAGATTGGGATCGACATAGACACACTATTGATACTATGTATAAAATAGGTAACTAATGAGAACCTACTGTGTAGCTCAGGGAAATCTACTCAGTGCTCAGTGTTGACCTAAATGGGAAGGAAATCCCAAAAGAGTCAATATATGCATACGTGTAGCTGATTCACTTTGCAATATGGTAGAAACTAACACAACACTGTAAAGCAACTATATTCCAATAAAAATACACTAAAAAATATACGCAAAACAGAAAGTCATTTTCCTTTATGCAACACTTCATATACTCAGAGCAACTGAGAGACACGAAGGCAGTGACCTCAAACTACAATTCTCAGTGTGCAGGGTGGGGGATGTCCTCACATAAGGATTAATTGGTAACTTGTTTTGTTAGAACCCAAAGACAAGAAACAGTTGTGAGATGTGATCATGTTTGTATTTTAATTTCAATTTGTATTGCACTTCAAAACTTCAAGTGTTAACCTATTTTTTTTAAAAAAAACAACTTTAATTTATAATTCTGTAAATTAGCATCATCTTTGGTTTGCTTTAGTGTAACTCACATTTTCAAAATATCATTTCAGAAATCAGACCCTCCATTGGCAAGCAATTGGCAATCCTCGATGTCAAGGAACTTGGAAAAAAGTTCGTCGGGTAGAACAGTGTTCTTGTCCAGCTGTTCACAGTTTCATTTTTATATAGATCATGATATAAATATTTCAAAATATGTTTGTAAACATGCTAAATACTAGCAAGTCATGTTTGATGCTGCATAATCCTTTGAAAACTCTCTGGCCTAAAGTTCCTAAATATATGTCATTGCCACATTCTGAAGAAGAGAAAGGAAATTCAGGGGCCAGTTCTTAAGAAACACAGTGCCTTTAATTTTATTTTTTACTATGTTGAGGCCCCATCCTAGAGTCTCCTGTGGTTTTCTGACCTTCGCCTGTTAGTTGGAGTCTCCTCATTGAACAGGTAACCCTCTGGACACAAAGTCTGTTTGCACTAAAATGACCACATTTGTTGATCCGTTTACTGGTAAGTTGTCATTTAAGGGTACTCATGCTTTGAATCTTGGGTTCTTTTTTTCTATTCTGTAATCTCTTAAAAACTTCTTGCTTTAAAAAATGTCTATAGATATATGTACACTCACGCATGCATTTCCCATATATTATTCCACAAATTCTACAATAATAATTTCAAGCAAATTTGTCACAAGTAATTTTCCACTGGACAAGTTGTTTGAGATTTAATAAGCAAAACCAACAGCTCTACTAAATATACTTTTTATTTTTTTAAATAGAAGAAATTTTCTTCTGTTAACTGAAAAGCATCAATCAAATGTTCATTCTAGGTCAGTACAGTTCCTTTAAATCTTTTAATTTCCATGAAGTGAAATTTTGGCAACAATAAGTGAAACGATTGCTTTAATTATGAACATTCTACCATCATTAGCATTGAAAATTATTTCCAAAGCGTAAAGCCTGAAATTGACTACAATATTTTTGGAGTCCAACTTCAAGTTTAATTGAGGTAAACTTACTACTTTTTTTTCCCCCCCTATAGCATGGGTTTTCTTTAGTTTGGAGTAGAAGGTGGAGGTATAGATTATGGAAGGCATAGATTTATTACAAATGCTATGATCCCCATCCCCACCCCACCTCTACAAACACAGAAGTATCAGTTTCCTTATTGTATGATTGGAAAATCAATGAACCAGAGACAAAAGGCCTTGTTGAAGAATCTGGACTGACCGAGCCAAATCTTCCCTCCTCATTTAGAAGTTTGCTTCGATGAAGAGCCTAATGTTGCCAAAGACTGTTCTGTAAAAGCAAAGCCCTTTTTATTTCTGAAGCAAATTTTAAATTCAGAATATTTTCTTTAGAGAACCGAATCTGGAAATTTAAACTACAGGTGAACCTGGGAGATACTTGAGTTTGGTTCCAGACCACTACAATGAAGCGAGTCACGAGATAGTTTTGGTTTCCCAGTGCATAGAAAAGTTACGTTTACACCATATGTTTGCAGTCTATTGTGTGCAATAGCATCATGTCTAAAAAAATGTACATACCTTAATAAAAAATACTTTATTGCCCCATACTACTAACCATCACCTGAGCCTTTAGTGAGTCGTAAGATCACTGATCACAGATCACCTGAACAAATATAATAATAATGATGAAAAAGTTTGAAATATGCTAAGAATTACCAAAATGTAACAGACACGCAAAGTGAGCAAATGATATTGGAAAAATGGCACCAATAGATTTACTCAATCTAGGGTTGCCACAAACCTTCAATTTGTAAATTAAAAAAAAAAGTAATATCTGCAAAGCACAATAAAATGAGATGTGCCTATATATGAAATTCCTTTGATTTCATATGTATAAAATATTATTTACTAACAAATGATTTACTAAAATACCTATTTCTTGGCACTTATCATGTAATGATATAATGACAATAGCAAGTTTAATAGGGATGGAAAAGTCCCCAATATTTAATGCTGAGAGTAGCAATATTTCTGAGAATGTATTTGTTTAAATGTCAGGACTGTTTTGTGGTAAACTAAATTCTTCATAAATTAACAATAAAAATTTGAGTTAGAAATTTCAACTATCAGCTCAGTATTAACATTTCAAGACCATTTCTAACATTTGTAAAACAAAACTTTTGAAGGCATACCTGGGTAATTTTCAATGTTACTTAAAATTTTATACCAGTAAATAAACTTTCTGTTCACATTTTGAAAAGCTCTTTACTTGTTTGGCTAGAAAATACCCAAGTTTTCTGGACAAGTCAGAGAATAAACAAAAAATTTCACAAAAGCCAAAAGAAAACATTTTAAAATTGATAGGCATATGTATGATGACAACAGCAATACAGCTATGATGTATTTATGGTTCCAATATGTTATAACTCATATAACATAAATATAACTCAGCATATTTGAGTTGTATAAAATCAGTTTTTCAGATTACATATTTAGCTTTCACTACATGACCATTAATTACTTTCATATTGAAGCATATTTTTGTTATTTCTATTCTTATGAAGAGTTTCAACGGCTGGAAGACATAACTACTAAATAATATCTTGAAAAGCTTGTTATTACTGCTAGCAAAGCCCAAGGAAACAGTACAAAACTGAAACATGTGGTCTAAATGATGAATGAAAAATCAAAATTTTTTTATTTTCAGAGATAAAGATCAAGGAACTTAAGACGTCTTTGGTATTCCTTTTAAATGAATACATTAGAGTTGGGGTCCTATCCAATGACACTCTGCAATGATTTACAGGCTCTAGCACTACTTAATAGGCTGCTTTTCAAAAGTGCATGAGAAAAGTAATTTGAACAAAAGTAAATATACCCACTCAGGAAAGAAGGGGAAAAGAATTAAAGATGGTGATCATTTAGAAGAGGAAACCTGGGGGAGGGGAAATGGGAAGAGAAAAGAGTAGAAAAAGGAGCAAGGTAAACTATCATCTCATTTTTCTTGTTTTAGGGTCTTTCTTGGAATTGAAAAAAATCATTTCTTTATTTTCGTCTGTGCCGAGTGTTTGTTTCTGTGCTAGCTTCCTCTGGTTGCAGTCTGATTCCTCTGACTGCAGTGGCTTCTCTCATTGTGGACACAGGCTCTGGAGTGTGCGCGCTTCAGCAACAGTTGTGTGCGGGCTCAGGAGTTGTGGCGCACGGATTTAGTTGCCCTGCAGCATGTGGGATCTCAGTTCCTGGACCAGGGATCAAACTCATGCCCCCTGAATTGGAAGGCCTATTCTTAATCACTGGACTACCAGGCAGTTCCCTTTCTTGGGATGTTTTTATCCGAGAATGTTGAAATTATGCATAAATAGCAATAGCAATAACTTGTTTAGTTCTACTCTGGCATAAGAATTGTAATTACCATTTCTTCTAGGAATGCACCAAAATGATGTAAAATAAAACTAGTTCTGCCCTCTAAGACTATTCTAATGAAGGTTTGTACAAATAAGTGTAAGATGATTTAGAAAACCTGAATAATCTGATGAATATATTGAAAGAGAAGTGAAACTTCTAGGTGAAGGTGACAGATGGATAAACATGTTTATCTTCTTCCTCAACTCCCATGGAGATTATAGGATTCATGGAAGAGAAAAAGTCTATAACTGCACATGAGAAGGCAGGGGTGGAATCAGCTCATAGATTTTGAAGAAACTTTTCTGAAACCTATTGGAAGCACATAGGATTCTATGGATGGATGAACCGGAATAGAGGGACCATACCCTATAAAACATGTAGAAAAGAAGATGGAAGTAGAGCCATTCTTCTTGGGGTGTGGCGGTCCCCCCAGGCACAAACAAAATGGATTTTAAAACTCCCCACGCTAGAGACAAACTTGTGAAATTTAAAATCAAGGATAAAGAAAAGACTATAAAATCTTTCAAAGAAAGAAAAGCAGATTACCTACAAAGGAACAAGAATTCCCATGAGAAACAGCAGTCTTCTCGTCAGCATCAGTGGATACTTGAAGTCTAATAGAATAAAGCCTCCAAGTTCTGAAGGACAATAATTTTGGAACTAGCATTTCTGTATCAGTCAAGGCACTAATTAAAGTGTGAAGGCAAAGATTCAGCCTTTCAGAGGTATCGAGATTCAGAAGCCTTGTGAAATGGTCCTCAACAGGACCAATTTTTTCTTTCTAACTTTTTATTTTGTATTGGCGAGTAGCTGATTAGCAAGCAATGTTGTGATGGTTTCAGGTGAATAGCGAAGGGACTCAGCCGTACATGTACATGTATCCATTCTCCCCCCAAATCCCCCCCCCATTCAGGCTGCCACATAACATTAAGCAGAATTCCCTGTGCTCTACAGTAGGTCCTTGTTAGTTATCCATTTTAAACATAACAGTATGTACATGTCGATCCCAAACACTGGGATACTTTTCTCAATTAAACATGGCAGGTCGACAATATATTCACCTCCTTTACCTCCAGATTTCCAATAAAATTACAGTTAAAGGATTTTTTTTGGTAAAAGACAGAGAGATTATACTGATAAGGAGATTGAGAGGGAAGAACCTGAGAAGAGGTGGCCATAAAATTTCAGGACCAGTAAAGCAGAAGAAAGGAAAAAGTCAGATGCCTAGAAGAGGGAATTTCAGTAAGCAAGGTCCTCTCCAGTATCCCAGGAAGGTAGTCTTAGCCACTAGACCACCAGGGAAGTCCTGGGGAACCCATTTTACAGTGCCATTTCCCTTGCTACCCTCTCTTCTTCAGCAAGGACAGCTGCCCAAATGCACAGCCCACGCCGACTGAGATGGAGTATAATTAAACAGGGATGCTGAAAGACTGTCTTCTTAGAGGAAGACTGAACTGGAAACAAATCCCAAACTCTCCCCTTCTCTCCAAGGAATTGTGGGAACACTGCTTTGGGTGTAAGAGGTTGTCACCAGTCAGCCATCCTGCCAATCTGCAGCCCAAATTCTCATCACCAGGCTGGGCTTCAGAAATCTCAAACTGCTAATTCAGTTTCAAAGTGGTTCTAACCTTGGAAACTTCAAACTGACCAAAAAAAAAAAAAAGAGAGAGAGAGAATTAAGAGAAGTTCCCAGATTTGCAATTAACTGACTATCAGAACAAAGTCCAACGTAATTCAGAGGAAGAAAAAAGTCTAGAACTCAAAGTCATGGGTCAGCAAACTACAACCTGCAGGCTAAATCTTGCCTGTAGTTTCTGTAAATATAATTTCCTTGGAACACAGTCACGCCCATTTATTTGCATGTTTATGTCTATGGACCATTTCAAGCAGAGTTGACAGAAACCCAGTGGCCCACAAGGCCTAAAATATTTCATCTGGCCCTTTACAGAAACCTTGATTACCGTGGCTTAGATCATTGACATTTAATGTAATTATTCGTGTGGTTGCATTCAGGGGCACCATTTTTTTTGTGTTAGTCCTTGTGGTTCTGTTGAGTTTTCCTTCCTGTTCCCCCTTCTCCCCGCTTTTGCTTTCTTAGGGATTATTTAAATAATTTTCACTATTTCAATTTATATATTATACATGTGTATTTTTTAAATGGTTGATCTAGGGGTTACAATATTATACCTAATATTTTATAATAAGTGTAACAGTTAATATTATTCCTCTTTGAACATTTATTCAGCTGCATTGGGTCTTAGTTGTGGCATGTGAACTCTTAGCTGTAGCGTTTGGGACCGAGTTCCCTGACAAGGGATTAAACCTGGGCCTTTTGCATTGAAGGGTAGTTTTAGCGACTGCACAACCAGGAAGTCCCTAATATTATTCTTGATATTACACTTCATGTAAATTGGAAACGCCTTGCAGGCATAAACTGAAAACTCAGAGAATGAGTTTAAAAATTGACAATGGGCAGAACTTACGTGACCATGCTGAGCCATAACCTCTGTAGCAAATCAGTTTAGAATGAGGAACTGAATTCCCAAAGCTCTCTACCCAGAATGGGCAGGACTCATTGATGACTACCAACATCCCTATTTTTTTTGTCCCCACTTTCAACTTAAGAGCAGAGAAAGCCAAGTATGTTCCCCAAAACAATCATATAAGATGCCTGCTGCTAGCTGGCCGGCCTCCAGCTTTTCATGCCAATAACCTCTAATCAGAGCATGTCTGAAGCCTTAGTTTTCCACTACAAATCCTTCCCCTAATAAACATCTGCCTGCATCTCTGCCAAACACAAGTGATAGTGGCTGGCTTCCTTGCTATAGCAAGCTCTCTAATAAACAGCCTATTTGTTTTCATTTTTGAGTGGCTTCGTTTATTTCCACAACTCAAATAGTTGTGATATAATTATATAACCTTACTTTGTAGAAATGCAAATGAACAAGTATGGCTATATACAACATGAGTATGTTGAGTTGGGGGTAAAAAGAAAAAAAATACAGAGTAGTTCATTTCCTTAAAATCAAAAAGAAAAACAGGACTTCCCTAGTGATCCAGCAGTTAAGAATCCACCTGGCTAGGCAGGGGACATGGGGTCAGTCCCTGGTCTGGGAAGATCCCACATGCATGGGGGAACTAAGCCCTATGTATAAGCCCACATGCCTAAGCCCATGCTCCACAACAAGAGAAGCCACCACAGTGAGAAGTTGTACCCTCACTGCAACTAGAGGGTAACCCCTGCTCACACTCACAGCAACTAGAGAAAGTCCGCATGCAGCAGGGAAGACCCAGAGAAGTAAAAAATAAATAAAATTAATTAATCAATTAAGAAAAAAACCCAGATACTCTCCTAGCCTTTGCAGCTTGGCTCTGAGTTGGGTAACTCATTCAACGCTGAGCCAGGCCACCTATAACTAACTCTGCCTTAGCCTCCATCTCCGGCACTTATAAAGCCTAAAAATCACACATCATAGAGGCCTAGGGTGCTCCTAGGTCTTTCCTGAGACTGAGTCTAGTCCTGGGCACAGGCGCCTGGTCTTCTTGATTCCCTGGTTTACTCAAGACTTTCAAAGCCTTTACCTTCACACATACCTTATTTCATGCAGGCATGAAATTAAAAGATGCTTGTTTCTTGGAAGAAAATTTATGACCAACCTAGACAGCATATTAAAAAGCAGAGACATTACTTTCCCAAGGTCCGTCTAGTCAAAGCTATGGTTTTTCTAGTAGTCACTTATGAATGTTGAGAGTTGGACTCTAAAGAAAGCTGAGCACCGAGAAATTGATGCTTTTGAACGTGGTGTGGAAAGACTCTTTAAGTCTCTTGGACTGCGAGGAGATCCAACCAGTCCATCCTAAAGGAAATCAGTCCTGAATATTCACTGGAAGGACTGATGCTGAAGTTGCAGCTCAGGTACTTTAGTCACCTGATGGGAGGAGCTGACTCACTGGAAAAGACCCTGATGCTGGGAAAGACTGAGGGCAGAAAGGAATGACAGAGGATGAGACGATTGGGTGGCATCACTGACACGATGGACATGAGTTTGAGCAAGCTCCAGCAGTTGGTGATGGACAGGGAAGCCTGGTGTGCTGCAGTCCATGGGGTCGCGGAGTCGGACAGGACTGAGCAACTGAACTGACCTTTTTCCAGGCTCTTCAATCTGTCTGCTGTCCCTGACCCCAGGCAGATGTAGGTACTACTCCCATATCATCAAACTGCACCCCGACAACACAGATCACTGGTCCCCTCAAGCAAGGTAAGCAAAATCACCAGAATGCTCTACAATTTAGCAGCCTCTTTATTCATTGAGCACTCCCCAGCTGTTTTATTAGGTTCGTTTCAAAAACTTGATTCTAACATTTTTTTTTTTTTGCCAGCTTAGTATTTGCTTCAGAAAAAGGAAGGTTCTCTGGAACTCCCCACTTTGTCACTCTCTATGTAACCTTTTTAATGGCTGTTTTAGAAATGAAAGGCAGGTAAGTGATTGCCAAAAGTTGGAGGAATGATGTAGCAGAGAGATGAGTGGCAATAGAAGGGATAAGTTATCTGGAACCACATACACCATACACCCATGGCACAAGGGTGGGAAAATCTGGGTAAAACTGATGATTTCTATCAATCATCTGATGGTGACTTACTGTGGTTTAACTGACACTGGGGGAAGCTGGAGCAGGTGTACAAGGACCTATTATTTCTTACAACTGTATGAGTCTGGATGTCTGAACAAATTCCAGTTTAAAACTTCAAAATATTCAGATAAAAATGAGGAAGTATTTAGGAATACAATTACCCAATTTATTTCACTTTTCCTTTTTATATGTCCACAAGTTATATAATAAAAATCTATGCTTACATAAATCTGTAACAGTTCTTTAAAAATAAAATTCTAAATAAGAAAGCACCACATTATAGCATAATTCATAGTGATCTTTTTTAGTGGCACATGAAATAACTGAGCATCTTACAGTTTAGATTTGATGATTTAGGCTGTTGGAAAAGAGGTCGACAAACTGGTCTACTTTGGCTCATAAATAAAAGCCATCAGCTTTGGCACTAATCACCAAAATGTCTGCAGTAAATACAATGAGAGCGACTAGCACTGCAGCAGGACAGACAGGATCAGGAAACATTATCTACATTTTAGTTTATTACACACATAAGACAACAAAAACTCAGGAACAACGAGAAAGTAATGTGTATAACTTTAATAAGAAAAACAAATGACAAAATAATCATTTAATTTTTTGTGCAAATACTTAAGCATTTTTACCTACTTGTTAATAAAATACACATAACTCAAAATGCTAAATAATTCTAGTTTTTGACAAAATTCACTAAAGAATATGTTGGTAAAAACTCAAAAGTTGTCTAATAAGGTGCGCAGGATCTTGTTTATTTACTATTTATCATAAACATTAAAATGGTTATGTTTAAAGCCAATTTAAACATTTACAGAATGCCATTTAGGCCCGATATTTATCTAATTAAATCAAAGAGAAATTGATATTTATGGCACCAGGTTATAAAGAAGCTTTATTTAAACCATCTCTGTCAAAGTTTTAACACCAAAACCAAAGTCAAATGCACCTAAACGAAACAAACTATTCTTGGTAGTAGTATTAACTTTGTCCTGTGGGTATTATATTTTCAAGTTGTTTCCTTTATATGAAACTACTTAAAAAGAAAATTTAAGTATATCTCATAATTACTTTGTATATTTATCATTCTACAAGCAAATGTGTTAGTAATTAACATATTAAGGTCATAAACCATTACTCCTTATGTCAAAGGCCTCTTCTTCACTGATTTAGAAACTCCACTTTTATGTGTGTCACGGAGTTGAAGTCAGCCCACATCTATACAGCAGGTTATCAACAATATATTTTCCCTTTAATCAGGCTTTCACTTTTTTATTGGAATGGGGTTTGGAGGTAGGAGGATTGAAAGCACTAGGGTTCAAAAAAATTTATTTTTTTTAATCAAAGGAAAAAGATTCTTAAAGAATACAATGATGGTAATGCTCTTACAGCACAAATCCTCATATTGAATGACTGTGCCACAGAAAAAACACTGTAATGCTTTAAACAGGCTTTTAAAATACATTAATGACCGACTTTCAAACAACACGCAGTGATGAGAGTGTTAAACTGTCACCTCATCAAGCTCTGTAAACACTCTCAGTCTTCACTGTCGGAACAGATCAGTTTTAGCTTCTTCATAGTCCTCCATCTGTCTTTCAACATGACGCTTGTTCGGTTGTTGAATTCATAATGTGATAGTATTTTAGACCAATTTCCCTCTCCGTATTTCCTCACGCCAGACCTCAGATTCTTGTCTTCTTCCCAAAGCCATGCCTTTTGATGAAAAGTAGGACAGTTAATAACAGAACCAGTTCTTGACAAACAGCATTAGTTTCAGGTGTACAACATAATGATCCAGTATTCATATATACTGTGAAATGATCACCACAATAAGTCTAGTTAACATTTGTCAAAAGTGGATAAAAAGTAGAACAGTTATTCACAGAAACAATTCTTTAAAAATACAAATAAAAAAAAAATCAGTATGTTACAGTTTTTTAATGGTGGAAGAAATTCTGTGAACATATCTTAGATTTCTGTAAGACCTTGTTGTGGTAATACTGTCAAGGGTCCTGACTATTACTGTTCATTTTACATGACACACTATGGCTCTGCTGCCCCAAATCAGACAGCTATAAGGTGTGAAGACTAAACTCAAACCCAATTTGTCTGACTTAAGCCCACAATGTCTCTTAAAATTCTATCAACAGCTGTTAATAGGTTAGAGATGTGTCTCTCTCCCTCTTCCTCTCTGTCATGCGTGCTCAGTCATGTCCAACTCCTTGCGACCCCATGGAATATAGCCGGCCAGGCTCCTCTGTCCATGGAATTCTCCAGGCAAGAATACTGGAGTCATAGCTCTTTCTTCCTCCAGGGGATCTTTCCAACCCAGGGATTGAACCCAAGTCTCCTGCATCTCCAGCACCGGCAGGCAAGTTCTTTACCACTAGTGCCCACCTGGGAAGCCATAGAGATGTGTAGGATTCATATAATACCAAATAGAACTTATGAATATTTAATTCTTCTCTAATGAACTCAGTGAAAACTCTGTTCTATGTTGGGCAAAGTACACACACACATATAAAACTCAAATATTCTCATCTTCTCAGATTTATGAGAACACAACTAACACAAACTAACTAAAGACACATTATTTTGTTTTTGGAGAAAATGAAAAATTTTGAAAATCAAATTCAGTACTATACATAGAAAAAGATTACTGACACCCGGCATTTGCTAGAGGTGACCAACTAACTATTCCTTCTGCTGACATGCTGAGGAGCAATATGTAGGGTCATCTGAATGATTATTTACTGTTTCTGAACTACGAATGATTTCCCCAGCTGACTCACATTTGTTAAAAATTCATCCATCATCAGTCATGAAAAGGCAAATATTGTATGATTTCACTTATGTGAGATATCTACAGTAATCAGATTCCCAGAAACAGAAAGTAGAATGATGGCTGCCGGGAAGGGGAGGAAGGGAAATGGGGGCTGTTTAATGAGCAAAGAGTTTCAGTTTTGCAAGATGAAAAAGCTCTGGAGGCTGTTGCACAACAATGTGAATGCGTTTAATGCCAGTGACTCATACACTTAAAAAACAATTAAGGTGACAAATTTTATGCCATGTTTTACTACAGATACATTTTTAAAATGAATAAAGGTCTTGAATAGACAATTCTCCAAAAAAGACATATAAATGGCCAATAAGCACTTGAAAACATGCTCAATGTCCCTTAATCATTTGGGAAAAACAAATCCAAAACCCTAGAAGATACTGCCTCAAACCCATTAGGAGGTACACCATCAAACAACCAACCAAACACAGAAAATACAGTGTTGGTGAGGACGTGGAACAACTGGAACTCTGACGTGCTACTGGTGGGAATGGAAACTTGCGTGACTACTAGGGAAAACAGTGTGGTGGTTCCTTAAAAACTAAAAACATCATATGACCCAACAAGTCTACCTGTGGGTACAATTCTATATTCTTTTCTATACAGCCAAAAGAACTGAGTGCAGACTGGAAATCTGCACACCCCTACTGACAGCAGTATTACACATAATAGACAAAAAGTGGAAGCAACCCAAGTGTACATTCATAGAGAACTGCATAAACCAAATGTGGTATATAAATACAATATCATTAGCCTTAAAAAAGGAAAATTCTGACACATACTACAAGGGAAATGATCTTTATCTTGTCCTCAAGGTAAATGAGGACATTATGTTAAGTGAAAGGAGTCAAAAACAAAAGAAAAAATACTGTACATTTCTACTTATATGAGTTACCTACAATAGTCAAATTGAGAGGAAGTAGAAAGGTGGTTGCCAGATGCTTGTGGGGGCGGGGTGAATGAAGCATTATTGTTTAATGCGTACAGAGTTTCAGTTTTGTAAGATAAAGAGCTCGGGGGATGAATGGTAGTCATGGTAGCACAGATGGTGTTTAATGACACTGATCTATACACTTTAAAATGGCTAAGATGGCAACTGAATATTCACTGGAATACTGGACTGATGCCGAGGCTCCAAAACTTTGGCCACCTGATGTGAGGAGCTGACTCATTTGGAAAAGACCCTGATGCTGGGAAAGACTGAGGGCAAGAGAAGGGGGCGACAGAGGATGAGATGGTTGAATGGCATCACTGACTCAATGGACATGGTTTGAGCAAACTCTGGGAGATAGTGAAGGCAAGGAAGACGGGTGTGCTGCAGTGCATGGTGTCACAAAGAGCTGGACATGACTTAGTGACTGAATAGTAACAAGATGGCAATTAAAAAAAAGAAGAAGAAAAAAAAAAGAATCCAGCTCAACTGTCTGACATATCAAAAAGCAACTCAAGGTGCTTGTAGACAAACATGAAATCAAAACTATCTTCTGTATGACTCAATGCCATAAAACTGGCAGTGAGCATTATTATACCCCCTGCAGAAGTTTGTTTGAGCTGTCACCTATCAGCAACGGCGCTGCCTACAAGTGTAAGGCTACTCACCCTCTAGACAAAAACCGACATCGATCTATGACCTTCTGTCCTGACAAGCCAGCCCACTTCCCTCACCAGTCACCACTCCTAAAAGCCTCACCACACTGCTCATTACTAACTGACAAAAAACCAAAGGAGATATTAATTCTGCATGTGTGCAGTGAGGAGTTTAAAGGGGAGAGGGATGTAATGACTGATTAATCTCTGGGTTCACGTAAATCTTTTGAGAATGTGATGAAAGCTATGGATCCATTTTGCAGACAAGTGAAGGTACATAAAATTTTACATGAAATTTCAGAAGCCATTAAAAAAACCTATCAATTTTATGATCCTTCAAGTTAAGAATTTTTGTTGTGTAAGAAGCTGCCACACATTTATTCTGCTTTAAAAAGTAGCCTTTGATTTATGCAAATCTCATATACATAGCACTGTTTCCTACTTTTAATCTCATTAATATTTAATAGAGAGCACAGATATCATCTGATAAAATACAAAAGCCCATTTCTCTGAAGAAATAACATTCTCTGCTTGCATACTATTTAGGTTCCTGAGTGCAACCAAAGTTTAAATGGTATTTCCAGTGGATCATATACAGCCAGGGTTAGGCAGGCTACTGCCCTCTGTACAGTGCAGGAGCTAAACAATGGTTTTTACATTTTAAAAAGTTGTTTTCAATAAAGAGAAGAATATGTGACAGAAACTGTATATGGCTCACTGCCTAGCCCTTTATAGAAAGTTTGTCAACCTCTGATCTAAAAGTTATAATTTCGTCAGTAAAAGTTAATTGAAAACCACAATGTTTAACATTAAACATTTATTTTTTTTTCTTCTACTGAAAAGGAGCAACTGTAACTTGATATACTATTGTTACTTCATGACTGGCTTATTTTGTTTGATCTGAATGATTTTTTTTTTTTACAGTCCTTCCTTAATTTCATCTATGATTTAAAGGGGAAAGAGTCTTGAAAAACACCATATGGAATATATTAGTAATCATACAGCAAACATAAGCTATACTCTTCCATCCCTGGTTGGGAAACTAGGATCATGCAAGCCACAAAGCATGGCCAAAAACAAAAATAAACATTTAGAAAACTTAAAGAGGTCAACTTCTATTATTCATAGATGGAACTGAATAAGTGACACAATGGACTTATCAGTGTTAAGATTAGAAAGAAAACATAAGGACAGCACAATTTCATGAGTCTACTTTTTTGCTTAAAACTCTTTCATTTCTTTATTTTGTACAGGTGACCTATTATACTAGATTCCCTTCATAACGACACATGGTTAATTAAGAGTTTAAGATAATGTATTTCAGGACAAAAGCAAAAACTGTGCTTTTGGTTCTATTCTCTTTTGTCTTTCGCTTTTCTTGAGAAAAATAAAATTAAATCTAGCCTTGCCCATAACTCAAGATATAGACAGCACAGAACAAATTAAAATGCACCAATCTTTTTTTTTCTTAAGGCTAAAAAGTTATACAACTTATATTTTTAAATTGCATATCATTTCTAATGCCTTTTAGGAAAAAACCCCAGTCCCTTAAAAATGGTATTGTTTATTTACACCAGCGGAGTCCTTGGGTCTAGCGCTATGTCAGTAAATGGCACAGGCATTTTGCACTTTCTTATTTGTTGAAATGTATACATTCTAGCCTAATTTGGTCTATTTTTAAAGCCTGATTTGGTGTGAATAATCAAGTTGAAAATCTAAACTTCGAAATATGTAATGAGCAAACTACCTTCCACTGGTCCATATAAATCATTTCAAAGACACCTATTTTATCTGATAAATAATAAGTCTACTTTGGAGACGGGATCGTCCCTTACAAGGCTACCAGGCAAGCTACAGGCTTGCTCTACTGTATTCTCCAGCGATGACTCGATGACTAAGAAGTCTGCTCCTACCTGCCCTCAGATGAGAGAAAGCCAGAGCTAAAGTGGTGACCTCTCAGTCCCATGACACAAAACCTTCAGACTGGCTTTGTTCAGGAATATGGAGATCTCAGACCATGATGCTAAGGAAGCTTCCAGAGGCTCAACTGTTCTAGAAACTGAGAACCATAGTAGTCCCCAAACAGAAAGAAATCTTGTGTGTATGTCTGAGAACAGAACCTACCAGTTTTCTACCTGTTTACCTTCTGCCTCAGAGGAAAGATGTGGGAGGCAAATATAATCATATAAAATACTAATTTAAAAAAGCAGCTGGATTTAGAGACCTGATTTCTAGTCTTCATAATAAAGTACATATTCTTGTGGGTTCATAACTGAGTATTATGTATTGGCACCACCCAATGCAGAATATTTTTTCCCAGAGGCCAACTGGATTTTTTCCCCTAAACAAAGTCTTTATACTGAGCAGATGCTGTGTCACGATTGTGGGTGGTGCAGTTCTGATATCCTAAACTTTATGGGTTCATAAAATAGGAAAGAGTAAACTATCAGTCTGAAAGCACAGTCCATTTCTCCCACTGTTTGCAGTAACATGTGGATTTTATTTTAAACAGTGTGCCCTTGTGCTGCTCAAGTCCAGCTGGTCTACCACCCCAGGGTCCACATTTAAACATCAACTAATTTAGAGAAGGGGCTTTGGAAGAGCTTTATAAACTGAAATATCCTTCCATTTCATTACTCAGATTCCTCAACAGGAGTTGGGAATAATGTACTTTTCATCTTTCCTATCTTCTTTCTCTTACTGTGAAAAATAATAGTCAACCTCAAGACACAGACTGAGATAGGACTGTGGGTTTGTTTTCTGGTCACACCTGTGTGTTGGTGCTCAGTGTAGTGTAGATGTGTTTTAAAATAAAACAGATGATGTATATTAAACAATGATATCATTTATAATTTAAAAATACCATATAATAATTCCTATTACATACCATCCAGGGGAAAAAAGTCTTTATTGTTGAAAGCCACTTTTCTTCTGAATAAATTTACAAAGGAAGGCCTCTTCTTAAATTGTGATAAGGCAGGCAAAAATACCTTTGTTTGTCTAACATACAAATGCAGGAGAAAGAAACTGTCCAAGATACTGTGCAAGACTATTGCAATCAAAATTTTTAAAGAATCCAAATCTCAATACAAAATAAGATAAAACTGGTCAATCATCTAACAAGTTATCCCACCAAAATGCCAACAGTAGAAAGCTAAAAATAAAACCAGATACAGAAATTTTTGGTATAATAGTGATGGACAATATCATCTATATTCTATTTTTTGATTGTGCAGTTGATATCCCACATGTTGTTTCAAATATAAAAAAAGAGAAACTGTTTTCTTGATGTATATCTCTAACTAACACCTATAATTCCATTTAGAATTGTTACCAGAAGAACCACAGGGAAAGATAAATATATAAGGCAGAGACTTCTGGACTTTAGACCAACCTGCAGAGTCCAGGACTTGACCCTACCCCAATATATCAACAATGAACCATTTGCAAATGGCTTATCAAAAAAGAAAATCATCTTAAATAATTTACTCATCTATTGTAAACAACTAGAAAACCAGATAAAATACAGTAAACAATGGTTTCAGAAACTGGAGATAGCATAGGACTATAATCACTGAGAGGAAAAACAAATGAGTCCTAAAATGGACTCAGCTTTCTGAATAGAAAAATTCTATATCAAATGGTATATCCTTTTTTAAAGCACACAAAAATCTTATTGAAACTGAACCTCTGTTAGGAAGATATGAAAATAAGTTTATCATGTGGATTTAAGTTTTACCCTACATCTGATGAATGGACTCTAGGATAGATAATTCTAAATAAATGTCATTAATACTCAGTTTAAGATTATCTTTAAAATGTGAGTGAAGTCCCAAGATGGCAAAGAGGAAACATTTTATTCTCAAGATTTTTTAGAGTTGAACAGAAATAATGTGAAATAATCACTTACTCCTTATGACTTTAATATACATTAAGAATTATTACATTAAAATAAACAAGTACCTGTTTTTTTCTAGATCGATGCTTTTCAGGAGTTACAGGATGACTTTTTAAAATACGTATTCTCTTACTTTCAGTGGCTCGCCTACTGTTCTTTTTCTTTCTTCCACCTAAAAGCAGAAACACTGTCATCAAAAACTGTCCCACATTAAAAGAATTATATTCTTAAAGGTTATCTTAAAGGTTAGCTATTTAATTTATAGCTATTAAAAAAACTGTTTAATCTTTTTCCTTTGAATCTGGAAGCAATATGGTATAAATGCAAAAATCAGCCTTTGAAAATCAGGGGGCATGTGTTTCCTTTCCAACAAGGGACTGACAGAATCGCTCCTGCAGAGGGGGGCGAGAAGAGGCACTCTGCCATCAATGAGACAGTGATCAGAGATGACACCATCAATATCCACAAACATATCAATGGAGTAGGTTTCAAAAAGCACCTGTGGTGGCTTCCCTAGTAGTCCAGTGGTTGAGAATTTATGTGCCAATGCAGGAGACATAGGGTTCAATTCTTGCTCTGGGAGGACCCCGTATGTTGTGGGCAGCTAAGCCCGGGTGCCCAGAGGCTGGGCTCTGCAGTCAAGAGAAGCCACGGCAGTGAGAAGCCCACACACCGCAACTAGAGTCACCCTGAAGCCTGCACACAGTAACAAAGATCCAGTGCAGCCAAAAAGAAAGAAGTTTCCCGACTCAAAGAGATCTGGAAATATGCCATGAAGGAGATGAGAACTCCGTATGTATGCACTCATACTGGGCTCAACAAAGCTGTCTGGGCCAAAAAAATAAGGAATGTCTCATACTGCATCTAGACAACCATATTTTCTGAGTGGTTGTCTCAGAAAATGTAATGAGGATTCATCAAAGAAGATTTATATATTTGTTATCTATTTAACTACCACCACTTTAAAATATCTACAGATAGTGTGAACGAGGACTAACTGATGATTGTCAAAGTTACAGAGCTGCAAAAAAAAAAGAATTAAAAAAAAAAAACATCAGAGGGGGTGTGCTTTGAATCTTGATTCTTTCATGCCTTTCTTTGAACAAGTCATTTCACCTCCTAATGCCTGTCTTTTCATCATCTGCTAAAAAAAGGAATATTGACCTTATAGAATCATTGTAATTTCTTAAAATAATGTTTAAGAATATCTGACACAGAGTAAGAAGTAAATCTTTCTCTTATTTACAGTTTAGTAAGATGAATGACGCGGTTTTCAACTACATAGGTTCACTTATACAGATTTTTAAAAATAAATATAGTATCTGTGTTTTCATTTTATAAATCTTTAAAAGTTTATGTTCAATTAGAAATCACAATATGTGGAATCAAAAGAACTAGGGTTTGACGCAGATGTATAGAACAGTCTTTTGGACTCTATGGGAGAGGGCAAGGGTGGGATGATATGAGAGAATGGCATTGAAACATGTTAATTATCATATGTGAAATCAATCGTCAGCCCAGGTTTGATGCTCAGGGCTGGTGCACCGGGATGACCCAGAGAGAGGGAATCGGGAGGGAGGTGGGAGGGGGGTTCTGGAAGGGGAACATATGTATGCCCATGGCAGATTCATGTCAATGTATGGCAAAATCAACACGATAATGTAAAATTAATTAATTAATTAATTAATTAATTAAGAAAAAGAACTAGGGTTTGAGTTCTGATTTTATGCCACCTGTTTCAGCTGCCTTCCCTCAGGTAAGTCACTTATCAATCCCTTTGTTTCTGAAGCAGAGATGGCGGTATGTGTTGACTGCACAGAGTTGGAACCCCTCATCCCTACTGTACTGTACAGAAACCTAAAAGAATCTACACATAGAATTAAAAAAGGGTTTAGCAAGATGGTTCCATACAAGATCAATAAACAAAACTCAACAGTATTTCTGTACATTAGCAACAGTTAAAATATTTAAATAATCAAAAGATAATATTTACAACAGTAACAAAATATAAAACATTCTTAGGGATAAATCTAGCAAAAGTTGTCAACATCTACATGCAGTAAATTATAAAGTTTTATTCTATTTGTAAGTGTGTGCACACACACATACATGTTGTAAGAAAATATACATAAGACAATTTAAACAGAGAAATGCTTTTGTGCATAGGAAGACAATATAAATGTGTCAGCTCTCTCCAAAATTATCTTGTAACTGCAAATGAAATTTCAATAGGGTTCTTTGTAGAACTTAACAAGATTATTCTAAAATGAGGTATTAGGAGAGATAATTAATCATGAGCTCTGAGCATCCCTGTAGTTCTTGCTGAATGCACAAGCCTTCTTCATTTGCTGATACTAAACAGTTTCTGCAGTTAGTCAAGTACCTAAATAGGTCACGGGAACCACAGGCTGACCACCATGCAACTACTCTCTCCTGGAGAAGAAAACTGCATTATCTGCTACAATGTTTTGCTTGTTGCTTACTCAAAGAGTACCCTTGGCCCCAAGTTCCTCTTTGCAGTACAACCTACTGCCTCTGCAGCCTCCACCTGGGTGCATGATGCTGTCTTTGGGACCTGGTGAGGGAAACCAGCACAGCTACACTGTTGCCGTATACAATCTGCCGCACGGTAGCAAACTGGCCTGTTCCAACCCATTAAGTCTCGTGGTCCACTTTTTGGCACCTATGGAGTGGTGGCGGCTTCACTGCTTGCAATCTTTATGAAGTTTCCTCCCACCCTCGACAATATGGAAAACCAAAACACCAATAATACTTAAGATGTTCCTAAAGAATAACAGTATGATGAAGGAAATTACTTTGTCACATACTGAGTTATTTCTAAACTACAGTAACAGAGACAATATGGTATCACTGCAGGGGGAGACCATATGTGTTGGTAGGGCTAATGGAAACCACATCAGTTATGAACAGAGATTTTCATATTGTGAATTTTTCAAACAGGTGCTAGAGGACTAAAAAGGCAAAAAGGAAACAATAAATTAACAGATTAACAATGAAGAGAAATTCATAATCATAGCTGGAGACCTCAATACTTTTTTCTCTCAGTAATTAGTAGAACAAGAAGACAAAAAATAAGCATGCATATAGAACATCTGAAAAGCATTATGAGTCAATTTGACCTAATCAACATTTATAACACTGTATACTCAACGATAGCAAACAAACAGCTTCTTAATAGTCTAGATGATCAAAGAGAAAAGTCTCAAGGGAAATAAAAAATATATTTTGATGAAAATAAAAATATAACATATAGGGATGAAACTAAGGCAATAATAAAAGGAGAATTAATAGCATTAAATGCACAAATTAGAAAAACTGAGCATCTATGAAGAAAAAGCCACTCATATACAAAGAGAGGTGAGTCAGGTTAATATCAGACTGTCCACAGCAAACTCATCAAGTTAGAAAATAATGAAACAAAATCTACAAAGTTGTGGGGAAAAGTCAAATATTTTATTTTTTTGCTTATCTCACCCATTACAGCTGAAATCAATCAGTAGTCTAAAGTTTATATTTACTGTTATAGAGGCAATCTGACCCAAGCTATCAAAGCATTTCTTACTATTTATTCTTCATTTTGAAGAAATCATATTTACTGATATATTTCTTACGAAACAGCATTTATGTATGTGAACTTCATTGAATCCTACAGTTTCAGCTCTTAAAAATTAAATGTAAATGTACTTTTAAGCACATATGTAACCTCATCACTTTTTAATAAATTTTTATTTGCTTTGATTCTATCCTTCCCTTGAGGCAGTTTATCTATCTCAGCATTTAAGGATATGGGCTCTAAAAAGTCAGAAATGTTATTGTGGCTCTGGTTCTGTTCATGATCTGTATGGCCAAGGGCTTTCTACCCTTAACCTCTTTTTGTCTTGGCTTTCTCACCAGTAAAATGGGGGTGATTAAAAAAAACAAATGCACTGATTCAGATTGTTCTGAGGATTAAGTGAATTTATGGGTAAAAAGCTTCTAATTCAAATATGAATCATTTCACTGAATACTGGTGAAATTTTTTTGCATAGAACTCAGTTGATGCAAGATATCCAACAGATGTGGGTTTGATCCATGGGTCAGGAAGATTCCCCCAGAGGAGGAAATGGCAACCCACTCCAGTATTCTTTCCTGGAAAATTTCATGGACAGTGGGGTTGTAAAAAGTCTGACACGCAATGTATGGCAAAACCAACACAATAATGTAAAGAAAAAAAAATAACAAAAAGTTAAGAAATGTACTAAAACTCATAGGATCTTCTGTTTAATATCCACAGTCACTGTCAAACCACTCTACAAAGAGATTACGGTCTTCATCAGTCTAATTACTGATCAAATACAGTGTAGAAAAGTGTGTGCTTCCATTTCTCTGAACTTTGTATTATGAAATTAAAAGTCCAGGAAACCCCCCCAATTATTTTAGTTTAGAATTATGACTCCAGTGCTCACTTTGGCAGCACATACACTAAAATTAAAATTTTGATTCCTAGTCATTCCTAGGAATTTCACCGACACGAAGCAAGTATTTCTTTGCCCTATCACTGGCCATCCGCTATGAATAAATTTATTCAATTAATATTTACTACATATATTACAGCACAGGGAGCTCTACTCAGTACTCTGCAATGGCCTATATAGGAAAACAATCTAAAAGAGAGTGTATGTATGTATTTGTATAACAGATTCACTTTGCTGTACACCTGAAACTAACATAACATTGCAAATCAATTATACATCAATAAAAATTTTTACTGCAGGTCTACCATGTACCTGGCATCAAGGTGGTACATCTATTATTTTTATATTGATCATTAAGTATTTAGATTTGAGTCAAAAAGATTTAAAAATCTTTGCTTTAGAACACAATAGGTTCAATAAACATTTTTTGAATGAATGCATACAAAGAAAGAATTTACAATCAAATTGTAATTGAAAATAATTATGGACTGCTTTTAAGATTTTTTTGGTTACTGTTGTTTTTTTATAAGGATAATAAACTCTAAATGCAATGAGTTAGATTCTATATATGTTGAAAGCTGTAAATCAAAAATCAAAACTTGCAGTGCTTTTGTGGACATGCACAGAGTGGCAAAACATCTGAGTCATGTTCCCGGCTGAGGTTAAACGAAGTGAAACTCTGCCTTCCTATTTCAATTCTTTTTACAGTCTATTTAGTGCTGTATTTTGGGGCTTTCGGGAGGTAATTTTGCTGTTTAAAACGGTTCCTAAGTGTATTGTGGAAGGCTATCTAGGGTTCCTAAGTGCAAGAAGGCTATGTATGATGTTCCTTATAGAAAAAAGTATGTGTGTTAGATAAGCATCATTTAGGCATGAGTTACAGGGCTGCTAGCCGTGGGTTCATTGTTAATGAATCAATGGTGGTAGTGGTTTAGTCACTAAGTCATGTCCGACTCTTGTGACCCCATGGACTGTAGCCTGCCAGGCTCCTCTGCCCATGGAGTTCTCCAGGCAAGAATACTGGAGTGGGTTGCCATTTCCTTCTCCGTAATGTATCAGAATATATACTAAATAAGCTGTCTTTCAACAAAAACACATAGAACAGGTTATGTTTTGAACAGTTGACCAAAACGTTGTCATCAGAGTCTCAAAAGAACCTAACGCTGTACTCCTCTGTAAGCGTTTAGTATTCACTAAGTGTTCAGGATAACTTTACAGAATATTACCATAAAGAACAAGCACCAACTCTAACGTTCTAAATTAAGTACCATTTCTAACTAACTCTATGAACCCATGGCATTTAATCCCTTTGCATTTTCCTTTTCTGAAGTATGTCTGCATGTTGAGGTGTTAGGTCAAGGGTTGGACTGCTCTCAAGGAAGTCTCCTAAATCTGTTAATAAGTGTACTTACTTTGACTTTGAAGAGTTTCCACATTTTCCTCCTTCTTATTAAAATCTTGTTGTTGGTTTCCATGTTTTAACTTAGATAAGAAGAGATTTTTGTGAGACCTAAATGAAACACAAAAGCTTATGATTTGTTCTGCAAAGACTAGAAAGGCTATGGGAAAAGGTAGAGGATTTTTCTCAATCTCTATCTAGGACCTGCTTCTACTTTGGCCTGTTTCCTTTGGTGTTCCCCTTGCTCAGTACCCCATCTTAACCTTTGGTCTCTTTAAGATTTTTGTTGTCAGGACTTTCTGCTCTCCCATCATTTATTTTCTGCACTTCATTTACTCAGAAATCAAGATCCTTCTGGCCTTTCAATTGGAGAAATTTCAAAATTCTTTAATACATGGTGGCAGATATCACGATTATAGATTCTGAAAAAGGGCTTTTTGGAAAGGTAAGATTGTTTGGAAATACAGGAAGGGGCAGAAATTTTGGACAAGTCTGCAAATATTTTAGGGGCAAACTAAAATGAGAGGGACAAAAAGTTCACTTAAGCTTAGGCAGCTCTTTTATTATTACCTAATATCTATACTTTTACCCCTATAAATGCTAATGCAACCACAAATGTTTTCCCTCCCTTCTCAAACTTTCTGTGTGCTCTGGAATGCCAGTCTCAACTTCTATGCCTTTTCTAAAGTCTAGCTCTCCCCTGGGGACAACATTTCTCTGTTCGTGGCCTCGAGTAGAGATTAGCTTCATCTTCCACATTCCACGAACCAGAGGGTCCTGCAGGTGGGTCTCCATGCTTCCTGTTTCCTAATCTCACTTTCAGGATCCTGTTTCCATAGAAACCTCAGCCTTTGAAGATTCATGCCACTGAGGTATATCTCCATAGTCATTTGTTTCCTTCCAAAGCACTTCCCATCGTTCACAGATCTTTTTCTGAGTGCTGCCATTACCATGAGTTATTTCCATGTTTACATAAATAAACCAGATAACATCCTGGCCCCTTAATTCCTCATCTCCAGTGACCTCCTCCACACCAAATCAGCCACCCCCTTCCAAGGATCCACTTAGCATCCCAACTACTCTATACTTGGCAATCACTCATGCAGACTTTCTGCTCTCTGAATATGCTACATTGTCTGTTACAACATTTCAAGCAGATTAAACGGTTTTTAAAATAATTTCTTAAAATCAGGATTTGGGACATTATCAGAAATGTAACCTCCATCCCTTTCCTGCCCTAGCATCATGCCCTTGTTTCTGATAGAATCAAGCTTACTAATTATCTGCTTTAAATTCAAGGACTCCTTGCTTGGGTGCTCCTTACAGAAAAAATGTGAAACAACCCAGGATCAGAGGAGGCAGGTCCCCACAGTTTGGCATTTCTAGGGTCTTAATATCTGTTGAGCTAAGTTAGACTTTGTGACTTTCTTCAAATAATAGCGTTTGCATGCAGCTATTATAATCTATGTAGGTTTGCGTGAATTGCTTCAAAGATTTGAAAAACAGAAGAAAAATGTCAAATTTACTTCACCTCAATAAGGATACTGTATCCCCTGAGGATTCGGTTACTGCAGACTGTTTGTCACTAACACTTTAAAAGAAGAAAACATTGGTAAGAACGCAAACATAAGAAACTGTTCTTAAGAATAGTACTTTCCACATAGTCAAGTCAAATTTCAATTTATAAAAAGCATCTCTGGAAAGAAACTCTGGTAAAATTAGGACCTTTACAGTCCACTACAACATGGCTCATTTTTGCCCAGATGTGCTTTCCAGAGACAGCAAATCAATGTCTTTCCCAAACATAAGTTCAGCAGAGGTGATGCTGTAACTGAACATTCATAATGTCACTCTTTCAGAAACTTTCTCAAAGATCTTTATTACTATGAATTTCTTATCCTACCTAGCAGTCTCCAGCTGAACTTTTTATAAAATTCTTCTCTTTTGCTATAGTTAAAATTAGCTCCAACAAACACAGAAGGATCATTTACAGGTTCATGCCTTCATCTGGAACTGTTCCTCTCTACTGATAAAGTTCCTCTTCCTACTGACAGTTCCTCTTCCACCCACCAGTAAACCATCCTCTGAGGCCTAGCTCTATGCTCACATTTTCTAGAAGCAAATCGTCAACTCCTTCAGCATTTAAGTCTATCAGTAAACTTTAACAACAAATTATGTAATGTCTGCTATCATTTTGGTTTCAAGTCTATAATTCTTATTTCCTCAAACAGTTTATAAGCTTTGCCAGAAGAAAATACTTCATCTAGTATGGACAGTATAAGCATTTTATCTTTCCTAGTATTTGTCTGACTTCAAAATCACACTTTTGATCCTATCCTTGTTTACTTGCATCTTATTGATTCTTGCTTTGAAACTGGTGAATTTGATTCCCAGGATGGTTTTAATATTTGCTTGATTCCTAATCTTTACTCTGTATCTAGTTTTTGGGTTTTCTCCTGGTGTCCAGTACCCTACAAGATTTAATGTATGTCTGATAATGAATTAGACATCAAGGATTCAAAGCTATTTAATACTTTCAAAGAATTCTCCATCTAGAGAGAAATCTACAGGTAAAGAGGTATGTTACTATCCAAAATAAGCCCTCCTAAACAGGTTTAACTTGGTGCTATGGGAATACAGGAAGTGACAACTGCTCAGAGCTCAGCTTGATTTCTTATAGGTGATCTTTAAGCTAGACTTTGAAGGGCAAACAAAAGCTTACGTTGCAGAGGATAGGAAAAAAGGAAATTTAAAACTGAAGCAAGAGTCAAGGCATGACAGAGCTTGTAATATTTGAAAACCAGGGAGAAGTTGTGTTGTTACAAAGTGCCAATGTATGTGGCCAGGGAGGGGTTAATGCTTAGGGACAAGGTGTATATGGAAAAAAATAAACAAACAAAAAACCTGAAAGGGCCTATGTAAGGCTTTGTAACCTATGCAATAAAATCTAATCCATTTAGTAGGAAACAGAAAGCTAAGAGAGGTTATTAAGTCGGGAAGTGAGTTAAACAGATTTATTTTAATGGAAAGCTAACTCTGGAAGTCATGTCAAGGATGGATTTTTGTGGCACAAAGCTAAGTAATAATCTAGGCTATGAACGATAAGAATGGATTAGAGAAGCATTTCTAAGATGGAATTTGTAACACTTGGGGAGATAACTGGATGTGTGAGGGAAAGGAGGAGAGTCAGGGTACAGAGAGACAGATAAGAACTATTTTACACAATGAATTAACTGCGTACCTAGAAGGGCATCTGAAATAAGTGGTGGCACTATATTAAGAGAGTATATAGGAAACATTCATTTTCTGCAAAAAGCATGGTAAGTTTTAAAGCAGTACTATAGAGGGCAAGAAGTCTGAGCCACAGACTCAGTATTGGTTCTCAGTATTATTAAACTTTGATTTCCTAAACAAAATGAAATAACCAAGACAATAAAAGTGAAATCCCTACTTCTCAAAATGGGTCTTAAAAAACTCAATGAGAAACAAGACTTCAATGGAGCAGTGAGGAGCAGATCGTGTTTTGACAAGCAAGGACACGAAGAACTGTGAGAATGAGGTCTGTCCTGAGATGTGACCAGTGCCACATCCATCCATTCAGACTCCAGCTCCCATCTCTAAATCAGTAGTTAAGGTGGGAGCTCACTGCGCTTAAGCCATGGTCCTGAGAAGAGAGTAAAACTGCATCCACTGCCAAATACGTCCATACAGAGACCACAAGGATGTGACTATTCGGCCTTGGTTTAACGTGGGGGTGAAGAGAAGGAATGGACCATAGGTTTAATATAGGTTCAATATAAAAGATCTTTATAATGATAGATTTTATTGTCTTTTAGTTTCTAAAGCCAAAGCAAAAGATAAAAGTCAATTCTGCAAAAATTACCCTTGAAAATCCCTAAAGTAGAAATTTTAGGAAGTGAATTCTTTTCTCTCAATATGTGGGAATGACACAGTCTGCTTCTTTCCAACACTGCAGCAAATCAGTGTCTACACCTGGCCACCAGACGAAGAGTTAGCTTGCCCTTAGACAAAATAAAGGGCTTCCCTGGTGGCTCAGTGATAAAGAATTTGCTTGCCAATGCAGGAGACACAGGAGAGGTGGGTTCGATCCCTGAGATGGGAAGATCCCCTGGAGGAGGGCATCGCAACCCACTCCAGTGTTCTTGCCTGGAGAATCCCATGGACAGAGGAGCCTGGTGGGCTACAGTACACAGGGTCGCAAAGAGTTGGACACCACTGAAGTGACTGAGCATGCATGCATGCAGAGAGAAGATGAACAATATTTTAACGTATCAGAATAACGCTCAGTGCAATAGTCACATGAGGGCATGTAGGATTTGAGAACTAAGGGACACAGATGACTCAGGCTTCCAGCCTCAATACTGTTCTAGAGCTCGTGTTCCCTGAGAACAGTGAATGATATCACACTATCTACACAGTACTGTTTTCTCTCTCCTCTTGCTTAGCATATGTAACAGAATTTGCAAAACCCATGATGTAATTCTACAGTACTTCCAAATATACAAATGTTAGTCATCAGTAAGACAATATACCTACTGCTCAAAAAATATTCTTATTAACAACAGCTTACTACCATCACTTTTACATAGATATTACATTCATTAGACAAAAATGTACTAATGAATTTACAAACCTTTTCCCTGTATCCAAATTAGCTTCAGCTGCCAATTCCACATCTTTACCATTAGGTTTATCTTCAGAATATGTTGTTCTTGCTCTTTTCGTTTCCACTACTTTTGCTGCTGCCTTAAAAAAATGGGGATGTGGGAGAGGAAGGAATGCAATAAGCCATTAAAAACAAACAGTATTAAATCAAGCCTTCTAGTTATTTGACAGTCATAACAAAAGTATCTCTTCACAAACCAATAAAGGGCAGTGTATTGTTTCTCCAAGTAACTGTGACATGACCGTCAGCCACCTGCTTGGTTTATAAGCATTATGGAGAAGGGCTTTTTTTGTAAATGCATACACACAATGTGCTGCAGAATATTTTTTCCCCCTTTGAGTGTGCTGAGTCTTAGTTGAGGCATGTGGGATCTTTAGTTGTGGCCTGTGGGATCTAGTTCCCTGACTAGGGATTGAACCCTGGTCCCCGTTCTTTGGGAGTGCAGAGCCTTAGCATCTGGATGACCAGGGAAGTCCCTATAGACAATTTTAAGATAAAAGGTTACTTAAAAAATAAATAAATAAAGATTCTAGGTATTTCAAAATGAAACTACCTCAAATTAATCAATGCTCCAAAATAACATATTAAAACTTTCTAAGACAGGATAAAATGTGATAACAAAAATTTCTGTAGAAGCCCTTCTTCAGTCCAACTTGGCTTTTCCCAAAAATATGCTAAATATTTTTTAAATTTAATTAAACTAAAACTATTTCTTTTTCACTTATTTCTCATTATTTCATTTTGGTAAGTTTTCCCCTCAACTTTTTATTGTGAAAAATTTCCTCAAGCCTTACTTTGAAAAGCTGAAAATACTACAAAAATCAGAAATAAACTTTCCTTTAGATGCCCTAACTGTAACATTTCATCACACTATTCTACAAAATTACTAAGTAAAATTCTGATTAGTTTACAAGTATTTCTATTTCAAGTATTCTCCTTTATTATAACAATGTAAGTGTATGTTTAGAGCTCCTCTGAAATACGCATACCTTCATTAGAAATGTTGATGATTTTTCATTTAGCACACAATTCACATAACTCTTAATTTTCTCCATCATGTGGTTGTAGCTGAAGTGTTGAAAAAAGGAATGGAATGCATCTTTCTGAGAGATTATCGTAAGCAATTTCCTTTTAAAAGGCTAAAGAAAACAGAAGAAACGTAAATCACAAAGATACTAGAAGTTCTGTCATATTGTTTAACTGAAAAAAGTCATTAAGCCAAAACTCAAGATTTTACAAATTCTCCCATTTTAAATGCCCACCAATATATTTTTGACAAAAATTCTATATTTTACACATATACAAAAGGATTAAATAACTTTTTTTTTTTCAAGAATATCTTTCCCTACCTAGTGTTCCTATTGTACCCAGTTGAAATGTTTCTGTCTTTCTTTCTTTTTTTTTTTTTTATTGTTTTTGCCATACATTGTCATGATATCACCATGGGTTTACATATGCTTCCCCTCCGGAACCCCCCCTCCCTC